>CM035437.1:82569876-83169876 GCA_020310875.1 Ceratopteris richardii
CAAGGCTCCTAGTTGCCATGCAACTCAAGTAGCTAGTTTGTTTTTCCCAAATGTGATACTTAGGTATCACAATTTAGGAGTCTTGATTAGGAAAATTAGGCCCTTCGAAAGTCAAGTATTCAATTTTCTTGGTCATCGGAATGGCAAAAAAATAGTGCTGCGTTAAAATTTCCATGATGACTCTAAGTTTAGGAGAAAATTTAGAGAATCCTAACGACAAGCTTAGATATAGTCGTTAGCTTGGATTTAAGAAATCATGCATCCAAGTAGATTGATAAAGTTTCCTTTGGAAATTTTATCTGATTCTATCCCAAGACGTGATAAGAATCAAATAAAATCAAATGGAGCTTAAGTCAATTGAACTTTCAAGTTCAAAGGTGTTGATATATTTAGGTAGTGATGTGTGTGATCATGCTAGGACCGTCGAGGCACTTTTTTCCCTCTTTAGGAGGTTTTTTTTCCCTCAGCTTGTATATACGCCTATTGCCCTAATGGGCTACTTATCTTTGTACATTCTATAATAATACATTCAGTATTGTGTGTTTGTGCTCTAAGCTTCTTCTTCTTCCTTGTGCTGTTCATGTGCTTTCGCAGACGTCTAACTCCAACAATTTGTATTAAAGCAGGTCATCGCTTCATCTAGGGTGCCGTCGACACTCCTCCGCTTGCAGTCTCAGTTTCGCACGAAATTTGGTGACCATACTCAGGGTGTTTCAGAGATCAAAACAGTTTCGCTTTGTGGTGCCAAAATCACGATCTGAGCTCATTTCGGCCTCCGAACGCACTATCGCAGCGCTTGTGCAGGCTATTTCGTCTTTTTGTGCCAAAGATATATACCATTTTCTGTTCGCCAGTATAAGCGTCTCAAAGTCTGCTACAAGTCTAGCAGAATTCGTCGGGGCAGTTCTGTTCAACTTTTTGAGATACAATCAATTTTTTGCATCAAGGTATTTTAGTCTCCAGCCATGGTTGAAAGCAGTGATGTATTCCGTATGTTGGTTGTTGAGGATAAGTTGGATGGTACCAACTACCCATTATGGGCTTATATGATGCGACATGTATTGGTTGCAAAAGGATTGTGGAACATTGTGCAGGGTGTTGAAAGACGTCCTGTTACACCTCTGACTAAAGGTATTGCAAATATAGGTGCTGGAGCTTATGAAGATGGTGTCGAAGATGATATTTCACAGATTCCTGTTCGTGCTGCTGATGTTTGGTACTTTGACAGTGGGGCGACCAAACATATTACCTCGCATCGCAGTTTCTTCTCTTCACTCGAGCCTGCCCCTATAGGGAATACTATCACATGCGCCAACAACTCCTCTTATCCTATTATGGGAGTTGGTAAGATCATTTTGACTACTGCTGATGGTAGTTCTTTCACCTTGTCAGATGCTTTATTTGTGCTAGGGATCAAGAAGAATCTGTTATCAGTTTTTGCATTAGCCAAGATTGGCTTGGTTGTGAAATTTGTTGATGACAGATGTACAGTTCATGATCTGTCAAATGGCGATGTTATTATTGCTTCTGGCATTTTATGTCGTTGGCTGATAAGCTCATAGACTATGAAAGATCTGAAAATGATTTGGCATGTGTAGTAAATGATTCTGAGGCTATGCCAGATGCAAAGCTTTGACATGCACGCTTTGGTCATCTGAATTTTGCTAGTTTGCTACGCCTGCAAAAATCTGAAATGGTGTCCTCTTTGCCCAAACTTGAGGCACCTGGAAAACATGTTTGTGAAGGCTGTATTTTGGGCAAAATGTAGCGTTCCTCCTTTCCAAAAGATGGTTCAGTTCGGGCTACACAGAAATTGCAGCTTGTACATATTGATGTCTGTGGTCCTATGCAGACACCCTCTTTTGGAAATTACCTTTACTTCATGACTTTCATTGATGATTTTTCCAGGCATGCATGGGTATATCCACTCAAAGCAAAGTCAGAAGTGTTCATGTGCTTTAAACAGTTTTTGGTTTTGGCTGAAAATCTGTCAGCATGTAAAATGGGCACCCTCCGTTCTGATCGAGGGGAGGAATATATGTCTTCTCGTTTTAATGCGTTTCTGGCTGAACGTGGGATAAAACACCAGTGTACAGTGCCGTATACACCTCAACAGAATGGAGTTGGTGAACGAAAGAACATGTCACTCATGGAGATGGCGAGGTGCATGGTCAAGAGTGAGGCTTTACCACATAGTTTCTGGCTTGAGGCTGTCATGTGTGTAGCATATGTACTGAACAGGTGTCCCACTAAAGCGCTGCAACCTATCACTCCATATGAGGCTTGGCATGACTGGAAGCCATCTGTTGCTCATCTGCGTGTTTTTGATTGTTTGGCATATGCACTAGTGTCTGAACAACATCGCAGAAAATTGGATGATAAGGCACTAAAATGTATTTTTGTTGGGTATAGTTCTGAAAGTAAAGGCTATCGTCTGTATCATCCACACACTAAACACATTATGGTTAGCCGCGATGTGTATTTGTGGAAGATGCTATTCAGCCATTGCTTTCATGTACTAAGGAGACATCTGTTAGCTCCAGAGACATGTATGATACTTTGATGCCTCTTTTTACAGGTGGACAGTCTAGTGTTGGTCCTAATGAGGCAATTTCTCAGCCTTTGCAGGTTTCATATGATGATGCAGATCATTCCATTTCTAATGCAGATTTACATGATGCACTTGTTGATGAGAGAGTTGATATTGAGCAGGCAAAAACTATGCCAAAATGGCTGGTGCAGACTTTGCGTGACAACAAATTAGATGCACCTTTGTCATATCGTACTCGTTCAAGCTCCCATAGTGCCTCCTTTGCATCAAATTGCTATGCTATGGCTGCGTCTAGTCTCTGTGATGAGAATGAGCCTGTTTCATTTGATGAAGCATAGAATTTAGAAAATTGGATGGCTGTTATGCAATCTGAATATGATGCTATAATGAAGAATGGTACATGGTCTTTATGTGACTTGCCTGCTTGCAAGAAGGCCATTGGCACTAAGTGGGTATACAAGCTGAAGCGTAAACCTGATGGTATAGTTGACAGGTATAAGGCTAGGCTTGTTGCAAAGGGTTATGCGCAGGAAAGAGGCATTGATTTTGATGAGACCTTTGCACCTACATGCCGTATGACTACTGTTCGGAGCATTTGTGCACTTGCAGCCCATCATGGTTGGAATGTACATCAGTTGGACATTAAAACAACATTTCTGAATGGTGACTTGCATGAAGAAGTGTATGTTTTTCAGCCCCGTGGCTTTGTCCCAGAAAGGGCATGAAAACCAGGTGTGCAGGTTAAAGAAGGCATTACATGGTTTAAAGCAAGCACCACGTGCTTGGTATGAGAAGATACATGCCTATCTGATTGCACATGGTTTTGAGAACACTCCAACTGAAAGCACCTTATATGTTAAGCGTGCTAATGATGTGCTTCTGATCATTGTTGTCTATGTTGACGACATGCTGCTCACTTGTCCTATTGAGAGGCATATTGCTGATTTTAAGGGTGATTTGCATGCCTCATTTGAGATGTCTGATTTGGGGCATTTGCATCACTTTTTGGGCATTCAGTTTATGCAAGTTGATGGTGGAATGGCTTTGTGTCAAACGAAATATATTGACACATTATTGCAGCGTTTTGGCCTTGAACACTGTAGGCCTATTGCCACTCCTATGGAGACAGGTTTACGATTGAGTCTTCATGATGTTGGAGATGCATTTAATGTTGTTCTCTATTAGCAGGCTGTTGGATGCTTGATTTACTTATGCATTACTCGGCCAGATATTCAGTTTGCTATCTCACAGATGAGCAGATTTATCCATTGCCCAGGAGTCAAGCATTGGCAGGCGGTTAAGCACATCTTTCGCTACTTGAGTGGTACTCAGCTACTTGGGTTGTTTTATCCCAAGGGGGATCACTACCGCCAGATTTGCATTGCAGCGTTCACAGCTATTGTTGAGTGTGTGTGGCTCAAACGCCTTATGGCTGATTTGGGTGTTGGCCAGTCTTCTGCCACCACCATCTTCACTGACAGTCAGAGCGCATTGGCAGTTGCGAGGAACCCTGTGTTCGATGCTCGCACTAAGCACATTGAGGTGCATTATCACTATGTCAGGGAGAGGTCCTCTGCTGGGGAGATCAGCTTGGCATATGTGCCCACGTAGGAGAACATTGCAGACCTTTTCACGAAGGCTCTGCTTAGGGAGAAGTTTGAAGCTTTTCGCAAAGCTTTGGGCTTACTTCCTTTTGTGGAATGATTTCCACATAGCTTGGCACTTCCTTAGACATGAGTGCTAGCTCCTTGTTCACTACGTCACTCCCAGGGGTGATTTGTTGATATATTTAGGTAGTGATGTGTGTGATCACACTAGGACTGCCGGGGCACTTTTTTCCCTCTTTAGGAGGTTTTTTTCCCCCCGGCTTGTATATACGCCTATTGCCCTAATGGGCTACTTATCTTTGTACATTCTCTAGTAATACATTCAGTATTGTGTGTTTGTGCTCCAAGCTTCTTCTTCTTCTTCTTGCTTGTGCTGTTCGTGTTGCTTCCGCAGACGTCTAACTCCAACAAAAGGATAGTTGATATGTTCCAAATTTATAAAAATCATGGAGCTTTTGAACTTTTTTCTTTTGATTTCATCCTAGAGAGTGATGAAAATCAATGAAGTGAATAAACTTTAGCATCACTTGAACTTTTTTGTTCAATAGTTGAAGTTAGGTTCCATGACTGCATCTCTAGTCCAGATGCAAAGTTTTCAAAAAAGCATGGAAACTTTATTAAGCACTTTTATGAGGATGAGAAAATTATGCTTCATTTTGTTTAGGTTGATTAGGGCTTAAAGAAGAAACCTAAGTCAAAGTGATCTTTGAGAATTAAGATATTTCCTAAAGATATGTCAAAGTAATCTTTGGGAATTAAGTTATTTCCTAAAGATAAGCCAAATGAGATAGTTTAGTTAACTAATTCATTAATTGTGAAGATGTATCTTTTGGACAAACTCTAGATAAAGTTCATTTATTCAAGTCTTCCAAGATGATGATACATTATCACTTCTAGAAAAGGATCCAACTGATCCTTAAGTGATAAAGAAGACCATGAAATGTTCATAGTGTAATTATTAAACATTGATTCAATCTAAAAGATGCTTGTACTTTAAAATCAAAATTGGATATGACTAAAAGTACTTTAGTAACATCATTTGACTGACCAATGATAATAATTTTTCAAACTCCAGAAAGGGAACACATGTAAATGAAAGTTCCACTTAAACTTTCATCAGGAAGTGGGAAACCATATCCTTAGGTGATCCTTTAGTTTGATACTCATTCAAGCGCTAAAGCTTTGAATTTTGTTCAAAGTCAAGAATATCTTTTACAGATCAAAGAAAAAGATTCCAAGATGAATCATTTGTCTAATATTGTTTGATTCCTTGAAAGGAATCTCAAGATTTTGAAAGAATAAATTCTCCCTGGATGTGAGAACAAAAAGTCTTCAAGTAAGTTTATTCGCCAGTGGTTCTGAAGAAATCCTAAAACCATCGGCAGTGGTAATTAAGTCCAGTTATTGATATAACCTAAAGGTGTATCAATATTGATAAGATTCTTAGCTTTAGAATCTGAAAGGCATTAGCATATGTTTGGACTTAGGTGGAGGAAAAGATCTCTAAAATCCAATGGGTAAGCAAACAAGCTTTAGACAATTCAAGAGATCTTAATGATAAAGACTAAGTCTTTATCTTTGTCGCAAGCTCAACCAGAATTGATCAAACCTGATGATGTATGTCCAAGAATTTGTGATTGGAAACTACTTCTTGGGTTGCACAAGAATTGGCAATCAAAGTTTGTTTTTGGATTTTTTCACTCAAGTTCCATTTATCCAATGGAAAGTGTGAAATAAGTGAGTTGTTCCAAGTCTGCACAAAGCAAATTTCCAAGTATGTAGTCTACCACCATGATGATGGTAACTAAGTCCATGGAAGGTATAACGTAAAGTTTACCTATCCTTAAAGGGATTTTTTAAAGGTGAAATATGAAAGCATGATCAGATGCTTAGACTTAAACAATAGAGAGATTCTTATAAAGTCCCCATGGTAGCTACTTAAAGCTTTATTCAGAAAGGAATCTTAAGACAGGAAGTGAAAAGCTCTTATCACTACGAATTGGTCAAGTATAACCAATTAGTCTTGAATTTGAAAACATTTAAGAACTTGGAATGATGATTGGCTTTCTTTTGAAAATCCTAGATAAGAAGGATGGATATTCCATCCAAAGGTTTTCAAGTTTCCAAAATGAAGCACGAGATCAGAAAAAAGATCATGTGAAGGAATCAAAACCTTGAATATCAAGTTAGAGGTAAAGCTAAAAACTTCAAAAAATTATTGCAAAAAATTGAATCAAGAAGGTACTCTATCATGAGATATTTAGACTTTAGGATAAAATTCACTCACACATCAATGTGAGTATAAAATAGGGTGGTATGGGTGGTATGGGACACCGGATTTTATACTTGGATTGATGTAGGAAAGATGGTATGGGACAGCGGAACGTGAGATAATAATTATTTTTTAGGCTTAGAATAAATCTTCAAGTTAGATATGATCCTCAAGAAAATGCAAACTTCAATGAAGAAGTTTAAATTCAAGGAGGATAAAAGCATGATCTCAAGATACTTCGAGACGAATTTAAGAAGATGTGAAGTAATTAACTTCCAAGATATTCTTTTTCAAAAAGGACAAAAGACTTGTTCTTATTCTGGAACACTTCAAGCTTAAGTGTTGTCGGTCAGAAATATTTGATAAATTTATGGAAGAGTGAGACTTTGACTTTGAGTTGATCCTTTCAACTAAGGATAAATTGACTAAATTACGCACCAAGTTCCTATTGTAACTTGGAAAATTTAATCCTTTTGATTTAAGGAATGCACAAGAATTGCATTTTTAGTAAGCAGTCATAAAGATTGAATGTATGCAAAAACTTAGTCACAAATGAAGCATTATTTGAGTAAAAAACTCATCAATAGAATGTCCGTGCGTCGACACATTGATGTTGGATACCACATGAGTATCTTGTGGTTGGACGAAGTTTAGTTGTACTCCTAGAATCTTTTTGAGAATCCAGTTTATTTATCTCAAAGATAGGAAAAATGCTTCAACATCTTGTTGAAATAGATAATTAAGAAGTTAAAGTATTGAGTTAAAGGCTTGTGTCATTATGTATTAACACATAGTGAGAATATCTCTTAGAATTTTGAGTTGGTTGTATAGATTTTTAGTTCTTTCTTTCCGCTTTCCAAATCTTTTGGAATCTACTCTGATACGATATATGATTCCTTTTGCAAAAGTCTAGAGTTAGCCGATTAGAACTAGATAACTAAATTAAACATCCTAGATAGATGTTATGTATAAGAATCTTTTCAATCTTCAAAAGATGTTAAGTCCAAGATTGACTTATTCGTTTGAGTTTTGCTTCAAGTTATAGCATAAATGATTTTCTAGAGTCTAGTATACTCTAGAATAGAGAAGTTAGGAATTGCTCATAAGATTGACGATTCCGAAGAACTTTTAGCTCAAGTCCTTGAGAAAAGTGTCCTAAGTTGGATAAATTTTCATTTTAAGTTTGAAATTGGTCAAGTTATAGTGCATTTGACTCAAAGTAAATGGTAAACTTTCTCCTACAATTTACATAGGATCTTTTAAACTCATTAGGACAAAGTAGTCCTCTAGTCGGGTGAAAAAAATCAAGTAAATATTGGTTGAAAGTAAACCATAGTACAAAACATTCAAGTTCTATGCTTGGGACAACCAAACTTCAAGTTCTCCAAATCAAATGCAAGTGAATCAAGGGTTCTTAAAGTCTTGCGAGGGATAAGAATCCTGCCTTTGTTACTAAGTCCATACACAAGTCATGCCCACAAATGGACTAGTAATTTGAATCCGCCCAGTTCACATGTTTATGCCCAGATCACACCTAGTAAAAACTATGAATTGTTCAAGGATATTTTTTTTGATCCACCCTTATAATTCATTCAGTACTTTGTACTTTGACCAGTTTCTCAAAGTGCAAAGCCAGACAGTGTTTTGACTGGTTTGGGCAGGGATGCCACCATAGAGATGAGACATGTTCTTCCAGTTTTAGAACATGTCCATGTTCTTTCGGTTTTAGAACATGAGGCTCGAGGGTTGCCTATAGCATATATAGCTCTAATTTTCAAGGATGAAAATATTTTCCAAGGGGGGAAGAATGTAATAAAGTAACTCCATGATCTAAGGGTCCTATCGATTCAAACATATCTGAAATTGAACACAGGTTGGTCATCCATGTGTATGACCAAAGATCTGGAGTCTAGACTTACTTTAGGTCATTTACTCTTGTAACTAAGTGATCCACTTAGCCTAGTGGTTAAGTCTCATGGGTGTGGAGGAGGAAGTCTTGGGTTCAATCCCCATGGGCTACATGGGGAGAGTATTTTGCACAAAGAGATCTAGAGCCTTTTAGAAGCATCCACTTGAGTTAATTGGGACACTTGGTGCACATGCAATTACATGGCTGACACATGGATGGTTAGTATCCACCTGCCCAAGAAGGAAGTCCCCTGGAGAGAGCTATATATAGAGGCATTTGGTTGGGTGGAGAGTCATCTCTCTAGCATGTCGTGGTCGTAATAGTTGTTCTCTTGCAATTCCTCCCAAGCTTGTACATATGAATCCAAAGGCTTGAGAGACCTCCCTAAAGGTTAAATACCATACCCTTAAGAAATATAAATCATAAGATTCAAAACTCTTCAATCGGGAGTAAATAGATCCAAATAGCTCAAGGCTTCAAACCATAGTCTTGAAGACACTTTTCCAAGGGTTTCTCAATAAACTCTAAGGGTTTCTCAAGTGTGTGTGTATGTATGTATGTATGCATGCATTTATGTATGCATGTATGTATCTATCTATCTCTCTCTCTCTCTCTCTCTCTCTCTCTCTCTCTCTCTATATATATATATATATATATATATATATATATATATATATATATATATATATCACACTTGAATTAATATGGAATGTCCATGATTATGATCATTGAAAAAACAAATAATTTAGATTCCTTTACCCAAAAGCATAATACAATCAATTTTTCATGTTACACATGTAAAAAAATGTGGCAAATAAAAGAAACAAAATTTGACCAATTTAATAATTCCATAAATGATAACATGCCTGCAATTAAAAAGCAATTGTTCTCAACTTGTGAATGATATGCAAAAATTGAGTTATCATAATGACATAAGTGATGCTTTCTGTACCCATTGAAATTCTTTCATGGTATGATTTTTGTACTTCACTTGATATCTATGATATTGAAGACATGTTTGTGATATAGTTATATCATAATCCAAATTTTTTCATGTATAAGAATATCAATATCTTCTTCAAGTAATGGTGGGTGTTCAAACATATGACTCATAGAAGGAATTCCTTTGAATGGTTTTGAATGACTTTTTGAAATGAATTATGTACATCCGATTTGATGGTATTTTTAATCTAAAAGAGTTTTCATGATTTTTTTGTATGATCCTAAATGGACCATGAGATATATCATGGTGCTAGTTTTAGTGTATTATCATGTTTAGTATTTTAAGTCTTTGATTCATATTGTGCAACCATACCAAATCACTTCCATTGAATTGTTCTGAAATTCTTTTGTTATTAGAATTTTGTGTGTATCATTATTGGCTTTATTTAATTCTTTCCTAATTTTTTTTAACTTTATCATATGATATTTTTCTTTTACTAGTATTGCATGTGCATAATTGGCATGGTTGTTGTAATACTAGTCAGGGCACATGCATCGATGTGGGCATCGATAGCATAATCAATAAACCATTTAGGAGATCGATCGATAAAACATCAATAGCCCAATGCTACCAGTGCCAATCATTGGCATAGTTGATGACACATACATCAATGTGAGCATCGATAAGATTTGTTGATGGCACATGCGTTAATGTGGCATCCGTAGCCCAATTGATAGAACAATCAGTAGACCAATCGATAGCCCACTTAGTGCATGAGGTTGCTTATCAAGTTTTGCACAAATTCAAACCACTGTTATGTATGAAACTTGTATCCAACTTACACTACATTTTTGCACTTAGTACATAAGTTTAACACAACGATCAAACACAATCTTACAATAGCGATTGAGATAAAAAAATATTGTTTGCAAAATTTTAACGAAATAAAGTACAATCATGCCTACTAAAAAGAAGAAAGAAGAAAGTGAATAAACTTATTCCTATTCCTTACTATCATCATATTTCTTTTATAATCCACTTTCCTTCTTTGTCGTAGGCATTATTGTTCTTATAGATAATTCGTAGTCATACGTGCATTGAATGAATACTTTCTACCCGACCATCTTATAGCTAAAAATGGAAGAAAAACACATGAGTTTACATTATCCATAACAAAAAACATCCATTAATTTTACATCTTATTCATTTTAACTTTTGATAGGCAAAAAAACTTAAGGGATGCAAGATAGTAGTCAATGACTGTATAGTAATCTTTGAAGAGCCTAGGAAGTAAGAGCTGTACTAAAAGAATACAAAGTGGAAAAAGGGAAAAGCACATGTAAGAAGATAATCATGTTGAGCGCCAGACATTGATCCACAGGGATCATGACATTGATCCATAGGGATCAATCCATGTGTGTGAGGGACAAGGGCTAGCTAGCCAAGGCCCCAAGCTTGGGGGATACCCTAAGGTACTAAAGTAATAATGGGAATAAGTGTTGCATGATGGCCACATGTTCACACTACACTATTCTAGAGCATTGCTATTTTTTTAGTACAAGAGGTTATATATGGATGGAAGGAGAGTCACACACACATCATTCAAGCCTATTGCTAACAATTGGTATCAGAGCCGTTCTTGGCGTGCATTTTTTAGAATCGTTCGTCTTCTTCATCATTGTTTTTTATTTTTCTCTCTATCGTCAGACGTGGTTTGTAGTAGAGATCTCTGTTGCGGTCGCTTTTGGGTGCAGAAGGGGAAGTTAAAAGAGGAGCAGGGAGCCCATAGGAACCCCTATCTGAAGAAAACCATGCACATACGTGCTCAACGGTCAGCAGAAAGTTGTTCGACCGTCCGATCGTCTAATTTGATCGCCCATGTGTGCCAATAGGCACAACCATCTGCTCAATAGAAGGAGAAGAAAGTCTCTTCTCTTGAAGTTGAAGAGCCCCTTAGCATCGTTTTGAAGCACAACCTATCGGGAGAGACTTGGAAGGCTATTCCAATGGAGTGTGCACCATCTTCAACATTTGCACACACCAGCAAGTTACTTTTTGAACCTCTAGATAAGTCTCTTGTCAATTTATATGCATTGTTGCTCTCTTTTTGCATCATATTCCATATAGGACATGCAAATTTTACATAGTACCAAGACTAGACGCATAGTTTAGACGTGGATTCGTATTGTGCGGTGCATGTATTATTCTTTACAGGGACAAGTAAGTATTTTCTTGCAGGTTAGTGAGGAGAAAAATATAAATTTATCAGGGTGTGTAATCCCCTTTTGGTCTATTTGTAGTTAGATTGTGTGTGTCGGCATTGTTATCATGGAAGTTGCTTGTTGAGTATTTGTTATAATTTTTCCAGTTTTCAAAATTGCACCGTTATGTACCAAAATTTTTAGAAATTTAGTATGCATATGTATTCAAACATTCAAAACATACTAAAAGTTTCTTATTTCTTCATGTTCCATTGAGAAAAGGCTTGTAATTTGTTTCTTTTTTGCTGCCACTTACTCGTTTTAAGTATATCTAAAATATCCAAACTATATAATGATCAAGATGAATGATTAGTAGCAGTTTGATCAAAGAATCGTATAAGCTTGTGGATATCTAGTAGATATCAATATTTGGGAAAAATTAATTCAAGGATGAGCCCAAGGGCAGTGTTAAGACAAGGGCAAATGTTATTAGGGTCATTAGAATGAGGAACTTAATAGTTTCACAGCTAAGAGTTCTAGGATTTTTAGTTACAACCTAGAATAGAGTATAGTTCATCCTCAAAGATTCCATGATCTAGAAGAATGAAAGTGGCATTTTGATCAAAAGGAATAAAGTCAAGATTTGAAATATGTAAAGTAATACATTTAGAAAGAGATGAGAATTTTCAAGTAAAAAGAATGGCCCTTTTGCAGAAAGGACAAATTAAGACAAGGGCTAGTTTTACCAGGGTCTCATTAGTTAAAAAATTAGAGGTAAGAGGTCTCAAGGTGATTTGAAACCTTAGAAGAGAACTCTAAGAACACCTACAAGTTCAAGATGATTATAAATTAAGTATCTAGCTCATAAGAACAAAGAAGTTTATTTCACAAGAAGTATAGAATTCAGATCTGTGGAATAAAAAGGGCAAATCAAGTTTGATTAGAATGCCATAGTTAGAAATAGTAAAGCAAGTAAGGAAAGTCTGTATGCCAAGAACTCAAGAGTGGCCAAGATATATAAAAAGGCAAGGTTTTGCACAAAGCAAACAAGGCCAGTCTGTGGGTCAAATACTTAAGAGTGGCCAAGATATACAGAAAGGCAAGGTTTTGCACAGAGCAAACAAGGCAAGGGTATCGTCTAAGTCCCTAGCAGGGAACGGGACAAGGTTATATAGTAGGCACGGTTTGTAGTAAGTAAACAAAGAAAGGTTATGGTAAAAAGTGATTATAGAACAACACAAGGTTTTCCTTTATTAGACATGGGATCAACGAGTTGTAGATTTTACCCATTCAAATCCAATCTTATAAGGACAGACTGGATTTTGAGATAGCGATACTAGCATGTTTTGATGTCATCCTTAGTAACAAGTAGCATGCAAAGAAGAGACTAGTCACTGACTTTGTTGCGCATGTATCAATTCGAGCATCAGGGGAGGTGACTATTGATCTGTGGAGAACCACATTTCCAAGAGATGTGATTAGTAAACGCTACCAAGTTTCTCAAAATTGATTGGAAGTTTATTTTTTTTTGGTACCTAATGCATTCGTCATGTATTATGATGGATTCATGTAGTCGTGGAAACTCTAGTTGGAATGCTTTAGCACTTTCAACGAAAGTGAGAGCAGAATTCCAAGAGTTGTCCTTGAAAGAAATATAGAAAGGGATGATTAGACCCAAGATCTTATAGGATGTGCATCGATTACCAAGCACTCAATAAGATTACTATCAGACAAAGATATCCCACGCCTAGGATTGATGATATTTTAGATGCTCTAGGTGGAGCCATTGTATTTTGTAAAATACATTTAAAAAGTGGCTACCATCAGATTAGAGTAAGAGATCATGATGTACATAAGACAACTTTCAGGATCCATTTTGTTGTATAGTAGGAATATACATGATCATGAAAATCATCTGAGATTAGTATTGAATGTGTTAAAAGAAAATCAGCTATATGTTAATCTAGAGAAGACTCAGTTCTTTCTTTTGAGGATAAAGTATCTAGGGCATGTGCTATTGGTCAATGAGGTTCAGATGGATCCCAAGAAGGTCTCAGTTATATTATCTTGGCCTACCCCTCAAGATGAGGGGCAGTTACGATTGTTGGAGTTAGACGTCTGCGAAAGCACACGAATAGCACAATGAAGAATAAGAAGCTTGGAGCACAACACACAATATTGAAATGTATTACCACTAGAATGTACAAAGATAAGTAGCCCATTAGGGCAATAGGCATATATACAAGCCGAGGGAAAAAACATCCTAAAGAGGGAAAAAAGTGCCTCGGTGGTCCTAGAGTGTTCATACACATCACTACCTAAATATATCAACAAATCCCCCTTGGGAGTGATGCGGTGAACAAGGAGTTGGCACTCATGTATAAGGAAGTGCCAAGCTATGTGGCAGAGCCTTTGTGAAAAGGTCTGCAATGTTCTCTTGCATTGGCACATATGTCAAGCTGATCTCTCCAGCAGAGAACCTCTCCCTGACATAATGATAATGCACCTCAATGTGCTTAGTGTGAGCATGGAACACGGGGTTCCTCACAACTGCCATGCGCTCTGACTATCAATGAAGATGGTGGTGGCAGAAGACTGAGCAACACCCAAATCAGCCATAAGGCGTCTGAGCCACACACACTCAATAGTCATTGTGAAAGCTACCCTATACTCAACCTCACAACTGGAAGTGGCCACAGTAGGCTGCTTCTTGCTCAACCAAGATATACATGAACTATAAAGGATGAAGCAAAAGCCACTAGTGGACAATGAGAACATTGAGTATCTCCACAAATTTGATAGCCGACTTGACTCTGAATCAAAGCGTGATGCCGAGGACGAATTTTGAAGGATGATTTTTGGAGGTTGAATTTTGAGGATTGAATTTTGGAGGTTGAATGTGATGCCGAGGACGAATTTTGAAGGATGAATTTTGGAGGTTGAATTTTGAGGGTTTAATTTTGAGGGTTGAATTTTGGAGGTTGAAATTTGAAGGCTGAATTTTGGAAATTGAAAATGATGTCGAGGACGAATTTTGAAGGATGAATTTTGGAGGTTGAATTTTGAGGGTTGAATTTTGAACGCTGAATTTTGAGGGTTGAATTTTGGAGGTTGAAATTTGAAGGCTGAATTTTGGAGGTTGAAAGTGATGCCAAGGACGAATTTTTTGAAGGCTGAATTTTGAGGGTTGAATTTTGGAGGTTGAAATTTGAAGGTTGAATTTTGGAGGTTGAAAGTGATGCCGAGGACGAATTTTGAAGGATGAATTTTGAGGGTTGAATTTTGGAGGTTGAAATTTGAAGGCTAAATTTTGGAGGATGAATTTTCCCAACCGACAAAGATGAAATGAGGGCGAATCTCAGGCAAGGGTGACCTCTCAAGGAGGAAAAATGAGACAAAATATCAAAGAATGGCGCTAGGACGAATTCTACAAGGATTTTTTTTTTTGGTTGGCATACAATCAAGATGAAATCTTACTCTATTACACCTGGTCTTTATGTGACTTGCCTCTTGGCAAGAAGGCCATTGGCACTAAGTGGGTATACAAGTTGAAGCATACTAATGGAACAGTTGACATGTATAACGCTAGGCTTGTTGCAAAGGGTTATGCTAAGGAAAGAGGCATTGATTTTGATGAGACCTTTGCTCTTACTTGATAAATGACTACTATTCGTAGCATCTATGCACTTGTAGCTCATCATGGTTGGAATGTACATGAGTTGGACATTAAAATAGCATTTTTGAATGGTGACTTGCATGAAGAAGTGTATGTTTTTCAACCCCCTGACTTTGTGCAAAAAGGGCATGAAAACAAGGTGTGTAGGTTAAAGAAGGCATTATATGGTTTAAAGCAAGCACCACGTGCTTGGTATGAAAAGATACATGCCTATCTGATTGCACATGGTTTTGAGAACAGTCCAACTGAAAGCACCTTATATGTTAAGCGTGCTAATGATGTGCTTCTCATCATTGTTGTGTATGTTGATGACATCATGCTCACTGGTCCTATTGAGATGCAAATTGTTGTATATTATTGAACAAGGCATTGTTAAAATGTTAAATTATTAATGTATTAATATGTTTTTGATGTTTTTGATATAGCAGTTGAAGGTTCGTGAGGAGCGTGCAAGGCGTGAAAGGGCGGACTTCAATAATCCGAATAATTATTATTTAGCTTGTAAATAAACCTACGTAGAAGGTTCTATTGTTAGAAAAGTAATGGTTAGAATAAGGGTCGTTGTAGACCGCAGTTTCTATTATTCAAAGTAATGGCTTTCTGTAAAAGTACCAACTTTTAGTTTCACGCCTGCTTTTCGAAGCCGCCCTCATGTAACCACTATTTTTGACGTAATCAAAAGTCCTATAAATACATACACTCTGTGGACTGTCGAAAGAGAGTGCATGGGGGGAGATTGCACCCAATCTTGCGTTCAGTCTTGTCTCTTGTTGCCTCTATTTTCTGTGTGTTTTTCTGCATCCGTAATCTCTGTATGCGCGTGAGCAAGATCCTGACAACAGTGGTATCAGAGCTCTGCACGCGTCAATACAGAGGACTCTGTTCCCTGTTCGCGATTCTGAATCTGAATTCCGATTCCATCTCCATTTCCATCTCCATCTCCATCTCCGTCTCCGTCTCCAGTTCGCGATTCTGAATCTGAATTCCGTTTCCATCTCCATTTCCATGTCCACCTCCATCTCCATCTCCATCTCCGTCTCCGGTTTCGGCTTCTGTCTTCTGCTTCTGTTTCGGTTTTGGTTTCTGATCCAGAACCAGAACCTACGTCTTCACCTACGTCTTCTCCTTCGGCTTACTCCAAGGCGTCGACTAAGGCAAAGAACTTAGGCAATAACTTAGGCAATACATTGGCAACATTGGCACCCAAGGCTCCCTTGGCGACCGTTGGCTACGCGCGAGGCAATTTTAATTTTTGAGTGGTAATAGAGAGGTTTAGAGTCCCTAAGGTAGGAGGATTTGAACCCACAACCTCCTACTTTCAAGGGAAGTACTTTGACCACTCCACCATCTCTTGGAGTTGTACTCAAGTCTCTCTCTCTCTCTTACTTGTGGAAGGCGCTCGCGGCGATTTCAAGGATGGACCCAACAAAGAATTAAGTGTAACTTTCAATCCATAGGTCGGATTGAGGCGTGTAATATACCGTTGGAAAGCTCTTGGAACGAACTTTCCAATGAGCTAGCTTGGAAGTGTGAATTCCTTGGAAAACCTTGGGTGTCACTTGATTGAGTGTTCAAGATACCAAGCATGGGTGAGAACAAGGTTCAAGACTGAGGTTGAGAACAAGGGATCGAGACACCAAGGTTGCAAACAAGAAGGTTCAATACACCAAGGTTGAGAGCAAGGATCCAAGAGCACCATGGAGGATCACAGTAATTCACCTTTACCTGGAATTTCATTCGAGCAAGAGTTAGAGATTTATGAACCAAGAACTTCAAGCACTTCAACAAGCCATACAAGGACGTTATGCTATGCTTCAATTCGACGGACGAATAGATGGCCGCTTTGTCTTATCATGGCTATCCCTATTCAACGATTTCTTTTCCGACAAGTTATATTCAGAAAATCAAAAAATCGAGTTCGCCACTAATTATTTGGTAGGAAGAGCGCAGCAATGGTGGAATGATCTTTGTCATACTGCAGATTGTCCACGCACCTGGAAGGCTTTTCAAGAAGAGTTTAAGGATTCATTTCTACCTTTAAAGTTTACCTTACATGTTTGATAATTGTGATGCATTTACATATTGAATTTAGTTTATAGGAGCATATTCAAGTTTCGCTTGCCCAAATTCATTAGAAAGACTATGTCCGCATCTCATCGATACTTTTAATAACTTAACACCTCCATGAACATTTCCATGCATGTGTTTTTACATGGAACATGCCTATGTTTTTTTTTTTCGTTCAGTGATGAAACATGTGACTGGCTATCCATGTTTATTATTTTATCAACTGAGGTAAGTTGTCTTTTCAACTGAGGGGCATGTTATGAATTATGGAATATGTTGAACAAGTAATTGTTGGAGTGTTAAATTATTAATGTATTATGGAAGATGTTGGACAATGCATTGTTGGATTGTAACATGAAATATGTTGGCCAATGCATTGTTGGATTGTAACAGTAATATGGAATATGTTGAACACTGCATTATAATTGTTAGAGTGTTGAATTATTTTATCAACTGAGGTCAGTTGCTTGTCAACTGAGAGGCATGTTGTATATTATTGAACAAGGCATTGTTAAAATGTTAAATTATTAATGTATTAATATGTTTTTGATGTTTTTGATATAGCAGCTGAAGGTTCTATTGTTAGAAAAGTAATGGTTAGAATAAGGGTCGTTGTAGACCGCAGTTTCTATTATTCAAAGTAATGGCTTTCTGTAAAAGTACCAACTTTTAGTTTCACGCCTGCTTTTCGAAGCCGCCCTCATGTAACCACTATTTTTGACGTAATCAAAAGTCCTATAAATACATGCACTCGGTGGACTGTCGAAAGAGAGTGCATGGGGGGAGATTGCACCCAATCTTGCGTTCAATCTTGTCTCTTGTTGCCTCTATTTTCTGTGTGTTTTTCTGCGTCCGTAATCTCTGTATGCGCGTGAGCAAGATCCTGACAACACATATTGCTGTTTTTAAGGCTGATTTGCATGCCTCATTTGAGATGTTTGATTTGGGGCATTTGCATCATTATTTGGGTATTCAATTTATGCATGTTGATAGTGGAATGGCTTTGTGTCAAACAAAATATATTGACACATTATTGCAACATTTTCACCTTGAAGACTATAAGCCTATTGCAGTCATATGGAGACAGGTTTATGATTGAGTCTTCATGATGCTAGAGATGCATTTGATGTTGTTCTCTATCAACAGGTTGTCAGATGCGTAATTTATTTATGCATTACTTGGCTAGATATTCAGTTTGCTATCTCACAAATGAACAGGTTTATGCATTGCCCAGGTGTCAAGCATTGGCACGCAGTTAAGTGCATTTTTCACTACTTGAGTGGTACCCCACTACTTGGGTTGTTTTATCCTAAGGGGGGATCACTACCGCCAGATTTGCATGCATTTTCTGACTGAGCTAGTTGTTATGTAGGTTCAAAGCTCATATCTTGGTCATCTAAGAAGCTACCAGCTATGGCCTTATCTTCCACAGAAGTAGAATATAGAGGTTTGACTCTAGCTTTTGTCAATTTGGGTCTTCTTGTGTTACTGTGCTATTATGAGAGTGTTCTCATCATGCTACTCCTTGATTACTCTCTGCTCACTGGTGTGATTTTGCTCACTGTGGGAGAGGCTTCTCTGTTTGAGAATATACAGAGTGAGAGCTTTAGCGTTGGGGGAAGTCGGCATGAAAGTGAGATTGGATATACTAGCATAGTCACTTGTAAGCTGGAATTGTAGCATTTGTGCTCATGACTCACACTATTGTGTACCTTCTCTGTGTTTGTATTCCTTCTCTGTGTTGAGATGTCCTAGTTCATCTTTGGAATGATTAGACCTTTTGTACTATTAACAAGTTTATCTTTTGTGTACTAGCATAATTTTTCAATCTTGGTCGAATTGGCCTTTTCAACATCTTTGCAACACTCTGTCTGTTTCTCAGTTTATCTTCTCAAGTAGTACCTCAGACAGTCATGTTACAGGGTATACTTCCCTAAGGAGAACCTCCCTTGAGTAGAAGGAGTACTAGAAGTATAAACCCGGTTACCCCCTCTACAGTTTGGCACACTCGGTGGGACCCTTGCATTTTTGTGTGAGGTAATTAGTGAAGTATATAGTTGTTGTCGCATTGTTCTTGATTTTTTTTTCTTTTTTTGCATCCTGTGAGTGGGTACATGACCCACACTCGAGTAGACATAAAACTTCTTCATGTAGAAAGGAGCCTCAAGAAGTTAGCTCTACCTTCGGCGCGTACCCCACTACCCTTAAATTTGTCCATTGAATCGACTTCAACCCCACTCTCAAAAGAGAAGCTGAGGAGGACATTAGATTTTTCCTCAGATACTTCAGAAGAAGCACCAGTGCCAATGGAGGATCTTTCTCATTTACTCTCTAGGTTGAATATCAAGTTCCCTACTTTTAGGGGACTAGCTTATGAGGATGTAGATGATCACATGAGGAGATTCATCTCCTCATGTCGCGCATGAGGTCTGCAAAATCAAGAGGATGCAATGCTGGTACTTTTCCCATCTACATTGGAAGGCCTTGCCAACAAATGGTATAGTCATATGCAGACGGCCACTTCACTAGGTGGGAGGCATTGAAGAGGGCGTTCTCGCAGACATTCCGACCAAGTGACTCCTCGAAAAGATCTCTAGATCAGCTAGAGAACCTAAAACTGAGACCAGGTGAATCCTTTCACGAACTTCATACTAGGACAAAAGCACTTGTTTCACGTCTGTCACATGCTCCAGGTGATTTCTTGGTTAAAAAATGGATAGAGAAGGCTCTACCCAAGTCATCTCAGTAGAAGCTTTGTGAAACTCTTAGATTGGATGCAACACTTGATGATTTTGTTGAAACTGCATCACGCATTGAGGAAGTTAGGCTACATTTTGAAGGAGATACTCAAACAAATTATGCATCACACTTAGATCCTATCGGGCAACTCAAGAAGGAGTTGGAAGCCTTAAGAATGCAGCAGAGTCAACAAGAAGAGAAGGTCATGCCACCACCACCACGCCACAATGTTGATGAAGTAGCTCAACTTCGTCGTGAGCTAGAAGATTTATGGACTACACAGGACATACGAAGGTAGGTTTGGTGTACAATATGTAGCAACAGTGGACATTCCAATGTTAATTGTCCTAAAAAGGTGAGCTGTCAATTCGGTGGCAAGGATGGTCATGAAGCAAGAGACTGCTACTACCTCAAGGGAGTACAACAGCATGGTAACCCTCCTGTTCTTGATTCGTATTATGCTAGTACTTCAAATACATTTAATAGAGAAGAGACCCATCCAACTCGGCCTAGATATAATAGGCCATTGATGTGTTATCGCTGTGGTGAGTATGGCCATATGCAGAATAGATGTTCCCTACCAGATGGTGCACCTCCCTGTCAACATTGTCCATATGCCAAGGATCACTATACCAGAGATTGCCCAAGAAGACACCCTGCTCCAATTCACATGATTGCAGTTTCCCCACAAGCAGAAGGTATGACCACTCAGTCTTATGCTATTTCATCTTCTTTAGTGCCCATGATGATCATAGCCAGGCAAGCAGTAGCAACCTGTAGAGAGGAACAATAGGGACTCAAAAATAGAGATGAGGAAAAGAAGGCTGGTTGGAAGGGCCATGCAGACATTGAAGGAGCTTATGATATGGTGACTACTTCCCTTAAGGACAACTTGCAAGCTCTCAGGAAGACACACAAGAGGCTAAGATTGAGGAAATCTTGAAAGGTATTCATCACAAGATTAGTTTGTACCAACTCATAAAAATGGATTCGAAAGTAAGAAGTGACTTATTGAAAGTTATACACTTAGACTACCTAAGTCCACCACTGGATGTAGATGGTTTCATGGTTGACTTTTTGCTTGCACCTTTGTTAGACTACTAGAGCTCAAGGCTATCTATTTTCATAAACGATGAAGGTATGACTGGTGTCATTATAGATGAAGGCTTTGGCATCAATCTGATGCCTGATTTTACAATGAAGAAACTCAAACTGAACCTCACCAAGGCAGCACCCTTCACTCTCACATTAGCAGATCAGCGTCGTGTTATGCCCCTTGGCATCATCGAGAAGGTACACATGTCAGTACAAGGTTGTCCATTCCTCCTGGATTTTGTTGTGGTTGCCCTGCCACAGGAAAGATCTTATCCTCTGCTTTTGGGAAGGCCTTGGTTAAGGCAAGCAAAAGCACTATAGGATTGGGGAAGAAACCAGATGTGGATCTCCTCGATGACTAATGACCACTTACAGGTACACTTAGAAGAAGGATGCAACTCTGCCAAGACAGTTAGATATGTAGATACTCAGGTAATGCCTTCTGTACCCCAAGAAGAAGAGAATTTGTTAAATTGGATGATGGATTGTTGGAAGCAGTCAGAGGCACAGACGCCACGGAAGCATGTGAAAACGAAGCAGGGAGCCAGGCGGATCAATTTTTTAAACAAATATAATTCTTATTAATTCTCCAAACATTCAACAGTGATTGTTATCACTAATTGTAACATATGTATCATAAGAAAACCCCATTTTGTAATCCATAGCTCCATTTTGTGCAAGCCGAGGAGTCCTCGAGCTTGAGGAGCTTAGGTAGAATACTCGTACCAAATTTCGTTATTTTTAGACATCGTTTACCCTTCCAAATAGCCTCTAGGACCTAATTTTTAACTAAGCCGGTCACTAGATGTGAAACCGGTCAAAACTAGTCTAGAAACTATAAAAAGAGCTAGAGAGCTCATTTTTGAGGTTGGTTCATTTTGGTTAGTGTGAGCATAGAGCTAGTTTGAGCTTGTAAGAGCATTCTTGAGTAATAGAGTTAATTTCCCACCTTCCATTGTGTCTTGCTTGTCTCTTCATTGTGTGTGTGTATGTGTGTGTGCATCTTTGTGCTTCTCACCTTCACTCTCACATCATCTCACGTTCACGATCTTCATATCACTCCTACCTCTCCCACGGATTGACATTAAGGAGGTGAAGCTTCTTAACGTGGTACTTACCATTGTGCTAGAGCAACACCAAATTTGGCGCCGTTGCCGGGGATCGAGTCTAGGACGAATGTGTGATGGTAAGAGTATAGCAAGAAGTGGCGTTGGAAGGTAAAAATTTCAGTTTTTGTTGTTGTTTTTACTTAGTTTTTAGTGTTTTTCACCTTCCCCACACTCCATCTTCATCATTGCATCATCATCTCCATTTCCAAAAAAAAATCAGAAAATTCACCATATCCACCCATTCACCTCATTTCCCCTCATTTGTGCATGCGAGAGAGCGAGAGAGAGTTTTTGCGATTGTATGTGCTTGCTTTTTCTTGAGTTTTCTTGCAGGTACAGAGCTTCAGAGCATCAGGAAAGCTTCCAAAAGGTAAAAAATGTACTTTCTATCAGAGATTTCCGAGTGTGGCGGACCATCGCGATGGTCTGCAATTTTCGGTTTTTGAGATAGGCGACCACACCACTAGATAGGCGATACTTGCGCATTCACGGAACCACAATTACATTTTGAAAATTCGTTGTTTGGTGGACCATCGCGATTGGCTCGGACCATCGCGATTGTGTCACACCATCGCGATAGGCTCACGCCATCGCGACGGCTCGGCCGGACCATCGCGACGGTTCGCTTTTTCGGACCATCGCGACGGTTCACTTGAGCCATCGCGACGGTCCACTCGGACCATCGCGACTGTCCAGTTGACCCCGCACCATCGCGATTGGCCCACGCCATCGCCACGACAGTGCCACGTGTCACGATAGACCATCGCGACGGTTCAACTTTTGGACCATCGCGACAGCCCAAAATCGGACCATCGCGATTGGCTCAAGCCATCGCATCGCGGACCATCGCGACGGTTCACTTCGGACCATCGCGATTGTCCATCTTTGACCGTTGACCGCACCATCGCGATTGTCTGCCCGATCACGCCATCGCGACGGTTCATTTTTTGGACCATCGCGACGGTTCGACCTCACGCCATCGCGATCGTTCACTTCGAGCCATCGCGACGGTTCGCCTTTTCGCGCCATCGCGATTGTCCAAATCCCGCGCCATCGCGACGGTTCGCTCGGACCATCGCGACGGTCCCAGACCATCGCGATTGCCCACCCCCATCGCAAATTTTGGACTTCAATTTTTGACCAATTTTGAGGGTATTTTTGGAAAATTTTTGGACCATTAGACTCATAGGAGACCCCTTAGCTCATATTTGAGGGAAAACTGGATTGTCAATTTTTACCCTCCAGGGCCTGAACGCGTGTAACTTTCTCATCCGAAGTCCGTTTTTTGAGCTTAATAGCTCGTTAGAAAGCTCGTGACGAGTACTACGTGACCTCAACTGTTTTTTCATAAAGGATACGTCTATTTTTGGATAAGCTATTTTGAGGTTCACCCAGTTTGGGACTAGGAAGCCAGGGGGCACACATTAAAATTTGGGCAAAAAGGGAAGGGATTAAAAGGTGTATATACTCAAGTGTTTGATCATCTTGTGAATTGGTCTAATATTGGAATTTTTCCAGGTCTAGCAAAGGCAATCAAAGGCAAGCAAGCGAGGCAGCGAAGACAGCAGAGCTTGGGAAGCACGGCTTCTTGGGCAACAGGGCATCAGAGCAACCAGAAAGGTCGACTTGAGGTTGGAAGATTACTCAACCCCCTCAGTCAATTCTTAGCTTAGGCTAGACGGTAGTTGTGGATTAACGACGATAGGAACGCCTCAAGTTCAAGATACCTAATTCTTTCAGTTTAAGACTTAAAGTAAAGGTGTGTGTGACGAAAACCTAAAGAAAAGAACCTAAGTCTGACGGAACGAGAACTCAAAAATCATAACGAAAGTCGAATTCCTGACGCATATATTACGACAAGAATCCAAAGAAAAATAAAAAAAGAATTAAGGAAGTAATAACAAAGGACTATCGACGATCTAAGTGTGTAATTGAGTGAGCAAGGAAGGAAATTAATGAACCTTAGATCGGGCAAACATATAGGTAAGTCGGACAGAAGAAGCCTTAGATCATCAGAGGCTAGTGTGAGAACTACCGCTCGATCTTGGGCTCAGCAGTTGAATAGTAGTTATCCTCACGAGTTGAGCTCAGAATCAAGTGAATCAAAAATGGCATTTAGCACAGACAGACCAGAAGGAGGGTCCAATGTAGCATACCTAGAAAAACCTGAAGGACCCTATAGAACGCAATTAGAGTTTCTCCGAACCAACCGATTAGGTGCTCGCATCTATGAGGATGGTTTGCGAAGGCAAGTGGTGCAACTGCACAACCCTGATCAACCCATTGGATTGGAAAGACCAGTGGTGAAGTTTGAGAGAGACGCTTACATAGACAAAGAAGGAACCATGTACATCCTAAGTACACAGCCCAACGATACTAATGAGTTTGGCACAATTCAATTAGAGACGGAAGCGAAATTTCAAGGAAAAGAACCGTTAGAAGAACCTAGGACACCTAGAGGGAAATCCGTATTAACAAGAGTACTCATCCCAGAGTGGATCCCTCAAGACAACAGGAGCACCGAGTTGTTCGTAAATAAAGAAACAGACGAAGCCTTTTGGAGGTACAGAAAAGAAAACCCTGGTGAGGTAGGCATCATTACAATCTATGAATTCAAGGACCCAGATACACCTGGAAAGGTTGTATACCTGGATCAGACTTCAGAAAGAGTCTTTGTGGTGCCTGAGCGCGCTAAAAACACATACACATGGAGAGGTGAATTGATATTCCCTCCATCTCGAACAAACATGAATACAAGTCAACAAGGGGCAGGAACATCCTCAGCCCATGGAAATCAAAGAGAAGGAAATCACGAGAGACCGGAAGTAAGCTTCAATCCCCCCATAGGGAGAGATAGAACAACCACGAACACTAATAGGACGGATAGACAAAGAGAACATGGAATACCAGGGGGTAGAGATGATTTTCCTCTACCTAGACCACGTGAACACGCAAGAGTATTGAGACCCACACAGTTGGTAAAATCAATGAAAAATTATTTTGATGGGACAGGAGATCCCTATGACCATGTCGCAGAATTCAAGCAAGTACTAAGAGCAGAACAAGTCGAGGACATGTTCACGCAGTACAACGCATTTGGACTAACGTTAAAGAATACCGCTTTAACTTGGTTCCAACCACTGCAACAAAGGCAATTTAGAGACATCCATCACTTTTTAGAGTCATTCATTACTGAATTCTCTAAAAGTGGGGTTAGACATGACACGTCTTCGTTGATTCATAGTTTTAAGCAAACCCCTCAGGAAACAGTAAGACTGGCAGGACGTAGATTCAGACAATATGTCGAACGATGTCCAATGCAAGAGCTACCCTCACAAGCTAAGCAAGTGTCCTTGTTTTTAGATGGCTTGTTGAGCGCTAAACTACGCTCCTATGTGTACCTAAAAGAACCCAGAACGCTAGAGGAGTGTGTAAGAATATGTATAGACATCGAGGACAACCTAGGAGATGAATTAGAACTCTCAAAGGTCTATAAAGACTCAGATTGTTCTTCTCTAGCATCCACAAAATTGTCGAATTCCATAGAGGATCTAGCAGAAAAAGTGGCCCAAAAACTAGGAGTTTCTAGCAAACAGGTGCCCAAGCTACCAACTAACGTACGTTGTTACACTTGTGGTGGAAATCATTTGGCAAACGTGTGTCCCAATGCACCTCAACCTCAAGCCAACCCTAGTGGCCAATATTGCACAATTGAGAGAAGATACACGAATCATACGGCTCAGGACTGCCCATACAACAAACAAACCGTGAGACAGAACTACCCGCAAGCATACCAGCAGCCAGGTAGGTATCAAGGCCAATACAATGCTCAGCCTTATTACTATAGGCCTCCCCAGAACTACCCGTACCAGGCTCAACAGAGACCTCAACCCGTCTTAGCTCAGCAGCCACCCCCACCAGCGAATGTCATCTCAGTCAAATACGCTGCTGCAGAAGAGAACCTAAGTAGGGCCTTAGTGCCTTCTTCACCCCTGATCACCGAAAGTGACCCGAACTCCAACAGTTTTGACTCTACTCATGTAACTAGTCCACCAGCTTATTACACGGAGTCACCAGAGCATGTGGAGACATATCATTATGATAGTCCACCAATGGAACCTAGTTGGGAGCCAGATTATACTAATGTGATGTACGCAAACCCAAACCCACGGCCCCAATTGAGACAACAAAGACCACAGGGCCCTAGAGGACCATGCTTTAGGTGCCAAGGAGATCATTTCATAAAGGATTGTCCACATCCCCCAATAGCAAGGCAATCACAGTACTATAGCATACAAGGCTTTTGTGCCGATTGTGGTAAAGAGCACATAATCAAAGATTGTCCTAAGAACCCAGTTAACGCTTCGAATGTGACACCGATCAACGTGATAGGTATTGTAAATAACGCAGATGGATCCAACCCTACATACGTGCCTATCCAAGCTATAACCAGAGCCCAGGCACTTTTACAAAACCAACAGCTTAATCATGAGAAAATAGCCGAAACTAGTGGAGTTGCGGAATCGAGTAGTAAAAAGACGAAATCTTGGAAAGATTCCAGAGAAAGAATAAAGAGAAAATGGAGTAAAAAGATAAGTGAGTTGGAAGGAAGTCTAAGGGAATCTAGAGCCAAAATACAAGAATTGACCTCACAAGAATTAAACCAAGAAATCCCAGCTCAAAAATCAGGATCAGTTTTAGCGGAACCCATACCCGAAGACCTAGACATGATGTTTCGTACATATCAGGCTAGAATAAAAGAGGGACCTCAAGTAACGGAAATGAGTAAAAACTACCCTCGAGCTGATCTAGAAATTGAGAGAACTAAACTGTGCATGAAAATGGTAGAGTTAGCACAAGCTTTGTTCGAAGCCTCTAGATATCTTAATTGGAATAACATGGCAAAACCGGAACTACACTTTCAAGGACTAATGGAGAGGCTAGAACACTTGATAGAAAGCAAAGAGAAAAAGGATCAGTCTAGGAACCCTACTGTTCCAGAGACACAGGAAAGGAATGCACCATCCCTGTCTCAAGTACCCAATACAGAAAGCCAAGACAATTTGTCTTCCATACATAGGTATTCACATGAATTTTTAAGAGAAATCCAAGAAGAGAAATGGAGAAAAGAACAAGGAACTCATCCTCCTATTCAAGAAATAGACGATTTGCAGGAACAATTTCCCCAAGACATCCCCTCTATATATGATGAGGTAGAGGTGGAGCAACTGAGTGAACCCACAGGATTTGAATCTAATTCTTTACAAGAATTACCTCAGTTCACGGGACCTTGGGAAGCAAAGTCTATTAGTATGAGAGCACCCACGATAATAGTGAGGAATGAAGAATCAGTGATCCCTAGGAACACGGATGTGATCAAGAACACTAAAGTACAGTGTAATCTCACTCTGGAGGAATTGTTAAAGGTAAAACCAGAATTGTGGAAGCACGTAGCAAATCAATTCCCTGAGCTAGCTACCACACCCTCTCAGAGAGGATCACATAAGAAGGTACCAGAGATACCCGTGGAAAAGATTGGAGACGTAAGCGAAGGAGAGGAAGGTAACACATATCTTCCAATAACCCATCAAGGCTACACCACGAAAGCCATCTTAGATTCAGGAGCCGGAGTAGCCATCGCTACCACCGCTTTATGGAAACGTTGGGGTAAGCCCGCACTCAGACCCACCAGGATGAAGCTACAAATGGCTGATGGACACATAGAAAAACCATTAGGCTTACTAGAAGGCATATCTCTCACCACTTGTGGTGTAGAATTTGAGCATACTTTCGCCATTTGTGACTTTGCTAAAAATCATGCGTATGAGATGATATTGGGACGACCATTCATGCGTCAGTTGCAAATTGTACAAGATTGGGGAACTAATTCTTTGTACTTGCAACATTTAGGAGTGACTACTAAAGTCAATCTTAAAGACTATTCACATAGAGATGTACCCCCAATACAATGGAATACCATCCATAAGACTCCAGTAGAAACGGAATCCGTGCACTCATTAGAATCAGATCCTTCTTGGTTGCATGAGGATACCCATTTATGGATGTGTAAAGTTGCCAAACAAGAGGAAGAGCAGTTAGAAGCCAGGACCTTAGGTGCAGAACAACATCCACGAACCCTTCAAGATCCAGCCTATGCACCTGTAGTATTCCCAGACGAGGAATTCGAACCCCATGGTTGGGCAGAGATTCTAGCAACCATGGATGTAGCCATCAATGAAGAACAATGGACACCCCACTGTGACGAGGATGGCTATGACATTTCAGTTTTTACGATAGAGCCAATCATGGGCGATGCAATTTTAGAAGAGTGTGAACCAGACACTGATGCATTTGAGGATGCAAGCGATTTTGATTTAGAATCAATTATCATGGACTCACCCTTTGCATCAGAGGAAGAATATTTCTACGAAGTAGAGACTCACACTCAGAGACACGAGGAAATTACGAATGAAGTGAGATTAGCCACGGAAGTGACTACCAAGAGTGAAGGCAAGAAAAGAAAGAAGAAAGAAACCATGTCAGAAAAAGAAGAATCTTTGTTTGAAGTACCCGAGAATTTCAAGAAATATGAAATCGACGATAGAAGAATCATGGTACGAATGCCTAATAGAAAAGAGAAGGATGGACAAGTATATGATAACCGAGAGAAAACCAAGAAAATAATAGTTGCCATAGAAGGAGAAGAAGAAAAATGCACCTACATAGGGCACGATTTGACGACTGAAGAAGAAGAAGAGTTAGTTGCCCTATTGCGCGAATATAGAGATGTTTTTGCTTGGAGTTACAAAGATTTGAAAGGAGTAGACCCAGATCTATGTTCTCATAGAATCCCTATGACTCCAGATGCGAAACCGACAAAACAGAAACCTTACACGTACAATGATAATTACGCTGCGAAGATTAAAGAGGAGATAGATCGATTGATAGAAGCAGGATTCATTTACGAAATTGAGCATACCGAATGGGTATCCCCCATTGTGGTTGTGCCCAAGAAGAATGGAAAATTGCGTGTGTGTATTAACCTTAAAAAAGTTAATGCCGCCACGATTAGAGATAGTTATCCTCTTCCTATTACGGAACACCTATTGGAAAGAGTTGCGGGCAAGGAAGTTTACAGCTTTCTTGATGGATTCTCAGGCTATAATCAAGTAGCCATTGCTCCAGAAGACCAACACAAGACGGCTTTTGCCACAGAATGGGGCATATTTGCATTTCGCGTAATGCCATTTGGCTTGACAAATGCACCCGCCACTTTCCAGCGACTCATGTGTCATGTCTTTAAGGAATTCTTACGCAAGAGCTTGGAAGTTTATGTCGATGACTTATGTGCTCATTCAAATGTAAGACAGACACATATCCCAGAGTTAAGACAAATATTTGACAAATGTCGAGAATATCAGGTTTGTTTGAACCCAGAAAAATGCGTTTTCATGGTCAGACAAGGCAAAATTCTAGGACACATTGTGTCAAAAAATGGAATCTCTACGGACGAGGAAAAGGTGAAGGTAATTGCAGAATTACCAAGACCAACTAATGTGAAAGAGGTACAGGCATTTATGGGCCATTGCGGCTATTATAGGAGATTCATACACATGTATGCAATCATAGCCAAGCCTCTGTACTCTCTTTTGACCAATTTTGAGTGGACAGATGAATGCGAAAATTCATTCAATGAACTCAAACGACGCTTGTGCTCAGCACCTATATTGACTACCCCAGATTGGAGTAAGCCATTCCATGTACATGTGGATGCATCCAATTATGCCATAGGATGTGTGTTAGCACAACCCACGAATGAAGGTAACATAGATCTCCCCATAGCTTACGCTAGCAGACAACTGAACGCAGCAGAAAGAAATTACACCACGACGGAACGAGAAGGATTAGGGATGATCTACGCTGTAAAGAAGTTTAGGCACTACTTGTTGGCCAACAAATTCAAGTTCTTTACAGATCATCAAGCCCTATTATATTTAGTCAACAAACCATGTAACACAGGACGATTGATACGCTGGTTTCTATTACTCATGGAGTATGATTTTGAAGTAGTAGTCAGGAAAGGAAAGACGCATCTTAGAGCCGACCACCTTTCAAGATTAACCTCAGGAGAAGCCCCTCAAGGAGTAGCGGATGATCTACGAGATGCATACTTGTTTAACCTTGAGATAGCACCAGAATGGGCTAAGCCGTTAGTCCCTATTCTGACATACGGACCCAAGAGTCCTAGGATAAAGATCAAAGAAGGAGAGATTACCAAATCTCAGAGGTACCAAATAATAGCAGGAAGCATATATAAACAAGATAATCAAAAGATTCTTGCTTGTTGTGTAGATGAATCAGAACATGCGAATTGGTTGCAATTAGCACACTTAGGTGCACTAAAGCAACATCATTCAAAACATAGAACACTACAGTCTCTGCAGAGATTGGGAGTATATTGGCCTACGATGGAAGCAGATGTCTACAAGTTGTGTAAGGAATGCAGTGTTTGCTGTGAAAGACCACCGGTAGAGCATGCGACATTATATCACGTGTCCCTCACACCAGACTGGAGTGAACCTTTAGTGACATACTTGAGGACGCACACATTCCCTCAAGGAATGACCTTAGCTCGACAACGCAGTCTAGAGCAGGAAGCTCAAGACTATTCACTTATTGGCGATAATCTATACAAAAGAGGACGAGATGGATATCTAAGACAATGTGTTCATGAGAGCAATTATCTGAGCATACTAGAGACTACACACCAAGGTGTTGCAGGAGGTCATTTTGGACCAGATAGGATAATCAAAGCCATCCTCTTTGCAGGATTATGGTGGCCCACTCTTCACATGGATGCACATACCTATGTAAAGAGATGTGACGTGTGCCAAAGAACTCAGTTTCCTACTCGCAGAGATGAAATGCCATTGAAACCCATGATGGGCGGACGTGCATTTTCTAAGTGGGGTATAGACTTTGTAGGACCCATTAACCCCCCTGCAAAAGGTACACATGCGGAATACATTATTGTTGCTACAGATTATCTGACGAAATGGGTAGAGGCAAAAGCCACAAAAAAGAATGATGCTCACACGACTGCAAAATTCTTATTTGAAAACGTCTTTACAAGATATGGATTGCCTATAGAGATAGTGAGCGATTGAGGCACTCACTTTCTAAACCAAGTCATTGAATATTTGTTACAGGATTTTATGGTGATTCACAAGAAATCTGCACCATATCATCCTCAGGCCAATGGTCAGGCTGAAAGCACTAACAAGATACTTTGTACCGTACTGACGAAACTCGTGAACAATAAACGTTCAGATTGGGACAAACAGCTACACCACGCTGTTTGGGCATATCGAGTGGCCTACAAGACCGTACTCAATGCAACTCCCTTTCAGATGGTTTTTGGTCAGAATGCAGTGCTTCCTTTGGACTTCTTGATACCGACCCTTAAGGTTGCACAAGAACATCAGTGGACCGGCCATGAATTATCAGCGAGAATAATGGACTTGGAACGATTAGGAGAAACCAGGCTAAAGGCAGCAGCAGGAATATACGCAGCGAAGAAGCGACAGAAAGCATATTTTGATGCACATGTGAAAGATAAAGGCCTAAAAGAAGGAGATTTAGTTCTAGTGTATACGCTGAAACAGCATGCACGCAAGTTAGAAAAGCGAGGTTATGGACCTATGATCATTAACAGACTCTCGACTAGTGGAGCAGTACAGTTAGCCACCTTAGAAGGAGATATAATGCCTAATTACATTAGTGGCTGTAGAGTCAGGCTATATCAAGAGCCTCTTACTGAGGATATGCTTAGACGACTCACGTTGGCAAAGAAGCGTAAGGAGGAAGAAAACCGAATACGAGCCGAAGCTCAGGCAGAAGCCATAGAACGCATTAAGTGCATGAAGCTAAGAAGACAAGGACTAGGGAGAGAACATTATAACCATCTGGAAACATCACCCAGATATCCCATGGCCATGTGTCAAGTAAAGTCAACCACTCATCCTAGCATAGTGGACAGGAGACCATTCATTACAGTAAGGCTAGCGCACTGTAACCATAGCCAAGAACTCAGGGCTTTGATTGACTCAGGTGCTGCGACTAGTGCGATTAGATGGTCCCACTATAAGGCTTCAGGAATAGAAATGCGGCCAATTGAGGCATACCTCATAGGCCTAGGAGGCATGGAAACCCCTTGCATGGGTGAGGTGGACCTTCCTATCCTCGTTAAGGAGGTGACCATGACAGCGAAGCTATTAGTGTGCCATGATGACGACCTGATAGAACCCCTAATCCTTGGCCAAGATTGGCTATACGATCACTCAGTGGACCTAAATCTTAGACAAGGCTCCTTACAGATTGGAACCTTAGAGTAGAAGCGAGTGATACCGCTTGACTTCCCTAACGGCATTCCGCTTGACGGTTGTGACCCTAGACCCTATGAAACGCATGCGACGGAAGACAGGAAGATTTTTGGGCAGACCAGTCACGTTACGTCTACACCAACCCACTCGGGCTTGGCTATAGACAGTTGTCAGTCAGAAGAACGACAGGAGATCTTCCCTGGGACTTCCTGCAAACTAGAAGCGACAGTTACCCAAACGCAAGGACAGAAGGGCACAATCAGAGGTCAGGTGGGTTGCATCAGCGGCCAAATGAGCACGACACCCTGCGGTGCTCATCCTTCCAAACTTGTTGCGGACTGGCCTAGATTAAAGTTACAAAAGGCATCACTTCCTAATGGGCAGGTCACGCAAGTGTTGGAACTCCCTTCTTTTCCAAAGCAGAGTGTCCATCCGACCTCTCAACCTCAACAACAACAGAGTCAACCACGACAAAGGAACCCAGACCGACGACAGTATCAGAGGAAACAACATGGAAAGCAGTTTAGGCCTCCCAAAGGAAGCGGCACCAGACAAATATGGGTGCCGAAAGGACAAAAAGCACCGAAGGACTCCAACCAAGCAGAGATCAACAAGCAAAAGGCTGAACAGAAACAGAATCGATATCCACCATCCCCTCGACCTTCTTCTACAGGTCCGAGCATCCGACAAATGTGGATCGCCAAGAAGTACCTTACCCATAGACCCACGCCCACGCAGATTTGGGTACCCAAACCATGTATCATAGCTCAACCCATAAGCCATGTAATATATAACCCCCATAACTCATCTCATCCCTCGATACCACCAAACCCGACACCACCTTTTACCCCTCAGCAGAAACCCACCACCCACTCCAAGATCTTTAGGAAATGGATACCGAAACGTGTCCAACCGTCTTCCCCTAACCCATTGTCTAACTACCCCCCGACTAACATACAACCTTGTACTAAATCACTAACCTTTAAACCTTGTATAAATTCACACACCATCATCACACACCACTCGTAATCTCATCTCATCAAGAAATGTATGCATGATCTGAAACGTATAGGTGTCTAGAGACCTGCACTAGTGCTGCAAGAAACATTGCATCCATCACATCACAGCACTTGGCTACACGGGTTACGCATCAGTTATGGAAAGGGATTGCGGTCTCACTTTAATGGGATCATGATTAATTTCCATGCTAATGTGTTAATCTTTTGTAGCAGATCTTTCTCACTAGCGCACCAGCCACCATGCAAACCGACGAAGGAACATAAGGAGCAGGCCCCAGTGTAGCGGCTGTGCCCCTCAACGTGCTACGAGCAGAGTCCCACCCAACTGCTCCACCGCCGGAATTTCAGGGATTTCCAGGGCCCATGCCTATCGACAACCCACCCATGGGCTACACCGAAAAGATACACAGAAACTCTCATTGGTTTCAGGGCCTTGCAGGACCCCTTGCGGACGCGGACTTTATATTTGAATCCTCTCTGACTTTTGATGACCGCACATGGGGAAAGTACCAGTTTTTCTCCAGAGAGTTCGAAGCCCTACAAAGCACCCATGATTTAACTCATGTTTGGGCCAGAGCAGGCTTCACAGAGTATTTCAGTGATCCTCTGCCCAAACCGGATTTTTACAGGTGCTATTACTTAATCACTACCTTACTGGCATCAGAGAATAAGGACATCCCAGGAACCTTCATATTGCCTACTCTAGTGGATGATCCACCTTACAAAAGATTTTATCTCTCTAAGGACTTAATCAGAGCAGCCATCAAGATCCATGGCACCCACACACCCACAGATCGAGAGAGATTGATTCCAGAACCGATGAAACGTGGGGATGTCACGAAGTGGGAGGAGATTTCGGCCATTACACCTGAGCTGTCAAAGCCACTAAGGATATGCATGCAACATTTCGCATTTCCAGCTCAGGACAGATTTACCATGCCCCATAAACGAATCTGGTTCGGATTGTATTTGGCATGTACGGGACCTCAAACAGTTGATCTGGCAAGCTGGATCATAGATCAAATGTATCTGGCACAGCACAGATGGGAGCGCAAGAAGGTGCTTAACGGATGTTGTGCGCTCACTAGAATTGTGTATATGTGTTTGGCTTATGACTTGCCAATTGAGCGTGCACTAACAGGAGAAGAACTGAAGGCATTCAAGGGCACAACGAAGAAAGCCAGGAAGCCCAGTAGGACACGGGCAGGTAAGCGCATGCGAGGCACCATCCCCTGCCTTCAAGTGCCAGAGTCGCCATCACCACAACCATCTCCAGAGCGACCACAGACAGAAGCTGCTCCCACTGTACAACCTATTCGCATACGGTTGTCCAGACCAGTGATTACAGAGGCCACCACTAGTACCGTTGCACCTCAGGCAGCTGCCACCTCAGAACCCACCACCACAACAGCAGAAGCTCCCACCACTATTGGTGCGGAAGCGTTTTCTTTCCCGATACCACATATGGAGGCCGACCCCATAAACACGACATTTGATTTTGAGATGCCTGATGCATTCTCAAACGAATTCCAGTATTCAGAAGCACAACTGTTCTCCCAGGAATATGAACGTCCCAGCTACCCTACTACACCGCGAGATTTGCCACAGGGACAAGCTGTGTCGAGCTCTGAAGAAGAGAGAACCGAAACAGATGACGAGGAAGGCGACGATGAAGCCAGCCAGGGCTCACATGACGAACAGACAGAGGGCCAAGGCCAACAAACCGACACACACGGCGACACCAGCACATATGAAGATGAGACATTCGAAGCCGCAGCGTACACACTGGCTATAAAGAAATTATATCGTACCATGGAGAAAGTCTGGGCACGAAAGAAGTTAACTGAAGAGGAGAGCCAGGCATTAATTGAACAGGAACTCATCTCTGGAGGATTCGAAGACGCATATATCAGAGGGTTCAGAGAGTTAGTCAAATCAGTAGGCTCCCATGAAGCACTCAGGTTTTTACAAAGAAAGCAACTACCACAGTTTGATCCCCGCCGAGTGCGACTACTTTCAAAGCCCGGAGAGTATATTCGTGTACCAACAGGAGCTCAATCCTCAGCACAAGCCAGGGAGGCACGCCTCGCCCCAGAAAGTTCATTGACCGCAGAAACCATCCTTGTAGATTCGCCACCCCATACCACCGTTGTACATACCACTACTATCCTCGAAATAACATCCACCCCTTCGACTCCTCTCTCACCTCATCTTTCACCAACCCATCCCGTATCACCCGCACACCCACCTGCTTTCCCCACATCCACACCTGTACAAAGCAACATAGCCACAACCTCTTCCTTACCCATTCATACCACCATGCCCACACCCAACCCTCCGCATCCATATGTTAACCCCTTCACCCCTTCATCCTTCCCAGCGTTTCCCCCACCTCTAAGACCCCCATTCCCCTTCCTAACCCCACTAACCTTCTCACCAGTCTCACCTCCCCAACCTACCATAACCCCTATTTCCCCGTTTCACCAAGCTGCTCCAACCATTCCCCCTGTAAACTACACTACATTCGCAAATCCCGTATTCACACCTACACAACCACCCACAATCACACCACTTTTCACAGTCACAACACTAAACACGTCCAATGGCATGGACATATCACCATCCACCTCACCACCACCCACTCCACTCACAGCACCCTCATATTTAGGCACTTCACAATTTTCCACAATCACCACTGCATCCACTGTCCCAACCCCACTTCCCATTCCCACTGCATCTACTCCCACTACATCCTCATTTCGCACTTCACTACTACTATCGCCCACCATAGACACCGCATTTCAACACATGTTCGCATGCATGACGCAAGTCCGCGATGAGTTTGCATCACTCGGCACCAACTATCAACAGCTGCAGAAAACGACGAACGAATTACAAACGCAGCTTAATTCGTTATCAATTGAGAACGCCTCACTGAACAGCCGATACCAAGATTTACGAGAGGCCTATCACAAGTTAGAACTAGAAAGTGAGGAGAAAACCAAAGAGGCCACCGCGGATTTGGATAACCTACTTAGAGCCCAGACTGTCCGCAATGCAACGCTTACTAGAAATATGGGCTTACTAAGAAGACACTTAGCCGCAGCAAAAGAGGAGAACCAGAGACTCCAAGAGCAAAATAGAGAGAACTTGGAAGCGGCTTTAGATCATCCAGAACAGCCACTAAGTCCGAGCAGATTCAAGGCAATCCCATCTGAGTCGATGCGGATGTTGCTAGACGACCATGTTAGATTGCTCGAGGACTATGATCGTATGAACGAAGAACATCAAAAGTTAAAGGAAGATCACAAACCGCTGCAGCTCAGAGAACCAGCAACACAACAAGTACAAGTAGCAGCAGAATTACCAGCGCCTGTGGACCCTGCCCCTGAAGTTTTAGAGGAACTCAACTCACTTCGGGCCCAGGTAACAAATCTTGAATCTAGGATTGCCATCTATGAAGCACCACCAAGGCCAGACTCCCCACCTGAGCTACCAGCTGAGGAAGAAACCGTCACTATCCCGGTGGAGGAGACATTTGAAGAGGCATATGAACCGATACCCATCCCAGGCGGACGTGTCACGGCCGAAGGCCAGATGACATATGAATTACCTACCCCCGCGTGGATGAAGACAGTTGAAGAACTCGGAACGACACACTCGGCCAGAGTAGAGGCACAGCTACATGCCATGGCCATAATTGAAGAGAAAATTTTACAGTCACCATTCTTTGCTCAATTGGCCCCGCGACGATACATATCTGGGCATGAGCTCCAATATAAACCGTACTTCATGTTAATGGCCGAATACCAGTTAACCATAGAGAAAGAAACAGGTATGAAACCAACGCATGCCACTCAATTCGAGCCAGAGGACTTGCCACCAAGGGCGCAGAGAGGTGAAATCCTTCAACCAGACTGGCGCAAAGATTTACTGCAAAATTATCCAGAGATGATGAGCACGTGGGTAAAAGTGCCGCTTCACTTAAAATTTAATCCGTGCTGGGGACCAGTACCACGACGTCGCTCTTGGACTGCCTTCGCTATTAAGCTACAGAACAATAAGCAGTGCCAAGACTGGTTGAACTATCCCTACTTCAAGCCACCAGTCGCGTTACCCACAGTAGGCTACATGATGGCGACGATCCGCCACTGGCTCCCTCGATTAAAACATATGGATGATATTGCCGCGCACATGACTGTCAAAATCTTTGACATGATGCAGATGGTCTTTAAAGTCTTCCGACGCATCAAGGCTCCCCATGTTAACACCCCGGGCTTTGAGCATGGCAACTTTGATTTAGTCTATGATATGAGCACAACGCCATCGCTACGGGTGTGTTACGCCTGGCACTGCAGGATCAAATATCTACCGGCATGTTACAAGCAGACATTCGAAGAAATGTTCACCACCGGCTTTTGGGAGTACCATTCAGAGGTATTTATAAGCAGGCCCACACACTTATTGCAATTATTCGCCTGTGAACGAATGGTGTACTCCACACATTATCAGCTCCCACCACCAGACGAGCCACAACCTATCGATTGGGAGAAACTCGAGGTTGATCTAGCCCGAGGTATTCGTATATCAGAGCACACCCTCGCTCAAGACCTCCTACAGAATTACATCCGGCAGACCTCACAACAAGGTTCTGTCAGGGACGACAGAAGCGAGAGGGAGGGGGGTGTTGGAAGCAGTCAGAGGCACAGACGCCACGGAAGCATGTGAAAACGAAGCAGGGAGCCAGGCGGATCAATTTTTTAAACAAATATAATTCTTATTAATTCTCCAAACATTCAACAGTGATTGTTATCACTAATTGTAACATATGTATCATAAGAAAACCCCATTTTGTAATCCATAGCTCCATTTTGTGCAAGCCGAGGAGTCCTCGAGCTTGAGGAGCTTAGGTAGAATACTCGTACCAAATTTCGTTATTTTTAGACATCGTTTACCCTTCCAAATAGCCTCTAGGACCTAATTTTTAACTAGGCCGGTCACTAGATGTGAAACCGGTCAAAACTAGTCTAGAAACTATAAAAAGAGCTAGAGAGCTCATTTTTGAGGTTGGTTCATTTTGGTTAGTGTGAGCATAGAGCTAGTTTGAGCTTGTAAGAGCATTCTTGAGTAATAGAGTTAATTTCCCACCTTCCATTGTGTCTTGCTTGTCTCTTCATTGTGTGTGTGTATGTGTGTGTGCATCTTTGTGCTTCTCACCTTCACTCTCACATCATCTCACGTTCACGATCTTCATATCACTCCTACCTCTCCCACGGATTGACATTAAGGAGGTGAAGCTTCTTAACGTGGTACTTACCATTGTGCTAGAGCAACATGGATGGTGCAGAGTGTTGCACTGTTGAGATTATTGAAATAAATGAAGAACTTGCAAAAGAAGCCCAAGGAAGGGAAAAAGAGTCGAAAAATGAAAATTTATGCTCAATCACTAACAAAGGAGAAAAAGTGAGTCCTTGCAGGAAAACAGAGACCGAGGTCAAGAAAGAGCCGTTGGAAATCAAATTTGGGCATTTTTCACAAAATGGTCTAGGTGGTCAAAAATTAGTAGGAAGTGAGCAAAAAGTAGCAGGAAGTGAGTTAGTATCTTCGGGGGGCCCAAAATACTCAAATTGGGCCATCAAAATTGAAGAAGCCTTTGAAGAGGCTAATTTTGAGTCTCAAGGGCTTAATTTTGAGCGTGAGAGTAGAGAAGACCTTCCGTTTTTAGAAATCCCTCAAAGATGGATCAAGCAACTATTGGACTTAGACGTCTACGGAAGCACGCGAACAACACAAGGAAGAAGAAGAAGCTTGGAGCACAACACACAATACTGAATGTATTACTAGAGAATGTACAAAGATAAGTAGCCCATTAGGGCAATAGGCATATATACAAGCAGGGGGAAAAAAACCTCATAAAGAGGGAAAAAAGTGCCCCGGTGGTCCTAGAGTGGTCACACACATCACTACCTAAATATATCAACAAATCCCCCCTGGGAGTGATGCTGTGAACAAGTAGCTAGCACTCATGTATAAGGAAGTGCCAAGCTATGTGGAAATCACTCCACAAAAGGAAGCAAGCCCAAAGCTTCGCGAAAAGCTTCAAACTTCTCCCTGGGCAGAGCCTTCGTGAAAAGGTCTGCAATGTTCTCCTGTGTGGGCAGATATGCCAAGTTAATCTCCCCAGCAGAGAACCTCTCCCTGACATAATGATAATGCACCTCAATGTGCTTAGTGCGAGCATGGAACACAGGGTTCCTCGCAACTGCCAATGCGCTCTGACTGTCAGTGAAGATGGTGGTGGCAGAAGGCTGACCAACACCCAAATAAGCCATAAGGTGTCTGAGCCACACACACTCAATAGTAGCTCTGAAAGCTGCCCTATACTCAGCCTCATAATTGGACGTGGCCATAGTAGGCTGCTTCTTACTCAACCAAGATATACATGAGCTACCAAGCATGAAGCAAAAGCCACTAGTGGACACACGAGTGTCATAGCAACCAGCCCAGTTTGAGTCAGAAAAAGCATGCAAATCTAGCGGTAGTGACCCCCCTTGGGATAAAACAACCCAAGTAGCCGAGTACCACTCAAGTAGCGAAAGATGCGCTTAACCGCCTGCCAATGCTTGACACCTAGGCAATGCATAAACCTGCTCATCTGTGAGACAACAAACTGAATATCTGGCCTAGTAATGCATAAGTAAATCATGCATCCAACAACCTGCTGATAGAGGACAACATCAAATGCATCTCCATCATCATGAAGACTCAATCGTAAATCTGTCTCCATAGGAGTGGCAATAGGCTTACAGTCTTCAAGGCCAACACGCTACAATAATGTGTCAATATATTTCGTTTGACACAAAGCCATTCCATCATCAATAGTGATGCAAATGCCCCAAACTAGACATCTCTAATGAGGCATGTAAATCAGCCTTACAATCAACAATATGCTTCTCAATAGGACCAGTGAGCAACATGTCATCAACATAGACAACAATGATCAGAAGCACATCATTAGCATGCTTAACATATAAGGTGCTTTCAGTTGGACTGTTCTCAAAACCATGTGCAATCAGATAGGCATGTATCTTCTCATACCAAGCACGTGGTGCTTGCTTTAAACCATATAATGCCTTCTTTAACCTGCACACCTGGTTTTCATGCCCTTTCTGCACAAAGCCACGGGGTTGAAAAACATACACTTCTTCATGCAAGTCACCATTGAGAAATGCAGTTTTAATGTCCAACTGATGTACATTCCAACCATGATGGGCTGCAAGTGCACAAATGCTCCGAACAGTAGTCATACGGCATGTAGGTGCAAAGGTCTCATCAAAATCAATGCCTCTTTCCTGTGCATAACCCTTTGCAACAAGCTTAGCCTTATACCTGTCAACTATACCATCAGGTTTACACTTCAGCTTGTATACCCACTTAGTGCCAATGGCCTTCTTGTCATGAGGCAAGTCACATAAAGATCAAGTACCATTCTTCATTATTGCATTATATTCAGATTGCATAGTAGCCATCCAACTTTCTGAATTTTGTGCTTCATCAAACGAAACAGGCTCATTCTCATCACAGAGACTAGGAGTAGCCATAGCATAGCAATCTGATGCAAAAGAGGCACTATGAGAGCCTGATCGAGTACGATATGACAGAGGTGCATCTAATTTGCTGTCACTCAAGGTCTACACAAGCCATTTTGGCATAGTTCTTGCCTGCTCAATATCAGCTCTCTCATCAATAAGTGCATCATGTACATCTGCATCAGAAATGGAATTATCTGCATCATCACATGAAACCTGCAAAGGTTGAGAAGTTGCCTCATTAGGACCAGGGCTAGATTGTCCACCTGTAGAAAGAGGCAGCAAATTATCATACATGTCTTAGCTCCGCTTAGAGATGTCTCCTTAGTACATGAAAGCAATGGCTGAATAGCATCTTCCACAAAAACAACATCACGGCTAATGAGAATGTGTTTAGTTTGTGGATGATACAGACGATAGCCTTTACTTTCAGAACTGTAGCCAACAAAAATACATTTTACTGCTTTATCATCCAATTTTCCTCAATGTTGTTCAGGCACTAATGCATATGCCAAATAACCAAAAACACGCAGATGAGCAACAGATGGCTTGCAGTCATGCCAAGCCTCATATGGAGTGATAGACTACAACGTTTTAGTGGGACACCTGTTCAATACATATGCTGCACACATGACAGCCTCAAGCCAGAAACTATGTGGTAAAGCCTGACTCTTGACCATACACCTCGCCATCTCCATGAGTGACCTGTTCTTTCGTTCAGCAACTCCATTCTGTTGAGGTGTATACGGCACTGTACACTGATGTTTTATTCCACGTTTAGCTAGAAATGTATTAAAATCAGAAGACATATACTCCCCCCTCAATCAAAATGGAGGGTGCCCATTTTACATGATGATAGATTTTCAGCCAAAACCAAAAACTGTTTGAAGCACGTGAACACTTCGGACTTTGCCTTCAATGGATATACCCATGCATGCTTAGAAAAATCATCGATGAAAGTCACGAAGTAAAGATAATTCCCAAAAGAAGGTGTCTGCATAGGACCACAGACATCACTATGTACAAGCTGCAATTTTTGAGTAGCCCGAACTGAACCATCTTTTGGAAAGGACGAACGCTGCATTTTGCCCAAAATACAGCCTTCACAAACATGTTTTCCAAGTGCCTCAAGTTTGGGCAAAGAGGACACCATTTCAGATTTTTGCGGGCATAGCAAACTAGCAAAATTCAGATGACCAAAGCATGCATGCCAAAGCTTTGCATCTGACATAGCCTGAGAATCATTTACTGCACATGCCAAATCATTTACAGATTTTTCATAGTCTATGAGCTTATATAGCCCACGACATAAAATGCTAGAAGCAATAACCATTTGACAAATCATGAACTATACACCTGTCATCAACAAATTTCACAACCAAGCCAATCTTGGCTAATGTAGAAACTGATAACAGGTTCTTCTTGATCCCTGGCACAAATAAAGCATCTGACAAAGTGAAAGAACTACCATCAATAGGAGTCAAAATGATCTTACCAACTCCCATAACAGGATAAGAGGAGTTGTTGACGCATATAACAGTATTCCTTTTAGGGGCAGGCTCGAGTGAAAAGAAGAAACTATGTTGTGAGGTAATATGTTTGGTTGCCCCACTATCAAAATACCAAACATCTGAGTCTACTGCGGACATGCACTGCTCATGAGAAGATGGGTCAAAATTGCAGACAGTAGTAAAGACCCATTTTTCTTCCTGCACAAGATTATCATACTCTGTTTTTGGTGTGGAGGCCTCTGCAACAACCATTCCAGCCTCTTTCTTCTTTGCCTCTTTCTTCTTTGCCTCTTTAGCAGCCAATTTTGGACAGTTCTTTATGATATGATCATTCCCTTTACAATACTTACAAAACAATTTTTGCTTTTCCGATTTCTTCTCATCTTTCTCTTCCTTCTTCGAATATGCAGAATTAGTAGATTTCTGCTTACTAATTGAAGAGCTCTATTTTCCTTTGCCCTTCTGGCTAGCCAGGAAAGCTTGATCTGCAACTCGCATAATGGACCTCTTCTGCCTGGACTGATCTTCCTGCAACAGAACAGAGACTAACTCCTCAAATGATAAGGCATTTGGATTGTCTTTCATCATCAACCGAAGAGTAGAGGCAAAACTCTGATATGAATCAGGAAGACCATTCAGAATGGTCTGCACAAGTGAGCTATCTGGTATAACCTCATCAGCAGAAATCAACTATTCCTTCAAGTCTTTGATCTTCGTTAGAAAACTGTCCATAGAATCACCTTCATTCATGTGCTCACTCTCCAACTATTTTCGGAGGTAAGCAACACGAGCCTCATTCCTAGCTTGGTACAATGTGATAAGTGTATCCCAAGCATCCTTAGCTGTTGCTAGACCTGTAGTAGACTTCGAGACGCTTATACTGGCGAACAGAAACTAGTATATACCTTTGGCACAAAAAGACAAAACAACCTGCACAAGCACTATGATAGTGCATTCGAAGGCCGAAACAAGCTCAGATCGCGATTTCGGCACCACACAACAAAGTTGTTTTGATCTCGAAAACACGCTGAGTATGCTCACAAAAATTCGTGTGATTCTGAGACTGCAATCAGAGGAGTGTCGACGGCACCCTAGATGAAGTGAGGACCTGCTCTGATACCAATTGTTGGAGTTAGACGTCTACGGAAGCACGCGAACAACACAAGGAAGAAGAAGAAGCTTGGAGCACAACACACAACATTGAATGTACAAAGATAAGTAGCCCATTAGGGCAATAGGCGTGTAGCAACATATTATGGAACATAAGGTGAATTCCACCCCTAAACATAGTGCATATGCTTTTTCAAGAGAGACCATTCCTGAAATGCTAGTTCAAGAAGTGAACCTTGGAGATGAAGGAAATCCTCAATTAGTACACTTAGCCTCCTGGTTGTGGAAGTATCCCTTTTTACAACAAAGGGTAACTTCTCTCCTTTTCTCCTATAAAAATGTCTTTGCATGGTCCTACAAGGATTTAACAGGGATTCCAGAGGAACTTGGATTACATCGAATACCCTTAGTAGAGGGAGTTTCACTTGCAAGAAGTAGGCCGTATCAACTGAATCCAAAATATGCAGAGCCAGTAAAATGCGAAATCACAAAACTAGAGGAAGCAGGTATTATTGTTCCAGTAGAACATTCAAGGTTGCTTTCATCTATGGCTATTATACCAAAAAAAAAGCAAAAAAATAAGGGTATGCATTGATTTTCGTGCTTTGAATAAGGTAATTGTTCAAGATGGATTCCCTCAACCTTTCATAGAACAAGTATTAGAAGAAGTAGCCAATCACACTTTGTATAGTTTTCTTGATGGTCTCGGTGGCTACAACCAAATATTAATTCATCTTGATGATAGAGACAAAACTGCCTTTGTCACTCCATGGGGCACTTATGTGTACACACATGGCTTTTGGGCTGAGAAATGCACCCGCTTCATTTAATAGAACAATGTATATGATATTGGGAAAATGGTTGACAACTCTTCTGCACATTTTTATGGATGACTTTTCAGTGTTCTCGGGCACATATAGAAGAGCAGTAGTCCAAGATTTTCACTATCACTTGGAAAATCTGAAGGAAATCTTTGAGCAGTGTCTCAAAACAGGTTTGAAGTTGAATCCTACTAAATGTCATTTTTTGGTCACTAAAGACACTGTCCTTGGTCACATAGTGTGTGCAAAAGGGGTAACTGTAGATCCAGCAAAGATCGCTGCTATCCTTTCCATGCCCATTTCATGAACTCCTAAGGAAGTACAAAGCTTTTTAGGCCATGTAAGCTACCATAGGATATTTATATGGATGTATTCAGAAATAGCTAAGCCTCTATCAAGGCTTACGAGTAAGAAGATTCCTTTCTCATGGAGTCCTGAGGCTGAAAAGTCATTTTTTGAACTAAAATTGAGGCTATGTACTGGTCCACTCTTTATTGTTCCTAACTGGTCATTAGAGTTTCATGTGCATACAGATGCTAGTCTTCATGCAATAGGAGTAGTTTTGGCTCAACCCTCCATGCCCAAGGTTCCTAAGGTGGACCAATCTATAGCTTATGCTAGCATACTACTTATCAAAGCAGAAAGAAATTACAGTCCTACAGAAAGGGAAGGTTTGGCTATTGTTTTTGCACTCAAAAGTTTAGGCACTACCTTCTAGGTGTGCATTTCATTGTCATGTCTAATCATCAGCCCTTCAAGTACTTAATTAATAAGCCTAGAGTAGCTAAAAGGATTTGGCGTTGGCTACTATTGTTTCAAGAGTATGTTTTTGAGATTCATATTAGGCCAAGAAAAGAACACTACATGGTGGATCAGGTGTCAAGGATGGCTACGAGTGAAAAGGCGATAGGTATTAATGATGAACTTGTAGATAGTAGTCTCTTCATGGTAGAGACTCAAACTGAGTGGTATGGTGAAATTCTGCATTTTCTCACTTCTAGAAAATTCCTTGAGAACATAAAACCATTAGGAAAGAGGAGATTACTCATTAAAGCCAAAGCATATTTGCTTATAAATGGCCATTTGTATAAATATTATCATGATGGTATCTTGAGAAAATGTGTTTATCCAGAGGAGGTGAATTTTTTGCTTGAAGCAGCACACAATGAAGGGCATCTCAAGGGAGAGGAGTTGGCTCACAAAATTATCCATAGGGGATTATGGTGGCCTCATCTTTACAAAGATGCTATCAAGTTTTCCAAAGGATGTGATATCTGCCAGAGATATGCTCCCAAGCCTAGTAGATTGAATTTTCAACCATTAGTAATCTCCACTAGATGGCTACCTTTCAAACGATGGGGTCTTGATTTCATTGGACCAATCAGTCCAACTGTTCAACCTGATGGTAAGAAGTATATCTCGGTGGCCACATGTTATTCTACTAAATGGGTAGAGGCTAAGACTACTGCTGATTGTACTTCCACTACAGTAGTCAAGCTTATATATAAAAGAATATTCTCGAGAATTGGCTGCCCACTTGAACTCACTAGTGATAGAGGCACGCACTTTGTAAATCATTTGTTGCAAACCTTTGACAGGTACAAGATCTTCCATAAGAAATCCTATGCCTATTACCCAAGAGCAAATGGACAGACAAAAAGTTCTAACAAAATTTTGATTGGATTACTACGCAAACTAGCCTTTGATCATCACAATTCATGGCCACAAGCCCTAATTGGTGCAATATGGGCTTTCAAAACAACCAAAAAGGGCACCATGAGAGAGAGCCCATTTTTTCAAGTTTATGGGAAAGAGGCATTAGCCCCTTTTGAATTCATCATCAGTAAAGAAATTGAAGCAAAAAGAATTGATGTTGATCCTCACATTAGAAGATTGGTAGCATTGGAGGAATATAGGGAAACAACTATGAAGAGGCTGCAACAAAAGCAGGAAGAAAGGAAACACATTCATGATAGACACTTAAGGACTAATGAGGTGGAAGAGGGAGCTCTAGTGTTGGTATATCAGATGCCATCTGTACCTACTAAATTGGCACCAAAATGGTCAGGACCTTACAAAGTGTTGAGGATAGTTCAACAAGGAGCAATACAAGTAGACGACTTGCAGGGTGAGAAATTGCCTCTAGTCAACATTTCCAGGGTGAAGGCTTATCTAACTTGAAAAATTTTGAGAAAAATCAATCATTGTATATACCATAGTTCTCATTTCAGCTTGTTTTGCCCATAGACAGTTCTAAGTTTGTCCTTATAAATTTTTCACCAATATTGAAGAACTGCAGCAAGACAATGCAACATCTTGATGTGGGGGACTGTAATCGAGTAAGATTTCATCTTGATTGTATTCCAGCCAAAAAAAAAAATCCCTGTGGAATTCGTTCTAGCACCATTCTTTGATATTTCGTCTCATTTTTCCTCCTTGAGATGTCATCCTCATTCGAGATTCGCCCTCAATCTTTGTCGATCGGGAAAATTCATCCTCCAAAATTTAGCCTTCAAATTTCAACCTCCAAAATTCCACCCTCAAAATTCAACCTCCAAAATTCATCCTTCAAAATTTGTCCTCAGCATCAATTTCAACCTCCAAAATTCAGTCTTCAAATTTCAACCCTCAAAATTCAGCCTTCAAAATTCAACCTCCAAAATACAACCCTCAAAATTCAACCTCCAAAATTCATCCTTCAAAATTCGTTTTCGGCATCACTTTCAACCTCCAAAATTCAGCCTTCAAATTTCAACCTCCAAAATTCAACCCTCAAAAATTCAGCCTTAAAAATTCAACCTCCAAAATTCAACCATCAAAATTCAACCTGCAAAATTCATCCTTCAAAATTTGTCCTCAGCATCACTTTCAACCTCCAAAATTCAGCCTTCAAATTTCAACCTCCAAAATTCAACCCTCAAAATTCAACCTCCAAAATTCGTCCTTCAAAAGTCATCCTCGGCATCACTGTCAACCTCTAAAATTCAACCCTCAAAATTCAACCTCCAAAAATCATCCTTCAAAATTCGTCCTTGGCATCACGCCTTGATTCAGAGTCAAGTGGGCTATCAGATTTGTGGAGATACTCAATGTTCTAAAATGAAGTGTTGATTCATGATAAAAAAAGAGTCTTGCATTCGAGGCCATATCCCAAAGTCTTCAAGCACTTTTGAGTCAGTTGGATGTCAATACCAGAGTTAGACCACCTATCCAAAATTAGCCAACTCTTCCTCCACTTTCACAAGGCTAGATCGGCGCGTGTGGAGTGAACAGTGATGATGTAGTAGATGATTGGATCCAGTGGAAGCCACTCTCTTAGCCTCAAGCTCTATATAAGAAGCAGTTTGCACTGGTTTGGGGGAGTGAGGTACAGACGGTCAGAGATATATGATAGTGAAGGATCAATTCGGAAGGATATACAGAGATTTAGGAAGTTGAGAGATACATTCAGTGTCCTCTCTCCGTGACTCTAGCTTTTGTCAATTTGGGTCTTCTTGTGTTACTCTGGTATTATGAGAGTGTTCTCATCAGGCTACTCCTTGATTATTCTTTGCTCACTGGCGTGATTTTGCCCACTGTGGAAGAGACTTCTCTGTTTGAGAATATACAGAGTGAGAGCTTCAATGTTGGGGGTAGTCCGCATGAAAGTGAGATTGGATATACTAGGATAGTCAAAGTGAGATTGGATATACTAGGATAGTCACTTGTAAGCTAGAGTTCGTAGCATTTGTGTTGATGCGTCACACTATTGTATACCTTCTTTGTGTTTGTATACCTTCTCTGTGTTGAGATTTCCTAGTTCATCTTTGGAGTTATTAGACCTTTTGTATTGTTAACAAGTTTATCTTTTGTGTACTAGCGCAATTTTTCAATCTTGGTCGAATTGGCCTTTTCAGCATCTTCTATTTCTCAGTTTATCTTCTCAAGTAGTACCTCACACAGTCATGTTACAGGGTATATGTTGACAGGATGCGGGAAGAAGCAAGTATGGACACACATGCAGATCTAGCACTGAGGCAACCCTTCATTTTTTTCAAAAACCCTCACATCATTTTAAAGTGATTCTCATCACTACAAACCCTTGTAAATATCATTTCACCTTTTTGTAGCTCCATTTTGTACAAGCCGAGGAGTCCTCGAGCTTGGGGAGCCCTAGATGTAGTCGCCTGTCAATTTTCATAATTTTTAGATCTCGTTTGGGCCCTCAAACAAGCCCCGGGACCTAATTTTTAACTAGGCCGGACACTAGGTCTGGACAGGGCCAAAGCTAGTCAAAAACTATAAATAGAGCTAGAGAGCTCATTTTTGGGGTTAGCTTCTTGTAGTTTGAGCTTGTATGAGAACTTTCTTGCAATAGAAGTGATTCCATTGTCTTACTCTCTTTGTTCTTACTGTGTGTGCGCGTGTGTGTGTGTGTGTGCATGCTTGTGTGCTTCTCACTCACGCACTTGTGCTTCCACTTGCTCGTGGTCTTCATACCATCCTCATGTCTTCCCGGATTGACATTAAAGGAGGTGCTACTCATCACTGAGCTACACCAAATTTTGGCGCCGTTGCCGGGGATCGAGCTTTGAGGACGAGCGTGTGATGGTAAGACGTAGAGAGGACGCGTTGGAATGGTAAGTAGTAGGTAAATTTCTGATTTTTCTCCATCTCCATCTTCATCTCCATCTCCATCTTCATCTCCATCTCCATCTTCATCTCCACCTCCTTCTCCACTACATATTCCCTCTTCCTTATCATTCCCTCATTTGTTGTGTGCGAGTTTGAGAGAGAGCGATTGTGCGTGCTTGTATTTGTGTGTTTTTTGCATGTTTCTTGCAGGTGGCAGCTCCATCATCATCTCCAGCAAGCTCAGCAGGTACAGAAATTGTCTGCACAGTCCCCGAGGCGTTGAGCTCGAGCTATCGCGACACTCCGAAAATTTCACCCAATCACGATTCTGAGTGCACCACGACACTGCGCAGGCCTAGAGCTCACAGGAACACTAGATAGAACAGGAAAGTTCACCATATCCCGAGCTATCGCGACACTTCGAGGTATCGCGACACTCCACGACCTATCGCGACACTCCGAGGTATCGCGACACTCCGAGGTATCGCGACACCCCACGACCTATCGCGACACTTCGAGGTATCGCGACACTCCACGACCTATCGCGACACTCCGAGGTATCGCGACACTCCGAGGTATCGCGACACCCCACGACCTATCGCGACATTTCCCACCTATCGCGACACTCCAAGGTATCGCGACACTCCGAGCTATCGCGACACTCCGAGGTATCGCGACACTCCGAGGTATCGCGACACTCCGAGGTATCGCGACACTCTGAGGTATCGCGACACTTCCCACCTATCGCGACACTCCGAGCTATCGCGACACTCCGAGCTATCGCGACACTTCCCACCTATCGCGACACTCCGAGGTATCGCGACACTCCGAGGTATCGCGACACTTCCCACCTATCGCGACACTTCCCACCTATCGCGACACCTCGAGCTATCGCGACACTTCGACCCGACCTATCGCGATACACGGCCTTTAACGCATAAAAATTGAGGGTTAATTTTTTTAGTGATTGGAAGGGTATTTGAGCTTAATTTTAGGCACCTTGGTATAACTTTAGAACCTTGGAAGTGGGCAAAAGGCCTAGAACCAAAGAGGGATCTCCTGAACCCTGAGTGCCTGTTTTGACCCTTTAGTGCCTGAATGGTCATAACTTGACCATACGAACTCCGATTGATGAGATTTTGGTCTCGTTGGAAAGCTCGTTGAGAATCCTACGTGGACCTCGACTGGTTTTTGTAAGAATCATACGCGGGGTTTTAGAACATGCATTTTTAAGTTGACCTTTAGGTGGAACTAAGTGGTTCTCAGATTCAGGGGGTACAGTGAACTACTCCAAGGGGGCTGAAATTATTGAAGTGTGTCTTTCAATTACTTGTGGCAATAGAGCTATACTAACAGGTGTGCTTTTGCAGGAACTTTGTGCGCGCTCAAGGCAATCCAAAGCAAGCTAGCAAGGGTGAGTACCAAGCTTGGGAGAAGGCTTCCTGGGCTTGTGTAGCAGTTTGGTCAACCAGCTAATTGAGGTTGGAAGATCTCTCAACCCTCCTTTGTCAATTCCTAGCCTAGGCTAAGTACGACTTAGGTGTGGTAATTAACTAGGGCAACGTTAGGCACGAATCAAGTCCAAGAGAATTAATCAACCAAGTGCAAGAAAATAAATAGGTCTTAAGTGCGAAAACCCTAAGGGACAAAAGATAAACGGGAATCGATCACTTATCAAGTGCGGAAATTCACTTAAGTACTCCTGACGACGCAATTTCAGACAAGACCATAAACATAATATTCAACTAAAAAGAACAAAGTGATTGGTGCAAAATCAACCTGTGACGAGAGTGTGCTTGGGTTCCAGGGGGTAAATAAATCAGGCATATGAACCTTAGATCAGGCAGACACTAAGGCCGAGACAGACAAAGCCTCAGATCTTCTGAAGCTAGTGTCAATCACACTGCCAGGTCTTGGGCCCAGCAGTTGAGTGATTACCCATACACTCCCAGATCAGAAACAAGCGATTCCGAGATGTCCTATCACATGGAGAGATCAGTAGGTAGTTTAGGGTTGGCTTATCTGGAAAAGCCAGAAGGGCCTTATAAGACTCAATTGGAATATATCAGGACGAATCGTCTAGGTGCTCGCATCTACGAAGACGGACTGAGAAGATCGGTGGTCCAGATTAAGAACCCCGATCAACCCCATGGATTAGACCACCCAGTAGTCAAGTTTGAGAATGGAGCATACCTAGATAAAGAGGGGACTATTTATGTAGTCACCACTCTTCCTGATAGAACTGATGAGTTTGGAAATGTGATTGCGGAGACCGACATGGGGGATATAGAGCAAGGGAACTTAGAGAGAGAGCCAAGAACTCCCCGTGGTAAATCTGTCTTGACGAGAATCATGACCCCAGAGTGGATTCCACAGGATAATAAAAGCATAGACCTGCTTTTAAACCGAGAAACCGATGAGGCTTTTTGGAGATATAAATCTTCTCAACCTCAGGAAGTGAGTGCCCTCACAATCTATGAGTTTAAAGATCCTGATAGCCCAGGCCAAGTAACCTACCTAGACAATGCATCAGAGAGAATCTTCGTGGTCACTGAGCATGGCAGACATGCCTACACATGGAAGGGTGAATTTGTTTTTCCCCAACCTCCTCGGACTAATGTGTCTTACAGTCACCAAGGAGCTGGGACCTCCCAAGCTCACGGAGCTCAAAGAGATAGAAGCAGAGACAAACCTGAGGTAAGTTTTGCCAACTCCCTGGGACGCGAAAGAACGGGAACAGAAAGGAATAGAGTGGAACCTGAGAGACATAGAACCCCATGGAATCAAAGGAATATTGATGATTTTCCTTTGCCAAGACCGAGAGAACACACCAGGACCCTGCGACCAACTCAACTGGTGAAGTCCATGAAGAACTATTTCGATGGCACGGGAGACCCTTATGACCATGTGGCAGAATTTCGACAGGTGTTGAAAGCTGAACAGGTGGAGGACCTATTCACACAATATAATGCTTTCGGTCTAACCCTTAGGAACACTGCCCTTACGTGGTTCCAACCACTGAATGAGAGGCATTTCAGAAACATAGACCAACTCTTAGAGGCATTTATTGTTGAGTTTTCTAAGAGTGGAATCAGGCATAACACCTCCTCACTAATTCACAGCTTCAAACAAACACCTCAAGAGACGGTCAGACTAGCTGGAAGAAGATTTAGACAATACCTGGAGAGATGCCCGATGCCGGAGTTACCCACACCAGCCAAACAAGTGGCCTTGTTCCTAGATGGATTGTTGAGCACTAAGCTCAGGTCGTATGTGTACCTGAAGGATCCCAGAACGATAGAAGAGTGCGTGCGCATGTGCATAGACATTGAGGACAATCTAGGTGAGGAATTAGAACTATCAAAAATCTATAAGGATTCGGATAGCTCTAGTAAACAGACATCTGGTCAATCCACATCCATCGAGGAACTTGCAGAGAAGGTAGCCCAAAAACTAGGTGTCTCTAGCAAGCAAATTCCGAGATTTGCCCCAGTTAAGCGGTGTTACAATTGTGGCGGTGAACATATGGCAAGTGTATGCCCCATTATGGCCCAACCCGAGGCGAATCCTAGTAGCCAGTACTGCACCATAGAGCGCAGGTACACCAATCACGCGGCACAAGACTGCCCATATAACAAACAAACTGTTAGGCAAAATTATCCTCAGCCATATCCACAACATGGTAGGTACCAGAATCAGTACCCATCACCACAATACAATAGACCACAACAAACTTATCAGCCACCTTATCAAGGGTAGCAGAGACCTCAACCAGTCCTAGTGCAGCAACCCCCTGCTCCAACCAATGTGATCCCAGTGAAATATGCATCTACTGAAGAAAATCCGAATAGAGCCATAGTTCCAGTCACCCCATTGCTATCAGACAGTGATCCAAGTGACCATAGTTTTGACTCCACACATATTGATAGCCCACATGCTTACTACATGCAGTCACCCGAGCATAACGAGTCATACTATTATGAGGACCCAAGTGAAAATAGTGGGGAACCTGAGTATTCTAATGTTATGTACACAAACCCCAACTCTAGACCTCAACCTAGGCAGGTACTACCTCCATTTCCTAGAGGACCATGCTTCAGGTGTCAGGGAGATCATCTTATACGTGATTGTCCACTGCCTGCCCCTACACAGCCTCAACCAGTAACCGTTCAGGGCTTCTGTCAAGACTGCGGGAAAGAGCATCTCCTACGAGATTGCCCGAAGAACCCTAATAACATGCCTAAAATCACTCCTATCAATGTTGTTGGGTTAGTTGTAGACTCCACAGGGAGTGTGACTTCCACAGCACCTGTGCAGGTGATCACCAGGGCCCAGGCACTTCAACAACACCAAGGTGTGGGTCCCGAAAAGAGCCCCGAGGTGAGTGAAACAGAGAGCATACCCAAAAAGAGAACTAGCGCCTGGAAGGACAGTCGTGAAAGAATGAAGAGGCAATGGGCAAAAAAGATAAACGAACTTGAAGAAAGCGTGAGAGAAACCAAGGCAAAAATCACAGAAATCACATCTCAACCGCACTCCCACACACTTCCACCACTACCATCCCCATCACCCTCCAATTCTCCACCCTCTAACACACCCCTCGTAACCCACCCACCACCCCGAGTAGGATCAGTATTAGCTGACCCCACTCCTGAAGGCTTGGACATGATGTTCAAGGCCTACCAGGCTCGACTTCAAGAAGGGCCAACAGCTGCAAACCTAGACAAGAGTTACCCTAGAGCAGATTTAGAGATTGAACGGATGAAAATGTGCATGAAAATGGTAGAACAAGCTCAAGCTATACTTGAGACTAGTCAAAAGTTCAATCAGACGAACTCTGTCAAGCAGGATTTGCATTTCCAAGGCTTGCTAGAAAGATTAGAGCAGTTGGTAAACAAATCACAAGTTTCTTTACCTCCACAGGCTCAACCAGTTGTTGAAAGAGGAAGCTCACCACAAATGGGAGCTTATGTCCCTAATTCTACGGATACTGGAATACCTCCTTCAATACAACAGTACTCTCCAGAGTTCTTGCGGGAAATACAAGAAGAGAAATGGGCCAAGGAGAAGGGTGATTCCCCTCCCATTCCGGAGATTGATGATCTTCGTGATCAATTTCCCCAAGACATTCCCTCTATCTATGGGGATCAAGCAGAGCAACAAGAGGATGAGAGATTAGATTTTGAATCTAATTCTTTACAAGAGTTGCCTCATTTCACAGGCCCATGGGAATCTGAATCTCTCCAGATCAGAGCTCCCACGATATTGGTAAGAAATGAAGACTCAGTGATTCCCAGGAACACTGATGTTGTGAAGAACACTAAGGTTCAATGTCACCTCACTGTAGAGGAACTCCTCAAGGCAAAACCGGAGCTCTGGAATCATGTGAAGGATCAGGTTCCAGAACTTGAATCCGATGCACCAAAAGTAGGCTCTAAACAAAAAATACCCGAGGTACCTCTAGACAAGATAGGAGACATGAGCGAAGGTGAAGAAGGTAACACTTATCTTTCGATCACCTATCAAGGTTACACAACCAAAGCAATTGTGGATTCGGGTGCGGGTGTTGCGATTGCGACTACCTCCTTGTGGAAGCGATGGGGCAAACCCACCTTAAGACCAACGAGAATGAAACTTCAAATGGCAGATGGTCATTTTGAAAGACCTCTCGGATTGCTTGAAGGGATAACTCTAACCACTTGTGGTGTAGAGTTTGAACATACGTTTGCCATATGTGACTTTGAGAAGAATAATGTTTACGAGATGATCCTAGGAAGACCCTTCCTACGACAATTACAAATAGTACAAGATTGGGGAACCAACTCCTTGTACTTACAGCACTTAGGGGTCACCACCAAGGTCAATCTGAAGGATCACACCTTCAGAGATGTACCACCCCTACAGTGGAATCCTATCCACAAAGCGAAAGAAGACTCTATCTCCGTGCATTCTGGAAGTTCACCTGAACCATCCTGGTTGCATGAAGATACTCACTTGTGGATGTGCAAGGTCGCAGAGGAAGAGGAAAAGCGCCTAAAAGCGAGAGAAGAAGGAACTTCCCCAGGAGATAGACCAATAAAAGACCCAGCCTATACACCAATGATATTTCCAGATGAGGAATTTGAGCCTCATGGTTGGGCAGAAATCTTAGCTACCATGGACATTGCAGTCAATGAGGAACAATGGACACCCCATTGTGATGAGGAGGGTTATGATATTTCAGTGTTCATGTGTCAGCCCTTGTTGGAAGAGTGTGATCCTAGTGAGTTTATAGAAGAAGAAGAAAATGACGATGATCTAGAATCCATTGTGATGGATACATACTTTGACTCAGAGGAACACTACTTAGAAGACCTAGGGGTGTTAACCCAAAAGGAAGAAGAACCCCTTGCGAGTATTAAAACGATAAGTTCAAAGAAAGGAAGTGAAGGAGGTCAAAAGAAAAAGAAAAGGAAAGCAGTGAGACAAGAAGAGGAAGAATCATTGTTTGAAGTACCAGAAAATTTCAAGAAATATGAAGTGGAAGACCGGAAAATTTTGGTACGAATGCCTAAGAGAGAGGCCATTATAGGAGAAGCATATGACAATAAAGAAAAGACCAAAAAAATTGTAGTGACCATTGAAGGGAACGAAGAGCGATGTACGTACATAGGAGACGACCTAAGTGCAGAAGAAGAAGCAGAGCTTGTAGCTCTATTGAGGGAATATAGGGATGTGTTCGCATGGCATTATAGAGACTTGAAAGGAGTAGATCCAGAGATTTGCTCTCATACTATTCCGATGACCGCTGATGCTAAGCCCACCAAACAAAAACCCTACACATATAATGACAATTATGCGGCCAAAATAAAAGAGGAAATTGACAGGCTGATTGAAGCCGGATTCATCTATGAGATTGAGCACACTGAATGGGTGTCCCCCATTGTAGTGGTGCCCAAGAAGAATGGGAAATTGCGAGTGTGCATTAACCTTAAAAAAGTCAATGCCGCTACGATCAGAGATAGCTATCCACTTCCAATCACTGAACATCTTTTGGAGCGTGTTGCAGGCAAGGAAGTTTACAGCTTCCTTGATGGATTTTCAGGTTACAACCAAGTAGCCATTGCCCCCGAAGATCAACACAAAACGGCCTTTGCCACAGAATGGGGAATCTTTGCATTTCGTGTGATGCCATTTGGGCTCACCAATGCACCTGCAACATTCCAAAGACTCATGTGTCATGTCTTCAAAGAGTTCTTGCGGAAGAGCTTAGAAGTATATGTGGATGATTTATGCGCCCATTCCCAAGAAAGAAGTTACCACATCCCTGAGCTCAGGCAAATCTTCAACAAGTGTAGAGATTATCGAGTGTGTCTGAATCCAGAGAAGTGTGTGTTCATGGTACGACAAGGTAAGATCTTAGGTCACATCGTTTCTAAGAATGGAATTTCAACAGATGAAGACAAAGTGAGAGCAATAGCAGAGTTGCCCAGACCAAGGAATGTTAAAGAGGTACAAGCCTTTATGGGCCATTGTGGATATTACCGTAGGTTTATCCACATGTATGCCATCATAGCTAAACCTCTTTATGGGTTGTTAACAAACTTTGAGTGGAACGAGGAATGCGAGAATTCTTTCAACGAGCTGAAAAGACGTTTGTGCACAGCACCAATATTGACTACTCCGGATTGGAGCAAACCCTTTCACGTCCATGTAGATGCCTCCAATCATGCAATAGGATGTGTGCTAGCACAACCCACAGGTGAAGGAAACCTAGATTTACCGATAGCATATGCTAGTAGGCAACTAAATGCAGCTGAACGAAATTATACCACAACGGAAAGAGAAGGCCTAGGTATGGTATATGCTGTGAAGAAGTTTAGACACTATCTATTGGCCAATAAGTTCAAGTTTTTCACTGATCATCAAGCTTTACTATATTTGGTCAATAAACCTTGCAATACAGGCCGCTTAGTAAGATGGTTCCTCTTACTAATGGAATACGACTTTGAAGTTGTTGTCAGGAAAGATAGAACCCATCTTAGGGCAGACCATCTTTCTCGCATCACTTCAGGAGAGCCACCGCAAGGAGTGTCTGATGAATTGCCCGATGCTTATCTGTTCAATTTAGAAGTTGTTCCTAAATGGGCAAATAAGTTGGTACCAGTCCTAACCTTCGGGCCTGCAAATAAAAATGTTAAGACAAGCAAAGAGGAAATTGTAAAATCGCTAAAGTATCAAATATTAGCCGGAAGTATGTACAAGCAAGATAACGAGGGCGTATTAGCTTGTTGTGTCGAGGATGATGAACATGCTAGTTGGCTGCAACAAGCCCATGAGGGACTGCTAGGGAATCACTACTCTAAACAACGAACCTTGCAGAATCTAAAACGCTTAGGAGTGTATTGGCCTAGCATGGACAAAGAAATACAAGAGTGGATCCAGAGCTGTCCAGGGTGCCAGGAGAGACCCCCAGTGGAGCATGCCACTCTTTATCACATGTCATTAATCCCAGATTGGAGTGCTCCACTGGTCGAGTTCATGAGAACAGGAACATTACCCAATCAGGCTAGTGTTGCAAGAAAACGGAGCATGGAGCAAGAGGCTCAAGACTATGCTTTAGTAGGAGACAACCTGTATTGAAGAGGCAAGGATGGTTACCTAAGACTGTGCGTACATGAATCAGACTACTTGAAAGTCTTAGAAACGGCACACAGCGGTGCTGCAGGTGGACACTTTGGGCCTGGCAGAGTGATTAAGACTATTCTATTCTCAGGACTGTGGTGGCCCACTCTTCATATGGATGCACATACTTATGTGAAGAGTTGCGACACATGCCAACGTACCCAATATCCGATAAGAAAAGATGAAATGCCATTAAGACCAATGATGGGAGGACGTGCGTTTTCAAAGTGGGGTATAGACTTTGTCGGTCCCATCAACCCCCCAGCTAGGAACTCCCATGCAGAATACATTATTGTAGCCACAGATTACCTTACGAAGTGGGTGGAAGTAAAGGCCACGACAAAGAATGATGCTCAAACAACGGCTAAGTTCTTATTCGAAAATGTGTTCACTAGATATGGGTTACCAATAGAGTTAGTTAGTGATAGAGGTACACACTTCTTGAATGAGGTCATTGAAAATCTCCTTCAAGAATTCATGGTGGTACATAAAAAGTCTGCACCCTATCACCCACAAGCTAACGGACAAGCCGAGAGCACGAATAAGATCCTGTGTAACGTATTGACGAAACTGGTCAATAATAAACGCTCTGATTGGGACAAACAACTTCACCATGCTGTTTGGGCATACCGAGTTGCCTACAAAACGGTACTCAATGCCACCCCATTTCAGATGGTCTTCGGACAGAATGCAGTGTTACCACTAGATTTCCTAATCCCAGCTTTAAGAGTAGCACAAGAGCATGAGTGGAATGGACATGAGTTGTCCTCTAGGATCTTAGATCTAGAGCGTTTAGGTGAGACGAGGCTACGAGCAGCAGCAGGTATCTATGCTGCAAAGAAACGGCAAAAGGCATACTTTGATGCCCATGTGAAGGATAAGGGCTTGAAGGCAGGAGATCTAGTGTTAGTCTACACATTGAAACAACACGCAAGAAAGCTAGAAAAGAGAGGCTACGGACCTATGATCATTAATAGGATCTCCACGAGTGGAGCAGTACAACTAGCCACTTTAGAGGGGGAGGTCCTCCCAAACTATATTAGCGGATGCAGAGTCAAGCTGTATCAGGAACCCCTCACGGAGGAGATGCTAAGCCGACTCAATATTGCTAAGCAACGTAAAGAGGAGGAAAAACGAATTCGAGAAGAGGCACAGGCAGAGGCCTTAGAGCGTATCAAACGAATGAAGTTGAGAAGACAAGGAAGGGACCAGCCTATGACTAACACTGAAGAGTCTCCAGGCTATCACATGGCCATGTGTGAGGCTTCAGGTGAACGTATCCATAAGATAGTGGACCGACGACCTTTTGTGACCCTAGAAATAGGACAAAGAGACAGCACAACAAGTGTGAGGGCTTTAATTGATTCAGGAGCAGCCACAAGTGCAGTTCGGCTTTCTTATTGCCAGCAGCTGCAATTGGAGGTAAAACCCATAGAAGCCTATCTGATAGGATTAGGAGGTGTTGAAACCCCCTGCATGGGAGAGGTGGATCTTCCCCTCTACATACAAGAGGTCCTCATGCCAGTAAAAGTGCTAGTGTGTGAAGACGAGGATCTGACCGAACCGCTTATCTTGGGCCAAGACTGGATCTATGATCACGCAGTCAACCTGAACCTAAGAAGTGGACTTCTTCAGGCTTGGGTAGGCCAAAGTCGTCTCACGATTGAATTAGAAAATCAAGCACTCAAACCAATAGAACAGGCACCAACTCCTGGTCCCTCCAGGAATCCACACGAAGATAACCACGTTGTGCTTGTCCAAACTTCTATGGTGCAGAGGACTGTCAATCTTACTGAAGGTTCAGGAGCCAAGAAGGAGTTCCTAATTGATCCAAAGAAGATTCTAAACGAACGGACCGAACATCACTCTATACGAAGGAGACCGCTGATCAAGAGGGAGGAGCGCCAACCCGCGCAACATGGAGCATCTCGTGGCGTGAAGCAGATCTGGATACGCAAGGATGGGAGACCCACAGCTCCAATAGCAGATTCTCAAGGAGACAAGAAACGAGCCTCACCATCAAGGAACAAAGCTAAGAAGCCCCCTAGGATAACCCCTAGGCACACCATTTCTATTTGGGTTCCTAAGCGGTCAATGAAGGCCACCCCTAATGCTAGACAGATATGGGTGCCCAAGGCTAGCTTACAAGCCCAAATTACTTCACCTTCAGGCACTAGGATGAAGCAGCTTTCACAAGCACTCTTGGCCAACAACTCAGAATGTGACAAGATACCTACACCTCTCACTGTCCCCACTCCCATCAACCCTAGGAATGTCTGGAAATGGGTGCCCACAAGGTCCCAAATACATCACACTCTCAAACCGAAATCTTCACAGGTCCTTAGCTCTAAGAGCTACTACTTACCTATCAAAGTGTGGAGAATTAAACTGTGTACTAAACCCCCTGACCCTAATCTGTAAATCCGTCCACACTAACACAAAGCATTCCGAGCCCATTGCATCACCAAAATATGCATCTAGGACGACAATGACCTCTAATCACCACTCACACATATCATAAACACCTCACCACTAACCACTGACCTCCGGAATTGTCATGTTAGTATTGTGAAGGGAACACCATTACATCTTGTTTCCTATGCAACACTAATGTGCCTTTCGTCTTCCAGCAGATAAGCAACCTACTCTCATGGCAACAGCGGCAGGCACAAGCTCTCAGGCAGGATCTGGTGCTCCTATCAATTGGGATGCCATGCCAGTGGAAGCTCCACCAACAGCTAGGCCTGAAGAATTCTTGAATGTGCGAAGGATTCCTATTCCAGATCCACCCAGTGGACTAACCGAAAGAGTAAAAGGGCACTCCCATTGGTTCAATGAAATCATTGGGGTGCTATACTTGTGGAGGTGACCATATGGCGAGTGTATGTCCCATTATGGCTCAACCCCAAGTGAATCCTAGTAGCCAGCACTGCACCATAGAGAGACGATACAGCAACCACACCGCACAAGACTACCCTTATAACAAACAAACTATCAAACAAAATTACCCTCAGCCATATCCACAACAGGGAAGATACCAGAACTAGTACCCACCATAGTAGTACGGTAGGCCCCAGCAACCCTATCAACCACCCTATCAAGGGCACCAGAGACCTCAACCAGTTCTAGCACAGAAACCCCCTACTCCAGCCAATGTCATTCCAGTGAAGTACGCAGCTGCGAAAGAAAATCTAAATAGAGTTATAGTGCCAGTAACTCCATTACTTTCAGAAGGTGACCCCAATGTGAAGAACCGAGTGAACCTAGTTATGAGCTAGAGTATGCAAATATCATGTACGCAAACCCCAACTCTAGACCTCAACCTATGCAGGTAAGACCTCCATTTCCTAGAGGACCATGCTACCAATGTCAGGGAGATCATCTCATTCGTGATTGCCCGATGCCTACCCCTACACAACCCCAATCTGTGACAACTCAAGGCTTTTGTCAAGGTTGCAGAAAGGAGCATCTCTTATGAGACTGCCCAAACAATCCCAATAATATGCCAAAAATCACTCCTATCAACGTTATTGTGTTAGTAGTAGACTCTACAGGAAGTGTAACTTCCACTGCACTAGTGCAAGTGGTCACTAGAGCTCAGTCTTTGGAGTAGAACCAAGGTTTAGGCCAAGCAAAGAGTTCCGAGGTTAGCGAGACTAAGAGCATAACCAAGAAAAGGATGAGAGCCTGGAAGGATAGAGGATGAAAAGACAATGGTCTAAGAAGATGAGCAAATTAGAAGAAATCATAAGAGAAACAAAAGCCAAAATTGTTGAACTCACCTCTTAAACACACTCTCACATGCCACCACCACTTTCATCCCTATCACCATCTAATCTGCCACCTTCCAACCCACCTCATACAATTCCACCAGCTCCTAGAGTAGGATCAGTATTAGTTGACCCCACTTCCGAGGACATAGACATGATGCTTAAGGCATATCAGGCCAGAATCCAAGACGGGCCAACTATGAAAGATCATGACAAATGTTACCCTAGATCTGATCTAGAGATAGAAAGAACCAAGCTTTGTGCTAAAATGGTAGCATTGGCCAAGACCATATTTGAAGCTAGTCGACTCTTCAACTACTCTTGCTCAGCTAAGACACAGTTGCATTTTGATCGACTGTTGGAGAGATTGGAGAGCATAATTACAAGATCTGACAAGAAAGCCACCTCCCAAGAAAGGGACAAGGCAAGTGAAAGAATAAGCATTCCCCCCCAAGAAGCTTATGTGCCTAACTCCACCGAACCAGACACATCTTCTTCTATGAATTGGTATTCCCCAGAATTTCTAAGAGAGATTCAAGAAGAGAAATGGGCTAAGGAAAGTGAAGCTCCTCCTCCCATTGAACTTGTGGATGAAGCGCATGATCAATTCCCACAAGACATTCCTTCCATTTATGAGGAGCAGGAGAGTGCCCAATCTCGTGAGAGATTAGACTTCAAGTCTAATTCGTTACAGGAACTACCCCATTTCATAGGTCCATGGGAAGCTAAGTCTACTTGTATGAGAGGACCCATGGTCATGGTAAGAAACGAAGACTTAGTCATACCTAGGAACAAAGAGGTAGTGAAAAACACTAAAGTGTAGTGCAATCTCACTTTAGTAGAGCTACTCAAGGTTAGGCTAGAACTATGGAAACATGTAGCCAATCAAGTGCCAGAAGTCGCAAAACCTCGTTCCCACGTAGGATCTCATAGAATGGTGGAAATACCCTTGGAGAAGATAGGAGACATGAGTGAAGGAGAAGAAGGAAACACCTATCTTCCCATTACCCATCAAGGATACACAACCAAGGCAATTTTGGACTCACGCGCAGGAGTTGCAATTGCTACCACTTCCCTATGGAAGTGATGGGGCAAGCCAACACTCAGGCCCACGAGAATGAAATTGCAGATGGCCGATGGTCACATAGAAAGACCCTTAGGACTGCTAGAAGGAATAACTCTCACTACATGTGGTGTAGAGTTTGAGCATACTTTTGCCATATGTTGTAACCATAGAAGAGGGAGAAGAAAGATGCACCTACATAGGACATGACCTGATGGAGGAAGAGGAGCAAGAATTGATAGCCTTTCTAAGAGAATGCAGAGATGTATTCATTTGGAGTTACAAGGGCTTGAAAGGGGTAGACCCTGATATATGCTCACACACGATACCCATGACCTCAGAGGCCAAACTATCTAAGCAGAAGCCATACACCTATAATGATAACTATTCTGCCAAGATCAAAGAAGAGATAGATCTCTTGGTGGAAGTTGGATTCATATATGAAATTGAGCACACTGAGTGGGTATCCCCCATCGTAGTGGTGCCCAAGAACAATGGAAAGCTACGTGTATGCATTAACTTGAAGAAAGTTAATGCAGCCACTATTAGAGATAGTTATCCCCTTCCTATCACTGAGCATCTCTTAGAAAGAGTAGCAGGCAAGGAAGTATACAGCTTCCTTGATGGTTTCTCGGGCTACAATCAAATGGCCATAGCTCTAGAAGATCAGCATAAGATAGCTTTTGCCATAGAGTGGGGCATATTTGCCTTTCGAGTAATGCCATTTGGTCTCACCAATGCGTCAGCTACCTTTCAAAGGTTGATGTGCCATGTATTTAAAGAATTCTTGAGGAAGAACTTGGAAGTCTATGTTGATGATCTTTGTGCTCATTCCAACATAAGCCAAACCCATATCCCTGAGCTGAGAGCTATCTTTGGCAAATGTAGAGAATATCAGGTCTACTTGAACCCAAAAAAGTGTGTTTTCATGGTCAAGCAAGGCAAGATTCTAGGTCACATAGTGTCAAAGATCGGCATATCGCCGATTCATTCATATGTATGCGATCATTGCAAAATCTCTATACTCCCTTTTGACTAACTTTGAGTGGACTGAAGAATTTGAAAACTCCTTTAACGATCTCAAAAGAAGATTGTGTTCGGCACCAATCTTGACTACCCCAGATTGGAACAAGCCTTTCCATGTTCACATGGTCCAACTATGCTATTGGATGTGTGCTAGCACAACCTACAGGTGAAGGTAACATGGATCTACCAATTGCTTATGCAAGTAGGCAATTGAATGCTGCAAAAAGGAATTACACCACTACTGAACGAGAAGGACTAGGCATGGTATATGCAGGAAAAAATTTTAGACACTATTTGCTTGCAAATAAGTTTAAATTTTTTACTGATCATCAAGCTCTACTGTACTTGGTAAACAAGCCTTGTAATACAAGTTCCTCTTACTATTGGAATATGACTTTGAGGTAGTGGTGAGGAAACGCAAGACTCACTCGAGAGCAGATCATCTCTTGAGGCTCACATCCAGAGAGGCCACACAAGGAATATCAAATGATCTTCCTGATGCTTACTTGTTTAATTTGGAAGTTGTACCATAGTGGGCCAAGACTTTAGTGCCAGTATTGACATACAGACCTAAACACCCATTAATGAAGACTCAAGATAGGGAAGTAGTAAAAGCCCAAAAGTACATATCATGGTAGGAAGTATGTACAAGCATACAGATCAAGGGATATTAGCTTGTTGTATGGAAGAGGAGTACACGAAGTGGTTGCAATTAGCACATGTGGGTGCATTAGAGCAACACTACTCAAGGCAAAGAAATTTACAGACGCTAAGGAGACTTGGAGTGCACTAGCGGACTATGGAAGCAGATGTCCATAAGTTGTGTAAAGAATGCCCATTTTGTCATATTAGACCACGTGTGGAGCATGCCACACTGTACCAAGTATCTCTAATACCAAATTGGAGTGAACCATTGGTAGCCTTCCTGAGGACAAAAACATTCCCTCAAGATATGACCCTGGCTAGGCAAAGGAGTTTAGACCAAGAAGCCCTAGATTAGGCACCCATTGGTGATAATCTATACAAGCGTGGAAAAGATGGATATCTGAGACTATGTGTTCATGAGAGCGAATATCTTAAGATCTTGGAAACTGCTCACCAAGGTGTAGTAGGAGGACACTTTGGACAAGACCGTGTGATTAAGGCAATCCTATTTGCAGGCTTGTGGTGGCCAACTCTTCAAATGGATGCACTTACCTATGTGAAGAGGTGTGATGTTTGTTAGCGAACTCAGTGTCCTATACATAAAGATGAGATGCCACTGAGACCTATGATGGGTGGACGTGCATTTTGTAAGTGGGAAATAAACTTTGTAGGTCCTACTAGTCCCCTAGCTAAGAGTTCCCATGCAGAGTATATCATTGTTGCCACTGATTATCTTATTAAATGGGTAGAAGTGAAAGCCACAACAAAGAACGATGCTCAAACGATAGCAAAGTTCTTATTTGAGAACTTGTTCACGAGATATGGCTACCTATAGAGCTAGTAAGTGATAGAGGCACACTCACTTCTTGAATGAAGTCATTGAAAATCTTCTCCAAGAGTTCTTGGTGATACACAAGAAGTCCGCCCCCTATCATCCACAAGCTAATGGGCAAGCCAAAAGCACCAATAAGATTCTATGCAATGTGCTGACCAAATTAGTGAATAATAAACATTCTGATTGGAACAAGCAGCTACACCATGTTGTTTGGGCATACCGAGTTGCCTATAAAATGGTACTCCAAGCCACACCCTTTCAGATGGTATTTGACCAAAATGTAGTGCTACCATTGGCCTTCTTGATACCTACACTGAAAGTAGCACAAGAGCATGAGTGGATAGGGCATGAACTCTCTTCTAGGATTCTTTGATCTTGAACAGCTAGGTGAAACGAGACCGAGAGCTACTGCAGGGATATATATGCAGCTAAGAAAAGACAGAAGGCATACTTTGATGCCCACATGAAGGATAAAGGCATACTTTGATGCCCACATTGAATCTTCATGCTGATGTGCTTGGCCTGTTCAAGGTTCTCAGGCTATGTCAGATGCAAAGCTTTGGCATGCACGGTTTGGTCATTTGTATTTTGCTAGTTTCCTATGCCTCTAGAAATCCAAAAATGGTGTTCTCTCTACCCAAACTTGAGGCACCTTGTAAACATGTTTGTGAAGGTTGTATTTTGAGCAAAATGTAGCGCCCTCCTTCCTAAAAGATGGTTTTGTTGGAGCTATTCAGAAATTGAAGCTCACTCATAGTGATGTTTGTGGTCCTATGCAGACACCTTCTTTTGGGAACTACCTTTAGTTCGTGACTTTCATTGATGATTTTTCTAGGCAGACATGGGTATATCCACTCAAATCAAAGGCCAAAGTGTTTATGTGCTTCAAACAATTTCTGGCTTTGGCTGAAAATCTGTCAGCATGCAAAATGGGCACCCTCCATTCTAATCAAGGGGGGGGGGGATTACATGTCTTCTTATTTTAATGCATTTCTGGTTGAACGTGGGATAAAACATTAGTGTATAGTGCTATATACATCTCAACAAAATAGAGTTGTTGAAAGAAAGAATAGGTCACTCATGGAAATCATGAGGTGTATGGTCAAAAGTGAGGCTTTATCACCTAACTTCTAGCTTGAGATTATTATGTGTGCAACATATGTACTTAATAGGTGTCCCACCAAATCATTGCAATATATCACTCCATATGAGGCTTAGCATGGTTACAAGCCATCTGTTGCTCATCTGCATGTCTTTGGTTGTTTGGCATATGTGCACTAGTGCCTGAACAACAACGCAATAAATTGGATGATAAATCGGTTAAATGTATTTTTGTTGGGTACAGTTCTAAAAGCAAAGGCTATCGTCCATATCATCCATAGAGTAAACATATTTTGGTTAGCCGTGATGTTTTTGTGGAAGATGCAATTCAGCCATTATTTTCATGTACTATGGAGACATCAATTAGCTCCAAAGATGTGTATTACACTTTGCTGCCTCTTTTTATAGGTGGACAATCAAGTGTTGTTCCAAATGAGGCAATTTCTCAGTCTTTAAAGGTTCCACATGATGATGAAGATCATTCCATTGCTGATGCAAATTCACATGATGCACTTGTTGATGAGAGGGCTGATATAGAGGAGGCAAAAACTATGCCTAAATGGTTGGTGGAGGCTTTGCAAGATAGCAAGTTAGATGCACCTTTGTCATATTGTACTCATTCAAGATCTCATAGTGCTTCTTTTGTATCACATTGCTATGCAATGGCTACCTCTAATCTCTTTGATGAGAATGAGTCAGTTTCTTTTGATGAAGCACAAAATTCATAAAATTAGATGGCTTTTACGCAATCATAATATGATGCTATTGTGAAGAATGGTAGCTTGTATATATGTGATTTGCCTCTTGGCAAGAAAGCCATTGGTATTAAGTGGGTATACAAGTTGAAGTGTAAGCCTAATGGAACAATTGATAGGTATAAAGCTAGGCTTGTTGCAAAAGGTTATGTTGAAGAAAGAGGTTTTGATTTTGATGAGACCTTTGCTTCCACATGTCGAATAGCTATTGTTCATAGCATATGTGCACTTGCAGCCCATCATGGTTGGAATGTACATCAATTGGACATTAAAACTGCATTTTTGAATGGTGACTTACATGAAGAAGTGTATATTTTTTAGCCCCGTGGTTTTGTGGAGAAAGGGCATGAAAACAAAATCTATAGGTTGAAAAAGGCATTATATGGTTTGAAGAAAGCACCATGTGCTTGGTATGAAAAGATACATGCCTACTTGATTGCACATGGTTTTGAGAACAATCCAACTGAGAGCACCTTATATGTAAAGTGTGCAAATGATGTGCTTCTGATCATTGTTGTCTATGTTGATGACATCTTACTTATTGGTCCTAATGAGAAGCATATTTTTGGTTTTAAGGCTGATTTGCATGCTTCATTTGAGATGTCAAATTTGGGGTATTTGCATCATTATTATAGCATTCAATTTATGCAAGTTGATGGTGGAATAGCTTTGTGTCAATCAAAATATATTGACACATTATTGCAGTGTTTTGGCCTTGAAGACTACAAACCTATTGCCACTCCTATGGAGACAATTTTATGTTTGAGTCTTCATGATGTTGGCGATGCATTTGATGTTATTCTCTATCAGCAGGCTGTTGGATGCTTAATTTAATTAACTGATATTCAATTTTTTGTCTCACATATAAGCAAGTTTATGCATTGCCCAGGTGTCAAGCATTGGCAGGCGGTTAAGTGCATCTTTCGCTACTTGAGTGGTACCTGGCTACTTTGATTGTTTTATCCCAAGGGGGGATCACTACTGCCAAATTTATGTGCTATTTTTTACTCTAACTGGGCTGGTTGCTATGACACTCGTGTGTCCACCAGTGGTTTTTTCTTCATGCTTGGTAGCTCTTGCATATCTTGGTTGAGCAAGAAGAAGCCTATTGTGGCCACTTCTAGTTGTGAGGCTGAGTATGGGGCAACTCTCACAGTGACTGTTAAGTGTGTGTGGCTCAGATGCCTTTTTGCTAATTTGGATGTTGATCAATCCTTTGTCACCACCATCATCACTAATAGTCAGAGTGCATTGGCAGTTGCAAAGAGCCATGTGTTCCATGCTCGTGCTAAGCATATTGAGGTGTATTATCATTATGTCAGGGAGAGGTTCTCTGCTCGAGAGATCATTTTGGCATATGTGCCCACATAGGAGAACATTGTAGACCTTTTCACAAAGGCTCTACCTAGGGAGAAGTTTGAAGCTTTCCACAAAGCTTTGGGCTTACTTCCTTTTGTAGATTGATCTCTTTTCGTATAGCTTGGCACTTTCTTATACATGAGTGTTAGCTCCTTGTTCATCGCATCACTCTCAAGGGAGATTTGTTGATATATTTTGGTAGTGATGTTTGTGAACACACTTAGGACCACCGAGGCACTTTTTTCCCTCTTTAGGAGGTTTTTTCTCTCGGCTTCTATATACACCTATAACCCTAACTGGTTACTTATCTTTGTACATTCACTTGGTAATACATTCAGTATTGTGTGTTGTGTTGTAAGCTTTTTCTTCTTCCTTGTGTTCAATTTGTGTGCTTTTAGAGACCTCAAACTCCAACAGACACTTCCACCTTCCTTAATCCCACCTCCACCACCCTCACCTGCACCCACGATGCCATTATGCATAGCATTCACTCATCCCATCCCCACTCCCTTCCCCCTTGCATTACCTTATGTACATACCGCATCCATGATTGTAGATACAATGATTAATTACAAATCAATCGAGGCACGAGTACTAGCAGCTGACAATGTGCAATGATGCTCTCCATGAGCAGTCCACAAACTTACAAGAGCAAATCTCAGAGCTTGTAGCAAGCAATGCTACCTTACAGGATCAATTTCAGCAATCCCACAATGAGCTTGAATAAAAAATTCAAAACATGGATAAAAAATCAGTGAAGATAGTAGAAGGACACTTACACATCTAGTTGAACCCAATGCTAAGCTCCAATGCAATGGACAAGAAGCTCCAGTGGCAAAATCAAGATAACTTGGAGATTGCAATCAAGAACAGACCTAGCATGCCAATTAGCCCATCAAAATTCCAAGATGTTTTGCCGAAAAATATATGAATCATTTTAGAAGACTATGCCACCTTGCTCAAATCACATGACAAACTATCCGAGGAGATAGCTCAAATATTAAAACTATAGGTAGTGCCCTTTCAACCAATTTTTGAGCCCATGCTCACTGTTGCAGAGCCAAGTGATCTGGTGGAGTTACAAAGGTAGGTACAAGAATTACAAAATGGACTTCTTCAATATGAACAACCTTCCTCACCCCCTGAAGTACCAACATCAGATTAGACAATTGAGATCGCAATGGAAGAGAAATTTGAGGAAGCATATGAACCACAGCTCGTACCTAGTGGTCGTGTCATTGATGAAGGACAAGTGACATACGAAGCACCGCAACCACCATGGCTAAAATAGGTAGAAGATATTGGTCATACACATGATGAGGGGGTAGCAATTCAGATACAAGTAATGGCGAATATAAAAGATATCGTGCTTAATTCAGAATATTTCTAGAATCTATCTCATAGGCACCTTATCACCACTTTTGAGCTACAATATCAACCTTATTTCATGCTTCTAGTTGATTAGAATGCAAAAGTGAAGTGCATCATTGGCAAGGGGCCAACATTTTTCAAACAAAAAATGTACTAGAACGAGCATGTAGAGGCACCATCTTTCAACCAGATTCAAAGATGTACTAGAGATGTACCCAAAAATGATGCGCACATGATCACATGCTCCCCTCCATATTCTCTATAACACATGCTATGGCCCTATACCAAGATGAGGCTTTGTGGCCAATATTTGTCATCAAGCTTAGAGATACTGCCAAGTGTGCAAATTGGTTAAATTACCCATATCTCGCACCACCCAAAGGACCACCCAGAGTAGCATATATGATTTCCACTATCCGCCATTGGTATCATGTCTCAAGAATATGCTTGATGTAGCTGCACAAATGACATTTGAAAATCTTTGAATTTATGATGGTCGTGTTCAAGACGTTTTGCAAGGTGAAAGCCTCATACATATCTGCACCCGGTTTTGAAGAAGGCAACTATGATTTAGTGTACAATATGGGTGCCACACCACCAATCAAGATTCTTTATGCATGGCACACATGAAAAAATTACTTTCTCGTTTGCTATACATAAACTTTTGAAGAGATGTTCTCGATCAGATTTTGGGAATACTACTAGGAGGTATTCATCTCAAAACATGTTGCAACTGTTTGCTTTGGAACAAGCCATACATTTAGATAAATATAGGATGCCACATATGAAAGTCTCAGGTGCTATCGTCTGGGGGTGATTAAAGATAGATCTAGCACATGGAATTAAGCCAAAATAACATGAGCTTATTGAACATGTCCTCCAATATTATATAGAGAAACCCCTCCAACAAAGGTCTATCAAGGACAAAAGACTCGAGAGGGTGGGAGTGTTAGCAGTCATACAAGACTCAACAGACAAGGAATTCTTAGAAAAGGGAGTCAAAGAGGAGATAGTAAAAGAGAAGACTAAGGTGGATTGAGCAGACAAGGTAGTCAATGTAGATCAGGCAACAAATAGGCCTAACCATAATTTTTTTTTAGAAACAGACATTTAATCAGCAATGATTTTTATCACCTCATTGTAAATACTCCTTTTTTATGATTTTGACTCCATTTTTTTCAAGCTCAGGAGTCCTCAAGCTTGAGGAGTGTTAGAAGAGCCCACATATTAATTTTCATAATTTTTAGAAGTCATTTGACCCTCCAAATTAGCTGAGGAACCTAATCTTAACTAGCTTGGACACTAGGTTAGACACTAGGTCTAAACTAGGCCAAGCTCATTAAAAAACTATAAAAACGGATAGAGAACTCATTTTTTAGATTTGAGTTTTCTAAGAGCTTGATACTAACTTGAGTTGTATTTTCATATAATTCTATAATTCTCTCCTTGGGTTAGTTGAATGGCCTTTGAAACTTGATTTTGTAGTTTTCGAGTTGGTCTTTCATACAAATGTCCTTTTTGTTGGAGCAAGTCTATGACAAGCCTAAGTATTGGCTTGAGTCCCACAAAGTCATAAAAGAAGCTCAAAATGAAGATTATGTAAAGTTCACTTGTGAACTACCTCTTGTAACTTTTGAAGAGTTTACTTAATGTAAAAGTGAAAGAATCTTAAGTGGTTGAGTCCACTTGATCAAAAAGGGAAAGAGGAGCCACGAATTCGTGATTTGTGGTAGGTAGAGAATCAAATCAATCACTGATTGATTGGAGAGTGATTGAGGGAAGTTAGCCTCCCAAACTCAACTATAAATAGATGGCAGTTTTAGTCGTGGTTAGAGAGACCTATGTGAAGACCTCCAAGAGCTTAGCTTTATGCCATATCAAGGTGTGATTACAAGGCACACATATGTATCAGTAAGTCCATTGTATTGTACAAGCAATATACTTTCATTTTCATGATCATTTGGGTTCATATTTCCATGTTCTTGTGAAGTGTACTACTCACTGCCATTACTCTCAGTTTTCTCAGTCAGATTGCAGAGATGTTTTCTCTGAGCTTGGTGCATCATTTTCAGTGATTTAACTTGATAAAGTTAGCTCTATAAGCCTACTATATGCTCACAAATTTTCATGTCATTTGGATGTTGCAATCTTTAGTTATGTTCAGTTGAAGGCAACAGGGTTTGTTCATCTTCACTTCTCTATCAGGTACCCGATTTTTTCACTCACCTTGCCAGAGTCATTTCTCAGTGGTTACTTATCCAAATTCAATGGTTTAAAGCTTGTTGGATTCCGCTCACTGTCTAGTATAACCATAAAATTTTCATAATCATTGGATTCCTATATTTTGAGTTATGTTCATTTTTCTGCTCACTGGTCTCAAACTATAGCAGCCCGTGAAAATCGGGATGATGTCATCACTTGTTAAAACTCATTCTCAGTGTGTGGTTTGTTATTTTTTATGAGATTACTCTTGAAAGTTAGCTCTTTAAATTATCTAGACTTCCCCAAGAGGAATTAAGTTAATTGCTGCTGTGCTCAGAGAATTATGCAAAACACTAGACAGGTGTATGATCCAAAATAGCAAGTTTTTCACCTCTGAGCTAACTCCAACTTATCTGTTTTGATCTATCTTTTTGAGAGTGATCTTCCAAGGTACATAGGGTGTCTAATACATGCATTGGCAAGCTAAAAGGGCCCACCATATACTCCTGGAGTTCATTTGGCTGGTGTAGATCAAGGATTTTGCAACACCTCTTCATCTTCAAGCACATACCTATCCATCTCTTCACAGCGGTATCAGAGCAAGGTTGGACAACATGGCAGATGGATTTCCTTCATCAATTGACAAATTGGACAGAGGTAACTACTCAGCTTGGTCATTAAGAATGGAAGCTTATCTCCAAGGTAGAAGTTTATATGGTTATGTGGTTGGAGATGAAGTTATGCCAAGTTTCAGGAACAAAAGTCAACCAACACAAGAAGAGCAAGAAAGATTGAGCACATGGTGCTCCAAGGATGCACTTGCAAGGTCTTATCTCCTCAACTCTATCTCAGATTTTTTGTTGCCTCACATTAGAAGTTTTAAGACATCTCAGGAAGTGTGGGATGCACTTGAAGCTTTCTTTTCTTCAAGTACCAAAGCTAGGAAGCATCAACTATGGCTGGATTTCACAACTCTCAAGAAAGCTCCCAAACAAAATGTGACTGATTTTGTCACAAAGCTCAAGGACATAGCAGATCAGTTGGGAAGCATTGGAGAGGTAATAGATGAAGAGCAAATTGTAAGGCAGGTCATCAATGGCTTGAAGGCAGATGACAAGTGGGAAGCATTCACCACAGCTATGGATTTGTACATGGACATGCATGTACCTGATTTCAATACACTCATTGGACAACTACTTACTCAAGAGGCAAAGCTTATCAAAAATGGAGAAAGGTAATCAATCTTCAGATTTATACACTGATAAAAGCAAGTCCAAAGATAACAAAGGAAAGGCAAAGAAAGTGGATGATGAAGCAGGTACATATCAAGCTAACTATGCAGGTAGAGGAAGACATGGCAGAGGTAGAGCAAGAGGAGGTAGACAAGGCAGGGGGAGATCCCAAGACTCCAACCCATGTTCTATTTGTGGACTAACTAATCATACAACTGAAAATTGCTTTAGGAATTCCAGGAATCAAAGAGGCAGAGGATACAATAGAGGAAGTTATGGCTACTCAAGAGGAAGGTTCAACAACTACCATGGCAATTACAACAACTACAATCATTCAAACTATCAAGGAGGCTACAAAGGAAGGAGAGACTCAAACAAAGAGGATTCATTATTGATCATGAACATGGCTATGCCACAAGGTAAATCTGATGAGCATGTTTTCTACATAGATTCAGGTTGTTCAAATCATGTGGCAGGAAATGTGGCACTCTTATCAGATTTAGAAGATCCAAGGAGTAAGCATGAGGTACAAATAGGAGATGATACAAAACATCCTGTGGAGAAAATAGGCAATGTCAAAGCACCTTATGGAAACATCAACCTACTCAGTAAGGTACTCTATGTCCCTACCATTACAAAGAATTTGATAAGTGTTGGGCAGATAGTAGAGAAAGGGTTGCAAGTCAGGTTCACAAAGGCAGGAGCATTTGTTGAAGATCCAAGTCAAGGATTCAGAAAAATTGCAAAAGGTGAAAAGACAGGTAGATTGTTCACATTTGAATTACAGGACACTAGAAACATTGCTCTCTTTAATTATGGTAGTCAGACACTCACAGAATTGGAAGTATGGCACAAAAGGTTAGCACATATTGGTGAAAGGTCATTAAAGCAAATTTGCAGGGACCAAAGTGTACTTGGACTCCCTAATTTGTCAAAACAACATATGATTTATAAGTGTAGTGCATGTCAATTTGGAAAGTCTCACATTACCATTCATGAAGAAAGGTTATATGCATGGAGATCTATTGGAGTTGGTTCATACAGATGTATGGGGACCTAGCAAGGAAGCTTCAATATCTGGATCAAGGTACTATGTCTCCTTTATTGATGATTGCAGCAGATGGACTATCCTATTCTTTATGAAACACAAAGATGAAGTTTTTTCATGTTTCAAAAGATATTTGGCTCTTGTGGAGAATCAAACAGGTAAATCACTAAAAAGGTTAAGGTCAGATGGAGGGGGAGAATACTTCTCCCATGAGTTTGATTCTTTTCTTCAAGAAAGAGGAATCAAAAGAGAGGTAACTATAAGGTACACTCCTGAGCAAAATGGAGTGGCAGAAAGGAGGAATAGGACAATTGTTGAAGCTGCAAGGTCTATGTTAAATGAAAAGCATTTACCTAATTACTTATGGGCTGAGGCTGTATCTACAGCCACTTACTTGATTAACAGGTTGCCTTCTAAATCCCTTGATGGAATGACTCCATATGAGGCGTGGAATGGAAGAAGACCAAGCTTAGATCATTGTAAAATTTTTGGATATATTGCTTTTGCTCATGTTCCTTCACAGGTTAGAGGCAAGATGGATCCAAAGGCAGAAAGGTGTGTATTTATTGGATGTGATAACAATCAAAAGGGCTACAGGTTATACAACCCTACCAACAAAGGATTCTTGGTAAGCAGAGATGTAGTTTTTGATGAGAACAATTCATGGTATGAAGATTCATGCAGGAAGGTCAATTTACCATATGATCTTGAAGAAGATTTTCCAAAGCTTGGTAGAGAACAACCAAAGATTGAAGAACAAGACACCTCAGAGGATGATGAAGAATCTCAGATGGAAAAGATCAAAGCATGGAAGTCTAAAGGTAAAGCAAAATTGCAGGAACTTGGACATGAGGCAGAATCATCACATCATGGCCTAAGAAGATCTATGAGGGAAAAGAAAAAACCAGAAAGGTATGGGTTTGACACCTCATTAGTAACTAAGCATTCTATCTACATAGCACAGGACATAAACCAAGAGGAGCCATCATCATTTGAAGAGGCCAAAGCAAAAACAGAATGGAAGCATGCAATGAAGAAAGAGAGTGAAGCACTTGAGGAAAACAACACTTGGGATTTGGTGCCCAAGACTTCATCCATGAAGGTAATAGGCTCAAGATGGGTCTATAAACTCAAGAAGAATTCTGATGGTTCCATTAACAGGTATAAGGCAAGGCTTGTAGCAAAAGGCTTTGCACAAACTCAGGGAATTGATTATGAGGAGACTTTCTCTCCTGTGGCAAAGATGCCTACTATTAGGGTTTTGCTTAGTATTGCCTCTTCCAAGAATTGGAAGATACTTCAACTAGATGTAAAGAATGCATTCTTGAATGGTTGGATAACAGAAGAGGTATATATGGCACAACCACCTGGTTTTGAGAATCAAGTTTATCCTGATTATGTGTGTAAACTTAACAAAGCATTGTATGGTCTCAAGCAAGCTCCAAGAGCTTGGAATTTCAGGTTTGTTTCATTCTTGCAGGACAAAGGCTTTCAACCAAGCAAGGCAGATCCTTCACTCTTTATCAAAAAGAGTAACTCTGAGGTCATCTACTTATGTGTATATGTAGATGATATTATATTGACAGGAAATGATGCAGATGGTATGAATAAAGATCAAAGATCAGATGAGAGAAGAGTTTAAGATAAGTGATTTGGGTTCACTTACCTACTTCCTAGGTTTGGAAGTTGTCTACAAAGATCATGGTTTGTTTCTCACTCAAAGAAAGTACATTAAGGACATGTTGGCAAAATTCAAGATGCAAGATTGTAAGATTGCAGGTACTCCAATGGAGGTCAATCACAAATTGAGCTCACATGAAGGTGAACTCATAGAGGACATCACATCATATCAAAGTCTAGTGGGTAGTCTCAACTATGCCACATTGACAAGAGTAGATATATGTTACAGTGTGAGTGTGCTAAGTCAATTCATGCACACACCAAGGAAACCACATATGGATGCTGCCAAAAGGATTCTCAAGTATCTCAAAGGAACCATAAATGAAGGACTTTATTATCCTTATGTATCTGATTTAGGTTTGAAGCTATTTTCTGATGCAGATTGGGCTGGCTCTAAGGAATATAGAAGGAGCACTTCAGGTTATCTTACCTTTGCAGGTTCAAAGCTTATTTCATGGTCATCCAAAAAGCAGCCCACAGTTGCTCTCTCTTCTACTGAAGCTGAATATAGAGGTCTTGCCATAGCTACACAAGAAGCTATGTGGATGAAGACATTATTCAAAGATGTTGGATTGGAGTTTGGATATGAGTTCTATTCATTTGGCTGCTAATCCTATTTTTCATGCAAGGACTAAACATATTGAAGTTCATTATCACTATGTACAAGAAAAGGTTCTAAGCAAAGAGATTCAAATATCATATGTGTCCACTCATCAACAATGTGCAGATATTCTAACCAAAGCATTGGATGGTACAAAGCTTTGCAAATTCAAGGCTATGATTGGTTTGCAGGTAATCTTGGAAGATTGAAGACCTCAAACATACTTGGCTTGAGGGGGAGCTGTTGGAGCAAGTCTATGACAAGCCTAAGTATTGGCTTGAGTCCCACAAAGTCATAAAAGAAGCTTCAAAATGAAGACTATGTAAAGTTCACTTGTGAACTACCTCTTGTAACTTTTGAAGAGTTTACTTAATGTAAAAGTGAAAGAATCTTAAGTGGTTGAGTCCACTTGATCAAAAAGGGAAAGAGGAGCCACGAATTCGTGATTTGTGGTAGGTAGAGAATCAAATCAATCACTGATTGATTGGAGAGTGATTGAGGGAAGTTAGCCTCCCAAACTCAACTATAAATAGATGGTAGTTTTAGTCGTGGTTAGAGAGACCTATGTGAAGACCTCCAAGAGCTTAGCTTTATGCCATATCAAGGTGTGATTACAAGGCACACATATGTATCAGTAAGTCCATTGTATTGTACAAGCAATATACTTTCATTTTCATGATCATTTGGGTTCATATTTCCATGTTCTTGTGAAGTGTACTACTCACTGCCATTACTCTCTGTTTTCTCAGTCAGATTGCAGAGATGTTTTCTCTGAGCTTGGTGCATCATTTTTAGTGATTTAACTTGGTAAAGTTAGCTCTATAAGTCTACTATGTGCTCACAAATTCTCATGTCATTTGGATGTTGCAATCTTCAGCTATGTTCAGTTGAAGGCAATAGGGTCTGTTCATCTTCACTTCTCTGTCAGGTACCCGATTTTTTCACTCACCTTGCCAGAGTCATTTCTCAGTGGTTACTTATCGACATTCAATGATTTAAAGCTTGTTGGATTTCTCTCACTGTCTAGTATATCCATACAAATTTTCATAATCATTGGGTTCCTATATTTTGAGTTATGTTCATTTTTCTGCTCACTGGTCTCAAACTATAGCAGCCCGTGAAAATCGGGATGATGTCATCACTTGTTAAAACTCATTCTCAGTGTGTGGTTTGTTATTTTTTATGAGATTACTCTTGAAAGTTAGATCTTTAAGTTATCTAGACTTCCCCAAGAGGAATTAAGTTAATTGCTGCTGTGCTCAGAAAATTATGCAAAACACTGGACAGGTGTATGATCCAAAATAGCAAGTTTTTCACCTCTGAGCTAACTCCAACTTATCTGTTTTGATCTATCTTTTTGAGAGTGATCTTCCAAGGTACATAGGGTGTCTAATACATCCATTGGCAAGCTAAAAGGGCCCACCATATACTCCTGGAGTTCATTTGGCTGGTGTAGATCAAGGATTTTGCAACACCTCTTCATCTTCAAGCACATACCTATCCATCTCTTCACACTTTTTATTCATATTTGTGTCACCTAAGCCTGCATTTGACAATATGTTACCATGAAGTATGTGATATTTATTTTCATAATCTAGAGATTCTGGGATGTCTATATCTATTAGAAAATAAAGACACCAATCAGGTGAGCTTGTCTCATGAAGAGACACATCTTGATAATTAAAGTTTTTTTTTGCATATTAACAAATGTAATAATATAGTTGCTCTTGAAACAAATATATAAATAGATAGATAATTTAGAATTAGAGTTTTAGGGTTTAGAATAATATATATACATAAATAATAAGAAATTAAAGTTTAAGGTCATACATAGATAGATATAGAATTAGGTTTTTTGGAATTCTATACATATGTACATATATTTATGTGTAATTGTTGGTACTCATGCCATATCATCTTAGAAGTGATGAGGCATGTTTGGTAAGAGAGAATTCCATGCAGTTGTAATTGTTGCAAGTTCCATTCGATGCATGATCTCATAACATACACTTAAACATCTCATCATAGGCTTTGTGCTTCCACTACCTTTTCTAAATGGAAGATGAAACAACCATTTTCTTTGTGAACAAAACATGGACACACAAGATATAAGCAAGTCATTTTCCCTCTTTGGATGTCACCATCATGTGTGTGCGCCTAAAATCAAAGAATATAGAAAATAAAAGCATGTCAAGTCCCTAATAGAAACACTACCATTGTTGGATATGTCTATAAATGATAATGGAATCTATACAAAGGCATTCAATGCAAACAAATGATGGATTATAAGGGAGCACAATGCCATGTGAATATTGTACATTTCAATCAAATCTATTTCCTAGCACTAATATACTCAGCCCTCCCCCCGTGGCTAGCTCCTCATGCTGCATGCAGCCTTCTCTCAGGGGAAAAGCAAAAAAGAGCACTAAATAATGGACAATTTCTTAAGTATTTTGATGGTGATGCACCATAGTGCACTCTCCTTGTCGAGAGCTCCACTAAAATATCCTCATAGTAGAAAATCAAGCTCCAAAGCCACACACGATACTCTCCACAAAGGCTACAAAATATGAAAAAAAACATAGTACATGAGACTACCAACAACATACTGATAGGGAATTTAGGTCATGAATTCCTTTTCCTCATCCGATTTGGGGCAATCATCGTTGCTCATCACATATGTGGGTAAAGGTGTACTCAATGCCTTTCCACCCTACATATTGAACTTGTGAAGTACTTTGGATATGTACTCACTTTGAGACAAGTATATGCATCTTTTACTCATATCACGAGTAATGCTCATGCCAAGAATATGTTTGGCATCCCCCAAATCCTTCATATCAAATGTCTGACTCAATTTCTTTTTGAGAATCGACAAATCATAAGAGGACTTCCCCACAATCAACATATCATCGACATAAAGTATCAAGCATATCAAGCTACCATCTGAGCATCTCTTTGTGTAGAGACAATGATCCTCATTGCTTTAAGAATAGCCTTTAGACTTCATAAAAGCATCAAAATTTTGGTACCATTGTCTAGGGGACTGTTTAAGTCCATACAAGCTCTTCTTGAGCTTAAAAACTAGACTTTCCTTGCCAAGAACTACATAACCCTCTGGTTGTTCCATATAGATCTCATTTGTAAGATCTCCATTCAAGAAAGCAGTTTTCACATCCATTTGGACTAGCTCTAAGCCCTCCATTGCAACGAATCCAAGCAACATGTGCAAGGTAGTCATCTTGACCACTAGAGAGAAGATTTCCTCGAAATCAACACCATGTTGTTGCTTAAAACCCTTTGCAACAAGTCATGCTTTATACTTTGGAGAAGCACTATTGTGAATTTCAACTTATATACCCATTTACATGGTAAAGCTTTCCTGCCCTTTGGCAAAGGTACTAAATCCCAAGTACCATTTTTGTGAATAGAATCCAACTCTCTTCATGGCATGCTCCCACTTGACATGATCCTCTGTTTGCATAGCCTCTTTGTAGCAAGAAGGCTCACTGGCATCTGTTAGCATAACAAAATCGAAACTTGGAACATATCTATCAGGTAGATGTGAGACACATGCAGAGCGTCTCAATTGTTGCTGAACAGGAACATTTGTAGACTGATCTGATCACACATTGTCTGGAACATCCCTATGTGGAGCATTTTTATGCATGCTAACTAGAGGACTAGTATCTTCAAACATCATTTTTCTCACTTCAACCTCCTTAATGGGTTGTTTATGCATCTTAGACTCGTTGAATCACTTCTGATCACTGACCATGTTTTAGGATCCCATAAGCAATATCCAATTTTATGCATCTTAATGGGTTGTTTATGCATCTTAATGGGTACTTCTGATCACTGACCATGTTTTAGGATCCCATAAGCAATATCCAATTTTTCCTTCTCAGCCATATCCAAGAAAAATGCATTTCTTTTACTTATGGTCCAACTTTTGTCTAAGATTCTTGTGTATATGAACATATGCTTCACACCCAAAAACTCAAAGATGATCATAATATGGTGACTTCCCTGTCCATAGCTCTTGTGCCACTTTCAGACCTTTGGTAGTACTAGGTGAAAGGTTAATCACATGAAATGCACTCAATATTTCTTCTGGCCAAAAGCCTTGTGAAAGGTTTGCATGATGCCTTGTGAAAGGTTTGCATGTGCTCAATATATGTAGTAAAATGACATTGAAAGGCTGAATACACAGCCCAAAAACTAGCCAACACCTACAAGTGTCTGTCAACTCTGTTGCTTAGGTACGCAAACCTTTCCTTTCCGTCTAACTATTCCATTCTCCTATGAGAAATTGCAATATGGAATCTGGTACGTAAACCTTTCCTTTCCATCTAACTATTCCATTCTCCTATGAGAAATTGCAATACGGAATGAACTTGTTCGCTCTGCTAGGGGAAGAAACAGCTGGAACTGTCCCATCTCCTATAATAGAGTCATCACTGATGACTCGAATAATCTATGACAAATATGGATCTTCCACCTGTGCTTCCTTTATCTCTTGAAGCAATGAGCTTTCTAGAACTGTAAAGCTCATTTGATACATTATCCATGATAACGCATCAACTAGTATATTCTTTTTTCTCTTCTATATGAGATTTCCATGTGAAACTCTTGCATGAGCTCATCCCAATGAGCCTATCTACCTCCAAGATCTGATTGTCTACAAAAATACTTAAGTGTATGGTGATCAGTGTATACCTTAAAGTCTGCACCATACAAAGAGTGTCTCTAGACTTTAAGTGCATTCACCACTTCATACAACTTTTGTTCATGCACTAGCCAGTTGTGTTGTGTGTTGGTCAATTTCTTGCTCTCAAAGCTATTGGCCTACCATCTTGGCTCAAAATTGTCCTTATGGCTATGCCGCTAGCATCTATCTCTAACTTAGAGTTTTTGTGGAGCTACCAGTATAGAAGCCTCTGAAACAGCTTGTTTCATAGTATCAAAACTATCTTGTTACTCTTGCTTCCATGCAAATGGAACTTTGCCTTGAAGCAAGTTCGTCATAGGTGCTACTATCAATGAACAAGAAGCGTTGAATTTCTGATAAAAATCGAAAAGTCCTAAAAATGACCATTGTTGATATATTTAGGTAGTGATGTGTGTGAACACTTTAGGACTACCGAGGCATTTTTTTCCCTCTTTACCTATTGCCCTAATAGGCTATTTATCTTTGTACATTCTAGTGGTAATACATTTCAGTATTGTGTGTTGTGCTCCAAGCTTCTTCTTCTTCCTTGTGTTGCTTGTGTGCTTTCGCAGACGTCTAACTCCAACAATTGGTATCAGAGTAGGTTGCCGCTTCATCTAGGGCATCATCGACATCCCTCCGATCACAGTCTTAGAATCGCACGAAACTTGGTATGCATACTTAGGGTGATCCTGAGCTCGTTTTGGCCTCCAAACGCACTATCACAATGCTTGCGCAGGTGATTTCATCTTTTTGTGCCAAAGTTATATACCAGTTTTGATTCGCCAATATAAACGTCTTGAAGTCTGCTACAAGTTTAGTATAACTTGTCGGGGTACTTATGTTCAACTTTTTCAGATACAATCATTTTTCTACATCAAAATATTTTAGTCAGCGGCCATGGCTGAAAGTAGTGATGTATTCCGTATGTTGGTTGTTGAGGATAAATTGGATGGTACCAATTACCCATTGTGGGCTTATATGATGCGACATGTATTGGTTGCAAAAGGACTGTGGAACATTGTGTAGGGTGCTGAAAAACGTCCTATTACACCTGCAAATACACATATTGAAGCTGATGCAGATGGTGTTGAAGATGCTGATATTCTTCAGATTCTTGTTTGTGCTACGATTTCTGTTGCACCTACTGTAGAGAAAATTTGTTGGGATGGTAGAGAAGCTCAGGCACATGCATTGATAGCTTTGTCTGTCAAACATGCCATTATTCCTCACATTCATTCTTACATAACAACTAAGGATGCTTGGGATACACTTACCGCATTGTACCAGCCTAGGAATTAGGTTCGTGTTGCTTACCTCCAAAAACAGTTGGAGAGTGAGCATATGAATGAAGGTGATTCTATGGATAGTTTTCTAACAAAGATCAAAGACTTGAAGGAACAGATGATTTCTACTAATGAAGTTATACCACATAGCTCATTTGTGCAATGGTCTTCCTAATTCATATCAGAGTTTTGCTTCTACTCTTCGTTTGATGATGGAATGAAATCCAAATGCCTTGTCATTTGAGGAGTTAGTTTCTGTTCTATTGCAAGAAGATCAGTCTAGGCAAAAAAAGTCTATTATGCGAGTTGCAGATCAAGCTTTCCTGGCTAGTCAAAAGAGCAAAGGTAAATGGAGTTCATCTACTAGTAAGCAGAAATCTACAAATGCTGCACATTCGAAGAAGGAAGACAAAGATGAGAAGAAATCAAAAAAGCAAAATTCGTTTTGCAAATATTGTAAAGCAAATGATCATGTTATTAAGAGCTATCCAAAATTGGCTACTAAAGAGACAAAGAAAAAAGACGCTAGAATGGTTGTTGCACAGGCCTCTACACCAAAAATAGAGTCTCCTAATCTTGTGTAGAATGAAGAATGGGCATTTACTACTCTTTGCAGTTTTCACCCATCTTCTCATGAGCATTGTATGTCTGCAATAGACTCAGATGTTTGGTATTTTGATAGTGGGGCAACCAAACATATTACCTTGCAGCGTAGTTTCTTCACTTCACTTGAGCCTGCCCCTACAGGGAATACTGTCAAATGTGCCAACAACTCCTCTTATCCTGTCATGGGAGTTAGTAAGCTCATTCTGACTACTGTTGAGGGTAGTTCTTTCATTATGTTAGATGCTTTATTTATGTCAGGGATCAAGAAGAATCTGTTATCAGTTCCGGTTTTAGCCAAGATTGGCTTGGTTATTAAATTTGTTGATGACAAGTGTAAAATTCATGATTTGTTAAATGGTGACATGATAACTGATTCTAGCATTTTATGTTGTGGGATTCATAAGATCATAGATTATGAAAGATTTGTGAATGATTCAGCATGTGAAGCACATGATTCTCAGGCTATGTCAGATGCAAAGCTTTAGCATGCATGCTTTGGTCATCTGAATTTTGCTAGTTTGCTACGCTTGGAGAAATCTGAAATGGTGTCCTCTTTTCCCAAACTTGAGGCACCTGGTAAACATGTATGTCAAGGTTGTATATTGGGCAAAATGCAGCATTCCTCCTTCCCAAAAGATGGTTCAGTTCAGGCTACTCAGAAATTACAGCTTGTTCATAGTGATGTCTGTGGTCTTACGCAGACACCTTCTTTCTGGAACTATCTTTACTTCGTAACTTTCATTGACGATTTTTCTAGGCATACATGGGTATATCCATTGAAGGCAAACTCCGAAGTGTTTATGTGCTTAAAACAGTTTCTAGTTTTGGCTGAAAATCTGTTAGCATGTAAAATGGGCACCCTCCGTTCTGATCGAGGGGGGGAATATATGTCTTTTGACTTTAATGCATTTTTAGTTCAATGTGGGATAAAACATCAGTGTATAGTATCGTATACACCTCAACAGAATGGAGTTGCTTAACTGAAGAATAGGTCACTCATGGAGATGGCGAGGTGTGTGGTCAAGAGTCAGGCTTTACCACATAGTTTCTGGCTTGAGGTTGTCATGTGTGCAGCTGTTGAGCCCATAAAAGTCATGTTGGTCAAAGTCAACTACAGTCAAAGTCAAAAGATCAAAGTCAATTGGTCAAAGTCAACAAGGTCAAGGTCAAAGTCAACAGGTGTAAAGTCAAAGTGCTAAAGCGTAGGTGTCAAAGTGCACAGGTAGTGCACAATTAATTGTCCACATAGGGTAAATTGGAGAAAGTGGGTTGCAGGTTGCACAGGTATTTTCTCTAATTTCCCTAAGGTTCAAAGTGTGTTTTAAAGTGTTTTGAAAGGTAACCCCCTCTTATGTGCAAAAGTGAAGACTTAAAAGGAAAATGTGAAGGTATATGAAGCGGTAGCGTACGCACAGGTGAAAGTATGGCCCCCCCATTAAAATTTTGGTTTTAGTCTAAAGTCACTACAGGACAAAACAGTGAGTCGTTGGCTGCCACTTGTGAAGACAATCTTGGGACATCAAAGTGAGCACCAAGATACTATTGCAGTTAGGAGCGTACGTGATCGACACTCAAATCAAGGCAAGGACTATTCTTGGACCAATCTTAGAGTAAGCAAGGGAAGCATAGACTAAGTGAAGCAAGAGAGAGAAGTGCAAGAGTCACCAGTGTGCGACGCAGAGAAGTGGAGTTGAAGGAGTGCATAGAGAGTAACTAAGGGATTGTGCAGAGAGTGCTAAGCTAGTCCCCCAAGGATCTCAAGGTCTCTTTGCAGTGTGCGCGTGCCGACAGAAGGTATTCATTCCTCCCCCTTAGTGGAAGCTTGGTGCAAGGTGTGCACAAGGATAAGCTTGAAGTAGGTGGAGGTCTGGTGCAGAGGAGGCATGCGGCAAGAAGACTTTGGGATATTTGGTCTTTTGTAATTGAGCACTCTGTGGGATTGTGCACAGAGGTATTGGTTTGTATTGTGCTTCAAATATTGTAATTGTCTTACTGTAATCAATCGACAGAAGCTTCCAAGGTGTATTTTCTCTTCTTGTCTCTTCCCTTTTCTCCTACAAACCCTCAAACTCCTTCTTGTCCAAGAATCCCCCAACAGCAGCATATGTACTTAATTGGCGTCCCACTAAAGAATTGCAGTATATCACTCCATATGAGGCTTGGCATGGTTGCAAGCCATCGGTTGCTCATCTGCGTGTTTTTGGTTGTCTGGCATATGCATAAGTGCCTGAACAACATAATATGAAATCGGATGATAAAGCAATAAAATGTATTTTTGTTGGGTACAATTTTGAATGCAAACACTACCGTCTGTATCACCCACAGGCTAAATGCATTTTGGTCAGCTGTGGTGTTGTTTTTGTGGAAGGTGTTATTCAGCCTTGTTGACACTCAAGATGGAGCACAAAGCATGGAAGCACATCAAAGAAGTGGACATACAAGAAGAAGGAGCATGTAGGGAGCTCCAAGAAGCACATGTCAAATTTTCACAACAAATCCTTATAAAAATAGTGATTTTTATCACTAAAAACCATTCTAAATACCATTTTCCATTTTTGCAACTCCATTTTGTTCAAGCCGAGGAGTCCTCAAGCTTGAGGAGTATTAGAAGTATCATCCTACCAATTTTCATAATTTTTAGATTCCGTTTGAGCCCCCAAATAAGCTCTGGAACCTAATTTTTAACTAGGCTAGACACTAGGTCTGGACAGGGCCAAAACCACTCAAAAAACTATAAAAAGGGCTGGAGAGCTCATTTTCGGGGAGCTTGTTGTAGATTTGAGCTTTGTAAGAGATTTCTTTTGTAATCGAAGCTTTCCATTGTTCCACTCTTTGCTCTTACCTTGTGCGCGTGTGTGTGTATGTGTGTGCATGCTTGTGTGCTTTCAAACGCGCACTTGTGCCATCACTTGCTCATAGTCTTCATACTAGTCCTCACGTATCCGTGGATTGATATTTATGAGGTGAAGCTCCTCACGTTGGTACTTGCTATTGTGCTAGAGTGACAAGCCTTTACTTTCATGTACGAAGGAGACATCTGTTAGCTCCAAAGACATGTATGATACTTTGCTGCCTCTTTTTACAAGTGGACAATCTAGTGTTGGTCTTAATGAGGCAACTTCTCAGCCATTGCAGGTTTCATATGATGATTAAGATCATTCTATTTCTGATGCATATTTACATGATGCACTTGTTGATGAGAGTGTTGATATTGAGGAGGCAAAAACTATGCCAAAATGGTTGGTGTAGACTTTGTGTGACAACAAATTAGATGCACCTCTGTCATATCATACTCGTTCAAGATCTCATAGTGCCTCTTTTGCATCAGATTGCTATGCTATGGCTGCATCTAGTCTCTGTGATGAGACTAAACCTGTTTCGTTTGATGAAGCACAAAATTCTGAACATTGGATGGTTGCAATGCAATTTGAATATGATGCTATCATGAAAAATGATACCTAGTGTAGAGGGGGTAACCGGGTCTATACTTCCAATACTCCTTCTACTCAAGGGACGTTCTCCTTAGGGAAGTATACTGTAGCTCAGTGATGAGTAGCACCTCCTTTAATGTCAATCCGGGAAGACATGAGGATGGTATGAAGACCACGAGCAAGTGGAAGCACAAGTGCGTGAGTGAGAAGCACACAAGCATGCACACACACACACACACGCGCACACACAGTAAGAACAAAGAGAGTAAGACAATGGAATCACTTCTATTGCAAGAAAGTTCTCATACAAGCTCAAACTACAAGAAGCTAACCCCAAAAATGAGCTCTCTAGCTCTATTTATAGTTTTTGACTAGCTTTGGCCCTGTCCAGACCTAGTGTCCGGCCAAGTTAAAAATTAGGTCCCGGGGCTTGTTTGAGGGCCCAAACGAGATCTAAAAATTATGAAAATTGACAGGCGACTACATCTAAGGCTCCCCAAGCTCGAGGACTCCTCGGCTTGTACAAAATGGAGCTACAAAAAGGTGAAATGATATTTACAAGGGTTTGTAGTGATGAGAATCACTTTAAAATGATGTGAGGGTTTTTGAAAAAAATGAAGGGTTGCCTCAGTGCTAGATCTGCATGTGTGTCCATACTTGCTTCTTCCCGCATCCTGTCAACACTCTCCCCCCCCTAGGGTCTGTCGCCTCTGACAGACCTCTTTTCCACCGTTTGATCAATGTATTTTTGCAGGAGGTCGGTTGCCAATTCTTGTTCTTTGATTCTTAAACCTCTGATTAGGTCTCGTTGCAAAGCCTCCCAATCAACTGTACCAGGCATGTCAGGTCGTGGCATCGTGTAAAGCTCGGAATGCATTGTTTGCTCGCATGCAAAGAGATGGAGTAAATGCGTAGGCCGTGGCGCGAATACCTCTGAATGTGCTTCCCAAAACCCCGTGGTGAACATATCGTCGAATGTTTGCTTGTAGCAGGTAGGGAGATATCTTATGCGTGCATGCCATGCGTAAGCCACTCGTATGCTCGGGGTTGTGCTCATATCATATAGCAGGTCGTAGTTACCATTAATAAACCCGGGAATAGGAGGTTGAATACGGCATACATTGCGAAAAGTTTTGAGTACGACCTGCATCATATCGAAGATCTTGAGCATCATCTGGGCAGCCACATCTGGCATAGGGTGGAGGCGTGGTATCCAATGTCTGATGGTTGCGATCATGTATGACACTGTGGGAGTACCGGTTGGGGGGGCGATGGCGGGGTAATTGAGCCATTCTTTACAGTTTGCGTTATTCTGAACCTTGATGGCAAAAGCTTTCCATGATCTGCGTCTTTGCACTGGCCCAAAACACGGATTGTACTTCAAATGCATGGGGGCGTGATCCCATGTTCGAAGCATTTCTGGGTAAGTTTCGAGTAACTTCTGCCTCCAAGTTGGTTGGAATATGGCCCCTTTTCGTGCCGCTTCTGGTATATCTTCTGGTTCGAACTGTGTGGCAAATGTTGGGCACTTGTTGGTGACCCTTTTGATTTCTGCATTGTAGTCGGCCAACAATACAAAATAGGGCTTGTATTGTAATTCTGAGCTAGTGATAAGGCGTCTAGGGGCAATGTGCCTGAAGTACTCTGAGTGAAGGATGGTGTCCTCAATGGCCTTCATTGCCAGCATCTGAGTGGATATCCGTTCCTGATGAGTTTGCCCCATTTCCTCTACCTGTTTCATCCATGCCGATGGGGGTTCCTCATAGGTATCTTGACCTTCTTCTGTTACGCGTCCTCCTGGGAATGGTTGAGGCTCGTAAGTGTCGTCGAATGCTTCCTCCATTGGAATAGTAACTGCTTCTTCTTCTAACGGTTGCTCTGGTGGGGAAGGAGGTCGTTCGTACTGCATCAACTTCAATTTTAATTCTGCGATCTGTTGCCGTAACTCCAGTACGTCGTTGGTCGTTGACTGTTCAGGTTCGGTTGAAGTAGCAGCGTTGGTCATTTCTTTAGGTTCCTGTCGGTGTGGTGTAGACTCTTGGGGTCTCTGTAGGTCCTTCAGCTGGTCGGCAAGCTGATCATGTGCTTCTAAAAGATTGGCATAAGTTTCCAAGATTTGTTGTATGCTTTCTGAGGGAACAGCTTGAAATTTAACCGGGTCTATGGGTGCTCCCGGGGTGTTCTCCATGGCCGCCTCGAGGTTCTCTTGGTTTTGTTGTTGAAGCCGTCTGTTCTCTTCTTGCGCTGCTGCCAGATGTCGTCGTAGCAAAGCCATGTTTCGTTGAAGCCTTGCATTGCGGCCCATTTGATCTCGCAGCTGTTCCTCCATGGCTTTGCTCTCTTCCATATGCCTCGCTTCGAGTTGCGCAATTGCCTGTTCGAGGTCGGATATCTTGCTTTGTGACTCCGTATGACTGAACTCCAAAGCATTGACACGCTCTTGGAGAGTTGCTGAGAGGGTGCAAAGCTCTTTGTTATTTTCTTCCAATAATGTATATTCCTGCTTAAGCTGAGTGGCAGCTTCGAGCATCGTGTCGAGTGCAAGACTAAATGAGGTGGATGCGGGGGTAAGGATGGAAGATGCAGGGGGTTGGGAAGTGGGAATGGGAAAAGTGGATGTTGTGCCTATCGTGTGTGGAAGTGGTGATGTGAGTGTAATAACCTGTGATGGTGTTGTGAGAACAGTGGTAGTGGGTGACCCAGCGGATGGTGAGATGTCCATGGGATCGGACATGAGAGAGTGTGATTCGTGAAATGTGAACACCGGGATGGTGGGTGGTGTGATAGTGGTGGCTGTGAATGTGGGGAAGTGAATTTGGGGAAGGGACTTTTTCTTATGTTCATCAACCTGTTGAAGAATGTTTACAAGTTGGGTCCAGAAGGAGGGTTGGGTGATTAGTGTGGTGCCCGAGGCAGTTACAAGGGATGGGGTAGGTAGAGTTTGGGAGGGAGGAAATGGAGGGGTGGAGGGTAAAGATATGGAAAGAGTCTGACTAGTGACAGATGGTTGTCCAAAGGCATGGGGGAAGGAAGGGTGACCTAATTGGGGTTCAAAAATCTGAGTGACAGAGATGGATGAGGGTGAAGGAAGGAAAGTGGACACGGGGGTGTGTACAATGGTCTCACTATAGGAGGAGAATGGTTGTGTAGAAAGACACGTGGAGAGAGGCTCTGAGGGTGGGATAGGAGAAGATGGGGGGGATGGTGCATGCGTAATGTCCTCCGGTTCATCATTGGGCCTAGGGCTAATTATGTGAACATCTTCTGATGTGGACGTAGCTAACACGGTAGATACTTCCATCTGAATCATCTTTCCTTGTCGCGGCCGTGTCTCAATTCTTCTTTGATCATAAGCAGGGTTCTCTTGATAGACCAAGGTTCTCATTGCTTCACTGATGCCACAGGTGTCCGCCAAAAGATTTAGCGATTCTACAAACTGGGGGTTGATATGCTCTGAGTGTAACATCTGGTTTACTAGGGCCCTATTTGCTTCTTCTGACATTTTATGGCGTCGTTGTACCTGCTTGATTGTTTGGTATAGTCGTTTGAGCTGTGCCGTATATGCAGGGGCTTCGTCTTCACTCTCTTCCGGGTTATCTCTTGGTGCCTTCTCCTGAGCTTGTGTGCTTAGTCTTTGAGGAAGTTGTGCCACTCCTATCTCCTGTACACTGCTTGTCTCGCCTCTTGCATGTTCTCTTTGGGTTGATGCCCCCGGATCGACATTGTCAGGGCAACCTTCACTGTCTGATAGATGAGCCGTCTGCAGAAATGTTTCAAAATCAAAATTTGGGTCCTCGGTGAAGGTGGCCATCGCTGCAAATTCTGCATCGGTAGGTAGCGGAGGGGCAGAAGGAGTGGGCTGTACCACCTCTCTTGGTTGAGACTCCTGGAGATGGATTGTGATAGGTGCCACCTGGGCTTCCTCTCTAGTGGAGACTTCGGCGGTGGTTACTGGAGGGATCAGGACCTGTGAAAGGGATCCACGCATTCTTTTTGCAGGCTGACTCCCTGACTTTTGCCCTTTGAACAGCTCCAGGTGTGCATATTTTAGGGCTCGAGCAACTGGCACATCATATGCCAGACATCTGTAGACGATTCTCGTCAACGCACAACACCCATGTAAAGTGGGCTTCCTCACCCCCCGCTTGCCTGCCTCATACACCTGATCTAAGATCCATACCGGCATCTTGATGGGCAAGCTTCCGGTCTCTGCTAAATACAACCCGTACCATATCTTCTTGTGAGGCTGAGTGAAACGGTCCTGAGCGGGAAATGCGAAGTGCTGGAGGCACATCCGCAGAGGTATGGCGATGTTGGGGGTGAGGGCGCACATTTCTTTGAGCTTCTTGACTCTATTGCTTTTCATTGATTCTGGTATCAAAGGGTCGCGATCTGAAGGCACATGAGTTCCATACATTTGAAGGGCTTCCCTGATTAACGTTACATTTAATTCAAACTTCCTCATCTCCTCCAGATTGGATAAGGAGGGCACCCAGAATGTGCCTGAATGATCTTTATCCCCGGTAGGTTTCAACGTAGCAATCAAGTAGTAGCACCTGAGGAAGTCAGGTTTAGGTAGAGCTGCACTGAAGTAAGCTTGTAGTCCTGCCTTTTGCCAGATATCTTGAAGTGGAGCTGCATTCTGTAAGGTCTCAAATTCTCTTGAAAAGAATTGGAAGGTCCACCAAACCCCTCCACACTCCATCTTGGACTCCCATATGTGATCTGCGTCTCCCAAATCCCCGGGTAAATCGGGGTATCTGTTTGCTTGAGACACCTAATTTCTAAGCTACCTTCTCTGCGAGTTCCTCAATAGACGTGGATTGTCTAGAAGAGAGGCTGGTAGAGCTATCTGAATCTTTGTAGATTTTTGAAAGCTCCAGCTCCTCTCCTAGATTATCCTCTATGTCTATGCACATGCGTACACATTCTTCTATGGTTCTAGGGTCCTTCAGGTACACATATGATCTCAACTTGGTACTTAGCAACCCATCTAAGAATAAAGCCACGTGTTTGGCAGGAGTGGTGTTGACAGGATAACGGAAGAAGCAAGTATGGACACACATGCAGATCTAGCACTGAGGCAACCCTTCATTTTTTTCAAAAAACCCTCACATCATTTTAAAGTGATTCTCATCACTACAAACCCTTGTAAATATCATTTCACCTTTTTGTAGCTCCATTTTGTACAAGCCGAGGAGTCCTCGAGCTTGGGGAGCCTTAGAAGTAGTTGCCTATCAATTTTCATAATTTTTAGATCTCGTTTGGGCCCTCAAATAAGCCCTGGAACCTAATTTTTAACTAGGCCGGACACTAGGTCTGGACAGGGCCAAAGCTAGTCAAAAACTATAAATAGAGCAAGAGAGCTCATTTTTGGGGGAGCTTCTTGTAGTTTGAGCTTGTATGAGAACTTGCTTGCAATAGAAGTGTTTCCATTGTCTTACTCTCTTTGTTCTTACTGTGTGTGCGCGTGTGTGTGTATGTGTGTGCATGCTTGTGTGCTTCTCACTCACGCACTTGTGCTTCCACTTGCTCGTGGTCTTCATACCATCCTCATGCCTTCCCGGATTGACATTAAAGGAGGTGCTACTCATCACTGAGCTACACCAAATTTTGGCGCCGTTGCCGGGGATCGAGCTTTGAGGACGAGCGTGTGATGGTAAGACGTAGAGAGGACGCGTTGGAATGGTAAGTAGTAGGTAAATTTCTGATTTTTCTCCATCTCCATTTTCATCTTCACCTCCTTCTCCATCTCCACCTCCACCTCCTTCCCCACTACATATCCCCTCTTCCTTTTCATTCCCTCATTTGTTGTGTGCGAGTTTGAGAGAGAGCGATCGTGCGTGCTTGTTTTTGTGTGTTTTTTGCATGTTTCTTGCAGGTGGCAGCTCCATCATCATCTCCAGCAAGCTCAGCAGGTACAGAAATTGTCTGCACAGTCCCCGAGGCGTTGAGCTCGAGCTATCGTGACACTCCGAAAATTTCACCCGATCACGATTCTGAGTGCACCACGACACTGCGCAGGCCTAGAGCTCCTAGGAACACTAGATAGAACAGAAAAATTCACCATATCCTGAGCTATCGCGACACTCCGAGGTATCGCGACACCCCGCGACCTATCGCGACACTCCGAGGTATCGCGACACTCCGAGGTATCGCGACACTCCGAGCTATCGCGACACTCCGAGGTATCGCGACACTCCGAGCTATCGCGACACTCCGAGTTATCGCGACACTCCGAGTTATCGCGACACTCCGAGCTATCGCGACACTCCGAGGTATCGCGACACTCCGAGGTATCGCGACACTCCGAGCTATCGCGACACTCCGAGGTATCGCGACACTCCGAGGTATCGCGACACTCCGAGCTATCGCGACACTCCGAGCTATCGCGACACTCCGAGCTATCGCGACACTCCGAGCTATCGCGACACTCCCCACCTATCGCGACACCCCGACCCGACCTATCGCGATACACGGCCATTAACGCATGAAAATTTAGGGGTAATTTTGTGAGTGACTGGGAGGCTAGTTGAGCTTCATTTTTGGCACCTTGGTATAACTTTAGAACCTTGGAAGTGGGCAAAAGGCCTAGAAACCAGAGAGGGATCTCCTGAACCCTGAGATCCTGTTTTGACCCTTTAGTGCCTGAATGGTCATAACTTGACCCTACGAACTCCGATTGATGAGATTTTGGTCTCGTTGGAAAGCTCGTTGAGAATCCTACGTGGACCTCGACTGGTTTTTGTAAGAATTATACGCGGAGTTTTAGAACATGCATTTGTAAGTTGACCTTTATGCGGAACTAAGTGGTTCTCAGATTCAGGGGGTACAGTGAGCTACTCCAAGGGGACTAAAATTATTGAAGTGTGTCTTTCAAATACCTGTGGCAATAAAGCTATACTAACTGGTGAGTTTTTGCAGGAACTTTGTGTGCACTCAAGGCAATCCAAAGCAAGCTAGCAAGGGTGAGTACCGAGCTTGGGAGAAGGCTTCCTGGGCTTGTGTAGCAGTTTGGTCAACCAGCTAATTGAGGTTGGAAGATCTCTCAACCCTCCTTTGTCAATTCCTAGCCTAGGCTAAGTACGACTTAGGTGCGGTAAATAATTAGGGCAACGTTAGGCACGAATCAAGTCCAAGAATATTAATCAACAAAGTGCAAGAAGTAAATAGGTCTTAAGTGCGAAAACCCTAAGGGACAAAAGATAAACGGGAATCGATCACTCATCAAGTGCGGAAATTCACTTAAGTACTCCTGACGACGCAATTTCAGACAAGACCATAAACACAATATTCAACTAAAAAGAACAAAGTGATTGGTGCAAAATCAGCCTGCAACGAGAGTGTGCTTGGGTTCCAGGGGGTGAATAAATCAGGCATATGAACCTTAGATCAGGCAGACACCTAGGCCGAGACAGACAAAGCCTCAGATCTTCTGAAGCTAGTGTCAATCACACTGCCAGGTCTTGGGCCCAGCAGTTGAGGGATTACCCATACACTCCCAGATCAGAAACAAGTGATTCTGAGATGTCCTATCACATGGATAGGTCAGTAGGTAGTTCAGGGTTGGCTTACCTAGAGAAGCCAGAAGGGCCTTATAAGACGCAATTGGAATATATCAGGACGAATCGTCTAGGTGCTCGCATCTACGAAGACGGACTGAGAAGATCGGTGGTCCAGATTAAGAACCTCGATCAACCCCATGGATTAGACCACCCAGTAGTCAAGTTTGAGAATGGAGCATACCTAGATAAAGAGGGGACTATTTATGTAGTCACCACTCTTCCTGATGGAACTGATGAGTTTGGAAATGTGATTGCGGAGACCGACATGGGGGATATAGAGCAAGGGAACTTAGAGAGAGAGCCAAGAACTCCCCGTGGTAAATCTGTCTTGACGAGAATCATGACCCCAGAGTGGATTCCACAGGATAATAAAAGCATAGACCTGCTTTTAAACCGAGAAACCGATGAGGCTTTTTGGAGATATAAATCTTCTCAACCTCAGGAAGTGAGCGCCCTCACAATTTATGAGTTTAAAGATCCTGATAGCCCAGGCCAAGTAACCTACCTAGACAACGCATCAGAGAGAATCTTCGTGGTCACTGAGCATGGCAGACATGCCTACACATGGAAGGGTGAATTTGTTTTTCCCCAACCTCCTCGGACTAATGTGTCTTACAGTCACCAAGGAGCTGGGACCTCCCAAGCTCACGGAGCTCAAAGAGATAGAAGCAGAGACAAACCTGAGGTAAGTTTTGCCAACTCCCTGGGACGAGAAAGAACGGGAACAGAAAGGAATAGAGTGGAACCTGAGAGACATAGAACCCCATGGAATCAAAGGAATATTGATGATTTTCCTTTGCCAAGACCGAGAGAACACACCAGGACCCTGCGACCAACTCAACTGGTGAAGTCCATGAAGAACTGTTTCGATGGCACGGGAGACCCTTATGACCATGTGGCAGAATTTCGACAAGTGTTGAAAGCTGAACAAGTGGAGGACCTATTCACACAATATAATGCTTTCGGTCTGACCCTTAGGAACACTGCCCTTACGTGGTTCCAACCACTGAATGAGAGGCATTTCAGAAACATAGACCAACTCTTGGAGGCATTTATTGTTGAGTTTTCTAAGAGTGGAATCAGGCATAACACCTCCTCACTAATTCATAGCTTCAAACAAACACCTCAAGAGACGGTCAGACTAGCTGGAAGAAGATTTAGACAGTACCTGGAGAGATGTCCTATGCCGGAGTTACCCACACCAGCCAAACAAATGGCCTTGTTCCTAGACGGACTGTTGAGCACTAAGCTCAGGTCATATGTGTACCTGAAGGACCCTAGAACTATAGAGGAGTGCGTGCGCATGTGCATAGACATTGAGGACAATCTAGGTGAGGAGTTAGAACTATCAAAAATCTATAAGGATTCTGACAGCTCTAGTAAACAGACATCTGGTCAATCCACATCCATCGAGGAACTTGCAGAGAAGGTAGCCCAAAAACTAGGTGTCTCTAGCAAGCAAATTCCGAGATTTGCCCCAGTTAAGCGGTGTTACAATTGTGGCGGCGAACATATGGCAAGTGTATGCCCCATTATGGCCCAACCTCAGGTGAATCCTAGTAGCCAGTACTGCACCATAGAGCGCAGGTACACCAATCACACGGCACAAGACTGCCCATATAACAAACAAACTGTTAGGCAAAATTATCCTCAGCCATATCCACAACATGGTAGGTACCAGAATCAGTACCCATCACCACAATACAACAGACCGCAACAACCTTATCAGCCACCTTATCAAGGGCAGCAGAGACCTCAACCAGTCCTAGTGCAGCAACCCCCTACTCCAACCAATGTGATCCCAGTGAAGTATGCATCTACTGAAGAAAATCCGAACAGAGCCATAGTCCCAGTCACCCCATTGCCATCAGACAGTGACCCCAGTGACCATAGTTTTGACTCCGCACATATTGATAGCCCACAGGCTTACTACATGCAGTCACCCGAGCATAACGAGTCATACTACTATGAGGACCCAAGTGAAAATAGTGGGGAACCGGAGTATTCTAATGTCATGTACACAAACCCCAACTCTAGACCTCAACCTAGGCAGGTACGACCCCCATTTCCTCGAGGACCATGCTTCCGATGTCAGGGAGATCACCTTATCCGTGATTGTCCACTGCCTGCCCCTACACAGCCTCAACCAATAACCATTCAGGGCTTCTGTCAAGACTGCGGGAAAGAACATCTCCTACGAGATTGCCCAGGGAACCCTAATAACATGCCTAAAATCACTCCTATCAATGTTGTTGGGTTAGTTGTAGACTCCACAGGGAGTGTGACTTCCACTGCACCTGTGCAGATGATCACAAGAGCCCAGGCATTTCAACGACACCAAGATGTTGTTCAGGAAAAGAGCCCCGAGGTGAGTGAAACAGAGAGCATACCCAAAAAGAGGACTAGCGCCTGGAAGGATAGTCGTGAGAGAATGAAGAGACAATGGGCAAAAAAGATAAATGAACTTGAAGAAAGCGTGAGAGAAACCAAGGCAAAAATCACAGAAATCACATCTCAACCGCACTCCCACACACTTCCACCACTACCATCCCCATCACCCTCCATTTCTCCATCCTCTAATACACCCCTCGTAACCCACCCACCACCCCGAGTAGGATCAGTATTAGCTGACCCCACTCCTGAAGGCTTGGACATGATGTTCAAGGCCTACCAGGCTCGACTTCAAGAAGGGCCAACAGCTGCAAACCTAGACAAGAGTTACCCTAGAGCAGATTTAGAGATTGAACGGATGAAAATGTGCATGAAAATGGTAGAACAAGCTCAAGCTATACTTGAGACTAGTCAAAAGTTCAATCAGACAAACTCTGTCAAGCCGGATTTGCATTTCCAAGGCTTGCTAGAAAGATTAGAGCAGTTGGTAAACAAATCACAAGTTTCTTTACCTCCACAGGCTCAACCAGTTGTTGAAAGAGGAAGCTCACCACAAATGGGAGCTTTTGTTCCTAATTCTACGGATGCTGGAATACCTCCTTCAATACAACAGTACTCTCCAGAGTTCTTGCGGGAAATACAAGAAGAGAAATGGGCCAAGGAGAAGGGTGATTCCCCCCCTATTCCTGAGGTTGATGATCTTCATGATCAATTTCCCCAAGACATTCCGTCTATCTATGGAGATCAAACAGAGCAACAAGAGGATGAGAGATTAGATTTTGAATCTAATTCGGTACAAGAGTTGCCTCATTTCACAGGCCCATGGGAAGCTGAATCTCTCCAGATCCGAGCTCCCACTATATTGGTGAGAAATGAAGACTCAGTGATTCCCAGGAACACTGACGTTGTGAAGAACACTAAGGTTCAATGTCACCTCACTGTAGAGGAACTCCTCAAGGCAAAACCGGAGCTCTGGGATCATGTGAAGGATCAGGTTCCAGAACTTGAAGCCAATGCACCAAAAATAGGCTCTAAACAAAAAGTACCCGAGGTACCTCTCGATAAGATAGGAGACATGAGCGAAGGTGAAGAAGGTAACACTTATCTTCCGATCACCTATCAAGGTTACACAACCAAAGCAATTGTGGATTCGGGTGCTGGTGTTGCTATTGCGACTACCTCCTTGTGGAAGCGATGGGGCAAACCCACCTTAAGACCAACAAGAATGAAACTTCAAATGGCAGATGGTCATTTTGAAAGACCTCTCGGATTGCTTGAAGGGATAACTCTAACCACTTGTGGTGTAGAGTTTGAACATACGTTTGCCATATGTGACTTTGAGAAGAATAATGTTTACGAGATGATCCTAGGAAGACCCTTCCTACGACAATTGCAAATAGTACAAGATTGGGGAACCAACTCCTTGTACTTACAACACTTAGGGGTCACCACCAAGGTCAATCTGAAGGATCACACCTTCAGAGATGTACCACCCCTACAGTGGAATCCTATCCACAAAGCGAACGAAGACTCTATCTCCGTGCATTTTGGAAGTTCACCTGAACCATCCTGGCTGCATGAAGATACTCACTTGTGGATGTGCAAGGTCGCGGAGGAAGAGGAAAAGCGCTGAAAAGCGAGAGAAGAAGGAACTCCCCCAGGAGATAGACCAATAAAAGACCCAGCCTATACACCGATGATATTTCCAGATGAGGAATTTGAGCCTCATGGTTGGGCAGAAATCTTAGCTACCATGGACATTGCAGTCAATGAGGAACAATGGACACCCCATTGTGATGAGGAGGGTTATGATATTTCAGTGTTCATGTGTCAGCCCTTGTTGGAAGAGTGTGATCCTAGTGAGTTCATAGAAGGAGAAGAGAGTGATGATGATCTAGAATCCATTGTGATGGATACTTACTTTGACTCAGAGGAACACTACTTAGAAGACATAGGAGTGTTAACCCAAAAAGAAGAAGAACCTCTTGCAAGTATTAAAACGATAAGTTCAAAGAAGGGAAGTGAAGGAGGTCAAAAGAAAAAGAAAAGAAAAGCAGTAAGACAAGAAGAGGAAGGATCATTGTTTGAAGTACCAGAAAATTTCAAGAAATATGAAGTGGAAGACCGGAAAATTTTGGTACGAATGCCTAAGAGAGAGGCCATTATAGGAGAAGCATATGACAATAAAGAAAAGACCAAAAAAATTGTAGTGACCATTGAAGGGAACGAAGAGAGATGTACGTACATAGGAGATGACCTAAGTGCAGAAGAAGAAGCAGAGCTTGTAGCTCTATTAAGGGAATATAGGGATGTGTTCGCATGGCATTATAGAGACTTGAAAGGAGTAGATCCAGAGATCTGCTCTCATACGATTCCGATGACCGCTGATGCTAAGCCCACCAAACAAAAACCCTACACATATAATGACAATTATGCCGCCAAAATAAAAGAGGAAATTGACAGGCTGATTGAAGCTGGATTCATCTATGAGATTGAGCACACTGAATGGGTGTCCCCCATTGTAGTGGTGCCCAAGAAGAATGGGAAATTGCGAGTGTGCATTAACCTTAAAAAAGTCAATGCCGCTACGATCCGAGATAGCTATCCACTTCCAATCACCGAACATCTTTTGGAGCGTGTTGCAGGCAAGGAAGTTTACAGCTTCCTTGATGGATTTTCAGGTTACAACCAAGTAGCCATTGCCCCCGAAGATCAACATAAAACGGCCTTTGCCACAGAATGGGGAATCTTTGCATTTCGTGTGATGCCATTTGGGCTCACCAATGCACGTGCAACATTCCAAAGACTCATGTGTCATGTCTTCAAAGAGTTCTTGCGAAAGAGCTTAGAAGTATATGTGGATGATTTATGCGCTCATTCACAAGAGAGAAGTTACCACATCCCTGAGCTCAAGCAAATCTTCAACAAGTGTAGAGATTATCGAGTGTGTCTGAATCCAGAGAAGTGTGTGTTTATGGTACGTCAAGGTAAGATCTTAGGTCACATTGTTTCGAAGAATGGAATATCAACAGACGAAGACAAGGTAAGAGCAATAGCAGAATTGGCCAGACCAAGGAATGTGAAAGAGGTACAAGCCTTTATTGGCCATTGTGGATATTACCGTAGGTTTATCCACATGTATGCCATCATAGCTAAACCTCTCTATGGATTGTTAACAAATTTTGAGTGGAATGAGGAATGCGAGACTTCCTTCAATGAGCTGAAGAGACGTTTGTGCACAGCACCAATATTGACTACTCCGGATTGGAGCAAACCCTTTCATGTCCATGTAGATGCCTCCAATCATGCAATAGGATGTGTGCTAGCACAACCCACAGGTGAAGGAAACCTAGATTTGCCGATAGCATATGCTAGTAGGCAATTAAATGCAGCTGAACGAAATTACACCACAACGGAGAGAGAAGGCTTAGGCATGATATATGCTGTGAAGAAGTTTAGACACTATCTATTGGCCAATAAGTTCAAGTTTTTCACTGATCATCAAGCGTTACTATATTTGGTCAATAAACCTTGCAATACAGGTCGCTTAGTAAGATGGTTCCTCTTACTAATGGAATACGACTTTGAAGTTGTTGTCAGGAAAGGTAGAACCCATCTTAGGGCAGACCATCTTTCTCGCATCACTTCAGGAGAGCCACCGCAAGGAGTGTCTGACGAATTGCCCGATGCTTATCTGTTCAATTTAGAAGTTGTTCCTAAATGGGCAAATAAGCTGGTACTAGTCCTAACCTTCGGGCCTGCAAATAAGAATGTGAAAACCAGCAAAGAGGAAATTGTAAAATCATTAAAGTATCAAATATTGGCTGGAAGTATGTACAAGCAAGATACCGAGGGCGTGTTAGCTTGTTGTGTCGAGGATGATGAACATGCTAGTTGGTTGCAGCAAGCCCATGAGGGACTGCTAGGGAATCACTACTCTAAACAACGAACATTGCAGAACCTAAAACGCTTAGGAGTGTATTGGCCTAGCATGGACAAAGAAATACAAGAGTGGATCCAGAGTTGTCCGGAGTGCCAGGAGAGACCCCCAGTGGAGCATGCCACTCTTTATCACGTGTCATCAATCCCCGATTGGAGTGCTCCATTGGTCGAGTTCATGAGATCGGGAACATTACCCAATCAGGCTAGTCTTGCAAGAAAACGGAGCATGGAGCAAGAGGCTCAAGACTATGCCTTAGTAGGGGACAACCTATATCGAAGAGGCAAGGATGGTTACCTAAGACTGTGCGTACATGAATCAGACTACTTGAAAGTCTTAGAAACGGCACACAGCGGTGTTGCAGGTGGACACTTTGGGCCTGACAGAGTAATTAAGACCATTCTATTCTCAGGACTGTGGTGGCCCACTCTTCATATGGATGCACATACTTAAGTGAAGAGTTGCGACACATGCCAATGTGCCCAACATCCGATAAGAAAAGATGAAATGCCCTTAAGGCCAATGATGGGAGGACGTGCATTTTCAAAGTGGGGTATAGACTTTGTAGGTCCCATCAACCCCCCAGCTAGGAACTCCCATGCAGAATACATTATTGTAGCCACAGATTACCTTACAAAGTGGGTGGAAGTAAAAGCCACTACAAAGAATGATGCTCAAACGACGGCTAAATTCTTATTCGAAAATGTGTTCACTAGATATGGGTTACCAATAGAGTTGGTTAGTGATAGAGGTACGCACTTCTTGAATGAGGTCATTGAAAATCTCCTTCAAGAATTCATGGTGATACATAAGAAATCTGCACCCTATCACCCACAGGCTAACGGACAAGCCGAGAGCACGAATAAGATCCTGTGTAATGTATTGACGAAACTTGTAAATAATAAACGCTCTGATTGGGACAAACAACTTCATCATGCTGTTTGGGCATACCGAGTTGCTTACAAAACGGTACTCAATGCCACCCCATTTCAGATGGTCTTCGGACAAAATGCGGTGCTACCCTTAGATTTCCTAATTCCAGCTTTAAGAGTAGCACAAGAGCATGAGTGGAATGGACACGAGTTGTCCTCTAGGATCTTTGATCTAGAGCGTTTAGGTGAGACGAGGCTACGAGCAGCAGCAGGCATCTATGCTGCAAAGAAACGGCAAAAGGCATACTTTGATGCCCATGTGAAGGATAAGGGCTTGAAAGCAGGAGATCTAGTGTTAGTCTACACATTGAAACAACACGCAAGAAAGCTAGAAAAGAGAGGCTACGGACCTATGATCATTAATAGGATCTCCACGAGTGGAGCAGTACAACTAGCCACTTTAGAGGGGGATGTCCTCCCAAACTATATTAGCGGATGCAGAGTCAAACTGTATCAGGAACCCCTCACGGAGGAGATGCTAAGCCGACTCAATATTGCTAAGCAACATAAAGAGGAGGAAAAACGAATTCGAGAAGAAGCACAGGCAGAGGCCTTAGAGCGTATCAGACGAATGAAGTTAAGGAGACAAGGAAGGGACCAGCCTATGACTGACACTCAAGAGTCTCCATGCTATCACGTGGCCATGTGTGAGGCTTCAGGTGAACGTACCCATAAGATAGTGGACCGACGACCATTTGTGACCCTAGAAATAAGACAAAGAGACAACACAACAAGCGTGAGGGCTTTAATTGATTCAGGAGCAGCCACAAGTGCAGTTCGGCTTTCTTATTGCCAGCAGCTGCAATTGGAGGTAAAACCCATAGAAGCCTATCTGATAGGATTAGGAGGTGTCGAAACCCCTTGCATGGGAGAGGTGGATCTTCCCCTCTACATACAAGAGGTCCTCATGCCAGTAAAAGTGCTCGTGTGTGAAGACGAGGATCTGACTGAACCTCTTGTCTTAGGCCAAGACTGGATCTATGATCACGCAGTCAACCTCAACCTAAGAAGTAGACTTCTTCAGGCTTGGGTAGGCCAAAGTCGTCTCACGATTGAATTAGAAAATCAAGCGCTCACACCAATAGAACAGGCACCAACTCCTGGTCCCTCCAGGAATCCACACGAAGATAACCATGTTGTGCTTGTCCAAATTCTATGGTGCAGAGGAATGTCAATCTTACTAAAGGTTCAGGAGCCAAGAAGGAGTTCCTAGCTGATCCAAAGAAGATTCTAAACGAACGGACCGAACATTACTCTACACGAAGGAGGCCGCTGATCAAGAGGCAGGAGCGCCAACCCACGCAACATGGAGCATCTCGTGGCGTGAAGCAGATCTGGATACGCAAGGATGGAAAACCCACAACTCCAATAGCAGATTCTCAAGGAGACAAGAAACGAGCCTCACCATCAAGGAACAAAGTGAAGAAGCCCCCTAGGATAACCCCTAGGCATACTATTTCTATTTGGGTTCCTAAGCGGTCCATGAAGGCCACCCCTAATGCTAGACAGATATGGGTGCCCAAGGCTAGCTTACAAGCCCAAATTACTTCACCTACAGGCACAAGGATGAAGCAGCTTTCACAAGCACTCTTGGCCAACAACTCAGAAAGTGACAAGATACCTACACCTCTCACTGTCCCCACTCCCATCAACCCCAGGAATGTCTGGAAATGGGTACCCACAAGGTCCCAAATACATCACACACTCAAACCGAAATCTTCACCTGTCCTTAGCTCTAAGAGCTACGACTCCTGTATCAAAGTGTGGAGAATTAAACGGTGTACTAAACCCCCTGACCCTATTCTGTAAATCCGTCCACACTAACACAGAAGCATTCCGAGCCCATTGCATAACCAAAGTATGCATCTAGGATGACACTGACCTTTAATCACCACTCACACATATCATAAACACCTCACCACTAACCACTGACCTCCGGGTTTGTCATGTTAGTATTGTGAAGGGAACACCATTACATCTTGTTTCCTATGCAACACTAATGTGCCTTTCGTCTTCCAGCAGATAAGCAACCTACTCTCATGGCAACAGCGGCAGGCACAAGCTCTCAGGCAGGATCTGGTGCTCCTATCAATTGGGATGCCATGCTAGTGGAAGCTCCACCAACGGCTAGGCCTGAAGAATTCTTGAATGTGCGAAGGATTCCTATTCCAGATCCACCCAGTGGACTAACCGAAAGAGTAAAAGGGCACTCCCATTGGTTCAATGAAATGCCAGGGGATTTGGGAGACGCAGATCACATCTGGGAGTCCAAGATGGAGTGTGGAGGGGTTTGGTGGACCTTCCAATTCTTTTCAAGAGAATTTGAGACCTTACAAAATGCAGCTCCACTTCAAGATATCTGGCAAAAGGCAGGACTTCAAACTTACTTCAGTGCAGCTCTACCTAAACCTGACTTCCTCAGGTGTTACTACTTGATTGCTACGTTGAAACCTACCGGGGATAAAGATCATTCAGGCACATTCTGGGTGCCCTCCTTATCTAATCTGGAGGAGATGAGGAAGTTTGAATTAAATGTAACATTAATCAGGGAAGCCCTTCAAATGTATGGCACTCATGTGCCTTCAGATCGCGACCCCTTGATACCAGAATCAATGAAAAGCAATAGAGTCAAGAAGCTCAAAGACATGTGCGCCCTCACCCCCAACATCGCCATACCTCTGCGGATGTGCCTCCAGCACTTCGCGTTTCCAGCTCAGGACCGTTTCACCCAGCCTCACAAGAAGATATGGTACGGATTGTATTTAGCAGAGACCGGAAGCTTGCCCATTAAGATGCCGGTGTGGATCTTAGATCAGGTGTATGAGGCAGGCAAGCGGGGGGTGAGGAAGCCCACTTTACATGGGTGTTGTGCGTTGACGAGAATCATCTACAGATGTCTGGCATATGATGTGCCAGTTGCTCGAGCCCTAAAATATGCACACCTGGAGCTGTTCAAAGGGCGAAAGTCAGGGAGTCAGCCTGCAAAAAGAGTGCGTGGATCCCTTTCACAAGTCCTGATCCCTCCAGCAACCACCGCCGAAGTCTCCACTAGAGAGGAAGCCCCGGTGGCACCAATCACAATCCATCTCCAGGAGTCTCAACCAAGAGAGGTGGTACAACGCACTCCTTCTGCCCCTCCGCTACCTACCGATGCGGAATTTGCAGCGATGGCCACCTTCACCGAGGACCCAAATTTTGATTTTGAAACATTTCTGCAGACGGCTCATCTATCAGACAGTGAAGGTTGCCCTGACAACGTCGATCTGGGGGCATCAACCCAAAGAGAACATGCACGAGGCGAGACAAGCAGTGTACAGGAGATAGGAGTGGCGCAACCTCCTCAAAGACTAAGCACACAAGCTCAGGAGAAGGCACCAAGAGATAACCCGGAAGAGAGTGAAGAAGAAGCCCCTGCATATACGGCACAGCTCAAACGACTATACCAAACAATCAAGCAAGTACAACGACGCCATAACATGTCAGAAGAAGCAAATAGGGCCCTAGTAAACCAGATGTTACACTCAGAGCATATCGACCCCCAGTTTGTAGAATCGCTAAATCTTTTGGCGGACACCTGTGGCATCACTGAAGCAATGAGAACCTTGGTCTATCAAGAGAACCCTGCTTATGATCAAAGAAGAATTGATACACGGCCTCGACACGGAAAGATGATTCAGATGGAAGTATCTACCGCGTTAGCTACGTCCACATCAGAAGACGTGCACATGATTAGCCCTAGGCCCAATGATGAACCGGAGGAAATTACGCATGCCCCATCTCCCCCATCATCTCCTATCCCACCCTCAGAGCCTCTCTCCACGTGTCTTTCTACACAACCATTCTCCTCCTATAGTGAGACCATTGTACACACCCCCGTTTCCACCTTCCTTCCTTCACCCTCATCCATCTCTGTCACTCAGGTTTTTGAACCCCAATTAGGTCACCCTTTCTTCCCCCATGCCTTTGGACAACCATTTGTCACTAGTCAGACTCTTTCCATCTCTTTACCCTCCACCCCTCCATTTCCTCCCTCCCAAACTCTACCTACCCCATCCCTTGTAACTGCCTCGGGCACCACACTAATCACCCAACCCTCCTTCTGGACCCAACTTGTAAACATTCTTCAACAGGTTGATGAACATAAGAAAAAGTCCCTTCCCCAAATTCACTTCCCCACATTCACAGCCACCACTATCACACCACCCACCATCCCGGTGTTCACATTTCACGAATCACATTCTCTCATGTCCGATCCCATGGACATCTCACCATCCGCTGGGTCACCCACTACCACTGTTCTCACAACACCATCACAGGTTATTACACTCACATCACCACTTCCACACACGATAGGCACAACATCCACTTTTCCCATTCCCACTTCCCAACCCCCTGCATCTTCCATCCTTACCCCCGCATCCACCTCATTTAGTCTTGCACTCGACACGATGCTCGAAGCTGCCACTCAGCTTAAGCAGGAATATACATTGTTGGAAGAAAATAACAAAGACCTTTGCACCCTCTCAGCAACTCTCCAAGAGCGTGTCAATGCTTTGGAGTTCAGTCATACGGAGTCACAAAGCAAGATATCCGCCCTCGAACAGGCAAATGCGCAACTCGAGGCGAGACATATGGAAGAGAGCAAAGCCATGGAGGAACAGCTGCGAGATCAGATGGGCCGCAATGCAAGGCTTCAACGAAATATGGCTTTGCTACGACGACATCTAGCGGCAGCGCAAGAAGAGAACAGACGGCTTCAACAACAAAACCAAGAGAACCTCGAGGCGGCCATGGAGAACACCCCGGGAGCACCCATAGACCCGGTTAAATTTCAAGCTGTGCCCTCAGAAAACATACAACAGATCCTGGAAACTTATGCCAATCTTTTAGAAGCACATGATCAGCTTGCCGACCAGCTGAAGGACCTACAGAGACCCCAAGAGTCTACACCACGCCGACAGGAACCTAAAGAAATGACCGACGCTGCTACCTCAACCGAACCTGAACATTCAACGACCAACGACGTACTGGAGTTACGGCAACAGATCGCAGAGTTAAAATTGAAGTTGATGCAGTACGAACGACCTCCTTCCCCACCAGAGCAACCGTTAGAAGAAGAAGCAGTTACTATCCCAGTGGAGGAAGCATTCGACGACACCTACGAGCCTCAACCATTCCTAGGAGGACGCGTAACAGAAGAAGGTCAAGATACCTATGAGGAACCCCCATCGGCATGGATGAAACAGGTAGAAGAAATGGGGCAAACTCATCAGGAACGGATATCCACTCAGATGCTGGCAATGAAGGCCATTGAGGACACCATCCTTCACTCAGAGTACTTCACGCACATCGCCCCTAGACGCCTTATCACTAGCTCAGAACTACAATACAAGCCCTATTTTGTATTGTTGGCCGACTACAATGCAGAAATCAAAAGGGTCACCAACAAGTGCCCAACATTTGCCACACAGTTCGAACCAGAAGATATACCAGAAGCAGCACGAAAAGGGGCCATATTCCAACCAACTTGGAGGCAGAAGTTACTCGAAACTTACCCAGAAATGCTTCGAACATGGGATCACGCCCCCATGCATTTGAAGTACAATCCGTGTTTTGGGCCAGTGCAAAGACGCAGATCATGGAAAGCTTTTGCCATCAAGGTTCAGAATAACGCAAACTGTAAAGAATGGCTCAATTACCCAGCCATCGCCCCCCCAACTGGTACTCCCACAGTGTCATATATGATTGCAACCATCAGACATTGGATACCACGTCTCCACCCCATGCCAGATGTCGCTGCCCAGATGATGCTCAAGATCTTCGATATGATGCAGGTCGTACTCAAAACTTTTCGCAATGTATGCCGTATTCAACCTCCTATTCCCGGGTTTATTAATGGTAACTACGACCTGCTATATGATATGAGCACAACCCCGAGCATACGAGTGGCTTACGCATGGCATGCACGCATAAGATATCTCCCTGCCTGCTACAAGCAAACATTTGACGATATGTTCACCACGGGGTTTTGGGAAGCACATTCAGAGGTATTTGCGCCACGGCCTACGCATTTACTCCATCTCTTTGCATGCGAGCAAACGATGCATTCCGAGCTTTACACGATGCCACAACCTGACATGCCTGGTACAGTGGATTGGGAGGCCTTGCAACGAGATCTAATCAGAGGTTTAAGAATCAAAGAACAAGAATTGGCAACCGACCTCCTGCAAAAATACATTGATCAAACGACGGAAAAGAGGTCTGTCAGAGGCGACAGACCCTAGGGGGGGGAGAGTGTTGACAGGATAACGGAAGAAGCAAGTATGGACACACATGCAGATCTAGCACTGAGGCAACCCTTCATTTTTTTCAAAAAACCCTCACATCATTTTAAAGTGATTCTCATCACTACAAACCCTTGTAAATATCATTTCACCTTTTTGTAGCTCCATTTTGTACAAGCCGAGGAGTCCTCGAGCTTGGGGAGCCTTAGAAGTAGTTGCCTGTCAATTTTCATAATTTTTAGATCTCGTTTGGGCCCTCAAATAAGCCCTGGAACCTAATTTTTAACTAGGCCGGACACTAGGTCTGGACAGGGCCAAAGCTAGTCAAAAACTATAAATAGAGCAAGAGAGCTCATTTTTGGGGGAGCTTCTTGTAGTTTGAGCTTGTATGAGAACTTGCTTGCAATAGAAGTGTTTCCATTGTCTTACTCTCTTTGTTCTTACTGTGTGTGCGCGTGTGTGTGTATGTGTGTGCATGCTTGTGTGCTTCTCACTCACGCACTTGTGCTTCCACTTGCTCGTGGTCTTCATACCATCCTCATGTCTTCCCGGATTGACATTAAAGGAGGTGCTACTCATCACTGAGCTACAAGTGGGTAACTCAGGAATAGGACATCTCTCAAGGTATTGCCTAAACCTTCTTCTTGCAAGTCTAACTGTCTCTTGAGGTGTTTGCTTGAAACTATGAATCGGTGAGGAAGTATTATGCCATATACCACTCTTAGAGAATTTGGTAATGAAAGCCTCTAGAAGTTGGTCTATGTTCCTGAACTGCCTCTCATTTAGTGGTTGAAACCATGTAAGGGCTATGTTCCTAAGGGTTAGACCGAAAGCATTGTATTGTGTGAATAGATCCTCAACTTGTTCAGCTCTCAAGACTTGCCTAAATTTGGCCACATGATCGTATGGGTCTCCAGTGCCATCAAAGTAATTCTTCATGGACTTAACCAGCTGGGTTGGCCTCAAGGTCCTAGCGTGTTATCTAGGCCTTGGCAAAGGAAAATCATCAACAGTTCTTTGGTTCCTTGGTTCTCTAGGTCTCTCAGTTTCAACTCTTTCCGTCTTCGTTCTCATCCTTTCTCTTCCCAGTGGGTTGGCAAAACTTACTTCCGGCCTATCTCTACTTCTATCCCTGTGAGCTCCATGAGCTTGGGATGTCCGAGCTCCTTGGTGACTATAGGATACATTAGATCTTGGATGAGGAAAGACAAACTCCCCCTTCCAAGTGTAGGTGTGCCTTCCATGCTTTGTGACCACGAAGACCCTCTCTATAGTATTGTCTAGGTAGGTCACTTTGCCTAGACTATCAGGGTCTTTAAACTCATAGATCGTGAGCATTCCTACCTCATTCGGCTGATCAGGCTTATACCTCCAAAAGGCTTCGTCAATCTCTCAGTTCAAGAGCAGTTCTATGCTTTTATTGTCTTGGGGAACCCACTCGGGATTGATGATTCTCGTCAGGATTAATTTACCTCGAGGGGTTTTGGGCTCTCTTCCTATGTTCCCTTGCTCTATGTCACCTATGTCCATTTCTGGAATCACATTTTCGAATTCTTCTGTCCTATCTGGGTGTTTGGTGACTACGTACATGGTTCCTTCTTTGTCCAGGTATGCACCATTTTTGAACTTGACTGTAGGATGTTCTAGTCCAATGGGCTGATATGGACCACAGATCTTCTTAGGCCGTCCTCATAGATGCAAGCACCTAATCGGTTGGTCCTAAGGTTTTCCAATTGAGTTTTGTAAGGACCTTCAACCTTTTGTAAGTAACCCACACCTGAACTTCCAATGGGTCTCTCCATTCCATGAGACATCTCTGATTCGCTAGTTTCAGAGCTAGGGTAGTGTGGATGAGCACTCAATTGCTGGGCCCAAGATCTGGCAGTGTTACACTCGCCTCTAAAGACCTAAGGCTTTGTCTATCTCTCCCTAGGTGTCGTCCTGATCTAAGGTTCATATGCCTGAATGAACAATCCCAATTTTTACCCAAAGTACAACCTCATTGCTGATTCTTTTTTATCAATCCCTGTATTTTTTTTATTTTGTTATTGTATTTATGATCTTGTCTGATTTTGCATCGTCAGGAATACTTGAGTGAATTTTCTCACTTGAAGTTGATCGCAATAAAATTAGTTCTTTCCTTTAAGGTTATCGTCACATGCATAGGTTATCTCTTGACTTGAACTTGATTATTTAGATAGCCTTCAACTTGTCTCAAGCCTATCATCGCCCTAACTTACTTCCAACACTATGTGTTCTTAGCCTTAGTTAGGAATCGACTGAGGGAGTTAAGAGAATTTCCAACCTCAAGTTCTTTGCCTCTTGAGTGCTAGTTGAGCCTAGGACTCTCTTCGCCCAAGCTTTGTGATCACCTTGCTAAGGTTGCTTGAATTCCTTGCTTGCGCACCCGACCTGCAATTTTACCAGTTAAAAATGGACTTGCCCACAATGGATGGACAAGCGAAAATAATCTTCAACATTCATTGAAAAGTACAGTCCCTTTGCTTTTCTTTTTTACCCTAAACATTATTCTCACTCCCTAGTACCAACTGATAGTCAACCTAAAAATACCTATACTAGAACTCCACGTATTGTAGCAAACGGAGTTCATATGAAGAAGTTAGAGCCAATTAGGCACTCGAAAGTTGAAACAGGTGAAACAGGCACTTAGGATAGTTCACAGTTTCTTCTATGGCTTCTTTATGCTCTAATGACCCTTAATTTTCCCAAATTTTGGCCAAAATGGACTACAATTTTTTTCCTAAAAAAAAGCCAAATTTGCCCATCAATCATGATCAAGTGGTCTGTCGGTCGTGATTGATGTGTCAATCATGATCGACTGTTCGGTCGTGATTGCCAAGTCCATCGTGGCTATCGATCACGATTGATGGGTCAATCGCGATTGACATGTGACCCAAAAATTCCATCAGTTGTGGTCAAACAATTGTTGACTGGGTCGGTCGTGATTGATAGGTTTGTTGTGGTTGTCGGTCACGATTGATGGGTCAATCACGATTGACACATGGCACATGAAGGCTCTGTCGATCGTGGTCAACCGATCGTGGACTCTATCGGTCGCGATCGACGTGTCGGTCATGATTGACAGTTCCGTCGAGAGGTGTCCGTTGTTGTTTGTCAGTCACGATTGATGTGTCAATCGTGATTGAGAGAAAACAGAGGCCTTTCAAAATTTTAAACACACTTTTAGGATGCCCTAGGCCTACACATCATGTTTATGCACTTAGTTTAGCCCAATAGTCAATTTTTTTGTCGATCACGATTGACAGAAGTCAATGCCTTGGGACTTGCATAGTAAAAAATTTTACCCATTCGAGCTGGTACAACTGCTGGGGATGCTGGTTCCTGTAGAAAATCTCAGAAAACACACACAAACGCACAAGCGCACAAGCGCACAAGCGCACAAGCGCACAAATGCTCTATCGCTCTGTCTCACAAGTGAAATGAGGGGAATGGTATGGGAAGGGTAATATGACCAAAAAACTGAATTTTTTTTTGCAAAGGTGGAGATGAAGGCGGGAGATGGTGATGATAATGATGGTGATGAAGATGGTAAAAAAAACAAAAGGAAATAGATCAAAGTGAAGAAAATACCTATGAATCCAACATCTCAACTCCACATCTTACCATCACACACTCGTCCTCAAAGCTCAATCCCCAACAACGACGACAAAATTTGGTGTAGCTCAGTGATGAGTAGCACCTCTGTTGGCAGTAGCCAGAGGCATAGATGTCGAGGAAGCATGTAAAGATAGAGCACAATGAAGTAGTAGGGAGCTAGTCGAATTTTTTTTTCAAACAAATATGTTTCAAAATACTTTTCAAAAACCTCCAACAGTGATTTTCATCACTTTTGTACCATATGTAACATAGAAAAACCCTTTTTGTAATTTGTAGCTCCATTTTGTGCAAGCCGAGGAGTCCTTGAGCTTGAGGAGCTTATGTAGAACGAGCCTACCAATTTTGGCTATTTTTGGATCCCGTTTACCCTTTCAAATAGCACCTAGAACCTATTTTTTAACTATGCCAGTCACTAGATGTGAAACCGGTCAAAACTAGTCTAGAATCTATAAAAAGAGCTATAGAGCTCCTTTTTGAGGTTATCTAGTGTAGACTTGTATGAGCTAGAGTGAGCTTGATCTTGTAATTGAGATCTTGAGTAATAGAGTCTATTTTCCTACCTTCCATTGTGTCTTGCTTGTCTCTTCATGTGTCTGTGTATGTGTGTGTGCATCTCTACGCTTCTCACCGTCACTCTCACTACATCTCACATTCACGATTTTCATATCACTCCTATCTCTTCCGCGGATTGACATTAAGGAGGTGGAGCTTCTTAACGTGGTTCTCACCATTGTGCTAGAGCAACACCAAATTTGGCGCCATTGCCGGGGATCGAGTTTAGGACGAATGTGTGATGGTAAGAGTATAACAAGAAGTGGCGTTGGAAGGTAAAAATTCAGTTTTTGTTGTTGTTTTTAATTAGTTTTTTGTGTTTTTCACCTCCCCTACACTCCTTCTTTGCCACCACATCATCTTCTTCCACTCCAAAAAATTCAAAAAATTCACCATATCCACCCATTCTCCTCATTTCCCCTCATTTGTGCATGAGAGAGAGAGAGAGCTTTTGTGCTTGTATGTGCTTTTGTGTTTTTGAGCTTTCTTGCAGGTACAATGCTCCAGAGCATCACAAAAGCTTCCAAAAGGTAAAAAATCACTTTCTGTCAAAAATTTGCTGTGTGTGTCAGACCATCGCGATGGTCTGCCAAGTTCGGCATTTTTGGTAAGCAAGTTCACCATCGTATAGGCGACACTAATGCACACACGAATCCACAAACACATTTTGAAAATAATTGATTTGGTGGATCATCACGATTGGCTCACGCCATCACGATTGTGTCGGACCATCACGATTGGCTCACACCATCGCGACGGCTCGGCTGGACCATCGTGACGGTCGCACACCATCGCGACGGTTCACGTGAACCATCGTGATGGTCACTAACAATCACGGCGATCCATTCGACCTCATGCCATCGCGCCGATCCTGCCACGTGTCAAGCCAGACAATCGCGACTGTCCCAGGTACACCATCGCAACGCCTCGAAAATTGGACAATCGCGATTGGCTTAAGCCATCGTGCCCCGTGACCATTGCGATGGGCTCACGCCATCGCGATGGTTAAGTTGACCATTGACCGATGCCATCATGATTGCTCGCCGATCTGACCATCGCGATGCTTCACCCAGACCATCGTGATTGTTCACTTCAGACCATCGCGACTCCTTGACTCATCGGACCATCCCGATTGTATCACACATCGCGACGGTCCCAGACCATCGCGATTGCCCACCCCAAACGTAAAAATTAGGGTTTTAATTTTTGGGCTATTTTGAGGCCATTTTTTGAAAAATTTTGGATCATTAAGCTCATAGGAGACCCCTTAGCTCATATTTGAAGAAAAACCTACGTGTCAGTTTTCACCCCCGAGGGCCTGAACGCTCATATCTTTTTCACTCGAAGTCCGTTTTTTGAGCTTTATAGCTCGTTAGAAAGCTCTCTACGAGTACTATGTGAGCATTTTTCAAAAATAAGACGTTGTTTTTTTGATAGGATAATTTGAGGTTAACCTAGTGTGGGAAGCCAGGGGGCAGTAAAAAATTTGGGCAAAGGAAGAAAGGATCTTAAAAGTGTATATATCAAAGTGCTTGATCTTCCATTTGAGGTGGTCTAGACATTGAATTTTTACAGGTCTAGCAAGGGCTATCAAGGACAAGCAAGGCAAAGGCACTAAAGGACGCAAGGCTTGGGAAGTGCGACTTCTTGGGCATTAGAGCAATCAAAGCAGCTGACTTGAGGTCTAGCAAGGGCTATCAAGGACAAGCAAGGCAAAGACAATAAAGGATGCAAGGCTTGGGAAGTGAGACTTCTTGGGCATCAGAGCAATCAAAGCAGCTGACTTGATGTCTAGCAAGGGCTATCAAGGACAAGCAAAGTTAAGACAGTAAAGGACACAAGGCTTGGGAAGTGCGACTTCTTGGGCATCAAAGCAATCAAAGCAGCTGACTTGAGGTCTAACAAGGGCTATCAAGGACAAGCAAGGCAAAGGCAGTAAAGGACGCAAGGCTTGGGAAGTGCGACGTCTTGGGCATCAGAGCAATCAAATCAGCTGACTTGAGGTCTAGCAAGGGCTATCAAGGACAAGCAAGGCAAAGGCAGTAAAGGATGCAAGGCTTGGGAAGTGCAACTTCTTGGGCATCAGAGCAATCAAAGCAGCTGACTTGAGGTTGGAAGAATACTCAACCCCCTCAGTCAATTATTAGCTTAGGCTAAACGGTAGCATTGTGGATTAAGGACAATAGGAACGCATCAAGTTCAATAGACTTAACTTTTTCAAGTCCAAGACTAAAATAAAAGTGTGTGATACGAAAGCCTAAAGGAAAGAATTAAAGTCTGACGGAATGAGAACTCAAAAATATAACAAAAAGTAGATTCTTGATGTATACATTGAGACAAGACAAGAACTCAAAGGAATTTAAAGTGAACAAGCAATAGAGAACAAAGACTCATTGATGATCAGAGAGTGCCAGGAAGTAAATTCATGAACCTTAGATCGGGCAAGCATATAGGTAAGTCGGACCGATGAAGCCTTAGATCATCAGAAGCAAGTGTAGGAACAACTGCACATTCGTGGGCTCAACAATTGAATAGTTATCCTTACAAGTTGAGCTTAGATATGAGTGAATCAAAAATGGCTTTTAGCACAGAAAGACCAGAAGGAGGGTCAAACATAGCATATTTGGAAAAACCCAAAGGACCCTATAGGACTCAATTAGAATTTCTCTGAACCAACCGCTTAGGTGCTCACATCTATGAGGATGGTTGGCGAAGACAAGTGGTGCAAATGCACAATCCTAATCAACCCATTGGATTGGAATGTCCAGTGGTGAAATTCGAGAGAGACACATACATAGACAAAGAAGGAACAATGTACATCATAAGTACTCAGCCAAATAATACGAATGAGTTTGGTGTGATTCAGCTAGAGACGGAAGCAAGAGCCCAAGGGAAAGAACTAGTAGGAGAAGAACTTAGGACACCCAGAGGGAAATCTGTAGTAACAAGAGTACTAATCCCCGAGTGGATCCCTCAGGATAATAGAAGCATAGAATTATTCGTAAACAAAGAAACAGATGAAGCATTTTGGAGGTACAGAATGGAACAACCTAGTGAGGTAGGCTCCATCATGATCTATGAATTTAAGGACCCGAATGCACCTGGAAAGGTTGTATACCTGGATGAAACTTCAGAAAGAGTATTTTGTTGGAGTTAGACGTCTCCAAAAGCACGCAAACAACACAAGGAAGAAGAAGAAGCTTGGAGCACAACACACAATACTGAATATATTACTAGAGAATGTACAAAGATAAGTAGCCCATTAGGGCAATAGGCGTATATACAAGCCGAAGGAAAAAAACCTCCTAAAGAGGGAAAAAAGTGCCCCGGTGGTCCTAGTTTGTTCACACACATCACTACCTAAATATATCAACAAATCCCCCCTGGGAGTGATGCGGTGAACAAGGAGCTGGCACTCATGTATAAGGAAGTGCCAAGCTATGTGGAAATCACTCCACAAAAGGAAGTAAGCCCAAAGCTTTGCGGAAAGTTTCAAACTTCTCCCTAGGCAAAGCCTTCGTGAAAAGGTTTGCAATGTTCTCCTGCGTGGGCACATATGCCAAGCTGATCTCCCCAGCAGAGAACCTCTCCCTGACATAGTGATAATGCACCTCAATGTGCTCAGTGCGAGCATGGAACACAGGGTTCCTCGCAACTGCCAATGCGCTCTGACTGTCAGCGAAGATGGTGGTGGCAGAAGACTGGCCAACACCCAAATCAGCCATAAGGCGTCTGAGCCACACACACTCAACAGTCGCTGTGAAAGTTACCCTATACTCAGCCTCACAACTGGAAGTGGCCACAGTAGGCTGCTTCTTGCTCAACCAAGATATACATGAGCTACCAAGCATGAAGCAAAAACCATTGGTGGACACATGAGTGTCATAGCACCCAGCCCAATCTGAGTCAGAAAAAGCATGCGAATCTGGCGGTAGTGATCCCCCCCGGGATAAAACATTCCCAAGTAGCCAAGTACCACTCAAGTAGCAAAAGATGCGCTTAGCTACCTTCCAATGCGTGACCCCTGGGCAATGCATAAACCTGCTCATCTGTGAGACGGCAAACTGAATATCTGGCCGAGTAATGCATAAGTAAATCAAGCATCCAACAGCCTGCTGATAGAGAACAACATCAAATGCATCTCCAACATCATGAAGACTCAATCGTAAACCTGTCTCCATAGGAGTGGCAATAGGCTTACAGTCTTCAAGGCCAAAACGCTGCAATAATGTGTCAACAGATTTCATTTGACACAAAGCCATTCCACCATCAACTTGCATAAACTGAATGCCCAAATAGTGATGCAAATGCCCCATATCAGACATCTCAAATGAGGCATGCAAATCAGCCTTGAAATCAGCAATATGCTTCTCAATAGGACCAATGAGCAGCATGTTATCAACATAGACAACAATGATCAGAAGCACATCATTAGCACACTTAAAATATAAGGTGCTTTCAGTTGGACTGTTCTCAAAACCATGTGCAACCAGATATGCATGTATCTTCTCATACCGAGCAGGTGGTGCTTGCTTTAAACCATATAATGCCTTCTTTAACCTGCACACCTGGTTTTCATGACCTTTCTGCACAAAGCCACGGGGCTGAAAAACGTACACTTCTTCATGCAAGTCACCATTCAAAAATGCTATTTTAATGTCCAACTGATGTACATTCCAACCATGATGGGCTGCCGGTGCACAAATGCTCCGAATAGTAGTCATACGGCATGTAGGTGCAAAGGTCTCATCAAAATCAATGCCTCTTTCCTGCGCATAACCCTTTGCAACAAGCCTAGCCTTATACCTGTCAATTGTACCATCAGGTTTACGCTTCAGCTTGTATACCCACTTAGTGCCAATGGCCTTCTTGCCAGGAGGCAAGTCACATAAAGACCATGTACCATTCTTCATTATAGCATCATATTCAGATTGCATAGCAGCCATCCAATTTTTTGAATTCTGTGCTTCATCAAAAGAAACAGGCTCATTCTCATCATAGAGACTAGATGCAGCCATAACATAGCAATCTGATGCAAAGGAGGCACTATGAGAGCCTGAAGGAGTACGATATGACAAAGGTGCATCTAATTTGCTATCATGCGAAGTTTGCACTAGCCATATTGGCATAGTTTTTGCATGCTTAATATCAACTCTCTCATCAACAAGTGCATCATGTAAATCTGCATCAGAAATGGAATGATCTGCATCATCATATAAAACCTGCAAAGGCTAAGAAGTTGCCTCATTAGGACCAGCACTAGACTGTCCACCTGTACAAAGAGGCATCAAAGTATCATACATGTCTTTGGAGCTAACAAATGTTTCCTTAGTACATGAAAGCAATGGCTGAATAGCATCTTCCACAAAGACAACATCACGGCTAACCAGAATGCGTTTAGTCTGTGGATGATACAGACGATAGCCTTTACTTTCAGAAATGTACCCAACAAAAATACATTTTACTGCCTTATCATCCAATTTTCTGCAATGTTGTTCAGGCACTAGTGCATATGCCAAACAACAAAAAACACACAGATGAGCAACAGATGGCTTGCGGTCATGCCAAGCCTCATATGGAGTGATAGACTGCAGTGCTTTAGTGGGACACCTGTTCAGTACATATGGTGCACACATGACAGCCTCAAGCCAGAAACTATGAGGTAAAGCCTAACTCTTGACCATGCACCTCGCCATCTCCATGAGTGACCTGTTCTTTCATTCAAAAACTCCATTCTATTGAGGTGTATACGACACTGTACACTGGTGTTTTATCCCACGTTCAGCTAGAAATGCATTAAAATAAGAAGACATATATTCCCCCCCCGATCAGAACAGAGGGTGCCCATTTTACATGCTGACAGATTTTCAGCCAAAACCAAAAACTGTTTAAAGCACATGAACACTTCAGACTTTGCTTTAGTGGATATACCCATGCATGCCTGGAAAAATCATCAATGAAAGTCACGAAGTAAAGGTAATTTCCAAAAGAGGGTGTCTACAAAGGACCACAGACATCACTATGTACAAGCTGCAATTTTTATGTAGCCCGAACTGAACCATCTTTTGGAAAGGAGAAATGCTGCATTTTGCCCAAAATACAGCCTTCACAAACATGTTTTCTAGGTGCCTCAAGTTTGGGCAAAGAGGATACCATTTCAGATTTCTGCAGGCATAGCAAACTAGCAAAATTCAGATGACCAAAGCGTGCATGCCAAAGCTTTGCATCTGACATAGCCTGAGAATCATTTACTGCACATGCCAAATCATTTTCAGATCTTTCATAGTCTATGAGCTTATACAGCCCACAACATAAAATGCTAGAAGCAATAATAACATCGCCATTTGAGAGATCATGAACTGTACATCTGTCATCAACAAATTTCACAACCAAGCCAATCCTGGCTGATGCAAAAAATGATAACAGATTCTTCTTGATCCTGGCACAAATAAAGCATCTGACAAAGTGAAAGAACTACCATCAGCAGTAGTCAAAATGATCTTACCGACTCCCATAACAGGATAAGAGGAGTTGTTGGTGCATGTAATAGTATTCCCTGTAGGGGCAGGCTCAAGTGAAGAGAAGAAACTGCGCTGCTAGGTAATATGTTTGGTCGCCCCACTGTCAAAGTACCAAACATCTGAGTCTACTGCAGATATGCACTGCTCATGAGAAGATGGGTCAAAACTGCAAACAGTAGTGAACGCCCATTCTTCTTCCTGCACAAGATTAGCAGACTTTGTTTTTGGTGTAGAGGCTTCTGCAACAACCATTCCAGCCTCTTTCTTCTTTGCCTCTTTTGCAGCCAATTTTGGATAGTTCTTTATAATGATCATTCCCTTTACAGTATTTACAAAACAATTTCTGCTTTTCTGATTTTTTCTCATCTTTGTCTTGGTTCTTCGAATGTGCAGCATTTGCAGATTTCTGCTTACCAGTAGAAGAACTCCATTTTCCTTTGCCCTTCTGACTAGCCAGGAAAGCTTGATCTGCAACATGCATAATGGACCTGTTCTGCCTGGACTGTCTTCCTGCAACAAAACAGAGACTAACTCCTCAAATGACAAGGCATTTGGATCGCCTTTCATCATCAACCGAAGAGTAGAAGCAAAATTCTGATATGAATCAGGAAGACCATTCAGAATGGTCTGCACAAGTGAGCTATCTGGTATAACCTCATCAGCAGAAATCAACTGTTCCTTCAAGTCTTTGATCTTTATTAGGAAACTGTCCATAGAATCACCTTCATTCATGTGCTCACTCTCCAACTGTTTTCGGAGGTAAGCAACACGAGCCTCATTCCTAGCTTGATACAATGTGGTAAGTGTATCCCAAGCATCCTTAGTTGTTCTGCAAGAGCGAATATGAGGAATAATGGCACATTTGATAGACAAAGCTATCAATGCATGTGCCTGGGCATCTCTACCATCCCAACGAATCTGCTCTGCAGTAGGTGTGGCAAAAACAGTAGCATGAACAGGAATCTGCACAATCTCATCTTCGACAACATCTCCATCAGCTCCAGCACCTGTATTTGCAGTACCTATTGTTACAGGTGTAACAGGACGTCTTTCAACACCCTGCACAACGTTCCACAATCCTTTTACAACCAATACATGTCGTATCATATAAGCCCATAATGGGTAGTTGGTACCATCCACCTTATCCTCAACAGCCAACATACGGAATACATCACTGCTTTCAGCCATGGTCGGTGACTGAAATACCTTGATGCAGAAAATTGATTGTATCTCAAAAAGTTGAACAAAACTGCCCAGACAAATTCTGCTAAACCTGTAGTAGACTTTGAGATGCTTATACTGGCGAACAGAAACTGGTATATACCTTTGGCACAAAATAACGAAATAGCCTGCATAAGCGCTATGATAGTGCATTCGGAGGCCGAAACGAGCTCAGACCGCGATTTCGGCACCACAAGGCGAAGATGTTTTGATCTCTGAAACACCCTGAGTATGCTCACCAAATTTCATGCGAATCTGAGACTGCAAACGGAGGAGTGTCGACGGTGCCCTAGATGAAGCGACGACCTGCTCTGATACCAATTGTTGGAGTTAGATGTCTGCGGAAGCACGCGAACAACACAAGGAAGAAGAAGAAGCTTGGAGCACAACACACAATACTGAATGTATTACTAGAGAATGTACAAAGATAAGTAGCCCATTAGGGCAATAGGCGTATATACAATCCGGGGGAAAAAACCTCCTAAAGAGGGAAAAAAGTACCCCGACGGTCCTAGTGTGTTCACATACATCAATACCTAAATATATCAACATATTTGTAGTACCAGAACACGCAAGAAATACCTACACATGGAGAGGCAAGCTAGTGTTCCCTCCATCACGAGCAAATGCAAACATGAGCCATCAAGGTGCTGGAACATCCTCAACCCACGGTGCGCAAAGAGAGAAGAACAAAGAGAGACCGAAAGTAAGTTTCACTCACCCCTTAGGGAGAGATAGAACCACCATGGACACCGATAGAGTGGAAAGACAAAGGGAACCTAGAATACCAGGTGGCAGAGATGAGTTTCCTCTACCTAGACCACGCGAACACCCAAGGGTACTAAGACCCACTCAATTAGTAAAGTCCATGAAAAACTATTTTGATGGGACTGGAGATCCCTATGATCATGTTGCGGAATTTAAGCAAGTGCTACAAGCAGAGCAAGTAGAAGACATGTTCATGCAATATAATGCATTTGGACTAACGTTAAATAACACCGCTTTAACTTGGTTCCAACCATTGCAACAAAGGCAATTTAAAGACATCCATCACTTCTTAGAGTCATTCATCACGGAATTCTCTAAGAGTGGGATCAGACATGATACGTTTTCGTTGATTCATAGCTTCAAAAAGACCCATCAGGAAATAGTTAGATTGGTAGGATGTAGGTTTAGACAATATGTGGAGAGATGTCCCATGCAAGAGTTACCCTCACAGGCCAAGCAAGTATCTCTATTTTTAGATGGCCTCTTGAGCTCTAAACTACGCTCCTATGTGTACTTGAAGGAACCGAGAACGCTAGAGCAATGTGTAAGAATTTGTATAGACATTGAAGACAACCTAGGAGAAGAGTTGGAACTCTCAAAGGTCTACAAGGACTCAAATTGTTCATCTCTAGCATCCTCAAAATTATCTAGTTCGATAGAAGACCTAGCAGAAAAAGTGGCCCAGAAACTAGGAGTTTCTAGTAAACAGATGCCTAGGTTAACAACAAACAAGCGTTGTTACACCTGTGGTGGTGATCATATGGAAAATGTGTGTCCCAATGCAGCACAACCGCAAGCCAACCTTAGTGGCCAGTACTATACGATTGAGAGACGATACACAAATCACACTGCTCAAGACTGCCCATACAACAAACAAGTAGTACGACAGAGCTACCCTCAAGCATACCGGCAACCAGGTAGGTATCAAGGTCAGTACAATACTTAGCCTCATTACTATAGGCCTCCTCAAAACTATTCATATCAGGCTCAACAGAGACCTCAACCTGTTTTAGCTCAGTAGCCACTTCCACCAGCTAATGTCATCTCAGTTAAATATGCTACTACAGAAGAAAACCTCAATAGGGCTTTATGTTGAGAGTGATGGATGGATGCACTCAGGAAATCAGTTGGTGCTGCAAAACCTGCTTCACACCTGCCCTCTTTTCTTTCCAGATATACTTAGTAGACTCCTTAAGCTTGCAAATGACACCAAGAAACTATATATGTGCTTTACAAATCAATTGTGTAATGACTAGATCAAAACAGATGACTTTGAATCTTCACAAGTTCAAAAAACTTTCTATTCCTGTAATGACACCTGCTCAGTCTTAAGTTTAGTGTGTCCAGCACACTTACAATTGGATCAATTCCTTCTGGGAGTATTAAATTAACTTAACAAGCTACCATTAGCAAGTTAAATCACTCCAATTAACAAACTATGCACTGAGAATGATCTTTAGCAAAATCAGAGACACCCCCGACTTTTTAGGAACAACACAGAGAAATACCAGTGACTGCCTCGACTGCAATTTCTCCCAAATGGCTGAATGGAATGCTTTGAGATTTTGTATGCTTGTAGTAGACTTTGAGCGGGTTCCAATAAGCTATAGAACTCTTGATTTGGTTCAGTAGATCCTGAGATATGCTCTTTTGAAGTTGACAGACTTGGAGTAGGAAACTCAGAAAAACCAGAGATGATGAATGTATACTTCTATTGATAAATGTGTTTGTACAATCTCATTAGCTTGACAAGCACAGCTAAATGAGGTATTGTGGTGTTGGCAATAGAGTAACCTTCACACACAATGAATTACAATGGAAAATATGCCTCGGGGAGTGAGCTAGAGTGACTCTATGTCCCGCGACTTTTTCTTCATCTTTTATAGAAGTTTTGAGATCATTTGAATTTGAATTTCAAACTTAGGCTCCCTTGAATCTCTCCTCTAAAAGTAGGGAGATATTCTCTCCATCTCAACATTCAAATTTCCACGACTAATGAGGTAGGTGGATGACTTTAAGTGGTTACAAACAAATGACAAGTCACTTAGACTTTTACAAGGGGTAAAGAGGTAAGAACATATAAGCATATGTTCATATGAGCCTTGCTTTAAGTGAAGCCTTGGTAAATCTTTATCCATGCTAATCTTCCATAAGTACAAGGTTCCAAGCCAATGTGTGTAGGCTTGTCTTGCACCAACAGCTCCCCCTCAAGCCAAACACTTTGGCTTAAGTCTTCTTCTTCATTCTTCAATTACTTCCTGCAATCCAATCATAGATTTGAATCTGCACAGCTTGTTTCCATCCAATGCCTTTGTAAGTAAATCTGCACATTGCATATTAGTAGATACATATGTCAATTGTATATCTTTACTTAGCAATTTCTCTCTCACATAGTGGTAATGAACCTCTATGTGCTTTGTTCTGGCATGATAAATTGGGTTTGCTGCAAGGTGAAGAGAGCTAGTATTGTCTCCAAATATAATAGGTGGTCTTGTGAGTAGACCTAACTCTGTATATAGAAGCTTCAACCAGATAGCTTCTTGAGTTGCATTGGCAAGCCCTCTATACTCTGCTTCAGTGGATGACAATGCCACTGTAGGTTGCTTCTTAGCTGACCAAGAGATAGGCTTATCTCCTGCAAAACAAATGTAACCTGAGGTGCTCCTCCTATCATCCTTGCATCCTGCCCAATCTGCATCTGAGTAAACTTTTATGTCAATATCTGATGTATAAGGAAAATACAAACCATGACTTTGTGTTCCCTTCAAATACTTCAAGATTTTCTTTGCTGCCTCTAGGTGAGGTACCCTTGGTTTGTGCATGAATTGACTAAGCACACTTACTCCATATGCTATGTCAATTCTTGTCAAGGTAGCATAGTTTAAGCTACCCACCATACTTTGGTATCCTGTAATGTCTTTGATTTCTTCTCCTTCATGAGCACTTAGCTTTTGATTAACCTCCATTGGAGTAGTAGATACCTTAGCATCCTGCAAACCAAACTTCTTGACCATATCCTGTACATACTTCTTTTGAGTGATGTAGATACCTGTATTTGTATAGATCACTTCAAGACCTAGGAAATATTTTAGTAATCCAAGATCACTAATCTTGAATTCTTTCATCATCTGTCCTTTGATGTGTCTAATCCCATTGACATCATTACCTGTAATGATGATGTCATCAACATAAACACATAAGTAGATTACCTCTGTACTACTTCTCTTTATGAATAGAGAAGTGTCTGCTTTGCTCATCACAAATCCTTGGTCTAGGAGGTAGGTGGTCAATCTGTAGTTCCATGCTCTAGGTGCCTGCTTCAAACCATACAGAGCCTTCTTCAATTTACAAACATAATGTACCTTTTTTGGATCTTCATAGCCAGGTGGTTGTGACATGTAGACTTCTTCAGATATCCATCCATTCAAGAATGCATTCTTCACATCCAATTGGTACATGTTCCAATTCTTGGATGCAGCTACACTCACCAAAACTCTGATAGTTGGCATCTTGGCCACAGGAGAAAAGGTCTCCTCATAATCAATGCCTTGGGTTTGTGCAAAACCCTTGGCTACCAACTTGGCTTTGTACCTATTAATTGTTCCATCTGAATTCTTCTTCAATTTGTAGATCCATCTGGATCCTATTACCTTCATAGAATCTTTCTTGGGTACCAAGTCCCAAGTATCACTTTCCTTGAGAGCTTCTATCTCTTCATCCATGGCTTCTCTCCATTCTGGCTTTGTAATTGCTTCTTCATAGGTACCTGGTTCTTCATTCAACAAGTCTTTTGCAAGATATACAGAATGTTTAGTTACAAGTGATGTGTCATACCCAAATCTGATAGGCTTCTTCTTCTCTCTCTGAGATCTTCTCATTGCTTGAGTAGAAGTTTCTGCCTTATCCTCCAATTGCTTCATCTTCATCTTTCCTTTGGATTTCCAAGCTTTGAACTCTTCAAGATTTATTGTATCATCATCTGAGCTTGAATCTTCTTGCTGAGTTGGCTCTTCCTTGGTAAGCTTTGGAAAATCTTCCTCCATGTCATAGGGTAGACTCACTTTCCTGCATTCATTCTCATACCATGAGTCATTCTCATCAAATATGACATCTCTGCTTACCTTGAACCCTTTGTTTGTGGGGTTGTAGAATCTGTATCCCTTTTGGTTCAAATCATAACCAATGAAGATACATTTCTCAGCCTTGGGGTCTAGCTTTCCTCTTACCTGTGAGGGAATATGCACATATGCAACACACCCAAAGATTTTACAATGATCCAGAGAGGGTCTCTTACCATGCCATGCTTCATATGGTGTCATGCCATCAAGTGATTTGGATGGCAATCTATTGATGAGATAAGTGGCAGTGGATACACTCTCTGCCCATAGATAATTTGGCAACTTTTTCTCATTGAGCATAGACCTAGCTGTTTCCACTATAAGTCTATTCCTTCTTTCTGCTACCCCATTTTGTTCAGGTGAGTACCTTGTAGTGATCTCCCTTTTGATGCCTCTTTCCTGCAAGAAATCTTCAAACTCATTGGAGAAATACTCTCCTCCACCATCTGATCTTAGCCTCTTCAAGCTTCTACCTGTTTGATTCTCAACAAGTGCAAGATACCTCTTGAAACAATTAAACACTTCATCTTTATGCTTCATAAAGTATAAAATGGTCCACCTGCTATAGTCATCAATGAAGGACACATAATACCTTGAACCAGAAATGGAAGGGTCCTTGCTAGGTCCCCAAACATCTGTGTGTACCAAGTCTAGGTAGTCTTCATGCATGAAACCTTTCCTTGAGTAGGGTAATCTGTGAGACTTACCAAATTGACATGATCCACATTTGTAAATCATATGTTGCTTGGATACATTAGGTATCCCAAGCACACATTGATCCCTGCACATTTGCTTAAGTGTTCTTTCTCCTATGTGCCCTAATCTCTTATGCCATATCTCTAACTCTGAAAGTGTCTGATCCTTGTAATTATACAAAGCAATGTTTTTTGTATCTTCTAGCTCAAATGTAAATAATCTACCTGATTTCTCCCCTTTGGCTATCCTTCTGAATCCTTGTTTTGGGTCCTCCACATATGCTCCATGTTGTGTGAATCTGACCTGCAAACCTTTCTCCACAATCTGACCAACACTCATTAAATTCTTAGTTATTGTTGGTACATAGAGTACCCTGCTTAATAGGTTCTGATTACCATCACATGTCTTCACATTTCCAATTTTGACAACAGAGTGTTTAGTGTCATCACCTGTTTGTACCTGATGTTTGCCCTTGGGCTCTTCCAAATCAGAAAGTAGTGCCACATTGCCAGCTACATGGTTAGAACATCCTGAGTCAATGTAAAATAAATGATAATCATTTGTACCTATCTTGGAGGTCATATTCATGATCAATAAGGAGTCATCTTGCTCCTCTGTGTAGTTGTTGTAGTCTCTTCTATTTCTGAATCCACCTTGGTAGCTTCCATTGTGGTTGTTGTTGTAATTGTTGTTGTATTGGTTGTTGTACCCATTGTAGCTTTGATGTTGGTTGAATCTGCCTCTTCCTTGAGAGTATCCACCTCTTGAGTAGCCTCTTCCTCTCTGATTTTTGTAGTTCTTGTAGCATTCATCTGTGGTATGATTGGACAATCCACAGATGTTGCAAGGTGATGAGTTGTAGGGTCTCCCCCTACCTGGCTTACCTCCTCTGCCTCTTGCTCTAGATGACCTACCTCTCCCTGCATAATTAGCTTGAGAGGTAGACCCTTCTTCATCCTGTTTCTTCTTGCCTTTATCTTTAACTTTCTTATCAGTATAGAGAGCAGAGGGGTTGTTACCTTTTGATTGATCTCCAGCCTTGGTGAACTTTGCTTCATGTGTAAATAGTTGGCCCATGAGTGTTGTGAGATCAGGGGTATGCATGTCCATGTAGAGATCCATTGCAGTGGTGAAACTTTCCCACTTATCATCTGCCTTGAGTCCATTTGTCACTTTCCTGACTATTTGCTCCTCTTCAATTTCCTCTCCAATGCTTGCTAGTTGGTTTGCCACATCTTTGATCTTTGTCACATACTCTGAGACTGATTGCTTAGGCTTCTTCCTAAGGGTTGTGAACTCAATCCATAATTGGTTCTTCCTAGCCCTTGTGTTGGAAGAAAAATAATTTGACAAGGTTTCCCAAGTCTCTTGGGAAGTCTTACAGTTCCTTACATGAGGTAAAAGAAAGTCAGATATAGAGTTTAAGAGATAAGACCTTGCCAAAGCATCCTTTGCACACCATTGGTTGAGCCTTTCATGTTCATCCTTTGTAGGTAGTCCTCTAGTCTTGAATGAGGGCAACTCCTCATCTCCTGATATGTATCCAAATAGACTTCTCCCTTGTAGATAGGTCTTCATTCTCAATGACCAAGCTTGATAATTGTTTCTGTCCAATTTGTCAATGAAGGAAGGGAAACCATCACCCATGTTTACCTTCTTTGCTCTGATACCACTGTTGAGAGTGATGGATGGATGCACTCAGGAAATCAGTTGGTGCTGCAAAACCTGCTTCACACCTGCCCTCTTTTCTTTCCAGATATACTTAGTAGACTCCTTAAGCTTGCAAATGACACCAAGAAACTATATATGTGCTTTACAAATCAATTGTGTAATGACTAGATCAAAACAGATGACTTTGAATCTTCACAAGTTCAAAAAACTTTCTATTCCTGTAATGACACCTGCTCAGTCTTAAGTTTAGTGTGTCCAGCACACTTACAATTGGATCAATTCCTTCTGGGAGTATTAAATTAACTTAACAAGCTACCATTAGCAAGTTAAATCACTCCAATTAACAAACTATGCACTGAGAATGATCTTTAGCAAAATCAGAGACACCCCCGACTTTTTAGGAACAACACAGAGAAATACCAGTGACTGCCTCGACTGCAATTTCTCCCAAATGGCTGAATGGAATGCTTTGAGATTTTGTATGCTTGTAGTAGACTTTGAGCGGGTTCCAATAAGCTATAGAACTCTTGATTTGGTTCAGTAGATCCTGAGATATGCTCTTTTGAAGTTGACAGACTTGGAGTAGGAAACTCAGAAAAACCAGAGATGATGAATGTATACTTCTATTGATAAATGTGTTTGTACAATCTCATTAGCTTGACAAGCACAGCTAAATGAGGTATTGTGGTGTTGGCAATAGAGTAACCTTCACACACAATGAATTACAATGGAAAATATGCCTCGGGGAGTGAGCTAGAGTGACTCTATGTCCCGCGACTTTTTCTTCATCTTTTATAGAAGTTTTGAGATCATTTGAATTTGAATTTCAAACTTAGGCTCCCTTGAATCTCTCCTCTAAAAGTAGGGAGATATTCTCTCCATCTCAACATTCAAATTTCCACGACTAATGAGGTAGGTGGATGACTTTAAGTGGTTACAAACAAATGACAAGTCACTTAGACTTTTACAAGGGGTAAAGAGGTAAGAACATATAAGCATATGTTCATATGAGCCTTGCTTTAAGTGAAGCCTTGGTAAATCTTTATCCATGCTAATCTTCCATAAGTACAAGGTTCCAAGCCAATGTGTGTAGGCTTGTCTTGCACCAACACTTTAGTGCCTTCATCACCCTTGATCACAGAAAGTGATCCGAATTCCAACAGTTTTGACTCTACTCATGTAGATAGTCCACCCGCGTATTACACAGAGTCTCCAGAACATGTGGAGACATATCAATATGATAGTCCACCATTGGAACCCAGTTGGGAGCCCGACTACGCTAATGTGATGTATGCAAACCCGAATTCGTGGCCCCAATTAAGACAGCAAAGACCACAGGGCCCTAGAGGACCATGCTTCAGGTGCCAAGGATATCATTTCATAAAGGATTGTCCACATCCTCCAATAGCAGGACAGTCACAATACTATAACATACAAGGCTTTTGTGCCGATTGTGGCAAAGAACATATCTTCAAGGATTGTCCCAAGAACCCTGCTAATGCTTCAAAAGTGACACCGATCAACGTGATAGGTATTGTACATAATGCAGATGGATCCAATCCTACATATGTGCCTATCCAAGCTAACTAGAGCCCAGGTGCTCTTACAGAATCAATAGCTTAATCCTAAGAAAATAGCTGAAACTAGCGAAGTTGGAGAGTCTAGCAGTAAAAAGACAAAATCTTGGAAAGATTCAAGAGAAAGGATTAAGAGAAAGTGGAGTAAAAAGATAACTGAGTTGGAAGGAAGTTTGAAGGAATCGAGAGCCAAAATCCTAGAACTGACTTCTCAAGAGTCTAATCAGGAGAATCCACCTTAGAGATCAGGATCAGTTTTAGCAGAACCCATACCTGAAAACTTAGACGTGATGTTTCGTGCCTATCAAGCAAGATTAAAGGAAGGACCCCAGATAGCGGAAATTGGTAAGATCTACCCGAGAGCCGATCTAGAAATTGAGAGGACTAAACTTTGCATGAAGATGGTAGAACTAGCACAAACTATGTTTGAAGCCTCTCGTTATCTTAATTGGAATAACATGGCAAAACCTGAACTACACTTTCAAGGACTACTAGAGAGGCTAGAATACTTGATCGAAAGCAAGGAGAAAAAGAATCAACATAGGAACCCTATGGTCTTGGAGACACAGGAAAAGAATGCACCATCCCTGTCTCAAGTACCAGATATAGAGGGTGAAGACAACCTGTCTTCCATACATAAATATTCACATGAATTTTTGAGAGAAATCCAAGAAGAGAAGTGGAAAAAAGAACAAGGAACTCATCCTCCTATTCAAGAAATAGATGACCTGCAGGAGCAATTTCCCAAAGACATCCCTTCTATCTACGATGATGTAGAGGAAGAGCAACTGAGTGAACACATAGGTTTCGAATCCAATTCTTTGCAAGAATTACCTCAGTTCACAGGACCTTGGGAAGCCAAGTCTATTAGCATGAGAGCACCCACGATAATAGTGAGGAATGAAGAATCAGTAATCCCTAGAAACACAGAAGTGATCAAGAACACTAAAGTACAATGTCACCTCACTCTAGAGGAATTATTGAAGGTTAAGCCAGAATTATGGAAACACGTAGCAAATCAATTCCCTTAGCCTGCTACTGCTCCCTCACAGATAGGATCACACAAGAAGGTACCAGAGATACCCGTAGAAAGAATCGGAGATGTAAGCGAAGGAGAGGAAGGTAATACTTATCTTCCAATAACCCATTAGGGCTACACCTCCAAAGCCATATTAGATTCAGGAGCCGGAGTAGCAATAGCTACCACTGCTTTATGGAAACATTGGGGTAAGCCAACATTAAGACCCACCAAGATGAAGCTACAAATGGCTGACGGACACATAGAAAAACCATTAGGTTTACTAGAAGGCATATCTCTCACCACTTGTGGTGGAGAAGTAATTCTTTATACTTGCAACATTTAGGAGTGACTACTAAAGTCAATCTTAAAGACTATTCACATTGAGATGTACCCCCAATACAATGGAATACCATCCATAAGACACAAGAGGAAATAGAATCGGTGCACTCATTGGAATTAGACCCCTCATGGTTGCACAAGGATACCCATCTATGGATGTGTAAAGTAGCCAAACAGGAGGAAGAACGATTAGAAGCCAGGACCTTAGGTTCAGAACAACATCCACGAACCCTTCAAGACCCAGCTTACGCACTTGTAGTATTTCCAGACGAGTAATTCAAGCCTCATGGTTGGGTAGAAATTTTAGCAACAATGGGTGTAGCCATCAATGAAGAACAATGGACATCCCACTGTGAAGGGGATGGTTATGACATTTCAATCTTCACAATAGAGCCAATCATGTGTAATTCAATTATAGAAGAATGTGAACCTAGCACTGATGCATTTGAGGATGCAAGTTACTTCGATCTAGAGTCAATCATTATGGACCCTCCTTTTGCATAAGATGAAGAATATTTCTACGAAGTAGAAGCTCACCCTCAGGGACACGAAGAAATCATGAATGAGGTAAGGTGAATCACAGAAGTGACTACCAAAAGTGAAGATAAGAAAAGAAAGAAGAAAGAAACCACGTTAGAGGAAGAAGAATCTTTGTTCGAAGTACCGGAGAACTTCAAGAAGTATGAAATAGAAGATAGAAGACTAATGGTACGAATGCCTAACAGAAAAGCTGAGGTTGGACAAGTATATGATAATTGAGAGAAAACCAAAAAAATCATAGTCACCATAGAAGGAGAAGAAGAAAAATGTACATACATAGGGCATGATTTGACAAATGAAGAAGAGGAAGAGTTAGTTTCTCTATTGCGTGAATATAGAGATATGTTCGCCTGGAGTTAGAAAGACTTGAAAGGAGTAGACCCGGATATATGCTCCCATAGAATCCCTATGACTCCCGATGCAAAACCTACGAAACAAAAACCGTACATGTACAATGATAACTATGCTTCAAAGATTAAAGAAGAAATAGATCGTTTGATAGAAGCAGGATTCATTTATGAAATTGAGCATACTGAATGGGTACCCCCCATTGTGGTAGTGCCCAAGAAGAATGGAAAATTGTGTGTGTGTATTAACCTTAAAAAAGTTAATGTTGCCACAATTAGAGACAGTTATCCTCTTCCTATCACGGAACACTTATTGGAAAGAGTTGCGAGCAAGGAAGTTTACAATTTTCTTGATGGTTTCTCAGGCTATAATCAAGTAGCCATTGGTCCAAAAGATCAACACAAGACAACGTTTGCCACAGAATGGGGCATATTTGCATTTCGTGTAATGCCATTTGGGCTCACAAATGCACCCGCCACTTTCTAGGGACTCATGTGTCACATTTTTAAGGAATTCTTATGCAAGAATTTGGAAGTCTATGTCGATGACATATGTGCACATTCGAATATGAGGAAGACTCATATCCCAGAATTAAGGCAGTGACAAATGTCGAGAATATTAGGTTTGTTTGAACCCAAAAAAGTGCGTTTTCATGGCCAGACAAGGCAAAATTCTAGGACACATTGTGTCAAAGAATGGAATCTCTACGGATGAGGAAAAATTGAAAGTAATTGCCGACTTACCTAGACCAAACAACATAAAAGAGGTACATGCATTTATGGGTCATTGCGGTTATTACAGACGATTCATACACATGTATGCAATCATAGCCAAGCCTTTGTACTCTCTTTTGACGAAGTTTGAATGGATAGATGAGTGTGAAAACTCATTCAATGAACTTAAACGATGTTTGTTCTCAACACCTATATGAACAACCCCATATTGGAGCAAGCCATTGCATGTACATGTGGATGCATCCAACTATGCCATAGGATGTGTGTTAGCACAACCCATGAATGAAGGTAATATAGATCTCCCCATAGCTTATGCGAGCAGACAATTGAATGCAGTAGAAAGAAATTACACCACTACAGAAAGAGAGGGATTAGGAATGATCTACGTCATAAAGAAATTCATACATTATTTGTTGGCAAACAAGTTCAAGTTCTTTACAGATCATCGAGCATTATTGTACTTAGTCAATAAGCCATGTAATAGAGGATGACTGATACGTTGGTTTCTATTGCTCATGGAGTATGACTTTGAAGTAGTAGTCAAGAAAGGAAAGGCACATCTTAGAGTTGACCACCTTTCAAGATTAACCACAGGAGAAGCTCCTCAAGGAATAGTGGATGAATTACTCGATGCATATTTATTTAACCTTGAGATAGTACCAGAATGGGCTAAGCCTATTGTCCCTATTCTCACATATGGACCCAAGAATCCTAGGATAAGGATCAAGGAAGGAGAGACTACCAAGTCTCAGAGATATCAAATAATAGCAGGAAGTATATGTAAACAGGATAATCAAAAGATTCTTGCTTGTTGTGTAGATGAGTCAGAACATGCGAATTGGTTGCAATTAGCACACATCGGTGCACTAAAGCAACATCATTCAAAACATCGTACGTTGCAGACTCTGCATAGACTAGGAGTATATTGGCCTTCTATGGAAGCATACATCTACAAGTTGTGTAAAGAATGCCCTGTTTGTTGTGAAAGACCACCAGTAGAACATGCTACCTTATATGATGTGTCTCTCACACCAGAATGGAGTGAACCTTTAGTGACGTACTTGAGGACAAAAACATTCCCTCAAGGAATGACTTTAGCATGACAACGAAGTCTAGAGCAGGAAGCTCAAGACTATTCACTTATTGGTGACAATCTATACAAACGAGGAAGAGATGGATACCTAAGACAATGTGTTCATGAAAGCGATTATTTGAGCGTACTAGAGACTGCACACCAAGGTGTTGCAGGAGGTCATTTTGGCCCTGACAGGATAATCAAAGCCATCCTCTTTGTAGGATTATGGTGGCCCACTCTTCACATGGATGCACATACCTATGTTAAGAGATGTGATGTGTGCCAAAGAACTCAATTTCCTACTCGCAGAGATGAAATGCCATTGAAACCCAGGATGGGCGGACGTGCATTTTCTAAGTGGGGTATAGACTTTGTAGGACCCATTAACCCCCCTACAAAAGGTATACATGCTGAATACATTATTTTTGCGATGGATTATCTTACCAAATGGGTAGAGGCCAAGGCCACAAAAATGAATGATGCACACACGACTGCAAAATTCTTATTTGAAAACATCTTTACAAGATATGGATTGCCTATAGAGTTAGTGAGCGATCGAGGAACTCACTTTCTAAATCAGGTCATTGAATATTTGTTACCGGATTTTATGGTGATTCACAAGAACTCCGCACCATATCATTCTCAGGCCAATGGTCAAGCATAAAGCCCTAACAGGATCCTTTGTAACATACTGACAAAACTCGTAAACAACAAATGTTCAGATTGGGACAAACACTTATACCACGTTGTTTGGGCATATCGAGTGGCCTACAAGACCATAATCAATGCAACTCCCTTTCAGATGGTTTTTGGTCAGAATGCTGTGCTTCCTTTGGACTTTCTAATACCAACCCTTAAGGCTGCACAAGAACATCAGTGGAACGGCCATGAATTATCATCGAGAATAATGGACTTGGAACGATTAGGAGAAACCAGGCTGAAAGCAACAATAGGAATATACACAGCAAAGAAGCGATAGAAAGCCTATTTTGATGCACATGTGAAAGATAAAGGCTTAAAAGAAGGAGATTTAGTCCTAGTGTATATGGTGAAACAACACGCATGGAAGTTAGAAAAGCGAGGTTATGGACCTATGATCATTAACAGAATCTCGACAAGTGGAACAGTACAATTAGCCACCTTAGAAGGAGACATAATGCCTAATTACATTAGTGGCTATAGAGTCAGGCTATACTAGGAACCTCTTACGGAGGATATGCTTAGACGACTCACATTGGCAAAGAAGCATAAGGAGGAAGAAAATAGAATACGAGTTGAAGCTCAGGCAGAAGCTATAGAACACATTAAGCGCATGAAATTAAGAAGACAAGGACTAGGGAAAGAACATTATAACCATCTGGAAACAACACCCAGATATCCCATGGCCATGTGTCAAGTAAAGTCAACCACTCATCCTAGCATAGTGGATAGGAGACCATTCATTACAGTCAGGCTAGAGCACGGCAACCCTTGCCAAGAGCTCAAGGCTTTAATTGATTCAGGTGCTATGACTAGTGCGATTAGATGGTTCCACTATAAGGACTTAGGAATAGAAATGCGGTCAATTGAGGCATACCTCATAGGGCTAGAAGGCATGGAGACCCCTTGCATGGGCCCCTAATCCTTGGCCAAGATTGGCTATACGATCATTCAGTGGACCTAAATATTAGATAAGGCTCCTTACAGATTTGAGCCTTAGATCAGCAGTGAGTGATACCGCTTGACTTCCCTAACAACACTCCGCCTGAGGTATGTAATCCTAGACCCTATGAAATGTTTGTGACGGAGGATAGGAAGATCTTTGGGCAGATCCCTCAGCTAAGCACACTTATTCCAAAGTCAACCCATGAGAGCTTGCCGATGGATAGGGGCCAGATAAGAAAATGTCAACAGATTTTCTCCTGGTCTTCCAACAGCGGACAAATGGGGACAATTGGCAGTCAGGTGGGTTGCATCAGCGGTCAGGTGGACTGCATCAGTAGCCATATGGGCAAAACACCCTACAGTGCCCATCCTTCCACACTTACCGCGGATTGGCCTAGATTTTTGATACAAAACGAAGCACTTCCTAATGGGCAGGTTTCGCAAGTGTTGGACCTCCCTTCTTTTCCAAAGCAGAGTGTCCACCAGACCTCTCAACCTCAACCACAAAGGAGTCAACCACAACGGAGGAACCCAGACCGACAACAATATCAAACGACACAAAGAAAGCAACAGTATCAGTATCACAAAGCACGCGACATGAGACAAATATGGGTGCCAAAAGGACAGAAAGCACCTACAGATTTCAACAATGCACACAAGGATAAGAAGAAGTTTCAGCAAAATTAGAGGCAGTATCCAAAGCTATTTCAACCTTCTTCTGCAAGTACGAACATTCGATAGATTTGGATCGCCAAAAAGTACCTTACGAATCGACCCACACCCACGCAGTTTTGGGTACCCAAACAGTGTATTATAGCTCAACCCTCAAGCCATGTAATATATACCACTCAAAAATCTTTTCACCCCTCAATACCACCACATCCGATATCACCTTTTGTCCCTCAGCAGAAACATACCACCCACTTAGAAACTCTTAGGAAGTGGATACCGAAACGTATCCAGACATCTTCTCCGAACCCCTTATCCAACACTACTCCCACCCCGACAAAACACTATCTTTGTAATAACTCATTCACAACTGAACTTTGTACAAATTCACACACTATCACGCAACATCACTTATAATAACAGCTCATCAAGCAATGTATGCACTATCTGAAGCATATAAGTGTCTAGAGACCTGCACTAGTTTTGCAAACATCATTCCATAAACCACATCACAACACTCGGCTACACGGGTTACACATCGGTTATGGAAAGGGATTATGGTCTCACTTTAATGGGATCATGATTAATTTCCATACTAATGTGTTAATCTTTTGTAGCAGATTTCTTCGCACCCGCATCATTCATCATGCAGGCAGAAGGACCACCTAAAGCTAGCCCCAATGTACCATGGAAAATATTGGCGAATTATTGGCGAATTATTGGCTGAACCACATCCTACAGCATAGCCACCAGAATTTCAAGGATTCCCCAGACCGATGCCAATCGATGATCCTCCTAGAGGATATACGAAAAAGGTCCATCGCAATTCACATTGGTTCCAAGGTTTAGCAGGACCTTTGGTAGATGCAGATTTTATTTTTGATGCCAATTTGACCTTTGACAATGGCAAATGGGGAAAGTATCAATTCTTTTCTAGAGAATTTGAAGCACTCTAGAACACAGAAGATTTAAAGCATGTTTGGGTGAGAGCTGGCTTCACTGAATACTTCAGTGATCCATTGCGTAAACCAAATTTCTACAGATGCTACTACTTTGTAACCACATTGAAAACTTCTGAGAATGAGGACTTGCCAGGCACATTCATTTCGCCAACCTTAGTAAACGACCCACCGTTTAAGAAGTTTTATCTTTCTAAAGATTTGATTAGAGCTGCAATTAAGATACATGGAACGCACACACCGACAGAGAGAGAAAGGCTAATTCTAGCTTTTCCTATACCCAACCTAGAAGCAAAACCAACGGATACAACGTTTGATTTTGAAATGCCGGATGCTTTTTCAAATGAATTTCTGTTTTCTGAAGGCCAATTTTTCTCTAAAGAATATGAACGACCAAGCTACCCTACCACTCTGTTTGATCAACAGCAGGGACAAGTAGTATCTAGCTCAGAAGAAGAAAGAACAGAAACAGATGATGAAGATGGAGATGATGAAGCTAGTCAAGGAAGCCAGGAATCTCAAGAGAATGTGCAGATGGATGAACAAGAACAACACACTGATACCCAAGGTGACACTAGCACTTATGAAGATGAGACATTTGAAGCAGCTGCCTACACCTTGACGATCAAGAAACTATATCGCACCATGGAAAAAGTTTGGGCGCGTAACAAGCTATCTGAGGAAGAAAGCCAAGCGCTTATAGAACAAGAACTCATCACAAGAGGTTTTAAAGAAGCGTACATCAAAGGCTTCAGAGAACTAGTTAAGTCAGTAGGCACAAATAAAGCATTAAGATATTTGCAGAGAAAACCACTTCCGCAGTTTGACCCACGTCGCATTCGATTATTATCCAAACCAAGTCAATACATTCGTGTACCAACAGATGGCCAATCTTCAGAACAGGCCAGGGAAGCCCGTCTCATTCCTGACGAATCTTTGGCAGGCGAAACAATCATCATCGACTCTCCGCCTTGCACCTCCACTGTACAAACCACCACAATTGTCAAAGTACCCACCACCCCAACAGCTCCTCCTTCACCTCCCATCCCTCCAGTCTCCTATACACCCTGCCTCTCCTAGACCATCCACATCCTTCGACAGTGCAGTAGTAGAAGCCTTTGTTGCTTCAATTCCTCTCACCCTTGCTGCACCTACACAACCCAACTTACCTCCTCGAACATCCACCCTCCTATCGAGTCCATTTCTCCATCCATCCTTCCCTTTCTTTCCCACCCCTCCAAGACCACTATTTCCATTTCCTCTTCCATTGACCTTTTCCCCCGTCTCACCTCCCCACCCCACCATATTTCCTCTTTCTTCTCTCCACCAAGCAGTACAAGAGACCCCCTCTATAAATTATTCTGTCACTTTTGTAAATCCTGTATTTACACCCACGCATGCACTCACTATCACTCCACTATTCACAATCACGGCACTCGACACCACGTCCAGTGACATGGACATATCACCACCCATTGCGCCACCACTCACCTCACCTATTGCACCATCACATTTAGGCACAACACATTTTTCCACAGTCACAACCGCATCCACATTCCCATCCCTATTTCCCCTTTGCCTTGCATCAACGCCCACATCATCTGCATTCACTACACCATTAATTTTATCACCCACTATCGACACCGCATTTCGTCAGATGTTCGCATGCATAACCCAAGTGAGAGATGAGTTTGCATCTCTTGGAACTAGTTACTAGATGCTGTAGCAGACAACGAACGAATTACAGTCGCAGCTAAATTCATTGTCAATCGAGAATGCATTGCTTAACACCCGCTACCAAGAGCTACGCCAGGCCTACCACAAACTCGAACTTGAAAGTGAACAGAAGACAAAAGAGGCTGTTACACATATTGACAACTTGTTGCAGGCTCAAACTATTCGAAACGCAATGCTAACTAGAAACATGGGATTACTCAGACATCACCTAGCAGTAGCAAAAGAAGAGAACCAACGTCTACAAGAATAGAACAGGGAGAACTTGGAAGCTGCTCTAGATCAACCGGACGAGCCCTTGAGCCCCAGATGCTTCAAAGCTGTCCCCTCCGAATCCATGAAGATGTTATTAGAAGATCATGTCAGATTATTAGAGGAATATGACAGTATGAATGAAGAATACCAGAAGCTCAAAGAAGACCACAAAGTGCTCCAATTGAGAGCACCTATATAGCAAGGAACACCAGCTCCTGCGGCCCCACCTCCTGAAATCATCGACGAACTCAAGGCTCTACGGGCCCAGGTATTGACCCTCCAAACACAAATAGCAGCATACGAAGCACCCCCCAGGCCAGATTCCCCACCGGAACTAGCAGTAGATGAAGAAACAATGACTATCCCAGTGGAGGATACTTTTGAAGAAGCTTATGAACCCTAACCAATCCCAGGAGGACGCGTCATAGCCGAAGGCCAGATGAATTTTGAACTTCCTACTCCCGCATGGATGAAGATGGTTGAAGAACTTGGCAGAACCCACTCAGCACGTGTGGAAGCACAGCTACATGCGATGGCAATGATTGAAGAACGAATATTACAATCACCTTACTTTGCTCACTTGGCCCCCCGTAGGTACATATCTGGGCACGAGCTACAATATAAGCCGTATTTTATGTTAATGGTAGAATATCAGATGGCCATCGAAAAGGAAACATGCAAGAAACCCTCCCACGCAACTCAGTTTGAGCCTGAAGACTTGCCGACGGTCGCGCAGAGAGGAGAACTATATCATCCAACTTGGTGCCAGGACTTATTACAAGAATATCCCGAAATGATGAGCACATGGGCCAAGGCACCACTCCACTTGAAGTACAACCCATGTTGGGGTCCCATGCCACATCGCCGCTCTTGGAAGGCATTTGCCATTAAAGTACAGAACAACAAGCAATGCTAGGATTGGCTCAATTACCCATATTTCAGGCCACCCACAAGACTGGTCACTGTTGGTTATATGATGGCAACGCTTCGCCACTGGCTCCCTCGCTTACGACGAATGGATGATGTAGCGGCACATATGACTGTCAAAATATTTGACATGATGTAGATGGTATTCAAAGTCTTCCTTCACATCAAGGCACCACATGTGAACACCCCGGGTTTCGAGCATGGCAATCAAGATTCAGCTTATGACATGAGTATGACACCATCGTTCCGGGTGTGTTATGCCTAGCACTGTTGAATCAAATACTTACTGGCATGCTATAAGATGACCTTCGAAGAAATGTTCACTACCGGTTTTTGGGAGTATCACTCAGAGGTGTTCATAAGCAGACCTACACATCTACTGCAATTATTTTCTTGTGAACAACTGGTGTACTCCACACATTACAGACTCCCACCACCAGAGGAACCTCAACCCATCGATTGGGAGAAGCTTGAAGCCGATCTTGCTAGAGGTATCCGCATTTCAGAACACACCCTCGTTCATGACCTACTACAAAATTATATGCGACAAACCCTGCAACAAGGTTCTATCAAGGACGATAGAAGCGAGAGGGAGGGGGGTGTTGGCAGTAGCCAGAGGCATAGACGTCGAGGAAGCATGTAAAGATAGAGCACAATGAAGTAGTAGGGAGCCAGTCGAATTCTTTTTTCAAACAAATATGTTTCAAAATACTTTTCAAACTCCAACAACGATTTTCATCACTTTCGTACCATATGTAACATAGAAAAACCCTTTTTGTAATTCGTAGCTCCATTTTGTGCAAGTTGAGGAGTCCTCAAGCTTGAGGAGCTTAGGTAGAACGATCCTACCAATTTTGGCTATTTTTGGATCCCGTTTACCCTTTCAAATAGCACCTAGAATCTATTTTTTAACTATGCCGGTCACTAGATGTGAAACTGGTCAAAACTAGTCTAGAATCTATAAAAAGAGCTAGAGAGCTCATTTTTGAGGTTAGCTAGTGTAGACGTGTATGAGCTAGAGTGAGCTTGAGCTTGTAATTAAGATCTAATAGAGTCTATTTTCCTACCTTCCATTGTGTCTTGCTTGTCTCTTCATGTGTGTGTATGTGCGTGTGCATCTCTATGCTTCTCACCTTCACTCTCACTACATCTCACATTCACGATCTTCTTATCACTCCTATCTCTTCCGCTGATTGACATTAAGGAGGTAGAGCTTCTTAATGTGGTTCTCACCATTGTGCTAGAGCTCACCCCCGGCAATGACGACAAAATTTGGTGTAGCTCAGTGATGATTAGCACCTCCTTTAATGACAATCTAGGAAGACATGAGGATGGTATGAAGACCTCGAGCAACTGATGTGCACAAGTGGTGATGGAGAAGCACACTAGCATGCACACACATACACACACATGTGCACACATGGCAAGAACAAAGAGAGTAACAAAGGAGTAACTTCCATTACAAAAGAGTTCTCATACAAAGTTCAAATCTACAACAAGCTAAACCCCAAAAATGAGCTCTCTAGCTCTTTTTATAGTTCTTGACTAGCTTTGGTCCTGTCCAGACCTAGTGTTTTGCCTAGTTAAAAATTAGGTTCCTAGGCTATTTTGGAGGCTCAAATGAGCTTTGAAAATTATGAAAATTGGTACATAAATACTACTAATACTCCTCAAGCTTGAGGACTCCTCAGCTTGCACAAAATGGAGAAGGAATAATAAAAAATGTTCTTTACAATGGTGTGAAGTGATGAAAATCACTGTTACAAAGAGGTTAAGTCGAAAGATTTTGCATTGAGCACATTGCATCGTCTCTCATCATTCATTGCTTTCAAGATTACAAGTTCGTAACATTCCTAAAGCTTGAAGACTCCTTGGCTTTAACAAAATGGAGGCAAAATATAAAAAAACAAGTGTTTACATTGAGGTGTAGTGATAGAAATCATGCTTGATTAAATTATTGTTTTTTGAAAAAATATGGACATGCCTATTCATTGCCTGATCTATGTTGACCACCTTGTCTGCTTAGTCCACCTGACTGTCTCCTCTTTGGCTCCCTTGTCTAAAGTGTCCTTGTCAGCCGAGTCCTGACTAATCGCTAATACTTGCACTTGAAGAAAAACTTTATCATCTTCTTGAGAGACTCTTGGAGATCTCTGCTTGTCAACATATTCTTTGGTCCTATCAATTTCTTGCTGTATCTTGGCTATAGTCATTTCTAAATTTGCTTGGAGTTTTTCTAAGAACTCCATAGCACTAGGACATTTCTTTGGGATTTCTATGGTACTACCATCATTGGAATCTATGCCATTATTCATCTCAAAAGGAGAAATCCCAATCACTTTATGATGTTATTATTGTATGAAAACTCTAGTAGTGGAAAATAACTATCCCAATTTGTCTGCCTCTCAAACACATATGCCATCAACATGTCCTCTAGTATTTGGTTTAATCTCTTGATCTGACCATCTCTTTATGGATGGTTACCACTACTCATTTTTAATGACACTCCAAGCTTATCAAGGGAAAACTTCCCAAAGTGATCTATGAATCTAACATCCATATATTAGACTATGGATGTCAGTAACCCATGCAATATGAAGACATGCTAGATAAAGAACTCCGTTACCTATGGAGCATCTATTGTCTCCTGCATTGGCATGAAATGAGCTATCTTGGTCAACATGTCTACCACTACTAGGATAACATCCCGCTTCCTTTGAGTTTTTAGTAATGCCACTATGAAGTCCATGGATATAATATTCCACTTGTGCTTTGGAATATGCAAAGGGTGTAAAAGAGCTAGTGTCTTAACTCTTCTTCTTTGTTGACCTTATATGCCTGCCATCTTATCTTAAAAAATGACATTTATGGCTATGCCGCTAGCATCTGTCTCCAACTCAAATAGCTTCTCTAGATCCACCACTTTGAGTATCGAAGTCTCTAAAAAAGCCTGCTTTAGAGTATCAAAGCTATCTTGTTTTTCTTGCTTCCATGAAAAAAGAAATTTGCCTTGAAGCAAATTCTTCATAAGCATGACTGTTGACAAATAAGACGAAATGAAATCTCGATATAAATAAAAAAAGTCCTAAAAATGATGGAAGCTAGCCCTCTTCTTGAGGAGTTGACCATTCTAATATAATTAAGACCTTCTTGGGATCCATCTTGATCCCATCGGCTCGAATTGCATGCCCTAGATACTCTTATCATTGGAAGAAATAACCAACTTTTGTTGGGATCTACAAAGAATTCATTTCATTTTAATTGGTTTAACACTAATCTTAGATGACTTTCATGCTCATGGACATATTTACTATACACAAAGAGATCATTCAAAAAATCCACAACAAACTTACCAAAAAAAGGATGCAAAATGTCATTCACTAGCATCATAAAAGTGGAAGGTACATTACTAAGATTGAGTGACATAACTAAATACTCATAATGACCAAAAGAGGTCTTGAATGCTATCTTATGTACACATTACTCTTTAAGTCTAATCTGGTGGTAGTTACTCTAAATCTATCTTATTAAATACAATTTCTCCACCAAGAGCATCAAGTAGATAATCTATTTTGAGCATGGGATATCGATGCTTGATGGTAATGTTATTGAGTGCATGATAATCCTTGCACATCTGATTAGACTTATCTTTCTTCTAGGAGAATTGGTGTTGCAAAGGGAAAATAGTTGGGCCTAATCAACCCGTTCTCCAAATACTTATCCAAAAACTTGTAAAATTCATTCTCCTCTTGTAGACTCATGCAAAATGGTTGTCAATTGATTGGACTTACTCCTAGCACCTACTCGATCCCATACTCAATATTCTTGAAAGGAGGTAAACCTGAAGGTAATTCACTTAAAAACAATTCCTAGAATTTATCTCCCACCTTCTCTGAAAGTCCTTGAGCATTCCAATTGGAGCTTCCTCAACTGTGAGAATCCATCACTATACAAGATAATACACAAAATACAAAAAATAAATGTACTTACAATTGATTTTGAGAACATTGGTTGTGGTCACCAATCATGTCTCTTCGTGATCTAGCTCTCCACAAATCAATAATGGACCCCCTCATGCGCAATGTGACAAACATGAGAAGGAAAACTTATGATTGGTCATTTCCTAGCTTTCTGCTACTTACTAAGGACTACATCGAAATGGGTCAATCATGCAATCTTGAAATCTAATCAGTCCTAATAGGACTATATTTGTGTAGGATGGACAACAACTTGCTGGTTCCATGTTTCAATGCCCTCCCCATCAGCAAACCCCATAGGCTTGATGACTATGGATGCAATATTTTTTTTCTTTTTAGGATTTTCTTTAAATGAATTATTACCTAAATATCCATATCATAAACCTTCTTTCATTGCCCTCTATTTTTGTTGAGGGGTAAGCATAGACTTATCGAAAACCCTATGAACTAGAATGAATACTTTCCTTATAGCTTCAGAAACTATTTTGACCATGTGAACCTGCTTAGCCTCTCTCTCAATCTATGCAACAATCAAAATAGAAGCACTCAAAGAAGAGGGTAGACTCATCTTAGTCCAAGAGGACCTCTTGCCTTGGGAGCCTGCGTCCCTATGACCATCCTCTTAGACTAGAGCCATATCTATGGAATATGCCAAAGAGTGGCACCTATTCTTTCTAACTAAGGGTCAATCCCAAGATGAACTTGTGGACTTGGAGAAAATTTGGAATGGAGTCTAGTACTTTATGAAGTACCTCCCTATACTTATCTACATATTCTTGGATAGTCTGTTTTTTTTTTAACTAACGAAAACCAAGAATCAAGTGCCTTGGACATCTCGACAAGCCGCATAAAATTTTTATATAACAAGGCTTTAAATTGTTCCCATTTGGTGATATCTTTCTTGTCTTGTTCTATCTTATGGCACCATCCATGGACACCATCCATAAGGTTATAAGTAGCTTGTTCACTATTATGCCTATCATCCACGATATGACATAAGAAAAAACATTGTTCCCACTTGTTGAGCCATTGCTTAACGACCTCAATGGTAGGGGCACTCATAGAGCCATGTAACACAATGAATTAAGATCCTTAAGCTACCACTTAGCTTCTCTAATTGGGATGACCTCACTAGAGACCCCCTAGAGTGTGGTGCTCACTTGGAGGTCCTAACTCCATCCACCAATGTCAAGCATGGCTTCCTTTTTCTTAGAGCTACATATGCGTTCTAAGTTGATATGAAGTGTACTCTTTTAAGTATGAGATCCTTTGGATCATGGTCTCTACGGAATCTAGGGAATGTTGAGCCATGTATGTCTTCTCGTTATGGGGACGATGGTCTTGAATCCACATCTATAGAAGTGTGAGTTCCTTTCTTTTTACGTTTTATTGGTTTTATGTGTTCTTTTAAAGTATGTTTTATTGGTTTTATGTGTTTTTTTTTAAGTTTATGTGTGTGTATATACATAATAAAATAGCTCTCCATAACATAAAATAAATTACTACAAAGACTAGATCCTATACATTAATGTGTCCTCAAAAAAGTATATTAAGTTCAAAACCATTTCATTATGTCGTGGCATACTATTACTGTAGATGCACATATATTTTTTTTGTTGTAATGGAACCTTGTTTTTACGGTAAATGAATAGCCAAAAAAACCAGCAAACACAAAGTCAAAACTACAAGACATGGATGGGCGCAAAAAATCTCATATGAACCCTTAATACATTAAATACCTATAGTTGTAAAACCTACAAAGGGTCAAATAGTTTCTCAAATTTACAATGTTTTTTCAACCATAAATTCTCAATAGCATGAGAGTATTTGATGGAGTTAAGATATTTCGTTAAATTTAACGAAGCTTTAAGATGCTTGAACTATCCATTCTCCATTCAAACTATCATATTTTAGAGTCAAACGTAACTTTTTGGTAGAGCCTTAACGACCAATTTCATGAGCTACAATCATGTGTACCAAAGCAATGGTTTACTACGCAAGACTCACATTCAATCCTTGCTCATGGAGTCTACAGTGATAATTCAGTTTTTCTTTCAATCCCTTAGCACTTTTATAATTATTAGTAACAAGCCATATACACCTTGTGGTTATGGCCTACTTATAGTACCTTTTGTATATGAGGAATTCTAAAAGTCAATCACAAGTGAACAAATGTACACATCCTTCAACCTATTCAAAAAATTGGTAAGGATACATAAAAAAGTTGTAGCTAGAATAATGCTGATATATTTTGGTAGTGATGTGTGTGAACACACTTGGGGCCACCAAGGCACTTTTTTCCCTTTTTAGGAGTTTTTTTGCCATCGGCTTGTATATATGCCTATAACCCTAATGGGTTACTTATCCTTGTACATTCACTTGGTAATACATTTAGTATTGTGTGTTGTGGTCCAATATTCTTCTCCTTCTTTGTGCTATTCACATGCTTCCTCATTTTTCCTAATTCATGGGGAACAAGACCCATATTCAATCCTTGCTTAAATGGAGTTCATAGTGATAATTTAGTTTTTCTTTCAATCCCTTAATGTTTTTATAATTGTTAGTAACAAGCCATATACAGATTGTGGTTATACCCTACTATTGGCAACCATCAAAGGCATAGACGCAGAGGACACATGTAAAGGTGGACTACAAAGAGTCGTGGGGATCCATGCAGTCAATTTTTCCACTAAACATATTTGATATTACTCTTTCAAAACCCCAAACAATGATTTTTATCACTTCTGTAACATATGTATCATAGAAACACCCACTTTTGTATTTACTAACTCCATTCTGTACAAGTCGAAGAGTCCTCGAGCTTGAGGAGCTTAGGTAGAACAAGCATATCAATTTTGGCTATTTTTAGATCTCATTTAGACCTCCAAATAGTGCCTAGAACCTATTTTTTAACTATGCCAGACACTAGATGTGAAATCGATCAAAACTAATCTAGAATCTGTAAAAAGAGCTAGAGAGCTCATTTTTGAGGTTAGGAAGTTGGAGATTAGATCTATTTTTGAGTTTGTAAGAGTGTTATTGAGCAATAGAATCTACTTTCAACCTTCCATTGTGTCTTTCTTGTCTCTTCCTTGTGTGTGTATGTGTGTGTGCATCTCCATGCTTCTCACCTTCACTCTCACTACATCTTGCGTTCATGATCTTCATATCACTCTTATCTCTTTCGGGGATTGACATTAAGGAGGTGGAGCTTCTTAACATGGTGCTTACCATTGTGCTAGAGAAACACCAAATTTGGCACCGTTGCCAGGGATCGAGTTCTGTGACGAATGCATGATGGTAAGAGTATAACAAGAATTGGCATCAGAAGGTAAACATTTCAGTTTTTGTTGTTGATTTTGAGTAGTTTTTTGTGTTTTTCATCTCCTCTACACTCCTTCACCACCGCATCATCTTCTTCCACTCCAAAAAAATGAAAAATTTCACCATATCCACCTATCCTCCTCATATCCCTCATTTGTACATGCGAGAGAGAGAGAGCGCTTTTGAGCTTGTATGTGTGTGCATGTTTTTGAGTTTTCTAGCAGGTACAGTGCTCCAGAATAGTAGGAGAGCTCCAAAAGGTAAAAACTCAGACTTTTTGCCATATCTGCCAAAGCTCTTGGACCATTGTAATGGTCTAAGAAAGTCAAAATTTTTGGATTGTGTCTATTGCATGACACAGGCGATCATTGCACTTGCACGAATCCACAACCGCATCCTTGAAATCATCAATTTGGTGGACCATCACGACAAGCTCATGCCATCATGATTGTGTCGCACCATCATGATTAGCTCACACCATTGTGATGGCTCGGCTAGACCATCATGACAGTCTCACACCATCGCAAGAGTCTCACACCATCGCGACGGTCTCACACCATTGCGACGGTTCAGTTGGACCATCATGATGGTCACTGATCATCACGATTGTCACTGCCCATCATGATGATCCCGTCGACCCCATGCCATCGCAATTGGCTCATGCCATCGTGACGACCAACTTGCCATGTGTCCTCTAGACCCTCGTGACGATACAGGTACGCCATTGTGATGCTTCAATTTTCAAACCATCAAAATTGGCTCAAGTCGTTGCGATGCCTCATGATCATCACGACGGGCATACGCCATCACGACGGGCATACGCCATCACGACGGTTCTGTTGACTGTTGACCATTGCAACGAGCTAGCGCCATCGCCACTGCTTGTTAGTCTGACCATCATGATCACTCATTTTTGGACCATCATGATGTCTCGCACCCTCGGACCATCACAATGCCTCGCACCCTCGGACCATCTTGGCGGTTCCAGACCATCGCAACGGTTCCAGACCATCGCGATGGTCCAATGCCATCGTGATTACCTCAGACCATCGTGATTGTCTACGTGAAATGCTAAATTAGTGTTTTGATTTATTGCAAATATAAGGCCTATTTTGAGTGAATTTGTGAGTGATTAGGCACATTTAAGACCCCTTAACTCATATTTGGAAAAAAATCTGACTACCATTTTAATCCCCGAGAGCCTGGACGTCCATAACTTTTTCATTCGAAGTCCGTTTTTTGAGCTCTAGGGTTCGTTAGAAAGATCTTTTCAAATTCTACAGATGTCAACTATTTTTTTTCAAGAATAACATGTTGATATTTGGGTAGGAAAAATTGAGGTTGACCCATCTGTGGGACGAGGAAAGCAATGGGGCATTTGAGAAATTTGGCCAAAGGAACAGGGACCCTTAAAGGTGTATATATCAAAGTGTTTGATCATTGTATTAAGAATTGCTCTAAACTTTGGATTTGTATAGGTCTAGGAAGATCTATCTAGTGGCAATCAAGGCAAGACCGGTGGTGGACGCAAGGCTTGGGAAGCATGACTTATGGGACATCAGAGCTATCAAAGAAGCTAACTCGAGGTTGGAAGAATACTCAAGCCCCTCAGTCAATCATTATCTTAGGCTAAACATCTAGCATTGTGGATTGAACTAGGAAAACTTGATAGTCTAGAAAAGGAAAAGGAGATAGAATCTGATAGAATCCTCTAAAACCTCAAAGAGACAAAAAGTTCAAAGATGGAAAGCAAGAAGAGAAATTATTAAAAGCAAGTGGATCAAGAAGTTGCCTAAAGAGAAGGAATAATGAGTAAAAGACCTCAAGCCCAAGATAAATTGTCGAGCCAATCAAAACACAAATGTGGTGAAGAAAAATCAAATGAAGGAGCAAGAAAAATCAATTCTAGTAGATCCTACGCGTGAAGACTTAAAAATGTGGTTAAAAGCTTATCAGTCTAGAATTGGGACATGACATGGTCCAGAGAAATATGATAAAAGTTACCCAAGAGGAGACCTTGAGAAGGAAAGACTACAAATATGTAAGAAATTAATTGAAATTGCTCAGACCATGCTAGAGTAGGTAATATCAAGCCTCCCTGAAATAAGAATCTCATACTGTGGCCACTTCCAGTTGTAAGGCTGAGTATAGGGTAGCTTTCACAACGACTGTTGAGTGTATGTGGCTCATATGCCTTATGGCTGATTTGGGTGTTGGTCAGTCTTATGCCACCACCATCTTTACTGACAGTCAGAGCACATTGGTAGTTGCGAGGAACCCTGTGTTCCATGCTTGCACTAAGCACATTGAGGTGCATTATCATTATGTCAGGGAGAGGTTCTCTGCTGGGGAGATCAGCTTCGCATATGTGCCCACGCAGGAGAACATTGCAGACTTTTTCACGAAGGCTCTACCTAGGGAGAAGTTTGAAGCTTTCCGCAAAGCTCTCGGCTTACTTCCTTTTGTGGAGTGATTTCCACATAGGTTGGCACTTCCTTATACATGAGTGCCAGCTCCTTGTTCACTGCATCACTCCTAGGGGGGATTTGTTGATATATTTAGGTAGTGATGTGTGTGAACACTCTAGGACCGTTAGGGACACTTTTTTTCCTCTTTAGGAGGTTTTTTCCCCCGACTTGTATATATGCCTATTGCCCTAATGGGCTAGTTATCTTTGTACATTCTCTAGTAATACACTCACTATTGTGTGTTGTGCTCCAAGCTTCTTCTTCTTCCTTGTGTTGTTCACGTGCTTTTGTAGACGTCTAGCTCCAACACACCTTTGCTATAGAATGGGGAGTATATGCTTTTAGGGTTATGCCATGTGGTTTAACCAATGCCCTGACAACTTTTGAAAGATGAATGTGTCGTGTTTGAAGAATTCCTCAAGAAAAGTATGGAAGTCTATGTAGACAATTTATATACATACTCTTCTCAGCGCACATCCCACATACCTAAATTGAGAAAAATATTCGACAAATGTAGGCAATATAGTGTATGTCTAGATCTAGAGAAATGTGTTTTCATGGTACGACAAGGAAAGTTATTGGGACATATAGTGTCCAAGAATGGAATCTCTACTGATGAAGATAAGATCAAAGTTATTCTTGATTTGCTCAAACCTAAGAATGTAAAGGAAGTAAAAGCCTTTATGGATCATTGTGGATTTTATCGCCAATTTATTCAAATGTATGCCATAATTGAAAAAACCTTATATGGATGGTTGAGTCAATTTTCTTGGACAAAAGAGTGGAAAAATCAATTCAATCAATTAAAGAGGAGATTGAGTTTAGCATCAATATTGAAGGTGCCTAATTGGAATAAACCATTCCATATACATGTGGATGCATCTAATTTTGCCATTGGCTGCATATTAGCCTAGCCTACAGAGAAGGAAAGCTAGATCATCCAATAGCTTATGCCAGTAGACAACTAAACTAGGCATAACGCAATTACACTATGACTAAACGAGAGGACCTAGGGATGGCCTACACTATAAAGAAATTTAGATGTTAGCTTCTAGCCAACAAGTTCAAGTTCTTTATTGATCACCAAGCTCTATTATACTTGGTAAATAAACCTTGTAATATTGGAAGGCCATTCACATGGTTTCTATTGTTAGTGAAAATTGATTTTGAGGTAGTAGTCAAGGAGGGAATTACTCATGTAAGAGAGGATCATTTGTCTAGGATGATACATGGAGAACCACCAACGGGAGTAGTAGATGAGCTACCCGACACTTATTTGTTCAACCTAGAAGTATGCCCTAAATGGATTGAAAAATTGGTACCTATACTGACACATGGACCAAGTCATAGGATCAATGCAACTAGAGACCAAGAACTTTGGAAAGTAACAAACCTACACATACCTGCAAGAAGCTTATATTACAAGGAATCTAATGGAATACTTCTAAGATGTGTCGAAGATGGGTAAATAATTATTTTGATAAAACAAGCCCACAAGAACAAATGGATAAAGGAGTTAGTGGAACCACATAGGAGTTAAAGAGACAAGGAGTGTATTGGTCGAAAATGCAAAAAGATGTACATTAATATGTAACAAGATATCACGTGTCAAGAATCTACACCAAAGGAACATTCATCATTGTGTTATTCAACTATAGCAATTGAGTGAAGTAAGCCACTTGTAGATTACTTGACAACACAAACATATCCAAAAGGAGCTAGCCAGCGAGGAAAAAAGCCCTAGAAAAACAAAGCAAAGATTATGTAATTCTGGGTGAACAACTATTCAAATGAGGAAAAGGTAATCAATTACGACTACATGTGCACGAAGGAGAATACTTGCCCATATTAGAGATAGTGCATGTGAGAGCAATTGGAGGTCATTTTTCAGCCAACACGATGGCTAAAATGATTCTCTTTGCAAGTTTATGGTGGCCAACACTACATATGGATGTGGAGACTTATGTACAAAGTTGTGATGTATGCCAACAAATAAAGTATCCAATATGATGAGATGACATGCATTTGAGGCCAATGGTTAGTGCAAGAGCTTTTTGTAGATGGGGAATAGACTTCATAGGTCCAATTAATCCCCCAACAAGAGGATCTCATGTAGAATACGTCATAGTAGCTATAAACTACTTAACCAAGTGGGTAGAAGCTAAAGCCACTAGGAAGAATGATGCCCAAACCATTACAAAGTCCTTATTTGAAAATATCTTCACTAGATTTGGACTACCTATTAATATTGTAAGCGATAGAGGTACACACTTCATTAATGAAGTCACTGAGTCACTCATTGAATGAATTTCTAGTGGTTCATAAAAAAACTACACCATATCATCCACAAGTTAATGGAAAAGTTGAGAGTTCAAATAAAGTGTTAATGCACATCCTTACCAAGATAGTAAACAATGAGAGATCTGACTAGGATAAAAAATTGCATCATGCAATTTGGACATTCCAAGTTGCATATAAAATAGCTATAGGGACAATGCTTTTTATCTAATTTATGGATAGAATGTAATTTTTACCAATTGATTTCTTGATTCCTACTCTTCGAGTACTCGAAAAATATGAAAGGACAGGACATGAGTTACCCAAGAAATTGGATCAAATAGAGAAGTTGCATGAAACTAGATTACAAGTGGTAGCAAGCATTTATGCTGCCAAGAGAAGGCAAAAGGTGTATATGATGTTCACATTAAAGACAAAGGCCTTAGAGTGAGAGATCTTGTATTGGTCTATAGTTTGAAGCAACATGCAAAAGATCTACAACAAAGAGGATATGGTCATCCCTTAATGATAAATCAAATATCCTCAGGTGGAGCCATAAACCTAGCTACCTGGACAGAGAAATACTACCTAATTTAATAAGTGGATGTAGATTCTAAAAATACATGGAAGGCTTGATGGAACAAATGTTGTCCAAAATCTTAGGAGTGCAAAATTGGAAAAAAGAAGAAGAGAGAATAAGAGAAGAAGCAAGACTAGAAGCCCTAGAGGGAATAAGAAAACATAAGGATTGGATCAGAGAACGAGATGAGAGATACCTATGAGGGAAAAGACCCTATTCCAATGGAAAATTATCATGCCATGAACATCAAAACCCTAGAAGACGTATCAAGAGCAAGACTAAGAAGAAGAGAGAATAAGAGAAGAAGCAAGACTAGAAGCCCTAGAGGGAATAAGAAAACATAAGGAATGGATCAGAGAATGAAATGAGAGATACCTACGAGAGAAAGACCCTATTCCAATGGCAAATTATCATTCCATGAACATCAAAACCCTAGAATACCATTTGGTTGATTCTTTAGTTGATACAAGAGAAGCCCTAACTAGTATACATGGTTGTTTAGATAAAAGAATAAAGATGACACTCACTTCAACAAAAGCTTATATGATAGGGATTGGAGCGAATCTCATTAAGTGCCTACGAGAAGTAACCCTATCATTATATCTAGGAAACAATTACATGCAACAAAGACTCTTGGTCTATAATGACTTAGATCTACTAGAAGAACTAGTTCTAGGACAAGATTGAATATATGAATAGGAGGTTACAATACATCTAGCCCAAGGGTATATTTCAGCCAAGGTAGGACATAGGGAAGTTTTTAGTCTCTTAGAGGAGAAAACACTAAATGTAATGGACAAAGAAAACCCTAATGTACCAAATCAAAGTGTTCATGAACTTGAATCCCAACCAAAACCTTTGTCTGAGAATTCCACCTCTCTACCTATCATAAATGTCAATGAAAAATCTTGCTCTAGTTCACATGATCAACCAAAAAATTCTTCTCAAAAGATAAATTTGGAGAGCCTTAGTGAGGTCATTCATTCTAGAGAGGAACATGGAGAGTTATCTATATGCCTTAGGTCAAGAGGGACTCAACAATTTTTGTGAAAGGGAGTAAAACATATCTGGATTTGCAAGGATCAACTTCACGAGTACAAACATATAGAAGGGCAAATACCACTAACAAGCATGAGACGGAAGAAGTCATTCAAAGAAGAATGAGCACCACAAGTCAACCCAAGGATGATTAAAGTGTGGCTACCTAAAATACTCATATAAGCTCAAAAACAACAAAAGAAAGTATGGATCTTGAAGAAGACATTGGACAAAGCAAAGGAGGAAATCAAAGAACTATCCAGGAGCATCATCCAAGCAAAGACCATTAAAGTTATACAAGCAATTCAAAGTCCAACAAAGGCCAACAAAACCAAGGAAGGCACAAAAGCAAAGAAAATCCATATGGAAGAGCAAAACAAAGGGGGTAGCACCAACATTGTGAAACATAGCATTTAAAAAGGGTTGACATCAAGCTTCAAAGATACCTCAAGTGTGGAGACCAAAAGACAATCAAGCAAAACAATAGTTGGAGAAGCAGTGTCAGAATTCCACTCATGCTGAGCTGAATACACTTAGAGTATGCAAAGTATGGCCACACTACAAGGCCTCACATTCGACACACAACTTCTTTAAACAATTTAGTGGTTCATATTTCCTTCAAAGGAAATAGATCTTCATTTGTACTATAGTAGTGTAGGACTTCGACTAACCATTACTAACAATTGCTTTGACTATGACTAACTATTTCATGTTTCTTTTTAGAAAATAGAAGAATAAAAAAATATATCTTCAAGTATCATGATTCACTCACCTATGTGAGGGGGAACTGTTTAAAAGGGAAAAAAAGAATGTTTGAGCACTATGGAAAAAAGGAAGCTTTCCTAATTTCTCATATTAGTCACATATTGCAATTCAAGTTCAGATGACTTCTAAGGATTCTGAAGCAACCAAACAAATGGAATTCAACGAATTTCCCTCGGAGTGTGCAGTCTATTTTTGGGATGACCTACCAATTGGTGACCACCTTTTCCTAATTACCATAAGAATCATGGACCGTGACCATCAATTCCCTGTGATGAGTTAAGACTTCAAAATTCTTCATGAATCACCTAGCATAATGGACACATGGACCAAATCTAGAATCGAAGCTTATTGAAGCTTCCAATATATAAGCCATATTTTGAATGATGCACTCATCATAAATACATTGCATCCTATAGTTGAAAAACCTTCTGTACTATAAGCAAGAGTCATGGATTTACAAGGAGATTGTCAAACTATCTGCTTCACCCATGAACTGATCAAAGAAGCATTTGGATGGACTAAAGATGGTATTACACATCTCAAGGACAAGAATCATGAAGCCAAAAAGCATAATTTTGTGGATATTAATAGAATGGATGTTGAAGAAGAAGTGTATCTGGTGCATCAACACTTTTGTTTCGTGAACATGCACAGGTACACACCACCACAAAAGATATTATTCTAGCTACTATCTCATGCGATTAAGCAAATTGGCAATCAAATCAATCTGACCCCTTATGTGGAAGAAAGACTTTTTGAAGCCAAGAAGCAATGGGAAATCAAAAAAATTTTGAATGGAAGGACCACACTAACAATCTTGATATATCATGCATTGAACATACAATCCCTAAGTCAACTTTGACTCAAGCACCTCCCATTACAGAAGCCGAGTTGGAAGAAGCCCTTCATACTACTCACACATACATGAAAGCACATGTGAATCTCACTTTCCAAGGAAATCATTACAGGCAAATGAGCGAGGCTAAAGAGAAGAACCAACAAGGGAAAATTTTATCAAAGATGGATTGTTACAAAGAATTGGGCCTAGAAAACTCAAGTTCATATTTTGGCTTGAATGCAAAAGATGATCAATCAACTGTCAATGCTTATCTAAATAAGGAAATTAATGATGATGGTCGTTGGGATGAATTGGATCAAATGATGGATCAACAAGAAGTGGTCAATGAGCGAGAAGAATCGAGAAGAAATGCGGTTGAGGATGAAGTGCCAAGGACTCCTAGACGGGGTATGGATGGTACACGCACACTTAAAACAAATGATATGACAAAATTGTAGTTTCAAGAAATCATATTAGAAACAAGAAACACTTTTATCCACCCAAAGGAAGAAGCTCAACAAGATAATGAGACAAGGACCAAAGAGCATGTCATGTCGATTAGGGTTATTGCAAAGCAATCTCCATTAGATGTGCATCATGAAGGAAGCATTTTAAAACGTGCCCCAGAGACTGAGGCTGAGCCACATATTCAATTACAAATTCTATAGCCCTTCAATGAAATGGTGCATACTCATAAAAGTAAAGATGTGCTAACAGTGGTTCAATGTGGACTTCAATGAAATTCTATAGCCCTTCAATGAAATGGTGCATACTCATAAAAGTAAAGAACCTCCAATCATACCTAAAACGTGGTTCAATGTGGACTTGGCACAACTTAAACTAGTAGTTATTCACATGATTCAAAGTTCCATAGACACATAACAATAACTAACAAAAGTAGACAAAGAATATGAGCAAACCCATATAGAGAAAAACTAGTTCAAAAATTGAGTGAGAATCTGTCTAATCAAGTATTAAAGACCCAACAAGGACTCAAGAAGATGAAAGCAGAGTTGGTAGTAGCAACTGAAGATATAAGCACATTAAAGATTGATAATGTTACTTTAAAGTCCCAAATTGGTGAATTGAAGAACGACTATAAGAGAGTGCAGAAGGAGAATGTTGAGATTAAAAAAAATACGATCAATGTGAAGCAGAAAAGATGTCTCTCAAATAGAAGCAAGATTTTGGAAGCACAAATAGAAGTGTATATGGAAGATCTGGATTCCCTAAGGAGTAGAAAAAAAGAGTTTATGACTTCATTACTCCTCAATCAACCACCCGATGTCCAGGCATATGATCATAATGAGATACACAATCTGAAACTGAAATTAGAAAACATGGAAAATCAATTCAAGATCAAGCAAATATTATATACTCAAATAGAAGAAAAGTATGCATGAGAAACCATAGAATTGAAAAGAAATTGGAATGAAGTGATCCAAAAGTACACGGAATAGTGCCAGCAAGATGTTGAGCAACTCAAGGAAGTCTACAAAGACAAAATAAAAATAACAGAAGAGCTCAACAAAATAAAGAGGTAGAGTGAGGAAAAAGATCAATTGATTGCAAAACTACAAAGTCAATTATTGAAAATTCAGAATGATGCCATCGCTCAGCCAATGAACAAGGGGACACCAATGGTACAAGTTGAAACTCGTGCTACTAAAGAGACTCAGGTACATTCTCTCTCTCCCCCCATTGTTTCATCATTGATAAGAGATCAACAATAGAATGCTATCGATGACCTTCCAGTGTCGTACAATACAAAAGTAGACCAAAGAGGAGAAGCACTATTGGCATCACGTTTGACATAAACTTCTGAAGATGTAGTTGTATGAATTATGAAAGAAGCACAAATCAATTGCAAGGATTTGAACACAATAATGAAGCCTTTTAATGTAACGTACATCATTATGAAAGAACAGACACACAAGTATATCAAGAAAATGAACGAGAAAGATGTGGACCTAGAACTAAACTTTAAAGCTTGATCTTTCAATTATACTCAAGTAGAATTTAAAGCGGTCGATCCTGTTGGCAGTGGTCAGGGCGGTCAAGGACTTACTAGACAAGGGAGCCAACGTGAAGGGCCAAGCAAGCAAAGCAGTCAAAGAAGATCGGGCAAGTAGGCCATCATTTTTCATGAAGCTGAAGATCAAGGACAAATCACAGGAGCACATCAAAGAGGTGGACACACAAGAAGAAGGAGCAAGTAGGGAGCTCCAGGAAGTGTATGTCAAATTGTTAGAAGAAATCCCTACAAAAATAGTGATTTTCATCACTAAAAGCCATTATAAATACCATTTCATATTTTTGTAGCTCCATTTTGTGCAAGCCAAGGAGTCCTTGAGCTTGAGGAGCATTAGAAGTACCTACCTATCAATTTTCATATTTTTTAGACTCCATTTGAGCCCTCAAATAGGCCCTAGAACCTAATTTTTAACTAGGCCGGACACTAGGTCTGGACAGGGCCAAAGCTAGTGAAAAACTATAAAAAGAGCTAGAGAGCTCATTTTTGCAGTTAGCTTGTGGTAGAATTGAACTTGTAAGAGCACTTTTGAGTAATCTAAAAGAACTCCATTGCTTTTCTCTCTTTGTCTTACCTTGTGTGTGCGTGTGTGTATGTGTGTGCATGTTAGTGTGCTTCTCACTCAGGCACTTGTGCCATCACTTGTTCGAGGTCTTCATACCATTAAAGGAGGTGCTACTCATCACTGAGCTACACCAAATTTTGGCGTCGTTGTTGGGGATCGAGCTTTGAGGACGAGCATGTGATGGTAAGACGTAGAGTTGTGACGTTGGCGTAGTAGGTAATTTCTTTACTTTCTTTTCTCTTTCTTACTTCACCATCATCATCACCATCATCATCCTCACCATATCCCACCTCCATCTCCATCATCGCGAAAATTTCAGTTTTTGATCATATCTCCTTTCCCCTTCCATTTCCCTCATTTCACTTGTGAGAGAAAGCGAGAGAGCGAGTTGTGTGCGCTGCTTTTGCATGTTTTTTGGAGCTTCCTTGCAGGTGTTTAGTGTATCATCCTCTCCAGCACGCTGCGCAGGTACGGAAAAGCTCGGCCCTGTCTCTGTGTTGTAGACCTCTGTCGATCGCGATCGACAGAAAAATCACTCATTTGGTAAAACAAAGCACACCACAATGACACACATGAGGAGCACATTCCAAATCACTACATAAAATTTAAAAATTCCATGTTTCTCTATCAATCGTGACCAACACTGTCGATCGCGATTGATAGCCACGATCAACAGCCTCTGTCAATCGCGACCGACAACCTCTATCAATCGCGATCTACAGACCCCCACGACCGACTGCCACATAGGATTCAGTCAATCGCGATCGACACCGTCGATCACGACAATTGAAAATTCACGATTGACTCAAAGACTCGCATTGCCACGTGTCCATCGCGACAGATAGAACCCCGATTGACTAAAATCACGACAAAAATCTCAGAAAAAGTGTCGATCGCGATTGACACCATCGATCGCGATTGACACCATCGATCGCGATTGACAGGACTCACGACTGACTCTGTCGATCGCGATTGACACTATCAATCGCGACTGACGTGTCAATTGCGATCGACAGGCGCCCACGGACACCTCTGTCAATCGCGATTGACAGACCTGTCGATCATGATTGATAGGCATTTTTGGCCAAATTTCTAGGGTTTTATTCCAAGTTTTTGGGGTAAATTTTAGACATACTTATCAAGCAAATAGTGATTTGTGAGGTCCCGACACTAGTAACTTGAGAGAAAACCTTGTTTTCCTGATAACTTGTTTTACCTTGTTTTAACCCTAGACCCCTGAACAGTCATAACTTCCTCATACAAAATCCATTCGGAGTGATCTTGGGCTTGTTGGAAAGCTTGTGGTAAAATTAATATTAGGATTATTAGATATAGTATTTTGAAGTTGACCATATCTAGGGGGAAAAAAACCAAGAGATCTCTAGAATTGTTTGCCATAAAGACAGAGGGCAAATTGATATCTAAATTGCATGAATGGAAGTGATTTATTATGTCATTTGAATATAAGTCTTGAGCTAACCTTTGGACTTTTACAGGTCCATCGAGAGCACTTGAGGGCATCCAGAGCAAGGGCTTTGTGCAAGCTTGAGAACCGGGTTCTTGAGCACTAAAGGGCAAGGGATCAACAAGTGAGGTTGGAATACTCTCAACTCCCTCTGTCAATTCCTAGCTTAGGCTAAGTGCGAGTAGTGCTAGAAGTAAGTCAGGGCAATGATAGGCATCTATCAAGTTGAAGACTACCTAAATACTCAAGTTCAAGCTAAAACATAATCTCTGTGTGATCGATGACTTAAAAGAAAAGAACTTAACGTGGTACGACCAAATTAAAGTGCGGAAATTAACTCAAGTATTCCTGACGACGTGATATCTGACAAGATATAAACACAATAATCAACTAAAAAAGAACCAAGTGACTGATACACATTGATCGGCAACGAGGCTCTACCTTGGGTAAAAATTGGGATTGCTCAGTTAAGCATATGAACCTTAGATCAGGACGACACCTAGGGAGAGATAGACAGAGTCTTAAGTCTTCAGAGGCTAGTGTCAATCATACTGCTAGGTCTTGGGCCGAGCAGTTGAGCCATCATTCTCACTACACTAGCTCTGAAACTAGTGAGTCTGAGATGTCCCACGGTATGGAGAGACCTACAGGAAGTTTAGGTGTGCCATATTTACATAGGGTAGAAGACCCCTACAAGACGCAGCTGGAATACCTTAGGACCAACCGATTAGGTGCTAGCATCTATGAGGACGGCCTCGGAAGATCTGTGATCCAGATCCAAAACCAAGATCAACCCATTGGACTAGAACGTCCAGCAGTCAAATTTGAAAATGGATCATACTTGGACAAAGAAGGAACCATATATGTGGTCACCAGTCACCCAAATAGGACAGACGAATTTGGTAACGTGATCCCAGAAGAGGACATAGGTGACCTAGAGCAAGGAAACATGGGTGGAGAGCCTAAAACACCTCGAGGCAAATCTGTTCTTACTAGAATTATCACACCAGAGTGGATCCCCTAGGACAACAAGAGCATAGATTTACTCTTGAACCGAGAGACTGATGAAGCTTTTTGGAGGTATAAGCCTGATCAACCTAATGAGATAGGAATGATCATGATCTATGAATTCAAAGATCATGATAGCCCAGGCAAGGTGACCTATTTAGACAACACTTCAGAGAGGATCTTTGTGGTCACCGAGCATGGAAGGCATGCTTACACTTGGAAGGGTGAATTTATTTTTTCCCAACCACGATCTAATGTCTCTTATGGCCACCCAGGAGCGGGAACATCCCAAGCTCATGGAGCTCAAAGGGACAGAAGTAGAGATAGACCGAAAATAAGCTTTGCCAATCCTGTGGGAAGAGAAAGAACAAGAACAGAGACGGATAGAGAAGAAACAGAGAGAACTAGAGTTCCAAGGAACCTAAGAAATGCTGATGATTTTCCTTTGCCAAGGCCGAGGGAACACACCAGAACCTTGAGACCTACACAGCTAGTTAAGTCCATGAAGAATTACTTCGATGGCATTGGAGATCCATACGATCATGTGGCCGAATTTAGGCAAGTCTTGAGAGCTGAACAAGTGGAGGACTTATTCACACAATACAATGCCTTTGATCTAACCCTTAGAAACACAGCCCTTACATGGTTTCAACCACTAAATGAGAGACACTTTCAGGAACATAGACCAACTTCTGGAGGCATTCATTATTGAATTCTCTAAGAGTGGCATAAGACATAATACTTCCTCACTAATTCACAGCTTCAAGAAAACCCCTCAAGAGACGGTTAGACTTGCAGGAAGAAGGTTTAGGCAATATCTAGAGGGATGTCTTGTTTCTGAGTTGCCCACACTAGCCAAACAAGTGGCTTTATTCCTAGATGGACTGCTGAGTACAAAGTTGAGATCATATGTTGTCAACTCTAGCACAATGATGAGTACCAACGTGAGGAGATACACCTCATAAATGTCAATCCGTGGAGACGTGAGGACCGGTATGAAGACCGCGAGAAAGTGATGGCACAAGTGCGTGAGTGAAAGCACACAAGCATGCACACACATACACACACACGCGCACAAGGTAAGAACAAAGAGTGGAACAATGGAAAGCTTCGATTACCAAAGAGCTCTCTTACAAAACTGAAATCTACAACCAGCCAACCTCAAAAATGAGCTCTCCAGCCCTTTTTATAGTTTTTGAGTGGTTTTGGCCCTGTCCAGACCTAGTGTCCGGCCTAGTTAAAAAATAGGTTCTAGGGCTTATTTGGGGGCTCAAACGGAGTCTAAAAATCATGAAAATTGGTAGAATGGTAGATCTAATACTCCTCAAGCTCGAGGACTCCTTGGCTTGAACAAAATGGAGTTACAAAAATGAAAAATGGTATTTACAATGGTTTTTAGTGATAAAAATCACTATTTTTGTAGGGATTTCTTTTGAAAATTTGACATGTGTTTCTTGGAGCTCCCTACTTGCTCCTTCTTCTTGTGTGTCCACTTCCTTGAAGCGCTTCCATGCTTTGTCCTTGACCTTAAGCTTCAACACTCCCCCCCCTCTTGAGTCTGTCGTCCCTGACAGACCCTTGTTGTAGTGGTCGTTCCATGTAATACGTTGAGAGGTAGCGTCCTTTGCGTCCAACAGGGGCGATCCCTCTTCCCAATGTATCCTGGTCGTTTGTCTGGTTCTTCACTTTGCCACTGTTATCTCTTGCAGTTTGTAATCCCTTTGTACGTACTTCTGCCTTGTAGTCCATCTGGGTGGTGCATTTGTGAGTTTTCCAAAACTGCTAGCTGCTCAAAGGATGTGGTCAATGTTGATTGTGAGCAACTCTCGGTGGTGGATGGCTTCCTTGTTCTTGTAGTGGTCACCGTGATGTCCTCTGATTCTTCCAAAGATGGCTTTCATAGTTTTCGTGCCAAGTACTTGTAACCCATAATGGATGATGGTCAAGTGCATTAGTGCATGGGTTGAACAAATTATGTGCCTTGTGCATGGCCTTGTAATGTGGCCCTACGTATGCGTACTTGGATAATGCATGGCAAGAAGTATGGTGCAAGAGATTGGGTCTTGAGCTAAGTGCTCAAGGGTATGCTGACGGAGAGGTTTCCTAATCTATCATGGTTATAGTGTTGTTGAAACATACACGTCTTACCATGGTGAAGGGTCCGTTGATCTTCATCTCTTCGTGTTGTGGTTCCCTCATGGTGTTTGACCGTCGGCTTGTCCTTTTTGTTGAGGGATGTCCTTGCTGGAAGTTCGCTGATGAGCATTTTCAAGCACATAGTCTTCTCTCTTTATTATTATTTTTTTTTTTTTTTTTTTTTTGGAACAATGGTGGCCGTAAACAAGAAGAAAGAGGTTAGTATCAATAACATATTTTGCATGTGAAAATTGTGTCTCATGTGCCTGGGATTTCTCAATTGTGTCTATGCACGGCCCTATAAGGTGGCCCTATATTGATGCATACTTTGGAAATGCATGACCTGAATGGTGCAAACGACAAGGTTATGCCAAAGGCACATGGTTGCTGCTGGTCGAGGCTTTTGATGTTACTTGTATACTTGATGAATTCTTTGATTGGAGGTGTCTATCGGATCTCGAAATGATGTAATCCTCCGGATTGGAACCCATTTTGGAATAGGGTTTGGTACTGTAGAGATCACCTCAGGCCAGTTCTTCTTTGGATGCAGTCCAAACTTTGGTATCCAGTGTGGTTGGCCCCTTGGTTCTGTGGATGTTGCTTGTGCTTTTGGCTTCCAAACCCATATCCTGGGTGAGTGCCTACCTTTTTTTGTAGAAGGGTTGAGTTTAGCTTCTTTTGGTCTTTGTGCTCTGTTCTTACCCTTTGCTTTCCTTGGCTTCTTTGTTGAGGCCTTTCGCATGGCGGGGAGCATAGGTCTTTGTACGTGTAAGAGCTTCTTGGGTACCCACATCTGTAATCGCCCTTGTTGAGCTGTAGCTAATTTTTTAGGCACCCAAATTTGTACCTGATTGTGGTCGGCCTTCATTGATAGCTTCGGTACCCAAATTTGATGGATTCTTTGTGCTTGACCCTGTCGTAGGTGCTTGGTCCTTCTGTTGTCATGGTCGATCTGGTTGGTTGGGAGTCCTTGAAGCAACATCGATGGTTGTACTCCTTTCTTTACCCAGATCTGTGTCATGCCCAACACTTCTTTCTTCTTGAGGTCTCTTTGTCTATTTGATAGACTGGCTGTCTTGCACTGTTTTGCTTGCTTCTGAGGTTGAGCTCCTGTGGATGCTTTGCTCTTTAAAAAACAAGAAGAAGATTTATCTTGCCTTTGCGACTGTCCTTCCGTGATTGCGTCCGTTTGGATCATAGAGCTTTTGACATCTACAACATCTTGTTCGAGAAGATTAGCCTTAGAGGAACAAAGAGAGTGTGTGGTGTCAGTTTCAGTGGGCATGCGATTCTCCAATTCTAATGTAATGCATTGATTATATACCCACACTTGAAGAAGTTGACTTCTTAGGTTCAAGTTGACAGCATGGTCGTAAATCCAATCTTCACCCAAGACAAGTGGCTCTGTGAGGTCCTCATCATGACACACTAGCATTTTGACTTTTATTGGAACATCTTGAAGGTAGATGGGAAGTTCCACCTCGCCCAAACAAGGTGTTTCCATGCCTCCTAATCCTATGAGATAGGCTTCTATGGGCTTGATGTCCAATTGCAGGTCTTGGCAGTATGAAAATCGAACTGCACTAGTTGCTGCTCCTGAGTCAACCAATGCTCTCACAGTCCTTACACTCTTTCCTTGTCCTACCTCTATAGTCACAAAGGGTCGTCGATCAATTATTTGAGAAGTAGTTATGCCCGATTTTTGGCACATGTCCATGTGATATTTTGGAGCTTTTGTGTTGACATCTAGGCCTAGCCGCCGTAGCTTATTTCTTCTGATGCGCTCTCTAGCCTCTGCTTGTGCTTCTTCTCTAACCCTTAACTCCTCTTCTTTTCGCTTCTTAGCGGTATTGAGTCTCATGAGCATTTCCTCTGTAAGAGGTTCTTGATATAATTTGACTCGGCATCCACTAATATAGTTTGGTAGGATATCACCTTCTAAAGTGGCCAATTGCACTGCACCGCTAGTGGAGAGTCTATTAATGATCATGGGTCCATATCCTTGTTTCTCCAATTTGCGGGCATGTTGCTTTAGCGTATAAACCAGCACTAGATCTCCTTCCTTCAATCCTTTATCCTTTACATGGGCATCAAAGTATGCCTTTTGCCTTTTCTTTGCAGCATAAATGCCTGCTGCTGCCCGTAGCCTCGTCTCACCTAAGCGTTCTAGATCAAAGATCCTGGAAGACAACTCATGTCCATTCCACTCATGCTCTTGTGCTACTTTCAAGGCTGGGATTAGGAAGTCCAATGGTAGCACGACATTTTGTCCAAAGACCATCTGAAATGGGGTAGCATTGAGTACCGTTTTGTAGGCAACTCGGTATGCCCAAACAGCATGATGAAGTTGTTTGTCCCAATCAGAGCGTTTATTATTTACAAGTTTCGTCAATACGTTACATAGGATCTTATTCGTGCTCTCGGCTTGTCCGTTAGCTTGTGGGTGATAGGGGGCAGACTTCTTATGTATCACCATGAATTCTTGAAGGAGATTTTCAATGACCTCATTCAAGAAGTGCGTACCTCTATCACTAACCAACTCTATTGGTAACCCATATCTAGTGAACACATTTTCGAATAAGAACTTAGCCGTCGTTTGAGCATCATTCTTTGTCGTGGCTTTTACTTCCACCCACTTTGTAAGGTAATCTGTGGCTACAATAATGTATTCTGCATGGGAGTTTCTAGCTGGGGGGTTAATAGGGCCGACAAAGTCTATGCCCCACTTTGAGAATGCGCGCCCTCCCATCATTGGCCTTAAAGGCATCTCGTCTTTTCTTATCGGATATTGGGCACGTTGGCATGTGTCACATTTCTTCACATAAGTATGTGCATCCATATGAAGAGTGGGCCACCAAAGTCCTGAGAATAAAATGGTCTTAATTACTCGGTCAGGCCCAAAATGTCCACCTGCAACACTACTATGTGCGGTTTCTAAGACTTTCAAATAGTCTGATTCATGAACGCACAGTCTTAGGTAACCATCCTTGCCTCTTCGATATAGGTTGTCTCCTATTAAGGCATAGTCTTGAGCCTCTTGCTCCATGCTTCTTCTTCTTGATAGACTAGCCTTGTTCGTTAGTATTCCTGATCCCATAAATTCTACCAGTGGAGTGCTCCAATCTGGAATTAATGACACGTGATAAAGAGTGGCATGCTCCACTGGGGGTCTCTTCTGGCACACTGGACAATTCCGGATCCACTCTTGTATTTCTTTGTCCATGCTAGGCCAATACACTCCTAAACGTTTTAGATTCTGCAATGTTCGTTGTTTTGAGTAGTGACTTCCCAGCAATCCCTCATGGGCTTGTTGCAACCAACTAGTATGTTCATCGTCCTCGACACAACAAGCTAATACGCCCTCGGTGTCTTGCTTGTACATACTTCCGGCCAATATTTGATACTTTTGTGATTTTACAATTTCTTCTTTGCTTGTTTTCACATTCTTATTTGCAGGCCCGAAGGTTAGGACTGGTACCAACTTGTTTGCCCATTTAGGAACAACTTCTAAATTGAACAGATAAGCATCGGGCAATTCATCAGACACTCCTTGCGGTGGCTGTCCTGAAGTGATGCGAGAAAGATGGTCTGCCCTAAGATGGGTTCTACCTTTCCTGACAACAACTTCAAAGTCGTATTCCATTAGTAAGAGGAACCATCTCACCAAACGGCCTGTATTGCAAGGTTTATTGACCAAATATAGTAAAGCTTGATGATCAGTGAAAAACTTGAACTTATTGGTCAATAGATAGTGTCTGAACTTCTTCACAGCGTATACCATACCTAAGCCTTCTCTCTCCGTTGTGGTATAATTTCGTTCAGCTGCATTTAATTGCCTACTAGCATATGCTATCGGCAAATCTAGGTTTCCTTCACCTGTGGGTTGTGCTAGCACACATCCTATTGCATGATTGGAGGCATCTACATGGACATGAAAGGGTTTGCTCCAATCCGGAGTAGTCAATATTGGTGCTGTGCACAAACGTCTTTTCAACTCGTTGAAGGAATTCTCGCATTCCTCGTTCCACTCAAAATTTGTTAACAACCCATAAAGAGGTTTAGCTATGATGGCATACATGTGGATAAACCTATGGTAATATCCACAATGGCCCATAAAGGCCTGTACCTCTTTAACATTTCTTGGCCTTGGCAACTCAGCTATCGCTCTTACCTTGTCTTCATCTGTTGAAATTCCATTCTTAGAAACAATGTGACCTAAGATTTTACCTTGTCGTACCATGAACACACACTTCTCTGGGTTCAGACAAACTCGATAATCTCTACACTTGTTGAAGATTTGTCTGAGCTCAGGGATGTGGTAACTTCTCTGTTGGGAATGCGCACATAAATCATCCACATATACTTCTAAGCTCTTCCGCAAGAACTCCTTGAAGACATGACACATGAGCCTTTGGAATGTTGCAGGTGCATTGGTGAGCCCAAATGGCATCACACGAAATGCAAAGATTCCCCATTCTGTGGCAAAGGCCGTTTTGTGTTGATCTTCGGGGGCAATGGCTACTTGGTTGTAACCTGAAAATCCATCAAGGAAGCTATAAACTTCCTTGCCTGCAACACGCTCCAATAGATGTTCGGTGATTGGAAGTGGATAACTATCTCTGATCGTAGCGGCATTAACTTTTTTAAGGTTAATGCACACGCGCAACTTCCCATTCTTCTTGGGCACCACCACAATGGGGGACACCCATTCAGTGTGCTCAATCTCATAGATGAATCCAGCTTCAATCAACCTGTCAATTTCCTCCTTTATTTTAGCTGCATAATTGTCATTATATGTGTAGGGCTTTTGTTTGGTGGGCTTGGCATCAGCGGTCATCGGAATCGTATGAGAGCAAATCTTTGGATCTACTCCTTTCAAGTCTCTATAGTGCCATGCGAACACATCCCTATATTCCCTTAATAGAGCTACAAGCTCTGCTTCTTCTTTTGCACTTAGGTCATCTCCTATGTACGTACATCGTTCTTCGTTCCCTTCAATGGTCACTACAATTTTTTTGGTCTTTTCTTTATTGTCATATGCTTCTCCTATAATGGCCTCTCTCTTAGGCATTCGTACCAAAATTTTTCGGTCTTCCACTTCATATTTCTTGAAATTTTCTGGTACTTCAAACAGTGATTCTTCCTCTTCTTGTTTCACTGCTTTTCTTTTCTTTTTCTTTTGACCTCCTTCACTTCCTTCCTTTGAATTTATCGTTTTAATACTCGTGAGGGGTTCTTCTTCTTTTTGGGTTAACACTCCTATGTCTTCTAAATAGTGTTCCTCTGAGTCAAAGTAGGTATCCATCACAATGGATTCTAGATCATCATCATTCTCTTCTTCTTCTATGAACTCATTAGGATCACACTCTTCCAACAGGGGCTGACACATGAACACGGAAATATCATAACCCTCCTCATCGCAATGAGGTGTCCATTGTTCTTCATTGACTGCTATGTCCATGGTAGCTAAGATTTCTGCCCAACCATGAGGCTCAAATTCCTCATCTGGAAATATCATCGGTGTATAGGCTGGGTCTTTTATTGGTCTATCTCTTGGGGGAGTTCCTTCTTCTCTCGCTTTTAGGCGCTTTTCCTCTTCCTCTGCGACCTTGCACATCCACAAGTGAGTATCTTCATGCAGCCAGGATGGATCAGGTGAACTTCCAGAATGCACAGAGATTGAATCTTCTTTTGCTTTGTGGATAGGATTCCACTGTAGGGGTGGTACATCTCTGAAGGTGTAATCCTTCAGATTGACCTTGGTGGTGACCCTTAAGTGTTGTAAGTACAAGGAGTTGGTTCCCCAATCCTGTACTATTTGCAATTGTCGTAGGAAGGGTCTTCCTAGGATCATCTCGTAGACATTATTTTTCTCAAAGTCACATATAGCAAACGTATGTTCAAACTCTACACCACAAGTGGTTAGAGTTATCCCTTCAAGCAATCCGAGAGGTCTTTCAAAATGACCATCTGCCATTTGAAGTTTCATTCTCGTTGGTCTTAAGGTGGGTTTGCCCCATCGCTTCCACAAGGAAGTGGTCGCAATAGCAACACCAGCACCCGAATCTACAATTGCTTTGGTTGTGTAACCTTGATAGGTGATCGGAAGATAAGTGTTACCTTCTTCACCTTCGCTCGTGTCTCCTATCTTGTCGAGAGGTATCTCTGGAACTTTTTGCTTAGAGCCTACTTTTGGCATATTGGATTCAAGTTCTGGAACCTGATCCTTCACATGATTCCAGAGCTCCGGTTTTGCCTTGAGCAGCTCCTCTACGGTGAGATGACATTGAACTTTAGTGTTCTTCACAACATCAGTGTTTCTTGGAATCACTGAGTCTTCATTTCTTACCAATATTGTGGGAGCTCTGATCTGGAGAGATTCAGATTCCCAGGGGCCTATGAAATGAGGCAACTCTTGTAAAGAATTAGATTCAAAATCTAATCTTTCATCTTCTTGTTGCTCTGCTTGGTCTCCATAGATAGACGGAATGTCTTGGGGAAATTGATCATGAAGATCATCAATCTCAGGAATAGGAGGGGAATTACCCTTCTCCTTGGCCCATTTCTCTTCCTGTATTTCCCGCAAGAACTCTTGAGAGTACTATTGAATTGAAGGAGGTATTCCAGCATCCGTGGAATTAGGAACATAAGCTCCCATTGGTGGTGAGCTTCCTCTTTCAATAACTGGTTGAGCCTGTGGAGGTAAAGAAATTTGTGGTTTATTTACCAACTGCTCTATTCTTTCTAGTAAACCTTGGAAATGCAAATCCGGTTTGACAGAGTTTGTCTGATTGAACTTTTGACTAGTCTCAAGTATAGCTTGAGCTTGTTCTACCATTTTCATGCACATTTTCATCCGTTCAATCTCTAAATCTGCTCTAGGGTAACTCTTGTCTAGGTTTGCAGCTGTTGGCCCTTCTTGAAGACGAGCCTGGTAGGCCTTGAACATCATGTCCAAGCCTTCTGGGTTTGGATCTGCAAGGACAGACCCTGGTTGTGGGTTATTTACAATGGGTGGTGGGGTGGAATGAGGTGGAGTGGATGGAGCTTCGGTATGTGAGGGGCTTTGAGATGCAATGTCTTCTATTTTTGTTTTGGTATCCCTTAGGCTTTCTTCTAGCTCGGATAGCTTTTTGTTCCACTTGCGATTAGCCTTCTCTCTGGTATCCTTCCATGTTCTTGGTTTCCTCTTACTAGGTTCTCCTGCCTCACTTGACTCCGACTGCTCAGATGGTTTTGCTTGTTGTGCAGCCTGTGCCCTAGTAACTGCCTGTACAGGAGCCACATTATTGCTACTTGAACTTGAATCTGCCACTAAGCCTACCACATTGATGGGTGTAACCTTGGGTACACTAGAGGGATTCCTGGGACACTCTCTAGGAAGATGTTCCTTGCCGCACTCAGGACAAAAGCCTTGTATTGTGATGTTCTGTCCTATTCCCAGAGCTGGTTGGTGGGGACATTCACGAATGAAATGGTCGCCCTGACATCTAAAGCATGGTCCTCTAGGGGCTTGTGGTCTTTCCTGTCTCAATTGGGGCCTAGGATTTGGATTCGTATACATGACATTGGAGTATTCCGGCTCCCAATTTTGTTCTATAGGTGGTGTCCCATATTGATACTGAGAAGTCTCACTTTGCTCAGGTGACTCTATATAATAAGCATGTGGACTATCTTCATGGAAGTAGTCTGAACCATGAGCGTGAGAATCATTTTCTGAGACCAATGGGGTTAGTGGCACCAATGCTCTATTATGGTTCTCCTCCGCCATCGTATATTTAACTGGGATCACATTGGCAGGAGCTGGTGGTTGGTTTCCTAGGACTGGTTGTGGCCTATATGGTGCCTGATATTGCTGCTGGTATTGATGTTGATATTGTTGTGGCCTATAATATGGCTGTTGGTACTGATTCTGATACCTAACCTGCTGGTAAGGTTGCTGATAATTTTGTCTAACAGCCTGTCTGTTATAGGGACAATCTTGGGCCGTATGATTTGTGTATTTTCTCTCAATGGTGCAATACAGAGCATTAGGGTTTCCTTGGGGTTGAGTCATCATTGGGCAGACATTAGCCAGGTGATCTCCTCCACACGTATAACATCGCTTCACTGAGGTGACCCTTGGCATTTGTCTATTTTGAACTCCTAGCTTTTTGGCCACTTGCTCAGCTATCTCATCTATCTCAGTGGAGGTTCTAGAGGTATGACTTGTAGAACTATCAGAGTCCTTATAGAGTTTGGATAGTCCTAACTCCTCACCCAAGTTGTCTTCTATGTCAATGCATATCCATATACACTCTTCTATGGATCTAGGCTCTTTCAAGTATACGTATGACCTTAGTTTTGTGCTCAATAGGCCATCTAAAAACAGTGCCACCTGTTTGGCTGATGTGGGTAATTCTGGTACAGGGCATCTTTCCAGGTACTGTCTAAACCTTCTTCCTGCAAGTCGCACTGTTTCTTGGGGTGTCTGCTTGAAGCTGTGGATCAAGGATGATGTGTTATGCCTGATACCACTCTTGGAAAATTCCACAATGAATTCTTCTAGCAGCTGACCTATCTCTCTATAGTTGCGACTGTTTAGAGGTTGAAACCAAGCTAAGGCAGTACCCTTAAGGGTCAAACCAAATGCCTCGAACTGGGTGAATAAGTCTTCAACCTGTTCAGCTCTTAGCACTTGTTTGAACTCCGCCACATGATCATAAGGATCTCCAAATCCATCAAAGTAGTTCTTCATTGTCTTAACCACTTGAGAGGGTCTAAGGGTTCTTGAGTGCTCTCGTGGTCTAGGCAATGGGAAATCATGATCATCTCTTTGATGCCTATGAACTCTATGTCTCTCCCTTTCAAGTCTTTCCATTCCATATCCTGATCTGTCTCTGCCTACAGTGTCTGCAAAGCTTACCTCCGGTCTCTCTCTAGTTCTTTCCCTCTGGGTTTCATGAGCCTTGGATGATTCGGCTCCTTGGAGGCCCTGGGAAACATTAGATCTTGGTGGAGGGAAAATTGACTCACCTTGCCAAGTGTAAGCATGTCTGTCATGATCTGATACCAAGAATAATTTTTGAGAGGTGTGATCTAGATAGACAGCTTTCCCTGGTGTCTCTGGGTCCTTGAATTCATAGATGGTGACTACTGGGTAGGGTTGATCTGGCCTAAATCTCCAAAAGGCTTCTTCCGTTTCTCTATTCACGAATAGTTCTATGCTTTTATTATCTTGAGGAATCCATTCTGGAGTGAGCACTCTGGTTAAGACTGACTTACCTCTAGGGGTCTTGGGTTCTCCTCCTAGGTCCCCTTGGTCTAGGTCTCCTATCTCATTCTCAGGAATGATATTTCCAAACTCATCTGTCCTATCTGGTAAGTTGGTAACCACATACATGGTTCCTTCCTTATCAATGTAAGCACCCTCTTCAAACTTGACCACTGGGTGTTCAAGTCCAAAGGGTTGGTCAGGATTCTTGAGTTGAACCACTGATCGTCTCAGACCATCCTCATAGATGCGAGCACCTAATTGGTTGGTCCTGATATACTCCAATTGGGTCTTATAGGGACCTTCTGGTGTCTGTAAATAGGCAATGCCTGAGCTACGTGTGGGTCTTTCCATGCTAAAAGACATTTCCGAGTCACTGGTTTCTGAACTTCGTGTGTAAGGATAACCACTAAGCTGTTGAGCCCAAGACTTGGATATATAGTTGACACTAGCCTCAGATGACCTAATGCTTTGTCTATCCTTGCCTAAGTGTCTGCCAGATCTCAGGTTCATAAGCCTTGGCTTCTAGTCCCAAAGTTCTCTTATATTGCTCAAAATCCTTTGGAACACCTTGGTTTTCCAATTTTCCTGAGGGTCAACTTCAAAATACCCTATCTAATAATCCTGGTATTAATAGTAACATAACCAGTCGATGTTTTTGTTGTACTCCTCACGAGCTTTCCAACAAACCCAAGATCACTCCGAACGGATTTCGTATGAGAAAGTTATGCCAGTTCAGGGTTTTGGGGGTTAAAACAGGGAAACAGGATCTCTCAAGAGATGCTTCAAAACAGGTGATACACGATATTTGTAGGACACGATTCTTGATACTTGAGGAACTCGATACACGATACTTGATCTTTGAACAGACGATACACGATATTTCAAGGAAAACGATACTTGATACTTCCCCTAAACGATACACGATCTCTAGCCCCAAACGATACACGACCAAACGATATCTGGATTGAGCGATCTCTGACAAAACGATCTTTGACAAAACGATCGCTGGCAAACGATCGCTGATCTCAAAACGATACTCGATACTTGCTAGGTATCGCGATTGCTGAACCAAACGATACTCGATTGACGATCTTTGCGAAACGATCGCTGATGAAACGATCTTTGGCAAACGATCTCTCACAAACGATCGCTGGAGAAAACGATCGCTGGCCAAGTATCGTGATCGGTATGAAACGATACACGATCGGAGGGAAATATCGCGATACTCGACCACAGGAGATTCACGATACTTGTCAGGTATCGCGATACTCGACCGCGGGAGCAAAACGATACTTGACCCTTTGCCAAGATTTTTGCAAGATTTTTTAAGTTTTGTTTTGATGCCCTTGTTTTCCTAGTCCTTCTCCCCTCTCCTCACTCTTTGTATCACCCAAAACTCAACACTTAACCTCTGTAAATCCCAAACGATACTTGACGCAGGTCGACTTTTTTTCTGAAAAAACTTGGATTTCCTGAGAGTTCATGAGTATGAAGTGGGTTTGCTTACCTTTGATACTCTCTTCCCACTCTCCTAGCACCCTATTTTGCTCCGCGTAGCTCCCAAAAGCTTTGTTTCTCAAAAACGATACTTGACGCAGGTTTTAGCACTTCCAAAAATGGCCGCTCAGATTCTTGGTGTTTGGAGAGTGTTTCACGAGTTTTTTCTTTAGCGATTCAGTTCTGCACCCCCCTCTAAGCCTCTTGTTCACAACCACAAGCAAAAACAAGGTGAATGTACTAAAAAAAATGGAAAAAACTGAGAAGATGAAGGTGGGTGGAGATGGTGATGATGGTGAAGATGAAGAAGAAGGAAAATTCAGAAACTGAACTGAAAATGATGATTTTTTTACCTTCCAACGTTGCTACTCTACGTCTTACCGTCACACGCTCGTCCTCCAAGCTCTCTCCCCGGCAACGGCGCCAAATTTGGTGTCAACTCTAGCACAATGATGAGTACCAACGTGAGGAGATACACCTCATAAATGTCAATCCGTGGAGACGTGAGGACCGGTATGAAGACCGCGAGAAAGTGATGGCACAAGTGCGTGAGTGAAAGCACACAAGCATGCACACACATACACACACACGCGCACAAGGTAAGAACAAAGAGTGGAACAATGGAAAGCTTCGATTACCAAAGAGCTCTCTTACAAAACTGAAATCTACAACCAGCCAACCTCAAAAATGAGCTCTCCAGCCCTTTTTATAGTTTTTGAGTGGTTTTGGCCCTGTCCAGACCTAGTGTCCGGCCTAGTTAAAAAATAGGTTCCAGGGCTTATTTGGGGGCTCAAACAGAGTCTAAAAATCATGAAAATTGGTAGAATGGTAGATCTAATACTCCTCAAGCTCGAGGACTCCTCGGCTTGAACAAAATGGAGTTACAAAAATGAAAAATGGTATTTACAATGGTTTTTAGTGATAAAAATCACTATTTTTGTAGGGATTTCTTTTGAAAATTTGACATGTGCTTCTTGGAGCTCCCTACTTGCTCCTTCTTCTTGTGTGTCCACTTCCTTGAAGCGCTTCCATGCTTTGTCCTTGACCTTAAGCTTCAACATATGTGTACTTGAAAGACCCTAGGACCATAGAAGAGTGTGTACGCATGTGCATCGACATCGAGGATAACCTAGGGGAGGAATTAGAACTTTCCAAAATCTACAAAGATTCAGATAGTTCTACTAGCCTCTCTTCTTCGCAATCCACATCTATTGAGGAACGCGCTGAGAAAGTAGCTCAAAAACTAGGTGTCTCTAGCAAACAAATCCCAAGATTTGCCCCAGCTAAATGGTGCTATACTTGTGGAGGTGACCATATGGCGAATGTATCATGGCTCAACTCCAAGTGAATCCCAGTAGCCAATACTGCACCATAGAACGGAGATACACTAATCACACAACACAAGATTGTCCATACAATAAGCAAGCGGTTAGGCAAACCTACCCTCAACCATATCCACAACAAGGCAGATACGAGAACCAGTACCCACCACAACAGTATGCTAGGCCTCAACAAACCTACCAACCACAATATCAGGCCCAGCAGAGACCTCAACCAGTGCTAGCCCAACAACCTTCAGCTCCAGCCAATGTGATCCCAGTAAAGTACGAAGCTGTAGAAGAGAACCTGAATAGAGCCATAGTGCTAGTAACACCATTGCTTTCAGAAAGTGACCCCAGTGACCATAGCTTTGATTCTACACATATAGATAGCCCCCAGGCCTACTACATGCAGTCACCTGAGCAAAACGAGTCATATTACTTTGAAGAGCCAAGTGAACCTAGTTGGGAGCCAGAGTATGCAAATGTCATGTACACAAACCCCAACTCTAGACTTCAACCTAGGCAGGTACGACCCCCATTCCCTAGAGGACCGTGCTTCAGATGTCAAGGAGATCACCTCATTCGTGATTGCCCAATGCTGCACCTACACAACCCCAGTCAGTAACAATACAGGGCTTTTGTCAAGATTGCAAAAAAGAGCATCTCTTACGAGACTTCCCAAAGAACCCCAATAATATGCCAAAAATCACTCCTATCAATGTTATTGGGTTAGTAGTAGACTCTACAGGAAGTGTCACTTCCATTGCACCGGTGCAAGTGGTCACCAGGGCTCAAGCTTTGTAGCAGAACCAAGGTTTAGGCCAAGAAAAGAGTACTGAAGTTAGTGAAACAGAGAGCATAGCCAAGAAACGAACGAGAGCCTGGAAAGATAGCCGCGAGAGAATGAAAAGGCAATGGGCAAGGAAGATGAGTGAACTCGAGGAAAGCCTAAGAGAAACGAGAGCCAAGATAATTGAACTCACCTCTCAACCTCGCTCTCACACGACCCCACCACCATCACTCCCATCTCCATCCGATCCACCACCTTCCAACCCGCCTCATGCGACCCCACCACCTCCTAGAGTAGGATCAGTATTAGTAGATCCCACTCCCGAGGACCTAAATATGATGCTTAAGGCATATCAGGCTAGAATCCAGGAAGGGCCAAACGTGACGGATCATGAAAAGTGTTACCCTAGAGTGGAACTAGAGCTTGAACAAACCAAAATTTGTGCTAAGATGGTGGAATTGGCTCAAACCATGTTTGAAGCCAGTCGCCTCTTTAACATCTCTAGTTCAGCTAAGATGCAGTTGCACTTTGATGAACTGCTAGAAAGACTGGAGAGGCTAATTGCACAATCAGAAAAGGAACCCACCCCTCGAAATAAGGGCAAGGCAAGTGAAAGGCTAAGCCTTCCCACCCAGGAAGCTTATGTTCCCAACTCCACAGACTTGTTTGAACTCGGCCACATGATCATAAGGATCTCTTGACCCATCAAAGTAATTTTGCATTGTCTTGACCACTTGAGAGGGTCAAAGGGTTCTTGGGTGCTCTTGGGGTTTAGGCAATGGAAAATCATGTTCATCTCTTTCTTGTCTATGTGCTCTTTCTCTTTCTCTTTCAACTATTTCACCTTCAAGTCTTGATCTGTCTCCACCCATTGTGTGTGCAAAACTGATCTCAGGTCTCTCTCTTGTTCATTCTTGTTGTGTTCCATGAGCTTTGGATGATCCGAGACCTTGAAAGCCATGGGAAACATTAGACCTTGCTAGAGGAAAAATCAATTCACTCTTCCAAGTGTATGCATGCCTATCCTGCTCTGTTACCAAGAACAATTTTTTCGATGTGTGATCTAGATAGACAACCTTGCCTGGTGTCTCGGGATCTTTGAACTCATAGATTATGACTATGCCCAACTAGCTAGGTTGATCTAGCTTGAATCTCCAAAAGGCTTCCTTTGTTTCTCTATTCAAGAAAAGTTCTATGATTTTGTTGTATTGAGGGATCCACTCTGGGGTGATCACTTTGGTCAAAACAGATTTGCCTCGAGGAGTCTTGGGTTCTCATCCTAGGTCCCTCAGCTCTAGTTCTTCCATCTCATTCTCAGGAATGACATTTCCAAACTCATTTGTCCTATCTGGTAAGTTGGTGACCACATACATAGTTCCTTCCTTATCAATGTATGAGCCCTCTTCAAACTTGACCACTGGATGTTCAAGTCCAAAAGTCTGATCAAGATTCTTGCGTTGGACCACAGATTGCCTCAGACCATCCTCATAGATCCGAGCACCTAATCGGTTTGTCCGAATACATGTGTCTTATATGGACCTTCTGGTGTTTGTAGATAGGCAGTGCCTAAGCCACTTGCAGGTTTCCCCATGCCAAAATCCATTTCTGAATCACTTGTGTCTGAACTTAGCATGTAAGGATAACCACTTAGTTGTTTTGCCCAAGACGTAGCTATATGGTTGACACTATACTCAAAAGATCTAATGCTTTGTCTATCCTTGCCTAGGTATCTACTAGATCTCAGGTTCATAAGCTTTGTCTTCTGGTCCCAAAATTCCCTTTTATATTTCTCAAAATCCTTTGAGACCCCTTGGTTTCCTAATCCCACCTGTAGGATTTGAAACGAGCTTTTCAGCGCACTCTAGAGCTCAAAAAATGGATTTTGGATGAAAAATTTATGTCAAATCAAGGTCCTGGGGGTCAAAACAGGCAAATAGGATGCTTCAGAGAATCATGATGTTTTGGGAGTCCGAGGGTTAGAAAGTCGCTATTTTGTGAAAGCCAACAACCCAAAGAGTTGCGATTCCTTACCCAATAAGTATCCAAAAAGTCGCAAATTCTTCTTCTTTTCTACCTTCAAAAAGTCGCGAATTTCTCAAAAATTGTCTGGCAGAAAATCGCGAATTTCTCAAAGTTGCCTTCGCAAAGAGTCACGAATCTCTCAAATCTAAGTTACAAGAAGTCGCGATTCTCTCAAATGTAATTGCAAAAAGTCACAAATTTCTAAAAAATGGTCTTCTGAAAAAGTCACGATTTTCTCAAAATGCTTCCTAAAAGTTCGCGTTTTTCTCAATCTGGATTCTACAAAGTCGCGATTTCTTCAAAAAGTCGCCTTGTGAAAATTCTCAATTTTCTTAAATATTAGATGGCAAAAAGTCACGATTCTCTTCCAAAGTCCACCAAAAAGTCGCAATTTTCTCACTGGGATTCCATAAAGTCACGATTTTTTTCCAAACTAGAGTGCCAAAGAGTCACGATTTTCTCCAACTTAGAAAACCAAAGAATCATGATTTTCTCTCAATCTGAAAAGCAAAAATTTGCGATTTCTTAAAATTTAGAGAGCTAGAAATTCGTGATTTTCTTCAAAACCCAACAGCCAAAGAGTCGGGATTTTTTTCCACACTTAGAGCCAAAGAATCACGATTTTATCAAAAGTTCTCTTGCAAAAAGTCACGATTTTTTGGATGATTTTAGGCAGGAAACCAAAGATTTGTGAAATTCAAATTTTTTTGAAATTTTTAAAGAGTCAGGATTTTTTGCAAAAATTCATAATTTTCTGAGAATTTAGGCGAGAATTTTGAAGTTTTGTGCCGAGACTCAAATGTGCAGAAAATCATGAAAAACTCAAGCGCATGCACTCCCAAGCACTTCCTAGCTCTTTCTTGCACTCCCACACATGCAAAATGATGTGAAAATGGTGAAAATGCACTCAAAAACAAAAAATTTCTATGAAGATGATGATGGATGAAGATGGTGATGATGAAGATGATGAAGAAGGAGAAGAAAAAATCTGAAAAATAACAAAAAATGACTATTTCTTACCTTCCAATGTCGCAAATCTACGATCTTACCATCACAACGCTCGTCCTCGAAGCTCTCTCCCCGGCAACGGCACCAAAATTTGGTGTAGCTCAAGCATAAGCACCACCTCCTTTACTTGTCAATCTGCGAAGACGTGAGGACTGGTATGAAGACCATGAGCGAGTGGAGGCAGGAGTGCATGAGCGAAAGCACACAAGCATGCACACACACGTGCGCACAAGGTAAGATCAAAGAGAGGAACAATGGAAAGCTTCTAGTACAAATAACTCTCTTACAAAGCTCCAATCTCTAACAAGGCAACTCTCTAACAAGCTAACCCCAAAAATGAGCTCTCTAGCTCTTTTTATAGTTTTTTTGAGTGCTTTTGGCCCTATCCAGGCCTAGTGTCCAGCCTAGTTAAAAATTAGGTTCCAAGGCTTATTTGGGGGCTCAAACGGACTCTAAAAATTATGAAAAATGTTAGGATGATACTTCTAATACTCTTCAATTTGAGGGCTCATCGGCTTGAACAAAATGGAGTTACAAAAAGGTGAAATTATATTTAGAATGGTTTGAGTGATCAAAGTCATTGTTTTTGTAGGGGATTCTTCTGAAAATTTGACATACACTTCTTGGAGCTCCCTACTTGCTCCTTCATCTTGTGTGTCCACTTCTTTGATGCGCTTCCATGCTTTATCCTTGACCTTGAGCTTCAATAGTGGGTCTTGCTTGCGAGAGTTGTTCTCAATAGGGAGTTCTTCCATGGTGGGGGCATGGAAAAGTAAGACACAAGTGGTGAAAAGACATGGGGGTTGATAGCATTACTACCACATGGCAAGGTTAGAAGACCTTGTATTTTTTATACAGAACTAGAGAGAGAGACTCATTTAGAGTCTCATGCATGAGAGTATATTGGAGCTTGATGGCTAGGAGGTATGGATGTATGAATCTCTATGTGTGGGTCTAGCTTGCGAAAGGTAAAGTCGATAGGGGCATGTAAAAGATGGTTTCAACATTGGTATCAGAGAAGGAGTGGGTCTATTGGGCCCCCACCACGTAGGAGCTTTAAGGCTATGGCATCAGCTTATGGGAGAGAGAGGTGGAGAGAGAGAGAGGGGACACATTTCTCTCTCCATAAGGGACACATTTCGTGGGATGGGGGAGTGACCTGTGCACAACGAGGAAGGCTACAAAAAGGTGGATAGAGTACTAGATTGCTCTTCTCCCTTGAGTAAATGCACTGGAGAGCTCATGTGGGATAAATGTTTCACCCTATGGTTTTGTGCAAGCTTCTATGAAGAAGCAAAGAGGGACAATCTCATCTATAAGTTCAATTACAAGTATATTAATTTTCAAATTTTGTTGAAAGCCTCTAACTTTGGAGACATGGAAGAGGTGTTAAAAATGAGAATTTAGGGGATTAGTTTCGTAAACATATAATAGAAAGCATGACCTTAGCCAAGTGAAAATGAGAATTTTGAGATGTATTTTTCATCTCCAAAAAAGCCCCTTCCACCATTATTGATAATTTCAATGGTGAATTTTAGCAAAACTTCCATTTTGGGAGAGGGAAAAGTGAATACTTTGGGCATGATTTTTTAGGGAAGATCATGTATGTTGGTAATGTGTTAAATAGAATGGGATTTTGGACAGCTCAAAGTACTCCCTCCACCATTTTCACTTAGTCCATCTCAAAGATTATGTGTATTCATGCAAACACCTTTTTTGTTATATCTCCTCATTCAATATCCGTTTTGAATGTATAATGGCTTGTTTTGAAGAGCATCACCACTTATGCTTTTGAGATGCATAAGTTCACCATTTTTTCTCCAATCAATGTACGTTCACTTTCTACTGATGCATGTACTTGAGAAGCATGTTTTTGAGGTGTTCGAAAGTGAGAATTTTCAAACCATGAATGTTAAGCTTTTGCAGGTGGCTAGAAACTCTTGGCTTGATTTTAAAGTGATTTGTGTGATGCCATGATGGTTTTCTTGGGTTTCGATGTGTCAATGCCAACTGGATATGCCAAATTTGATTTCCAAGCTTGGAGAGGAATGGACCAACGAGTATTTAAGTGCTTATACTCTTGAAATGTATCATACATAGATGATAGAAGTAAGAAAATCAAATCCTACTTGACTTTGTAGTTTTGTATATTTGGCATATGTTGATGCCTTAGGGATTCTTATACATGTATATATGCACTTATTAGTGCTTTTGTAATAACACCTTTATGATGCCCCACTGTTGAGGGGAGACATTATATTTTTTGTTGAGAGAAAAGAGGATAGGTGAAGCAGTGGATGCAAATGCATTTCAAGACTTCCAAGACCATGGGAACATGAAATTATTGAGATGTGACTTCTCCAATGACATGGATGAGCATTTAAAGCATTGAATACTTTCAAGGAAGTTTCCTTTACTCTTCCGTTGATCTTTAGTACATTTGATTTGGTTGCATGATACATAGTTTGCTACATATGCATGGTTATGAAAGTGAAAATAGGAATGTTTGAGTTCATGTTACTTGAAGCACTAATATAAAGATCCCTTCATATTCATTTAAAGTAAGGCAAGAACATGCATATCCACTTCATTGCATCATTGCAATGTTTTTATGGTATGCTAATTATAAGAAACTAAAGAATATGTTGGACTAGAATACACACTTATTAAGTTTAGGGATATAATTTAATATCCAATTATTTTCTTTGCTTTATGGAAAATGATTTTATTCATTTCCACATGAATGAAGACCATCATACCTTCATTCAAAGTCTCATAGGGTACCTTATAGAGACTACGAAGGCATATATGATAGCAACCCAAAAAGTGGGATATCTCACTCTATTATTAGTTAATGAAGGCAAGATATTGCAAGAGACTAATGAAGATTACGACCACCACATGCTAGAGAGATGACTCTCCTCCCAACCAAATGCCTCTATATATAGCTCTCTTCAAGGGACTGCCTTCTTGGGTAGGTGGATACTAACCATCCATGTGTCGGCCATGTAATTGCATGTACAACAAGTGTCCCAATTAACTTGAGTTAACTCAAGTGGATGCTTCTAGAAGGCTCTAGATCTCTTTGGGCAAAATACTCTCCCCATGTAGCCAAGTGATTGAACCCAAGACCTCCTCCTTCACACCCTTGAGGCTTAACCACTAAGCTAAGTGGTTTACTTGTTTACAAGAGCACTTGTAAGTCTAAACTCAAGATCTTTGGTCATACACATGGGTGACCAAACGCTATCCGATTTCAGATCCGTCTGAATCGACGAGACCCTTAGATCATAGACTTACTTTATTACATTCTTGCCCCCCTTGAAAATATTTTTGTCCTCAAAAATAGAGCTACATAAATATTATAGGCAACTCCCAAGCCTCATGTTCTAAAACTAAAAGAACATGGTCATGTTCTAGAACTGGAAGAACATCTCTCATCTCTGTGGTGGAATCCCTACCCAAATGATTCAAAACATTGTCTCGCTTTGCACTTTGATAAACTGGTCAAAGTACAAAGTAGTGAATGAAAAATTAGGGTGGATCTAAAAACATCCCTGGCCAATTCATAGTTTTTACTAGGTGCTATCTGGGCACAAACATGTGAACTAGGTGGATTCCAAGTACTAGTTCATTTCTTGGCATCACTCGTGCATGAACATAGTATCTAGCTGGTGGGATTCTTATCCCTCATAAGACTTTGAGAACTCTAAATTCACTTGAATTTGATTTGAAAAACTTGAAGTTTGATTCACCCAAACATCTTACTTGGATGTTTATACAATGGTTTACTCCCAACCAACAATTACTTGATTTTTCACCCGATTAGAGGAGTACTTTGTCCTAATGAGTTTAAAAATCCTATGTAAACTACAAGAGAACGTTTACCATTTACTTTGAGTTAACTGTACTATAGCTTGACCAATTCAAATTCAAAATGAAAATTACCCAACTTAGGACACTTCTCTCCAAGACTTGAGTTAAAAGTTCTTGGGGAATTGTCAATCTGATGAGCAATTCCTAACTTCTCTATTCTAGAGTATATTGGGCTCTAGGAAATCATTTGAGCTATAACTTGAAGCAAACTCAAATAAATAAGTCAACTTATACTTTTTATCTTTTGATGATTGAAAAGGTTCATGTACAGATAATCTATTTGGGATGTTTAACTTAGTTACCCAGTTCTAACCAGCTAACCCTCAAATTTTGTGAAAATAATCAGATACCATATCTGAGTCAAATCCAAAAGATTCGGCAAGCGAAAAGAAATAGCTAAAACTCTGTACAACCAATTCAAACTTCTACGAGATATTCTCGCTATGAGTTAAATTCTAGATGACTTAGGACTTTAACTTCTCAAAGATTTGTTTCAACAATGTATTGAAGCATTTTTCTATCTTTAAGAGAAATAAACAGGATTCTTGAAAAGATTTAGAGCAAATCTAAAACATCATCTATCCACAAGATACTAGTGTGGTATCCAACATCAGTGTGTTGACCCACTAACATTCTACTGATGAGTTTTTTTTTCTCAAATAACACTTCACTTGAGACTAAGTTTCTGTGTATATTCAATTTTTCTGACTGCTTACTCGAAATGCAATTCTTGTGCATTTCTTTGAGTCAAAAGGATTGAATTTTCCAAGTTACACTAGGAACTTGGTGTTTAACTTAGTCAATCTATCCTTAGTTGAAAGGATCAGTTCAAAGTCAAAGCCTCACTCTTTCATAAATTATATTTCTGACCGACAACACTTAAGCTTGAAGTGTTTCCAAAATAAGAACGATTCTTTTGTCCCTTTTGAAAAAGAAGATCTTGGAAGTTACTTACTTCATATCCACTTGACCTTGAAGTATCTTGAGATAATACTTTTATCCTTCTTGAATTCAAACTTCTTCTTTGAAGTCTTTAATTCCCTTGAGGATCATATCTAACTTGAAGATTTATTCTAGGACTAAAAAATAATTATCATCTCACGGTCGGATGTCCCATACCATCTTTCCTACATCAATTCGAGTATAAAATCTGGTGTCCCATACCACACTATTTTATACTCACATTGACATGTGAGTAAATTTTATCTTAAAGTCTAAACATCTCTTGATAGACTACCTTCTTGCTTCAATTCTTTTCAAGAATTTTTTGAAGTTTTTGGCTTTACCTCTAACCTGATATTCAAGGTTTTGATTCCATTACATGATCGTTTTTTTTATCTCGTGCTTTATTTTGGAAACTCAAAAACCTTTGGATGGAATATCCATCCTTCGTACCTAAGATTTTCAAACGAAAACCATTATCATTCCAAGTTCTTGAATTTTTCAAATTCAAGACTAATTGGTTATACTTGACCAATTCGTAGTGATAAGAGCTTTTCACTTCTTGTCTTTAGATTCCTTTTTAAATAAAGCTTTAAGTAGCTACTCCAGAACTTTATATAGGAATCTCTCTACTGCTTAAGTCTAAGCATCCATGCATGCTTTTGGATTTCACCTTTAAGAAATCCCTTTAAGGATAGGTAAACTTTTATCTTATACCTTCCATAGACTTAATTACCATCATCACGGTTGCAGACTACATACTTGGACTATTTACTCTATTCAAACTTGGAACAACTTACTCTTTTCCTAATTTTCCATTGGATAAATGGAACCTAAGTGAATAATTCCCAAAAGGAATTTTATTGCCAATACTTGGGCAAACTTCATAGTAGTTCCAATGTCAAGTTCTTGGACAACCATGGCCAAGCTTGATCAAGTATTGTTGACCTTGCGACTAGAATAAGACTTAGTCTTTATCGTTAAGATCTCTAGAACTTTCAAAAGCTTCTTTGCTTACCTGTAGGATTTTAGACATCTTTCCCTCAACTTAAGTCCAAGCATACACTGATGCCTCTCATATTCCAAAACAAAGAATATTTGATTCACCTTTAGGTTATATGAATATTTAGACTTAAGTACCAATACATGTGGTTTGGGACTTCTGGGGAACTACTTGCTAATAAACTTACTTGAGGAATTTTTTTGTTCTCACATCTAGGGAGAAATTATTCTTTAAAAATATTGAGATTCCTTTCAAGGAGTCAAACAATATTAAGCAAATGATTCATCTTGGAATCTTTTGCTTTGATCTGTACAAGATATTCTTGACTTTTGAACAAAACTCAAAAATTTATCGTTTGAAGGAGTATCAAACTAAAGGAGCACCTAAGTACATGGTTTCCCACTTCCTGATGAAAGTTTAAGTGGAAATTTCATTTACGTGTATTCCCTTTCTGGAGTTTGAAAAATTATTATCATTTTTCAATCATATGATGTTACTAGATTACTTTTAATCATATCCACTTTTGATTTTAAAGTACAAGCATCTTTTAGATTGAATCAATGTTTAATAATTACACTATGAACATTTCATGGTCTTCTCTATCACTTAAGAATCACTTGGATCCTTTTCTAGAAGTGATAATGTATCAACATCTTGGAAGACCTAAACTTTATCTAGAGTTTGTCCAAAAGGTACATCTTCACAATTAATGAAATAGTTAATGAAACTATCTAATTTGGCTTATCTTTAGGAAATAGCTTAATTCCCAAAGATTAGTTTGACGTATCTTTAGGAAATATATTGATTCCCAAAGAATACTTTGACTTAGGTTTCTTCTTTAAGACCTAATTAGCTTAAACAAAACCAAGCATAATTTTCTCATCCTCCAAAAAGTGCTTAATAAAGTTTCCATGCTTTTTGAAAACTTTGCATCTTGACAAGAGATGCAGTCATGGAAGCTAACATCCAACTATTGAATACTAGAGTTCAAGTGATGCTAAAGTTTATTAACTTCTTTGATTTCATCCTAAAGAGTGATGAAAATCAAAGAAAAAACTTCAAAACTCCATGATTTGTACAAAGTTGGAACATATCAATTGTCCTTTGAACTTGAAAGTTCATTTGATTTAAGTTCCATTTGATTTTATTTGATTTAAGTTCATTTGATTTAAGTTCCATTTGCTTCCAATCAAGCCTAAGGTACTCAACCTTAGAGAATTAATCCTAAGGTTCAAGTCCCATCTAAAAGGGGTAAATAAACCATAAATCCCAAGGTTTCACACCTAGAAACCCAATGGTTCTACCCCTTAGACCCATGTAATTATGCAACACTTGACATGGATCTTCCACAAAAGCTCCATGCTAGGTGAACCTAACTTGCAATCCTTTTTGGACTATTTCGCCTACACTTATTAGGTTTTTAGTGATAGTGGGTACATAGAGAACCTTACTCAAAATGTTTGTTCTGCCAATGGAAGCTTTGACATTACCAATCTTCTCCACATTGTGCTTTGCGTCCTCCCCTAATTAAACTTCATGTCTATGCTTTGGACTTTCCAAGTCAGATAGAAGAGCAATGTCGCCTGCAACATGATTTGAACATCCTGAATCTATGTAGAACAAATAATCATCTTCTTTACCTTCTTTGTGGCTTAGATTCATAAGAAGCAATGAGTCTTCATGTGGTTGATCTTTTGAATAATTGTTGAATTCCATTCTATTATAGCCTCTATTGTTATTGTTGAAGTTGTGTCCACCTCTGCCTCTATTGCTGCCATATTCACCTCTTCCACTTCCTTTCTGGGCCTTCCCATTGAACTAGCAATTCTGAGTGGCATGGTTGGTCTTATCGCAGATGGAACAAGGTTGAACATTCTGACCTTTGACTTTGTCATGCTTTGGTCTTTTCTTTTTCCCTTTCCACTTGCTCTTGCTTGTGAAGTTGGCTTGGGAAGTATCCTCTTCATCTTCTTCCTTCTTCTTGCCTTTCTGCTTCTTATCCTTCTTATTTGCATATAGAGCACTGATTGAATTACCATGATAGAAGTTACCTCCCTTTATGCTATTGTTGGCCTCTTGATTGAAGAGTTGTCCAAAAAAGATGTTGAAGACTAGAGATTGCACATCCATGATGAGATCATAAGCCATCATGAAGGATTGCCATTGCTTATCAGTTGGAATCCCTTTGAGAATCTGCCTCATGATAGCCTCTTCTTCAATCAGCTCTCCAATGGATGCTAATTGATCTGCAACCTCCTTGACCTTGGTAACAAACTCTGTGATGGTTCCTTTAGGTGTCTTCTTCATTTGGTTGAACTCGTTCCAAAGATGATTCTTTCTTGCTTTGGTACTAGCAGAAAAGAAAGTCTGGAGGGCATCCCAAGTCTCTTGTGATGTCTACATCATCTTATATGTGGTAATAGAAAGTCAGAGATAGAGTTTAGTATATACGACCTTGCTTGAGCATCCCTTGTGCACCAAAGTGTGAGCTTATCTGTCTCCTCTTGTGTAGGTCCTCCTTTGGATCTTGGAATAGGCATAGCTTCATCACCTGCTACAATTCCGTAAAGATTTCTAACTTGCAAATAGGCCTCCATTTTGATTTGCCAAGCCGCATATTTGTGTCGATCAAGCTTCTCGATCATTGAGGGAAAGCCATCACCCATCTTGATCTAGCTCTAATACCACTGGAAAAACTTGGATAAGCTTGTAGGAGGTAGAAACGTGAGTTGTGAAGTGATGAAGTTTGGTCCAGCCAACCAGCACAAGGCGAACCCTTGATTTTATGGAGACTCAAATAGACCTTATAGGCATGTGATAAGCGCAATAAAATGCACTATGTACTTTGGAGCATAAGGAAAATGATTCGATACAAAACAGATAGGTTCGCGTATCAACTAGCTCACAAAACTTACTATCTTTGGAAGATACAATAGGTTTAGTGTATAGAATGCACAAACGTATAAGGAATAAGCAACATATGCTATTGGAATGAATCAGACACTCAATGACGGTACAAGAATACGCAAAGATTGACCTTGAGACAGAAAAACTAATATTTCTCTCAATCTACTGAACTAAATGCTATGAAAATTTACAGGAATAAACTAGACACTAATAACTTTTGAATAAGCATCTGTTATCCAATTTGGAGCTTTGCAGAGAGAGCAATAGCCTTTGCAAGATTACTGTTGGCGAAGAAGATGATGCAGAGAAATGAAGGCGCAAGACAATGATGGTCACAAGTGTACGTATATTGCTTCCACGTGTTGTACAAGTGTTTTGAAGTATTTATACTCTAGAAGTGATCCACGACTTTGAAAAATGGATTTTGAATTCAAATGAAGGTGGGAATGGTTGTTGAAGGGAATCAATTCACTCTCCTACAATTTAGGAAAAGTGAAGATCTAGTTTGATCTACTTTTAGGTGATTGATTGACCGATTGAATGCAACTCAACCACCACAAATTTGTGGAATTTGGGCTCTATCTTTCTACTTTTACATGTGTAAAGCTCAAGGCCTTTTATAATGGTAAAAGATCCATGAAAAATCTTTTAAAAAAATACAATAAGTGAGCATAAAAAAGAAATTCTCCAACGGATATTCCTTCGACATAATCCAAGCCATAGTTTTTTATGCCATCCATGTGTCGGCCATGTAACTACATGTACATTGTGTCCCAGTTAACTTGAGTTAACTCAAGTGGATTCTTCTAGAAGGCTCTAGATCTCTTTGGGCAAGATACTCTCCCGTGTACCCCATAGGGATTGAACCCAAGACCTCCTCCTTCGAACCCTTGAGACTTAACCACTAAGCTAAGCGGTTTACTTCTTTACAAGAGCACATAACCTCGTAGTAAGTCTAATCTCAAGATCTTTGTTCATACACATGGGTGACCAAACAGTGTCCAATTTCATAACCGTCTAAATCGGTCGGACCCTTAGATCATAGACTTACTTTATTATAGACATCTTCAAAGAGAGTCTCTTAATAGTAGAGATTATGTGGTGTTCATAAGAATATCCACAAGGAGTCATATTCTAAGTACTAAGAAGGCAAAATAGTCAATTGACACTTTGGCTAGCTATTCTAGATGTCATAGCTTGGCTGGATACCACTTAGGAAAGTTTTCCATCATATAGGTATCACAAAGAGCATTGACATATGCTCACATGACTCACCTAGGTCTTTATATTGACCTTAGCTCTATTAAGAGCAATGGAGTCCCATTAAAGAGGTTACATAGGGTACCATATATTAAGGGAATCCAAAAGTATCTACATTTGTACTTATATAGGTTGGTATTGGCAAGACTGAGTATATATGTGGCCAACCCCTCCTTATGTGCTCCCAAGATTGGTATTGGCAAGACTGAGTATATATGTGGCCAACCCCTCCTTATATAGGTTTTCCAAGGGCAGTTCAAGGGTGGTTACGAGTTGATGATGTCATCGATAACATCATCAACTTGAAACAAGACCTTCGGGTGTCAAAATTCAACAAATAGACAATCGATCTTGGATTTTGCACATTCCAGACGTGATGGCAACATTAGATTCTCTAAACTCTAAACCAATCATGAGATATAGAAATTCTCATAGAATCTAAGGTTTAGGATGGTTTCCTTTGTGTCCATGACAATAACTATCTGCAAAAATGAGATAACATACAATTGGCTATTCCTAGTGGGAACTTATATATGTGCAATGCAAAGAACAATTGTGAGAGGTGAACATTGCACATATACTAAGAGAGGGCTAGTGGGGGATTTGGATGATTTTTAGATTGATCTCATGCTCAATTTAGTAATCTAAGAATGCACGTTCTTTTTTATAGAATTATTATGTTGATGTAGCTTTCTCTCAATTTTGTCAAAGCCTATACATCCAATCATGTGGATCATCTTAAGGATACCCAAAGAGAACATGTATGTTATCTTCTTGATATCATGCTATAAGCCACGTTATGTGGTTTGGTCTTTTTAAAGATCATTAGAAGACACATTTCCCTTACTTCTTTTGGAGAGGGAGGCTCTATTTCCTAGCACAAAATGAGTCTCTCTCTCTCTCTCTCTCTCTCTCTCTCTCTCTCTCTCTCTCTCTCTCTCTCTCTCTCTCTCTCTCTCTCTCTCTCTCTCTCTCTCTCTCTCTCTCTCTCTCTCTCTCTCTCTCTCTCTCACACACACACACACACACACACACACACACATACTGGTCCTCTCGTTGCTATATGTTCCTATAGGTATACACATTACTTTAGAGAACTCCCTGTTCAAACGAGTGTGGTGTAGCAATAAGCCTTGAACTCCATGGGATAGAGTTGTCTAGCTTCAAGTCCCACTCACTAAACATATTCAGCTGTCGTGCATGTCCAAATGTATGGGTGTGTGAGCTGTAGTGTAGGTTTCAAACTTACCTACACCCTCCCAAAAAAAAAAAACCAACAACAACAACTAAAATTGCAACCAATCATTAACACACTCAACAAAAGTGATAATGGGTGCATGTCATGAATTACGCATATCATGATCTGTTATGAAGTTGATATTTATCAAGCTGCTTGGAGCTTCACACATTTCAAACACAAATATAACGCTTATGCTCGAACTAAAATTATAGCATATCCCATTCATGTAATCACTTGTTATGCCCTCGAGCCCATTGAAAAGCATGCCTCCAAGTAATCCTACCAACACAAAGCATGGGTCAATCAACATGGGTACTTACAAGGTGTCCTGTCTAACCTTCAAGCTGTGATACTAATTGACCTTGCGATTGATTATCCTCCCCCATAGGATACGAGATGTCCCACCAATACAACACTCATTCACCTTGTTGAAATTTCATGTTCAAGCCTGCAAGAGAGTATTGACCATCATATCAACTATCCCTCCTCATGGAACTTGAAAGGCCACACAAAGTACCGTTTCCATTCAACCTTGGTATTGTTGTAGTCCAAGTTCAAGCCTGAATAGTAATCCGTAAAGTTGAACCTTTTTATAAAGATATCTCATTCATGAGATTTGTATCGCCATAGGTCATTAAATTTACGTTATTACTATTGCATTCACGACTTTAGAACTATATATTGTTAATATAGATTGTGGGTCTTGAGAATATATAAAATCAGGATTAAAAAGCATTCTATCAATGTTTCTCCCCTTTTACAATGATGATATGTTTGATACTGTATCAACCCCTTATTAAGCATACCTGCCCAAATCCAAATGAATGTTCATAAAGCTGCATCCGTATATGTTCCATGCCCGTTGAATTGTGTTTTATAGCATGTTCCCATTCAGATATCTTGCACAATCGAATGTATGTTTCCCGAAGTTGATATGGCCCCAACACCTAGATGCACCTAGTACAGAACGCAGTACAATTATATTAGGGTGAGATGGTAACTTCCTCAGAAGCATGTTCACCAGATCTAATTTGCCAATTCTGCCAAGAAGATCAATTATACAAGCATTATGTTGAAGAGTTGGAAGTATACCATAATCATTAACCATAGCCTCATAGTACATCTTACTCTTGCCATATAAGCCTATGCAGCTGCATGCACTAAGCACAACAACAAATGTAACAGAATTGGGGGTTATGCCTTCTCTTTGCATTCTGTTGAAAATATGAAAAACAACCTCAGCATCTCCTATCTGAGAATAGCCAGCAATTAGTGAGTTGCATGAGACTATATCTTGCATCTGAAGGTTATCAAACACATCTTGTGCCATTGCTAACTGCCCACACTTCGCATACATGCTGATCAATGCATTTCCAACAAGATCCCTGTCCAAGAAATCCTTTTTGAATAGCTCAGCATGAATCTCCTTGCCTTTTTCTATAGAGCCAGTGCAGGCACAAGCTTTCAGCCCACAGATAAGTGAGATCCGGTTCGGTGAGACACCCTGAAGCTGCATCTGTTCAAGGATCCTGAGAGTTTCCTCACCATATCCTTTTTCCAGATAGCCTGATAGTAACACATTCCAAGAAATAACATCCTTGAGAGGTAGACTTACAAAAACTTCTTGTGCTCGAGTAAGAAAGCCACATCTGATGTACATGCCAACCAATGCATTGCCAGCAACAAGGTCTTTCTCTAGAAAACCCATTCTAGCAGTTTCAGAATGAAGTTCAAGGGCCATGCCTTCCAGCCTTGACTTCATCATTGTTACAAAGGTGAATACATCAGGAGTGAATCCTTCAAGCTGCATGTGCTCTAAATATTCAATTACAAGGTCCTTGCAGCCAGCCTCTGCATAGCCTCCAATTAATGCATTCCATGTAACTATATTTTTTGCAGGAAGCTCGTCAAAAATCTCTTGGGCTTTAGACAAAAGTCCACATTTCACATATGCATCCACCAAAGCAGTCGCAAGAATGTCATCTTCTTGTATAAAACCTAATCTTTCAATTTCTGTGTGGATCTCATACAGTTTTTCTAATTCTGCCAAACACCCACAAGCTTCCAAGGCACCAAGAAAGGTGATGGAATCGGGACATATAGAATCAACCTGCATGGATCTGAAGCATTTGAGGGCTTCCTCACCATAGCCATGTTCTGCATACCTGAGGATCAATATGTTCCACAGAACTACATCCTTGACTGACAGCTTATCAAAAACTTCTTGTGCCCATGGCAATAGGCCACAGTTTGCATACATGTCAACCAAGGAACTCGCAATAGCTATATCTTTCTCCAACAGCCCTTTCCTCTCAACCTCGGAATGTATTTCTTGACCTTTACTTTGGTCTCCTAAACCAGAGCAAGCTTTCAAGCTATATATAAACGTGATTGCATTGGGCACAGTACCGTTTCTTTGCATGTGCCTGAAACAATCTAGAGCATCTTCATTGCATTGATGCTCAACATGCTTTCTTATTATCGTATTCCAGACTGAGACATCCTGGAGTGATAGCTTATCTAAGGCAGTCTGTGCATTACCCAAAAGATCAGCCTTTATAAACAAGTGAATGAGAGCAATGCCAATATCAGGTTCCCCAGCCAACTGGGTTTTCTCAATAATCCCCGAATATATAGTTTGTTCCTTTTCAACAGCCTTTATACTACCACAAGCTCCCAATGCACAAGCAAAAGATACATCATCGGGAAAATTACCCTCAAGCTGCATCTGTTCAAAACATTTGATGACTTCCTCATGCTGCCCATTCTTTGCATATGCTGACATAATAGTATTCCATGAGACCACAGAATGGACTAGAATCTTTTCGAAGACTTGCTCTGCTTTCAGCAGTAGGCCACAATTCGCATATGCATCCACTAGAGTATTATTTACATAGATATCTACTTCCAACACTCCTATCTTCTCTATCTGTGCATGTATTTCTTGGATTTTTTGAATGCTTTGTGTGTTACTGCAAGCTTTCAAAATGCAGACAAAGCTGACAGGATCAGGGATAACATGCTCATGTCTCATCTGTTCAAAGCAACTATGGACAGCTGCATATTCTTGATTATTTGAATAAGCTGTCATCAGTGTATTCCAAGGGACTACGTTTCTAGTTCTCAATGAGTCTAAAGTATTTTGTGCCATGAGAAGAGAACCACACTTGGCATACATATGTATCAAAGCACTGCTAACAAATACATCTTTTTCAAGGATACCCATTCTTACTATATGAGAATGCAATTCCAGCCCTCTCCCAAGGTCTTTGAGCTGTATACAAGCCTTCAGTAATGCCACAAACGTGTGTCCAGCAGGATTGACACCGCGCTCATCTTGCATTAGTTCATATAAATTGAATGCCAAATGTGGCTTCGTGCATTTAACAAAACCATTGATAAGGCAGTACCATGACCACTCATTTCTAACGGATAAGTTATCAAAAACCTGTTGGGCATTATCAATGAGCCCAGCCTCAGCCAGTGCCGAGACAAGATTATTTCCCAACAATGGATGAGCATCAAAACCATTTTTGGACATATAGGCATGCAAACGTGCTCCATATAATTGATGTTTGGTTTTCCTACAAATGTGCAGAAGGAATGCCAATTCGTTGGTAGATGGCTGAATCAATCCTTTCTCCAATTGCTCCAAAGTCTCCTTCAAAACGACAGCCCTTCCGAGAAGCATCCAAGCAACTCTTTGTTTGACAGAGCCAGAAGAGTGATTCTACGTGAAAATAAAAATGGGTTTCAGTTGCTCAAACATGGCAACCTCGTACCATCCAAAACACATGAAACGTATAATGTAGGCAGCTTCGCAAAAAAATGCATCTCAGATTTTGCCTTTTCTTACACCGGCCTACTGCCCATAGTAATTCTTACTTTTATTAACAGATCAGTTTCAGGCTTTGTCATTGTGCATATGTGACAGAGTGATCAATAATCATACCTCAAGTTTCCATCATTGGACCTATCTTTCGGTACTCTTTGTCATCGTAAGGCCAATATCATTACATTTTGTTATCGCAAATCCATTGTTAGTACACTTTGTTATCACAAGTCCAATGCTATTACATTGCTGCTGACTGTTTGATCATACCAATAACCTATTCTTGCCGTTATTTTTCAGAAAACTTTACGATTGCTTGCATCGAACCATTGAGCAAGATTGAGGGAGGACTAAATTCCTATTCTGTAAAATGTGCGCCATACATATGGCCTGGGCAAAATTTTGAAGAAAATAAAGAAGGTGATTCCTTGACTTTTGACCTTTCAAAATCTCCCTTTTCCACCCTCTCACGAGCAGGCATTCCGAGTGCCTCGGACGGTAATACGCCACATTGATCGCAAGGCACATACTATACACTCTAAGGTCTATTTCGAACAAAAGATTTGGGCACTGCAGGCGCTTCTCTTGCAGAATGCTCATCCCGTCACGCAGATGATGTGCTTGTACAGCCATTCACATCTGCATGCACGAGACTGTGAACATGCTCCTTATTCAATGTTCTATTAATGACGCGTAGTATGATACGTAGATTCCATCCTTTAATCTTCGATCCTTGAAATACAATATCCAGTGTGATTGCCCAAGCAGAACAGGAAATAAAATTCCTGTTGGGCATGCAAGAAGTCTGACCAGAGTCCGAGCTTGCGTAGCCTAGTGGCTGACGTCTTGAAGCTGTAGGAGGATGTCCTCTACGCATAGTGGCTGACGTCTTGAAGCTGTAGGAGGATGTCCTGAGTTCAAGTCCTAGCTGGACACGTCCATGAGTCTTTCATGAGGGGTGCCTCTACCTTAAGAGGTATTTCCAATTCATTGTTCTCTCAAAAAAAAAAAAAAAAAAAAAGTCTGAACAGATACAAAGCTTAACAGAAAACTTTATTTGGACGTTAACGACAGCAATCTCTCACTAAATGTTAATTTGTCCAAAGTGAATTATGGCAAAAAAATAAAGAAAGCAAGATACATGAGTGTAAGTATACAAACTATTCCTCACACTTGATGGGCATGTTACACAATGCATAAGTAAATATGAAAAATCATGAATCAAGTAACTCCCATCAAGTGACAACAACATCGAAAGCAATTCTATGATAGCGCTTTAGTCAAAGCATCTACAACATTATCTCGAGTGTGAACCATCTCAAGAATAATGCACTCGGCGACTAAGTAATCTCTACTGAAGTGATACATCACCTCAATGTGCTTGATCTTTGCATGATATACCCGATTCTTAGTCAAAGCAATGGCAGTCTCATTGTCACTTAACAAACGAGGTACATGTTGAGGTAGACCCATATCACAAGCAACACAAGAAAGCCATAATGCTTCCTTACATGCCTCACTAGCTGCAACATACTCTTCTTTTGAAGTGAAAGCAATTATACATTCTTGAAGATGAGATCTCCAAGAGATATCACCTCCAGTAAAGTGAAAAATGTATCTTGATGAAGACTTTCGATTGCCTATACAACCAGCATAATCAAAATATGTGTAACTAATAATGGATGCCTCTCCTCTACCTAGGCATAAACGCTTATCCTTAGTACCACTTAAATATCTCAAAATCATATTGAGCACTTCCCAATGCTTATTGTGAGAATTAGACATATATCTACTCAGAACTCCCATTGCAAATGCAATGGTTGGCCTTATAGCTACCATAGCATACATGAGACTACCACCATCATGCTGATAAAGAATTTTGGTCATGAATTTTTTTTCCTCATTTGATTTGGGGTAATCATCCTTGGTCACCTTCACATATGTAAGTAAAGGTGTACTCAATGTCTTTCCACCATGCATATTGAACTTGTGAAGTACTTTGGATTTGTACTCACTTTGAGACAAGTATATGCATCTTTTACTTCTATCATGAGTAATCATGCCAAGAATATGTTTGGCATCCCCCCAAATCCTTCATACCAAGTGTCCCATTCAACTTCTTCTTGAACAATGACAAGTCATCAAAGGACTTCTTAGCAGTCAACATATCATCGACATAAATGTCAAGCATATTAAGTTTTCATTTGAGCATCTGTTAGTGTAGAAAAAATGATTCTCATTGTTTTGATAATATTTTGAGAGTTCATAAAAGCATTAAACTTTTGGTACCATTTTCTAGGAGACCTTTTAAGTCCATATAAGCTCTTCTTCAACTTACAAACTAAACTCTCTTTGCTAGGAATCACATAACCCTCTAATTGCTCCATATAGATCTCATTTGTAAAATCTCCATGCAAGAAAGAAGTGGAGAGAAGATCTCCTCGAAATAGACACTCGTTGCCTAAAAGCTTTTGCAACTAGTCGTGTTTTACTTTGGAGAAGCACTATTCTATGTGAGCTTCAGCTTATATACCCATTTACATGGCAAATATTTACTTTCCAGTGGCAAAGGTACCAAATCTCAAGTATCATTCTTGTGAATAGAATCCAATGTTGATATATTTTGGAAGTTATGTGTGTGAACACACTTAGGACCGCCATGGCACTTTTTTCCCTCTTTAGGAGTTTTCTTTTCTCTCAGCTTGTATATATGCCTATAACCATAATGGGTTACTAATCTTTGTATATTTTCACTTGGTAATACATTTAGTATTGTGTGTTGTGCTCCAAGCTTCCTCTTCTTCTTCCTTGTGTTGTTCTTGTGCTTTTGCAGACCTTAAACTCCAACAATTGGTATCAGAGCAGGTTATCGCTTCATCTAGGGGATTGTTGATAGCCCTCGGATCACATTCTCAAAATTGCACAAAATTCGGTGAGCATACTCAAGGCGATTAGGAGTTCAAAATTGCTTCATTCTGTGTGTCCAAATTTCGATCTTAGCTTGTTTCGGTCTCCAAATGCACTATCACAAAATATGTAGACAATTTTGTCCTTTTGTGCCAAACATATATATATAGGTTTTGATTTGTCAATATAAGCACCTCAAAGTTTGCTACAGATATAGTAGAGCTCAACAAGGTAGTTCAGTTCAACTTTTTGAGATATAGTCATTTTTTGCATCAGGGTATTTTAGTCAATGGACATGGCTAAAAGAAGTGATAAATTTTGTATGTTGGTTTTTGAGGACAAGTTGGATGGTACCAATTACCCATTATGAGTATATATGATGTGGCATGTATTGGCCGCAAAAGGATTGTGGAATATTGTGCAGGGTATTGAAAAATGCCCTACTACGCTTGTGAATACAATTATTGAAGGTGGTGCAAATGACATTGAAGATGATGACCTTTAGGTTCCTATTCATGCTATGATTCCGCACTGTACCTACTATAGAGCAACTTTGTTGGGATGGCATAGAAGCTTAGGCACATGCATTGATAGCTTTCTCTATCAAACATGCCATTATCCCTCACATTCTCTCTTGCAAAACAAAAAAGGATGTTTGGGACACACTTACCGCTTTGTACCAGGCAAGAAATGAAGCTCGTGTTGCTTAACTCCTAAAACAATTGGAGAATGATTATATGAATTAAGGAGATTCTATGGATAGTTTCTTGAAAGAGATAAAAGATTTAAAAGAGCTGTTGATTTTTGTAGATGAATTCTTGCCAGATAGTTCACTTGTGCACACCATTCTTAATGGTGTTCCTGATTCTTATCAGAGTTTTGCTTCTACTCTTTGGCTAATGATGAAAGGCAATCCAAATGCCTTAACATTTGAGGAGTTAGTATCTATTTTATTACAGGAAGATCAGTCTAGGAAGAATAGGTCCATTATGTGTGTTGTAGATCAAGCTTTCTAATCTAGTCAAAAGGGCAAAGGTAAATAGAGCTCATCTACTAGTAAGTGAAAATTTGCTAAACAACACAATCAAAAAGGGAAGACAAAGACGAGAAGAATGTTGGAGTTAGACATCTGCGGAAGCACGCAATATAGCACAAGGAAGAAGAAGAAGCTTGGAGCTCAACACACAATACTGAATGTATTACCACTAGAATGTACAAAGATAAGTAGCCCTTTAGGGCAATAGGCATATATACAAGCCAAGGAAAAAAAACCTCCTAGAGAAGGAAAAAAGTGCCCCAACAGTCCTAGTATGTTCACACACATCACTACCTAAATATATCAACAAATCCCCCCTCGGAGTGATGCGGTGAACAAGGAGCTGGCACTCATGTATAAGGAAGTGCCAAGCTATGTGGAAATCACTCCACAAAAGGAAGTAAGCCCAAAGCTTTGCGAAAAGCTTCAAACTTCTCCCTAGGCAGAGCCTTCGTGAAAAGGTCTGCAATGTTCTCCTGGATGGGCACATATGCCAAGCTGATCTCCCCAACAAAGAACCTCTCCCTGACATAATGATAATGCACCTCAATGTGCTTAGTGCGAGCATGGAACACATGGTGGTGGCAGAAGACTGACCAACACCCAAATCATCTTCACTGTCAGTGAAGATGGTGGTGGCAGAAGACTGACCAACACCCAAATCAGCCATAAGGCATCTGAGCCACACACACTCAACAGTCGCTGTGAAAGCTTCCCTATACTCAGCCTCACAACTAGAAGTGGTCATAATAGGTTGCTTCTTTCTCAACCAAGATATACATGAGCTACCAAGCATGAAGCAAAAGCCACTAGTGGACACACGAGTGTCATAGCAACCAGCCCAATCATAGTCAAAAAAAGCATGCAAATCTGGCGATAGTGATCCCCCCTTGGGATAAAACAACCCAAGTAGCCGAGTACCACTCAAGTAGCGAAAGATGCGCTTAACCGCCTGCCAATGCTTGACTCCTAGGCAATGCATAAACCTGCTCATCTATGAGACAACAAACTGAATATCTGGCCGAGTAATGCATAAGCAAATCAAGCATCCAACAACATGCTGATAGAGAACAGTATCAAATGCATCTCCAACATCATGAAGACTCAGTCGTAAACCTGTCTCCATAGGAGTGGCAATAGGTTTACAGTCTTCAAGGCCAAAACGCCACAATAATGTGTCAATATATTTTGTTTGACACAAAACCATTCCACCATTAACATGCATAAACTGAATGTCCAACTAATGATACAAATGCCCCAAATCGGTCATCTCAAATGAGGCATGTAAATCAACTTTGAAATCAACAATATGCTTCTCATGAGGACCAGTGAGCAGCATGTCATCAACATACACCATAATGATCAGAATTACATTGTAAGGAATTGAACTCACAACCTCTTCGTTAGGAATGTGATGGGCTAACCACTTGCCCCAAAAGCCATGGTTGAGGATTACTTCCTAATCCTCCCTCTTAGGTTGTAGTTCAACCATCTCCTACCTATCAAGGGTGTGGTTCAACCATCTCCAACCTATCACTTTATTACATTCTTCCCCCCTTGCTCGATCATTGTCCTCAATGATCTACTCTTGTATCCCTCTAGCCTCGGTGATCAGCCCCTTGAACTCCCTAAGTGCCCTTGAATTGATGTCCCTCAACCTCGCATAGTTTCTTGAACCTTGTTTGCAACCTTGGTCTCTTGAACCCTTGCTCTCAACCTTGGTGTCTTGAACCTTCTTGTTCACAACCTTGGTGTCTCGAGCCCTTGTTCTCAACCTCAGTCTTGAACCTTGTTCTCATCCATGCTTGGTATCTTGAACACTCAATCAAGTGCCACCCAAGGATTCCCAAGGAATTCACACTTCCAGCTAGCTCATTGGAAAGTTCATTTCGAGAGCTTTCCAACGGTATCTTATATGCCTCAATCCGACCTATGGATTGAGAGATACACTTGAATCTTTGTTAGGTCCATCCTTGAAACTGACACGTGTGCCTTCCACAATTCCTACCCTTTCACATAGAGGATGCCCAAGCGCCTTTTTTAGAGGCCATTGGATCATTCCACCTTGCCCAAGCCTACTTCCTAGGCTCTAATACCAATCTAAGGAATTGAACTCACAACCTCTTCGTTAGGAATGTGATGGGCTAACCACTTGCCCCAAAAGCCATGGTTGAGGATTGCTTCCTAATCCTTCCTCTTAGGGTGTAGTTCAACCATCTCCTACCTATCAAGGGTGTGGTTCAACCATCTCCAACCTATCACTTTATTACATACATCATTAGCACGCTTGACATATAAGGTGCTTTCAATTGGATTGTTCTCAAAACCATGTGCAATCAGATGGGCATGTATCTTTTAATACCAAGCACGTGGTGCTTGCTTTAAACCATATAATGCCTTCTTTAACATGCACACTTGGTTTTCATGCCCTTTCTACACAAAGCCACGAGGCTGAAAAACATACACTTCTTCATGCAAGTCACCATTCAAAAATGTTGTTTTAATGTCCAACTGATGAACATTCCAACCATGATGAGCTACAAGTGCACCCATTTAGTGCCAATGGCCTTCTTGCCAGGAGGCGAGTCACATAAAGACCAAGTACCATTCTTCATTATAGCATCATATTCAGATTGCATAGCAGCCATCCAATTTTCTAAATTTTATGCTTCATTAAACGAAACAGGCTCAGTCTCATCACATAGACTAAATGCACCCATAGCATAGCAATCTGATGCAAAAGAGGCACTATGAGAGCCTGATCAAGTATGATATGACAGAGGTGCATCTAATTTGTTGTTACGCAAAGTCTGCACCAGCTATGTTGGCATAGTTTTTGCCTCCTCAATATCAGCTCTCTCATCAACAAGTGCATCATGTAAATCTGCATCAGAAATGGGATGATCTCCATCATCACATGAAACCTGCAAAGGTTGAGAAGTTGCCTCATTAGGACCAGCACTAGACTGTCCACCTGTAAAAAGAAGCAGCAAAGTATCATACATGTCTTTGGAGCTAACAGATTCTCCTTAGTACATGAAAGCAATGGCTGAATAGCATCTTCCACAAAAACAACATCACGGCTAACAAAAATGTGTTTAGTCTGTGGATGATACAGAAGATAGCCTTCACTTTCAAAACTGTACCCAACAAAAATACATTTTATTGCTTTATCATCCAATTTTTTGCGATTTTGTTCAGGCACTAATGCATATGCCAAACAACCAAAAACATGCATATGAGCAACAGATGGCTTGCAATCATGCCAAGCCTCATATGGAGTGATAGACTGCAGCGCTTTAGTGGGACACCTGTTAAGTACATATGCTGCACACATGACAACCTCAAGCCAAAAACTATGTGGTAAAGCCTGACTCTAGACCATACACCTCGCCATTTCCACGAGTGACCCATTCTTTCGTTCAGCAACTCCATTCTATTGAGGTGTATGGAACATTGTACATGTATTTTATCCCACGTTCAGCCAGAAATGCATTAAAATCAAAAGACATATATTCCCCCCCTCGATCAGAATGAAGGGTGCCCATTTTACATGCTGATAGATTTTTAACCAAAACCAAAAACTGTTTGAAGCACATGAACACTTCGGACTTTGCCTTCAATGGATATACTCATGCATGCTTGGAAAAATCATCGATGAAAGTCACGAAGTAAAGATAATTTCCAAAAGAAGGTCTCTCCATAGGACCATAGACATCACTATGTACAAGCTGCAATTTCTGAGTAGCCAGAACTGAACCATGTTTTGGAAAGGAAGAACGCTGCATTTTGCCCAAAATACAGCCTTCAAAAACATGTTTTCTGGGTGCCTCAATTTTGGGCAAAGAGGACACCCTTTCAGATTTCTGTAGGTGTAGCAAACTAGCAAAATTCAAATGACTTTGCATTTGACATAGCTTGAGAATCATGAACTGCACATGCCAAATCATTTACAAATCTTTCATAGTCTATGAGCTTATACAACCCACGACATAAAATGCTAGAAGCAATAATCACATCGCCATTTGACAGATCATGAATTGTACACCTGTCATCAACAAATTTCACAACCAAGCCAATCTTGGCTAATGCATAAACTGATGGCAGATTTTTCTTGATCCCTGGCACAAACAAAGCATGTGACAAAGTGAAAGAACTACCATCAGCAGTAGTCAAAATGATCTTACCAACGCCCATAACAAGATAAGAGGAGTTGTTGGCGCATGTAACAATATTCCCTGTAGGGGCATGCTCAAGTGAAGAGAAGAAACTATGCTACGAGGTAATATGTTTGGTCGCCCAACTATCAAAGTACCAAACATCTGAGTCTACTGCAGACATGCACTGCTAATGAGAAGATGGGTCAAAACTACAAACATTAGTAAACGCCCATTCTTCTTCCTGCACAAGATTAGTAGACTCTGTTTTTGATGTAGAGGCTTCTGCAACAACCATTCCAGCCTCTTTCTTCTTTGCCTCTTTAGCAACCATTTTTGGACAATTCTTTATGATATGATCATTTCCTTTACAGTACTTGCAAACGAATTTCTGCTTTTGTGATTTCTTCATCTTTTTCTTCCCTCTTCGATTGTGCAAAATTAGCAGATTTTTGCTTACTAATTGAAGAGCTCCATTTCCTTTGCCCTTCTGACTAGCCAAGAAAACTTGATCTGCAACATGCATAATGGACATGTTCTGCCTGGACTGATCTTCCTGCAATAGAACAGAGACTAACTCCTCAAATGACAAGGCATTTGGATTGCGTTTCATCATCAGCTAAAGAGTAGAAGCAAAACTCTGATATGAATCAAGAAGACCATTGAGAATGGTCTACACAAGTTAGCTATCTAGTATAATCTCATTAGTAGAAATCAATTGTTCCTTCAAGTCTTTGATCTTTGTTAGAAAATTGTCCATAGAATCACCTTCATTCATGTGCTCACTCTCCAACTGTTTTCGGAGGTAAGCAACACGAGTCTCATTCCTAGCTTGGTACAATGTGGTAAGTGTGTCCCAAGCATCCTTAGCTGTTCTGCAAGAGTGAATGTGAGGAATAATGGAACATTTGACAGACAAAGCTATCAATGCATGTGCTTGGGCATCTCTGCCATCCCAACGAACTTGCTCTGTAGTAGGTGCAGCAGAAATCGCAACATTAACAGGAATAGGTAGAATATCATCATCTTCAACACCTTTTGCATCAGCTTCCGTACGTGCAGTTGTAACAGTTGCAGGTGTGATATGACGTTTTTCAAGACCCTACACAATGTTCCACAGTCCTTTTGCAACCAATACATGCCACATCATATAAGCCCATAATGGGCAGTTGGTACTATCCAACTTATCCTCAACAACCAACATACAGAATACATCACTTCTTTCAGGCATGGCCGGTGACTAAAATACCTTGATGCAAAAAATTGACTGTATCTCAAAAAGTTGAACAAAATTGCTAAGACAAATTCTGCTAGACCTGTAGCAGACGCTTATTTTGGCAAACCAAAACTGGTATATACCTTTGGCACAAAAAGATGAAATAGCCTGCACAAGCACTACGATAGTGGGTTGGGAGGCTGAAATGAGCTCAGACCGTGATTTCGGCACTACATAGTAAGTTGTTTTGATCTCTGAAACACCCTAAGTATGCTCACCAAATTTCGTGCGAATCTGAGATGGCAATCAGAGAGGTGTAGACGATGCCCTAGATGAAGCGACGACCTACTCTGATACCAATTGTTGGAGTTAGACGTCTGTGGAAGCACACAAATAGCACAAGGAAGAAGAAGAAGCTTGGAGCTCAACACACAATAGTGAATGTATTACCACTAGAATGTACAAAGATAAGTAGCCCTTTAGGGCGATAGGCGTATATACAAGCCGGGGGAAAAAAACCTCCTAAAGAGGGAAAAAAGTGCCCCGATGGTCCTAGTGTGTTCACACACATCACTACCTAAATATATCAACAAAGAAAACAGAAAGGCATAAACATTTCTGCAAATATTGTAAAGGAAATGATCATGTCATAAAGAGTTTTCCAAAACTGGCTACAAAAGAGGCAAACAAGAAAGAGGGGTAGAGTGGTTGTTGCAAAGGCCTCTACACCTAAAACAGAGTCTTCTAATCTGGTGCAGAATGAAGAATGGGCATTTACTACTCTTTGCATTTATGGCCCATCTTGATCTGATGAACAATGTATGTCTGTAGTAGACTTAGATGTTTGGTAATTTGATAGTGGGGCAACCAAACATATTACCTCGCAGCACAGTTTCTTCAGCTCACTTGATCATGCCCCTACAGGGAATACTGTCACATGCACTAACAAATCCTCTTATCCTAAATGGGAGTTGGTAAGATCATTCTGACTACAGTTGATGGTAGTTCTTTCACATTGTTAGATGCTTTGTTTGTGCCAAGGATCAAGAAAAATCTATTATTAGTATCAGCATTAGTCAAGATTGTCTTGGTTGTCAAATTTATTGAATACATGTGTACAATTCATGATTTGTCAAATGGTGATGTTATTTTTACTTCTAGCATTTTATGTTGTGGGATCTATAAGCTCATAGACTATGCAAAATTTGTGAATGATTCAACATGTGCACTTCAATATTCTCAAGCTATCTCAGATGCAAAGCTTTGACATGCACGCTTTGGTCATCTAAATTCTGCTAGTTTGCTATGCTTTCAAAAATCTCAATTGGTATCCTCTTTGCCCAAACTTGGGGCACCTGGTAAACATGTATATGAAGGCTGTATTTTGGGCAAAATACAATGTTCTTCCTTCCCAAAAGATGGTTCAATACGAGCTGCTCGCTAATTGCAACTTATTCATAGTGATGTCTGTGGTCCTATGCAGACACCTTTTCATAGCTTTACTTTGTGAATCAATTGATGATTTTTCCAGGCATGCATGGGTTTATCCATTGAAATCAAAGTCTGAAGTGTTTATGTGCTTCAAACAGTTTTGGTTTTGGCTGAAAATCTATCAGCATGTAAATGTTCACCGTCCATTTTGATCGAGGGGGGGGGGGATTACATGTCTTTTGATTTTAATGCATTTCTAGTTGAACATTGGATAAAATATCAGTGTATAATGTCATATACACCTCAAAAAAATGTATTTTCTATAAGAAAGAATAGGTATTTCATGGAGATGGCGAGGTGTATGGTCAAACATCAGGCTTTACCACATAGCTTATGTCTTGAGGCAGTTATGTGTGCAGCATATGTACTTGATAGGTGTCCCACTACTCCATATGAGGCTTGGCATGGTCGCAAGCCATCTGTTGCTCATCTGTGTGTTTTTTATTGTCTAGCATATGCATTAGTTCCTGAACAACAATGCAAAAAATTGGATGATAAAGCAGTAAAATGTATTTTTGTTGGGTAAAGTTCTAAAAGCAAAGGCTATCGTTTGTATCATCCACAGACTAAACACATCTTGGTTAGCTTTGGTGTTGTTTTTGTGGACCTAAGGAGACATCAATGAGCTCCATGGATGTGTATGACACTTTGTTGTCTCTTTTTATAGGCGGATAGTCAAGTGTTGGTCTCAATGAGGTAGTTTCTAAGCATCTACAGGTTTCACATGGTGATGAAGATCATTCCATTTTTTATACAGATTTTCATGTTCCACTTTTTGATGAGAGGGTCGATATAGATGAGGCAAAAACTATGCCTAAATGGATGGTGCAGACTTTGCGAGATAACAAATTAGATGCACCTCTATCATATCATACTCGTTTAGGCTCTCATGGCGCTTCTTTTGCATCAAATTGCTATGCAACGGCTGCTTCTAGTCTCTGTGATTAGAATGAGCCTATTTGTTTTGATGAATCACAAAATTCAAAAAATTGGATGGCTGCTACGTAATCAGAATATGATGTTATTATGAAGAATGGTACTTGGCCTTTATGTGATTTGCCTCCTAGCAAAATGTCCATTGGCACTAAATGAGTATACAAGCTGAAGCATAAGCGTGATGCAACAATTGATAGGTATAAGGCTAGGTCTTTTGCAAAAGGTTATGCTCAAGAAACAGGCATTGGTTTTGATGAGGCCTTTGGACCCACATGTCAAAGGACTACCGTTCCTAGTATATGTGCACTAGCAGCCCATCATGGTTGGAATGTACATTAGTTGGACATTAAAACTGCAGTTCTAAATGGTGACTTACATGAAGAAGTGTATGTTTTTTAGCCCCATGGTTTTGTGCAAAAAGAGCATGAAAACAAAGTGTGCAGGTTGAAAAAGGCATTATATGCTTTGAAGCAATCATGGCATGCTTGGTATGAAAAGATATAAGCCTACTTGATTGCACATGGTTTTGAGAACATTCCAACCTGCACTTTATATGTTAAGCATGCAAATGATGTGCTTCTTATCATTGTTGTCTATGTTGATGACATGTTGCTCACTGGTCCTAATGAGAGGCATATTGCTGATTTTTAGGCTGATTTGCATGCCTTGTTTGAGATGTCAAGTTTGGGGAATTTGCATCATTATTTGGGCATTCAATTTATGCAAGTTGATGGTGGAATAGATCTCCATCAAACAAAATATATTGACACATTATTGTGGATTTTTGGCCTCGAAGATTGCAAACATATTGCCACTCCTATGGAAACATGTTATGGTTGAGTCTTCACGATGTTGGAGATGTATTTGATGCTGTGTAGCCCAAGCTTGAGCACCACCTCCTTTACTTGTCAATCCGTGCAAACATGAGGAGGATATGAAGATCGTGAGCAATCGTGGTGAGCAAATGTGAGTGACAAGTACATACAGGCACACACACGCACACAAGGCAAGATAACAAAGAAATGAACAACATAAGCTTGATTCTCAATAACTCAATTACACTCTTCAAGAGGCTCTCTCTCTAACTTGCTAAGCTCAAAAATGCTCTCCTCCACTAGATAACCTCAAAAATGACCTCTCTAGCTCTTTTTATAGTTTTTTGACTAGTTTTGGCCTTGTCTAGGCTTAGTGTCTGACCTACTTAAAAATTAGGTTCTAGGGGCTATTTGAGGGCTCAAAGAGAGTCATAAAATTATGAAAATTGATAAGTAGGTACTTCTAATGCTCATCAAGCTCAAGGACTCCTTGCCTTGAACAAAATGGAGTTGCAAAAGTATGAAATGATAATTACAAGGGTCTTTAGCAATCAAAATCACTATTTTTATAGGGGTTTCTTCTGAAAATTTGGCATACACTTCTTGGAGCTCCCTACATGCTCCCTCTTCTTGTGTGTCCACTTCTTTGATGCATTTCTCTGCCTTGTGCTTGGCCTTGAGTGCCAACACTGCTCCCCCCCCCCCCTTTTGAGTCAGTCGTCCCTGACAGACCATTGTTGAGTGGGTGTTCCATGTACTACTTTAAGAGGTAGTGTCCATCATGTATCAAGAAGAGCAGTTTGTCTTCTAACTGTAGCAAGGTGGGTTGTCCTGTTTGACATGTTGTGACTGCTATCCTTTGCAAGTTTTAGTCCTTGCGTATGTACTTCTTCCTTGGACTCCAGCATGACGGTGTATTTGTGAGCTTCCAAAAACTGCTAGTTGCTCGAAAGAGGTTGTCAATGTTGATGTTGAGCAACTATCAACTATTAATTGCTTCATAGGTACTAATGTTGTACCTTGATGTCCTCTAGATCTTTCAAACATGGGTTTCATGATTGTCATGCCAAGTACTCATGACCCATAATGAATGATGGGTAAGTGTGTTAGTGCATGGGTTAAATAAAATATATGCCTTGTGCACGGCCTTGTAATGTGGCCCTGTGCATGCTTACTTGGGGAATGCATTATAAGAAGTATGGTGCAAAAAATTGGGTCTTGAGGTAAGTGCTCAAGGGTATGCTGACAAAAAGGTTCCTAATCTATCATTGTTATAGTGTTGCCAAAGTAGGGGATTCTTACCATGGTGAAAGGTAGGTTGATGTTCATCTCTTTGTGTTGCACTCCCATCATGGTGATTGAACATTGACTTGTTTTTTGTTGTTGATGGATGTCCTTGTTGATGATTCACTGATGAGATTCTCCAAGCACATGGTCTATCCGTTGTTTTTTTCTCTGTATTTTTTTCTCTCTTTTTTTTTTCTATTTTTTTTGGAACAAGAGGTTAGTATCAATAAAATAGTCTACATATGTCAAATGTGTCTCATGTGCCTATGATTCTCAATTGTGTATGCATGGTCTTGTAATGTGGCCCTATATTAATGCATACTATGGAAATGCATGACCTGAATGGTGCAAAGAGCACATGGGTTTTTGCATGTCAAGGCTTCTAATGTTACTTGAAAATGTTGATGCCATCTTTGTTTGGAGGTATCCATTAGATCTTGAAATGATGCAATCAATTGATGGCTAAATGACAACTGATCATTCCTCCTCATAGGCATCCATTTTAGAATAGTGTTCGATCGTGTAGAGATTACTTTTGGCTACTTCATCTTTGGATGGTTTCTCAAATTTTGTATCCCTCATGGTTGGCTCTTTTGTTTCTAGGGGCTACTGGTGCTTGTGGCTTCCGAACCCATACCCTTGATTATTGTCTTCTTGCTATTGTTGAAGAGGTGAGTTGATCTTCTTTTGATCTATGTGCTTGGTTCTGACCCTTGCCTCTCCTTAGCTTCTTTGTTGAGACTTATCTCATGAGGGAGAGCATAGGATTTTGTGCATGTAAGAGTCCTTTGGGTACCCACATTCGTAATCACCCATGCTGAGCTCCACTAAATTCCTTAGGCACCCAAATTTGTATGTTCTTGTGATCGGTCTTCATCGTATGCTTTGGTACCCAAATTTGGAGTACTCTTTGAAATAGAGATCTTTGTTGTTCTGCTACTTGTTGCCTTGGCTTTCTCTGCTGCTTCCTTGGTAATGAGTTTGACTACAATGGTGCAATTGATTGCTCTCCCTTTCATACCCAGATCTACTTCATGACCGAAACTACTTTCTTCTTGAATTTCATTTGTAATCTAGCTGCACTAGTTGTTGCACTTGAGTCAATCAAGGCTCTCACAGTCCTTATACTCTTTCCTTGTCCTACCTCTATGGTCACAAAGGGATGTCGGTCAATTATTTGAGGATCAATTTCACTCGATGTTTGGCACATGGCCATGTGATATCTTGGGGCATTGGGATTGACATCTATGCCTTGTTGCCTTAACTTATTTCACCTAATGCACTCTCTAACCTCTACCTATGCTTCTTCTCTAACCCTTAACTCTTATTCTTTTTGCTTCTTAGCATCGTTGATTCTCATTAGCATATCCTCTATAAGAGGTTCTTGATATAGCTTGAATTGGCATCCACTAATATAACTTGGCAAGATGTCACCTTCTCGAGTGGCCAATTGAATCACACCGCTAGTGGAAATTCTATTAATGACCATGGGTCCATATCCTCATTTTTTCAATTTACAGGCATGCTAATTTAGTGTATAAACCAACACTAGGTCTCCCTCTTTCAATCCTTTATCCTTGATGTATGCATTAAAGTATGCCTTTTGTCTTTTCTTTGCAGCATAGATGCCTACTGCCACTCGTACCCTCATCTCACCTAAGCATTCTAGATCAAATATATTGGAGGACAACTCATGTCCATTCCACTCATGCTCTTGTGCTACTTTTAAACTTGGGATCAAGAAGTCTAATGGTAACAACAGTTCGTTCGAAGGCCATCTGAAATGGGGTGGCATTGAGTATAGTTTTATAGGGAACTCGATAAGCCCAAACAACATGCTGAAGTTGTTTATCCCAATCAGAGTGTTTATTATTTACCAGTTTTTTCAATACATTACATAGGATCTTATTTGTGCTCTCGACTTCTCCATTAGCATGTGGATGATAGGGGGCAGACTTCTTATGTATCACCAAGAATTCTTGGAGAAGGTTTTTAATAACTTCCTTCAAGAAGTCATACCTCTATCACTTACTAACTCTATTGGTCACCCATATCTCATGAACATGTTCTCGAATAAGAACTTAGCCATCCTTCAAGCATCATTCTCTGTCATGGCTTTTACTTCTACCCACTTTGTAAGGTAATCTGTGGCTACAATAATGTACTTTGCCTGGGAGTTTCTAGCTAGGGGGTTAATAGGACCTACAAAGTCTATACCCCACTCCGACAATGCATGTCCTCCCATCATTGGCCTCAAGGGCATCTTGTATTTTCTGATCAAATATTGTGCACATTGGCATGTGTAACATCTCTTCACATAATCTGCATCCATATGAAGAGTGGGCCACCAAAATCCTGAGAATAGAATGGTCTTAATTACTCGATCAGGCCCAAAGTGTCCACTTGTAACAATGCTATGTCATAAGGCATAGTAGTGAGCCTCTTGCTCCATGCTTTGTTTTCTTTCTAGACTACCCTTGCTAGGTAGCGTTCCTGATTTCATAAATTCTACCAATGGAGCACTCCACTCTAGAATTAATGACACATGATAAAGGGTAGCATACTCCACTTGGGATCTTTTTTGGTACACTAGACAATTCTTAATCCACTCATTTATTTCTTTGTCCATTCTAGACCAATACACTCCTGAACGTTTCAAATTTTGCAATGTTCATTGTTTAGAATAGTGATTTCCTAGCAATCCTTCATGGGCTTGTTACAACCAATTGCTATGTTCATCCTTCTCGACACAACAAGCTAATACACCCTTTATGTCTTGTTTGTACATACTTCCTGCCAATATTTGATATTTTTGTGATTTTATAACTTCCTCTTTGTTTGTTTTTACATTATTTACGGGTCCGAAGGTTAAGATAGATACCAACTTATTTGCCCATTTAAGAACAACTTCTAAATTGAACAGATAAGTGTCGAGCAATTCATCAGACACTCCTTGCAGTGACTCTCCTAAAGTGATGCAAGAAAGGTGATCTATCTTGGGGTGGGTTCTACCTTTCTTAACAACCACTTCAAAGTCGTATTCCATTAGTAAGAGGAACCATCTTACTAAGTGTCTTGTATTGCAAGGTTTATTGACCAAATATAATAAAGATTGATTATCAGTGAAAAACTTGAACTTGTTTGCTAGTAGGTAGTGTCTAAACTGCTTCACAGTGTATACCATGCCTAAGCCTTCTCTCTCAGTTGTTGTATAGTTTCATTCGATTGTGTTTAGCTATCTGCTAGCATATGCTATAGGCAAATCTAGATTTCCTTCACCTATGGGTTGTGCTAGCACACATCCTATTGCATAATTGGATGCATCTACATGGACATGGAATGGTTTATTCCAATCAAGAGTGTTCAGTATTGATGTTGAGCATAAACTTCTCTTCAGCTCATTGAAGGAATTTTCACATTCATCGTTCCATTCAAAGTTTGTTAACAAAGCGTAAACAGGTTTAGCTATGATCGCATACATGTGGATAAACATGTGGTAATATCCACAATGGCCCATAAAAGGCTTGTACCTCTTTAACATTCCTTTGCCTTGACAACTCTGCTATGGATCTTACTTTGTCCTCATCTGTTAATATTCTGTTCTTAGAAACAATATGACCTAAGATTTTACCTTGATGTACCATTAACACACACTTTTGTGGGTTCATACTAACTCGATATTCTCAACACTTGTTGAAGATCTGTCTGACCTCTAGGATGTGGTGTCTTGTTTCTTGGGAATGTGCACATAAATCGTCCACATATACCTCTAAGCTCTTTTGCAAGAACTCTTTGAAGACATGACACATGAGCCTTTGGAATGTTGCAACTGCATTGGTGAGCCCAAATGGCATCGCACAAAATGCAAAAATTCCCCATTCTATGGCAAAGGACATTTTTTGTTGATCTTCTAGGCCAATGGCTACTTGGTTATAACCTAAAAATCTATCATGGAAGCTATTAACTTCCTTGCCTGCAACATGCTCCAATAAATGTTCGGTGATTGGAAGCAAATATTTGTCTCTAATAGTAATAGTGTTAAATTTTTTGAGGTTAATACACACTCGCAACTTCCCGTGTTTCTTGGGCACCACTACAATGGGGGACACCCATTTAGTATGCTCAATCTCATAAATAGATCCAGATTCAATCCCTATATCAATTTCTTCTTTTATTTTGGTTGCGAAAGTGTCATTATATGTGTAGGGCTTCTATTTGGTGGGCTTGGCATCAGTCGTCATGGGGATCATATGAGAGCACATTTTCGGATCTACCCCTTTCAATTCTCTATAGGTCCATGCAAACACATCCCTATATTCCCTTAATAAAGCTACAAGCTCTACTTCTTCTTCTGCAGTTAGGTCTTCTTCTATGTACATACATCACTCTTCATTCTCTTCAATGTTTTTTGGTTTTTTCTTTATTATCATATGCTTCTCCAGTGATGGCCTCTCTCTTAGGCATTCCCACCAAAAAATTTTTGCCTTCAACATCATATTTCTTGAAATTCTCTCATACTTCAAACAATGATTCCTGCTCTGCATGTTTCACTGATTTTCTTTTCTTTTTCTTTTGACTACCTTCACTTTCCTCCCTTGAATTTATATTTTTAATGCTTGTGAGAGGTTCTTCTTCTTTTTGGGTAAATACTCCTACATTTTCTAGATAGTGCTCCTTTGAGTCAAAGCAAATATCCATCACAATGGATTCTAGATCGTTGTTGTCCTCTTCTTTTTCTATGACCTCATTAGAGTCACACTCTTCTAGCAAGGGTTCACACATGAACAAAGAGATATCATAACCCTCCTCATCACAATGAGGCATTCGATATTCTTCATTGATAGAAATGTCCATGGTGGCTAAGATTTTTTCCCAACCATGAGGCTCAAATTCCTCACTTGGAAAAATAGTCGGTGTATAGGCTAGGCCTCTAACTGATCTAGCTCCTTGAGGAGTTCTGTCTTCTCTCACTTTTAGGCATCTTTCCTCTTCCTTTGCAAGCTTGCAAATCCACAAATGATTATCTTCATGCATCCAAGATGGATTAGAAGAACTTACATAATGCACATAGATTGAATCTTCTTGCACCTTGTGGATAGGATTCCACTGTAGGGGTGGTACATCTCTAAAGGTATAATTGATCAAATTAACCTTAGTTGTGACCCCTAAGTGCTGCAAGGAGTCAGTTCCCCAATCTTGTACTATTTGCAGTTGCCGTAGGAAGGGTCTTCCTAGGATCATTTCATAGACATTATTTTTCCCAAAGTCACATATAGCAAAGGTGTGTTCAAACTCTACACCACAAGTGGTTAGAGTTATCCCTTATAGAAATCCTAGAGGTCTTTCAATATGGCCATCTACCATTTGAAGCTTCATTCTAGTTGGTCTTAATATGGGTTTGCCCCCATTTCTTCCACAAGGAGGTGGTCGCAATCGCAACACCAGAACCTAAATCTAAGAAAGCTTTGGTTGTGTAACCTTGGTAGGTGATTGGAAGATAAGTATTACCTTTTTTCCCTTCACTCATGTCTCCTATTTTGTCTAGAGGTATCTTTGGGTGTTCCAACATCCGTGGAATCACGAACATAAACTTTCGTTGGTGGTGAGCTTTCTCTTTCAACAACTTGTTGAGCCCGAGGAGGTAAAGAATCCTACGACTTGTTTATCAATTGCTATAATATTTCTGATAAGCCCTAGAAATGCAAACCCGATTTGATAGAATTTGTTTGATTGAACAAGTGATTGACCTCAAGCATAACATGAGCTAGTTCTACCATTTTCATGCAAAATTTTGTCCGTTCAATCTCTAAATCTACTCTAGGGTAACTCTTATCGAGGTTTGCAATTGTTGGCCCTTCTTGAAGTCAAGCTTGGTAGGCCTTGAACATCATGACCAAGCCTTCTAGGGTTGGATATGCGAGAATAGATCCTACGTGTGGTCTATTCACAATGAGTGGTGTGGTGGGATGAAGTGGAGTGGATGGATTTTTGACATGCGAGGGGTTTTGAGATGCAATGTCTGCAATTTTTATTTTTGCACCTTTGAATCTTTCTTCTAGTTCGCATAACTTTCTAGCCAACTTACAATTGGCCTTCTCCCTGGTATCCTTCCATTTTTTGTTTTCCTCTTAGTAGGCTCTCCTAATTCACTTGACTCTAATTACTCAATTGTTTTAGCCTCGTTTAAGGCTTGTGCCCTAGTGACTGCCTATATAGGAGCCATGGTAATGCTAATTGAAATTGAATCCACCACTAAGCCTACCACATTGATTGGTGTAACCTTGGGTGCACTAGAGGGGTTCCTAGGACAATCTCTTGGAAGATGTTCTTTGCCACATGCAGAACAAAAGCCTTCTATCGTGATGTTTTTCCTTCGTCCCGAAGCTAGTGGGTGGGGACATTCATGAATGAAATGGTCGCCCTGACATCTAAAACATGGTCCTCTAGAGGCTTGTGGTCTCATTTGTCTCAATTGGGGCCTAGGGTTAGGATTTGTATACATGAAATTGGAGTATTCTGGCTCCCAATTTGGTTCCATAGGTAATGCATCATATTGATACGGATAAGTCTCACTGTGCTCAGGTGACTCTGTGTAATAAGCTTGTGGATTATTTTCATGGGTGTAGTCAGAACTCTAAGCATGAGGGTCATTTTCTAAGACCAAAGGGGTCATCGATGCCAATGCTCTATTAGGGTTCTCCTCTTCCACTGCATACTTAAGTGGAATCACACTGGCAAGAGGTGGTGGTTGGTTTCCTAGGACCGACTATGGCCTGTATGGTGCCTGATGCTGCTGTTGGTATTGAGGTTGATATTGCTATTGTGGCCTATAATATGGCTGTTGGTATTGGTTCTAATAGCTACCATGTTGGTAAGGTTACTGATAAGTTTGTCTGACAACTTGCCTATTGTACAAACAATCCTAAGTCATATGGTTTGTGTATTTTCTCCTAATAGTGCATTAAGGAGCATTCATTTCTCTCATGTTCTAGTTTTGCATTGGGCATACATTAGCCATGTGGCCGCCTTCACAAGTACAACATTGCTTCAACAAGGTGACCCTCAGTGTTTGTCTATTTTGAACTCCTAGCTTCTTGGCAACCTACTTAGCTCGCTCATCTATCAAAGTGGAGGGTCCTGATGTATGACTAGTGGAACTGTTAGAATCCTTATAGAGTTTAGAAAATTCTTACTCCTCACCCAAGTTGTCTTCTATGTCAATACACATTCTCAAGCATTGATCTAGTGTGATTGGCTCCTTGAGATATACATATGATCTACATTTCTCGCTTAGAAGTCCATTTAAAAATGGGGAAACTTGTTTTGCTTATTAGGTAATTCAAGTGTGGGATATCTTTCCACATATTTTCTAAATCTACGTCCAACTAGCCAAACTATTTCTTGGGGTGTCTACGTCTGGCTAGCCAAACTATCTTTCCACATATTGTCTAAATCTGCATCCGTCTAGTCAAACTCTTAATCTAGACAAGGATGATGTGTTATGCTTGATGCCACTCTTGGAAAATTCTATGATGAATGCTTCTAGTAGTTGACCTATATTTTGGTAGTTGTGAATGTTCAGGGACTGAAACCAAGCTAAAGCAGTACCCTTGAGGGTTGTTGGCACTCAAGGTCAAGCACAAGGTGTAGGAACACATCAAAGTAGTGGTCACACAAGAAGAGGGAGCATGTAGGGACCTCCAAGAAGTATATGTCAAATTTTAAGAAGAAACCCCTATAAAAACAATGATTTTGATCACTAAAAACCATTGTAAATATCATTTCACATTTTTGCAACTCCATTTTGTGCAAGTCGAGGAGTTCTCAAACTTGAGGAGTATTAGATCTAAGTACATACCAATTTTCATATTTTTTAGAGCTCGCTTGAGCCTCCGAATTAGCCTAGGAACTTATTTTTTAACTAGGCCAAACACTAGGTCTGGATAGGGCCAAAAACTAGCCAAAAACTATAAAAGAAGCTAGTGAGCTCATTTTTTGAGGTTAGAAAATTGAGAATTGAAGTGAACAAAAGAGCTTGTAATCTTGTTTTTGGCTAATTAAAGATTCCATTGCTCCATCTCTGTTGATATATTTAGGTAGTGATGTGTGTGAACACACTAGGACCACCAGGGCACTTTTTTCCCTCTTTAGGAGGTTTTTTCCCCTAACTTGTATATATGCATATAGTCCTAACGGGTTACTTATCTTTGTACATTCTAGTGGTAATACATTCAGTATTGTGTGTTGTGCTCCAAGCTTCTCCTTCTTCCTTGTGTTGTTCGCATGCTTCCACAGATGTCTAACTCCAACAATTAGTATCAGAGCATGTCGTCGCTTCATCTAGGGTGTCGTCGGCCACACCTCTTTGGTCATAGTCTCAGAATTGCATGAAATTTGGTGAGCATACTCAGGGTGTTTTAGAGATCAAAACAACTTCGCTATGTGGTGCTGAAATCGTGATTTGACCTCGTTTTGGCCCCCGAATGCACTATCACAATGCTTGTGCAGGCTATTTTGTCTTTTTATGCCAAAGATATATACAAGTTTCAGTTCGACAGGATAAGCATCTCCAAGTCTACTATAGGTTTAGCAAAACTCATCAGGGTAATTCTGTTCAACTTTTTCAGATACAATCATTTTTCTGCATCAGGGTATTTTAGTCAGTGGCCATGGGTGAAAGCAGTGATGTATTTTGTATATTGGCTATTGAGGATAAGTTGGATGATAATAATTACCCATTGTGGGATTATATGATGCGTCATGTATTGGTCACAAAAGGACTATGGAATATTGTGTAGGGTGTTGAAAGACGTCCTATTACGCCTACAAATATAGGTACTGGAGCAGATGGGGATGGTGTCAAAGATGGTGATATTCTGTAGATTCCTATTTGTGCTACGGTTTCTATTGCACCTACTCTAGAGAAAATTTTTTGGGATGGCAGAGATGCTCAGGCACATGCATTTATAGCTTTGTCTGCCAAACCTACCATTATTCCCCACATTTGCTCTTGTAGAATAGCAAAGGATGCTTGGGATACATGTAGCACATTGTACCAGGCTAGGAATGAGTAGCATTCCTTCTTTACAAAAGATGTTTTAGTTCGGGATACTCAGAGGTTGCAGCTTGTACATAGTGATGCCTGTGGTCCTATGCAGACACCTTCTTTTGGAAACTATCTTTACTTCGTGACTTTCATTGATGTTTTTTCGAGGCAAGCATGGATATATCCACTCAAAGCAAAGTCCGAAGTGCTTATGTTCTTCAAACAGTTTTTGGTTTTGACTAAAAATCTATCAACATGTAAAATGGGCACCCTTTGTTCTAATCGAGGGGGGGAATATATGTCTTTCGACTTTAATGCATTTATGGCTGAACGTGGGATAAAACATCAATGTACAGTGCCATATACACCTCAACAGAATGGAGTTGCTGAACAGAAGGTCAGGTCACTCATGGAAATGGCGAGGTCTATGGTCAAGAGTCAGGCTTTACCACATAGTTTCTGGCTTGAGGTTGTCATGTGTGCCACATATGTACTTAACAGGTGTCCCACTAAAGCACTGCAGTCTATCACTCCATATGAGGCTTGGCATGGTCGCAAGCCATCTGTTGCTCATCTGTGTGTTTTGGCATATGCATTAGTGTCTAAACAACATCATAGGAAATTGGATGATAAAGCAATAAAATATATTTTTGTTGGGTACAGTTCTGAAAGCAAAGTCTATCATCTGTATCATCCACATACTAAATGCATTTTGGTTAGCCGTGATGTTGTTTTTGTGGAAGATGCTATTCAACCTTTACTTTCATCTACGAAGGAGACATCTGTTAGCTCCAAAGCCATGTATGATATTTTGTTGGTCCTAATGAGGCAACTTCTCAACCATTGCAGGTTTCATGTGATAATGTAGATCATTGCATTTCTGATGCAAATTTGCATGATGCACTTGTTCATGAGAGAACTGATATTGAGGAGGCAAAAAGTATGCCAAAATGGCTAGTGCAGACTTTGCATGACAACAAATTAGATGCACCTCTGTCATACCATACTCGTTCAAGCTCTCATAGTGCCTCTTTTGCATCAGATTTCTATGTTATGGCTGCATCTAGTCTCTATGATGAGACTTAACCTGTTTCATTTGATGAAAGACAACATTTTGAACATTGGATGGCTGCAATGCAATTTGAATATGATGCTATCATGAAAATTGGTACCTGTTCTGTATGTGACTTGCCTCCTGGCGAGAAGGCCATTGGCACTAAGTGGGTATACAAGCTGAAGCGTAAGCCTGATGGGACAGTTGACAGGTATAAGGCCATGCTTGTTGCAAAGGGTTATGCACAGGAAAGAGGCATTGATTTTTATGAAACCTTTGCACCTACTTGCAGAATGACTACTCTTCATAGCATCTGTGCACTCGCAACTCATCATGGTTGGAATGTACATCAGTTGGACATTAAAACAAAATTTCTAAATGGTGACTTGCATGAAGAAGTGTATGTTTTTCAGCCTCGTGGCTTTGTGCAGAAAGGGCATGAAAACCAGGTGTACAGGTTGAAGAAGGCATTATATGGTTTAAAGCAAGCACCACATGCTTGGTATGAAAAGATACACGCCTATCTGATTGCACATGGTTTTGAGAACAGTCCAACTAAAAGCACCTTATATGTTAAGCATGCTAATGATGTGGTTCTAATCATTGTTGTGTATGTTGATGACATGCTGCTCAGTGGTCCTCATGAGAAGCATATTGCTGATTTTAAGGCTGAGTTGCATGCCTCATTTGAGATGTCTAATTTGAGGCATTTGCATCATTATTTGAGCATTTGGTTTATCCAAGTTGATGGTGGAATGGCTTTGTGTCAAACAAAATATATAAACACATTATTGGAGCATTTTGGCCTTGAAGACTGTAAGCCTATTGCCACTCCTATGGAGACAGGTTTACGATTGAGTCTTCATGATGTTGGAGATGCATTTGATGCTGTTCTCTATGAGCAAGCTGTTGGATGCCTGATTTACTTATGCATTACTCGACCAGATATTCAGTTTGTTGTCTCATAGATGAGCAGGTTTATGCATTGCCTAAGTGTCAAGCATTGGCAGGCAGTTAAGCACATCTTTCATTACTTGATGGTACCCGACTACTTGGATTGTTTTATCCCAAGGAGGGATCATTACCGCCAGATTTGCATGCTTTTTTTTACTTTGATTGGGCTGGTTGCTATGACAGGCCACTAGTGGTTTTTGCTTCATGCTTGGTAGCTCATGCATAGCTTGACTGAGCAAGAAGCAGCCTATTGTGGCCACTTCTAGTTGTGAGGCTGAGTATAGGGCAGCTTTCACAACGACTGTTGAGTGTGTGTGGCTTAGATGCCTTATGGCTGATTTGGGTGTTGGTCAGTCTTCTGCAAGCACCAAATTCACTGACAGTCAGAGCGCATTGGCAATTGCGAGGAACCCTGTGTTCCATGTTCACACTAAGCACATTGAGGTACATTATCATTATGTCAGGGAGAGGTTCTCTGCTGGAGAGATCATCTTGGCATATATGCCCACATAGGAGAACATTGCAGACCTTTTCACGAAGGCTCTGCCCAGGGAGAAGTTTGAAGCTTTCCGCAAAGCTTTGGGCTTACTTGCTTTTGTGGATTGATTCCACATAGCTTGGCATTTCCTTATACATGAGTGCTAGCTCCTTGTTCACTGCATCACTCCCAAGGGGGATTTGTTGATATATTTAGGTAGTGATGTGACATTCTAGTGGTAATATATTCAATATAGTGTGTTGTGCATCAAGCTTCTCCTTCTTCCTTGTGTTGTTTGTGTGCTTCTAGAGATGTCTAACTCCAACAATCTTTTTGTCTTGCCATGTGTGTGCATCTGTGTGTATGTGTGTGCATGCTTGTGTGCTTCTCACTCACTCACTTGTGCATCTCACTTGCTCATGGTCGTCATACCCTCCTCATGTCTTTGTGGATTGACAATTATGAGGTGGATCTCCTCACGTTGGTACTTGCCATTGTGCTAGAGTGACACCAAATTTGGTGTCATTACTAGGGAATGAGCTTTGAGGATGACTGTGTGATGATAAGAAAGAGATATGTGACATTGGAATCATAGGTAATCTCTTACTTTTTACTTTTCTACCTCCTTCATCGTCACCACCACCATCTCTACTTGCCATCTCCCTATTGGGAAAGATGGATGGACACTTCAAGTGATGAGTAGGGACTGCCAAATCCTGCTTAGTATCAGCCCTTTGTAGCTTCAGAGTTGATAAGTGGACCCTCTTAGCTTCCCAATGACACCATAAAAGTTCCTATGTACTTTGGAAATGATGTATGAAATGATTTGATCAAAACAGACTACTTCTCAATAGAAAAATCCAAGAAAACTTTCTATTTTGGATCATACACCTGCTGCTTGTCATGCTCAATACAACCAGTACAGTAGGAATTGGAAAAATTCCTTTTAGATGTATCTAATTAGCTTATTAAGCTAATGATTCCAAGTGGAATCACTTGAAATGATTAACTATGCACAGAGAAATCAATTTAGCAAAATAATCATTACCCTCGATTTTTTAGGACCTCTGTAGGTATTGACCAGTGAGTGATTTGATGCAGATCTCTCTCAATTGGCTGAATATAATTTCTTCAAACTTTGTCAGCATGTAGATAACTTGGAGCTGATTCCAACAAGCTATAGATCATTGAATTTGGTGGAGAAATGAGTGAGATATGAGCAGCACAAGTTGATAGTAGAGAATGGCTATAATAGAGATGTCATAGATGAACAATGTAAGTATAATGTATTAATGAACAATGTTCTACAATGTCATAGGCTTGATAACCATAGCCTTATGATGAAGACTAGTGTAGGCTAGAATGTATGCCTTACATACATACAAAAATGACAATGGAGAGCTCGGGATATGACTACTCTAACCACAACTTTTTCATGAGAGTTTATATAAGTGTTCCAATCAAATTTGAATTGAATTCAAATTTTGGTTCTCTCTAAAACGTGTACCATCATTCTAGGAGATATTCTCTCAATGTGATTTTTGCTTTTCAACTAATCAAGTCCACGAATTTTGTAAGTAGTTACCAATATTCTCAAGTAAGAAAAATGGTAAAGAAGTAATCCTCCACTAGCAATGGTTTCCATGGAGCTTCTTATGTGTATGAGCTTGTAGCCAAACATGTAGGCTTGTGATTTGCACCAAAACATACCCCTCAAGCCAAAAATTTTGGCTTGGTCTTCATTTCTAGTCTTCATGAACATCCTGCAATCCAATTATTGATTTGACCTGCAAAGCTTTGTACCATCTAATGCTTTAGTCAGCAAATCTGCACATTGCATGTTAGTTGATACATAGGCTAGATGAATATCTTTGCTTAGTAACTTCTCTCTCACATAATGATAATGAACGTCTATATGCTTGGTCCTAGCATGATAAATAGGATTAGCTGCAAGATGTAATGAACTTGTATTATCTCCAAAGATCATTGGAGAAGTAGTATGCAAGCCCAATTCTGTATACAACAATCTAATCCATATGGCCTCTTCAGTAGCATTGGCCAATCCTCTATACTCTGCCTTTGTAGAAGATAAAGCAACAGTAGGTTGCTTCTTTGAAGACCATGATATTGGCATATCACCTGCAAATGAAAGGTACCCTGAGGTACTCCTCCTATCATCTTTGCATCCTGCCCAATCTGCATTTGAATAAATTTTAATGTCCGTCTGATGTATAAGGGAAATACAAACCATGATGTTGTGTACCCTTAAGGTACTTCAAGATCCTTTTGGTAGCCTCCATGTGAGGTGCCCTAGGCTTATGCATAAACTGACTTAGCACACTTACTCCATAAGAAATGTCTATCCTTGTCAAGGTAGCATAATTCAAGCTTCCCACTATGCTTTGATAACTTGTAATATCATTGAGTACATCACCTTCATGAGCAATTAATTTTAGGTTTACCTCCATTGGAGTACTTGCAACTTTGGTATCTTGCAAGTGAAACTTCTTCAACATATCTTGTATGTACTTTCTCTGAGTAATGTAAATGCCAGAGTTAGTATAGACTAACTCAAGTCCAAGGAAATATTTTAGTGATCCAAGGTCACTAATTTTGAACTCCATCATATGATTCTTGATCTGTTTGATGCCATTAGCATCATTAACTGTAAGTATGATATCATCAACATATACACATAGGTATATTACCTCTGAATTACTTCTCTTGATGAATAGATAAGTATCTGCTTTACTCATGACAAAACCTTGGTCCTGAAGATATGTGGTCAATCTATGGTTCCAAGCCCATATATCACCAACATATACACATAGGTATATTACCTCTGAATTACTTCTCTTGATGAATAGAGAAGTATCTACTTTACTCATGACAAAACCTTGGTCCTGAAGATATGTGGTCAATCTATGGTTCCAAGCCCTAGGTGCTTGCTTCAATCCATAAAGTGCTTTATTCAATTTGCATACATATGTTACCTTGTTTGGATCCTCATAGCCAGGAGGTTGTGGCATGTACACCTCCTCTGAAATCCAACCATTTAGGAATGCATTTTTTACATCCAACTGATACATGTTCCAATTCTTTGATGCAGCTACACTTACCAATACCCTGATGGTTGGCATTTTGGCCACAAGTGAGAAGGTTTCCTCATAGTCAATGCCTTGGTTTTGTGCAAAACCCTTAGCCACAAGTCTAGATTTGTACCTGCTTATTGACCCATCATAATTTCTTTTTATCTTATATATCCATCTAGAACCAATTACCTTCATAGACTCCTTCTTCGGTACTAGTTCCCAAGTGTTACTCTCCTTGAGTGCTTCAATCTCCTCATCCATAGCTTCCTTCCATTCTGCCTTGGTCTTAGCTTCTTCATATGATGCTGGTTCTTCAATTGATAAATCCTTTGCAATATAAATAGAATGCTTAGTAACAAGAGAGGTGTCATACCCATATCTTATTGGTTTCTTGCTCTCCCTTTGTGACCTTCTGATTGCTTGATTAGAGGATTCGGGTATATCCTCTAGTTTCTTCATCTTGAGTTTACCTTTGGACTTCCATGCCTTGAACTCTTCAAGGTTGATGATGTCTTCATCTTCTAAATTTGTTTCTTCATTCTGAGTAGGCTCCTCCTTAGTAAGGCTTGGAAACTCCTCTTCCAAGTCATAAGGTAGCTTTACCTTCCTGTATTCACTATCAAACCGAGTCATTTTCATCAAAGAAAACATCTCTACTGACCGTGAATCCCTTGTTTGAAGGATTGTAGAACCTGTAACCTTTCTGATTTAGATCATATCCAATAAAGATACACTTCTCTGCCTTAGGGTCTAGCTTACCTCTTATCTGAGAGGGGATATGCACATATGCTACAAATCCAAATATCTTGCAATGATCAAGTGAAGGCCTTCTACCATGCCATGCTTCATATGGGGTCATCCCATCAAGAGATTTGGATGGCAACATGTTTACCAAATAAGTGGCAATAGATACACTCTCTTCCCACAAATAGTTGGGTAATTTTTTCTCATTTAACATTGACCTAGGTGTTTCAACAATCAATCTATTTCTTCTTTCTGCTACCCCATTCTGCTCAGGAGTATACCTTGTGGTAATTTCTCTCTTAATTCCTCTGTCCTGAAAGAATGCATCAAAATCTTTTGAGAAGTACTCACCTCCACCATCTGACCTTAGCCTTTTTAGATTTCTCCCTGTTTGATTCTCAACAAGTGCAAGATACTTTTTAAAACAATTGAATACTTTATCTTTGTGCTTCATAAAGTACAATACAGTCCACCTACTGTAATCATCAATGAAAAATACATAATACCTTGATCCAGAGATTGAGGGATCCTTGCTTGGTCTCCATACATCTGTATGAACAAGTTCTAGGTAGTCCTCATGCATGTAGCCTTTCCTTGAGAAGGGTAACCTGTGAGACTTTCCAAACTGACAAGCACCGCGATTCTTTGGAAGAAATTCACAACTCTCTGTACTTGGGAAAATTTGAGAAAAATCGCGATTCTTTGGAAGAAAGTCGCGTTTCTCTGCTAGAAATTCACGATTTCTTGGACTTGGGATTTTGAGAAAGTCGCGATTTCCTGGAAGAAAGTCGCGATCTCCTTGATTTAGAGGTTTGAGAAATTTGCGATTCTCTGCTTGGAAGATTTTGAGAAAGTTGCAAATCTTTGGAGTGGATTTTGAGAGAATCGTGATTCTTTGATAAAAAACATGACTTTCTGGTTGCCTGATTTGCAAAAAATTGTGATTCCTGTTTGTGTTGGAAAGCTCGTTTTGAATCCTACACGGCCTCAATCGTTTTTTCTAAGAATAATGCACTGATTTTTAGATAGGGTAACTTGATGTTGACCCTCAGGTGGGATTAGGAAACCAAGGGGGCTCCAAAGGATTTTGAGCAATATAAAGGGGAATTTTTGGACCAGAAGACAAAGCTTATGAACCTGAGATTTGGAAGACACCTAGGCAAGGATAGAAAAAGTGTTAAATCTTTTGAGGCAAGTGTCAACCATACACCTAAGTCTTGAGCACAACAACTAATAGGTTATCCTTATGTACCAAGTTCAGACACAAGTGATTCTAAAATGTCTTTTAGCATGGGGAAACCTGTAGGGGGCTCATGCACTGCCTATCTACAAACACCAAAAGGTCCCTATAAGACACAATTGGACTATATTAGGACCAACCCATTAGGTGCACACATCTATGAGGATGGCCTGAGGCGATCAGTGGTCCAACTCAAAAATCCTGATCAACCCTTCGGACTTGAACACCCAGTGGTCAAGTTTGAAGAGGGTTCATAGATTGATAAGGAAGGAACCATGTATGTGGTCACCAACTTACCCGACATAATAGCGAGTTTGGAAATGTCATTCCTAAGAATGAGATAGGAGACCTAGAGCAGGAAGACCTAGGACAAGAACCCAAGACTCCTTGAGGCAAATCTCTCTTGACTAGAGTGATCATGCCAGAGTGGGTTCCCCAAGACAAGAAAAGCATAGAACTATTCTTAAATAGAGAAACGGAGGAAGCCTTTTGGAGATTCAAGCCAGATCAACCTAGCCAATTGGGCATAGTCATCATCTACGAGTTCAAGGATTTGGAGACACCAGGCAAGGTTGTCTATTTGGATGACACCTCAGGAAGAATGTTCTTGGTAACAGAACATGTTAAACACGCATATACTTGGAAGAGTGAGTTGATTTTCCCTCCACCAAGATCCAATGTTTCCCATGGCCTCCAAGGTGCAGGATCATCCAAGGCTCGTGAAAACCAGAGGGAAAGAGCCAGAAAAAGGCCTGAGGTAAGCTTTACATACAATGTGGGCAGAGACAGATCAAGAATGGAAGGTGAAAGACATGAAACAGAAAGACATCAAGCACAAAGACATCAAAGAGATGAACATGATTTTCCATTGCCTAGACCCCAAGAGCATCTAAGAACCCTTACACCTTCTCAAGTGGTCAAGACAATGAAGAACTATTTTGACGAGATAGGAGATACTTATGATCATGTGGCCGAGTTCAAACAAGTGTTAAGAGCTAAACAATTTGAGGACTTGTTCACCCAGTTCGAGGCATTTGGTTTGACTCTCAAGGGCACTGCCTTAGCTTGGTTTCAACCCCTAAACAGTCGCAACTATCGAGATATAGGTCAACTGCTAGAAGAATTCATTGTAGAATTTTCCAAGAGTGGTATCAAGCATAACACATCATCCTTGATCCACATCTTCAAGCAGACACCCCAAGAAATAGTGCGACTAGCAGGAAGAAGGTTCAGACAGTACATAGAAAGATGCCCTGTTTTGGAATTAGCCACACCGGACAAACAAGTGGCCTTGTTTTTAGATGTCTTATTAAGCACCAAGTTAAGATCATATGTGTACTTGAAAGAGCTTAGATCCATAGAAGAGTGTGTGCAGATGTGCATTGACTAACTTGTTGTGTCGAGGATGATGAACATAGTAGTTGGTTGCAGCAAGCTCATGAAGGATGGCTAGGAAATCACTATTCTAAACAACGAACATTGCAAAATCTGAAACGTTTAGGAGTGTATTGGCCTAGCATGGACAAAGAAATACATGGGTGGATTAAGAATTGTCCAATGTGCCAAGAAAAATCCCCAGTGGAGCATGCTACCCTTTATCATGTATCGTTAATTCCGAATTCGAGTGCTCCATTGGTGGAATTCATGAGATCAGGGACATTATCCAAAGAGGCTAGTCTAACAAGAAGAAGGAGCATGGAGCAAGAGGCTTAGGACTATGCCTTAGTAGGAGACAACCTATATCGAAGAGGCAAAGATGGTTACCTAAGATTGTGTGTTCACGAATCAGACTATTTGAAAGTCTTAGAAACTGCACACAGCGGTGTTGCAGGTGGACACTTTGGTCTTGACCAAGTGATTAAGACCATTCTATTCTCAGGACTTTGGTAGCCCACTCTTCATATGGATGCACATACCTATGTGAAGAAATGTGATACATGCCAACATGCACAATATCGGATAAGAAAAGACGAGATGCCTTTGAGGCCAATGATGGGAGGATGTGCATTCTCAAAGTGGGGCATAGACTTTGTTGGTCCTATTAACCTACCACCTAGAAAATCCTATGCTGAGTACATTATTGTAGCTATAGATTACCTTACAAAGTGGGTAGAAGTAAAAGACATGACAAACAATGATGCTCAAACGACGGCTAAGTTCTTATTTGAGAATGTGTTCACTAGATATGGGTTACCAATCGAGTTAGTAAGTGATAGAGGTACACACTTCTTGAATGAAGTCATTGAAAATCTTCTCCAAGCATTCTTGGTGATACATAAGAAGTATCCCCCCTATCATCCACAAGCTAACAGGCAAGCCGAGAGCACAAACAAGATCCTATGTAATGTATTGACAAAATTGTTCAATAATAAACGCTCTGATTGGGAGAAACAGCTTCATCATGCTGTTTGGGCTTCTCGAGTTGCCTATAAAACGGTACTCAATGCCACCCCATTTCAGATGGTCTTTGGATAGAATGTTGTGCTACCATTAGATTTCTTAATCCTGGCTTTAAAAGTAGCACAAGAGCATGATTGGAATGGACATGAGTTGTCTTCTAGGATCTTTGATCTAGAATGCTTAGGTGAGACGAGGCTACGAATGACGACAGGCATCTATGCTGCAAAGAAAAGACAAAAGGCATGCTTCAATGCACACATCAAGGATAAGGGACTGAAAGAAGGAGATCTAGTGTTGTTTTATACACTAAAGCAGCATGCCCATAAGTTGGAAAAAAGAGGATATGGACCTATGATAAAAAATCGGGCATAATTACTTCTTGAATAATCAATCGAAACCCCTTTGTGACCATAGAGGTAGGACGAGGAAAGAGTGTAAGCAATGTGAGAGCATTGGTTGACTCAGGTGCAGCAACTAGTGCAGTTAGGTTGTCATACTGCCAAGACATGCAATTGAACATCAAGCCCATAGAAGCCTATCCCATAGGTTTGGGAGGTGTGGAAACCCTTTGTTTGGGCGAGGTGCAACTTCCCATCTACCTTCAAGGTGTTCCAATGATAGTTAAAATGCTAGTGTGTCACGATGAGGACCTTATAGAGCCACTCGTCTTAGGTCAAGATTGGATTTACGACCATGCAGTCAACTTGAACCTAAGAAGTCAACTTCTTCAAGTTTGGGTACAAGAACAATGCATTACATTAGAATTAGAGAATTGCATGCTCACAAATCCAAGTATTACACACTTTCTTAGTTCTTCCAAGCCTAATCTTAGAGAAGAAGATGTTATATGTGTCCAAATTTCTATGATGCAGAAGGATGCTGCCTCCAAGGAAAGATTTGGAGACTCGTTGAGACTGCCTTCTTGTACAAAGTCTCAAACATCTATAGCAGTTCAACCACACAGGCAAGAGAAACAATACAAGACAACTACTGTGTCAACTAGACAACCAAATTTCAAGAAGACAGTAGTTCCGAGCACGAAGCAGATCTGGGTACGAAAGGGAGAAAATGCAATCAAACCATTGCAGTCACACTTGCTACTATAGAAGTACCAAAGAAAGCCAAGGAAACAAGTAGCAGAACAACAAAGATCTCCATCTCAAAGAGTAGTCCAAATTTGGGTACCAAAGAAATCAATGAAGGTCAACCATGCTCATGTACATATTTGGGTGCCTAAGAAATTAGTGGCAGCTCAACAAGGGAGATTACACATGTGGGTACCCAGAGAACTCTTACATGCACAAAACCCTTGACTTTCATTACCAAGAAAAGTCTCGACCAAGAAACCCAAGAGAAGAACAGGTCAAAACCAAGCACAGAGATCAAAAGCAGATGGGTTTACCTCTTCAGCAATGGTAAGAGGACAATCATCAAGGATATGGGTTTGGAAGCCAAAAACACTAGTGGCCCCTACCAAACCAAAGAGCCAACGAACAAGGACATGAAAGTCAAGAAACCATCCAAACATGAAGCGACCCAAGGTGATCTCTACGCAATCAAACATGGTTCTCAAATGGATCCCTATAAGAAGGAATGATCAGTTGTCATCTCAAGATCCAATGGATACCACCAACAAAGACGACATCAACATCCGCAAGTGACATCGAAAGCCTCAACGAGCAACAACCATGTGCTCCTTGCACAAGCCTGTCTTTTGCACCATTCAGGTCATGCATTTCCAAAGTATGCATTAATATAGGGCCACATTACACGGCTATGCATAGACACATTTGAGAGTCCTAGGCACCAGAGCACATCGACATAAGTCAATTACTTTTATTGTTTCTAACATCTTTCTTCTTGTTTTGTTCCATTGTTCCTCTCTTACAAAGAGAGAGAGAGAGAGAGAGAGAGAGAGAGAGAGAGAGAGAACTCGTTCCCAGGTTTGACTAATGGAACATGAAGGATTCATGCTTAGTTGAAGAAGGAACTATTGATTACTGGGCATTTATCGATTTGGATAGAAGTATGTCTTGGCTAGCAGACGATATTATTGCTGCCTTATCTGGTAGATGTCCAAAACTTGGCATGAACATAGCATCCACAACTATTGTTCCCCCTTACCATGGTAGGAGGGAAGAGCTTGAAGGTCTGCAACTTGAGAGATGCTTAACTACTATCTGTACGAGAGAATCCAAGGAGATATCTGCAAGGGATAGTTTTGGTACCCTGCAAATCCTTGTATGTATACTGGTTGAGAAGGCTCCTGCTCATGGTGAGCTAAAGAGAATATGTGAAAGTAAGCTCGACGTAGTTACCCAAGGTTGTTTGTCAAGGAATATAAAGAAACTCAATTCTCATAATTTGGCAAGTGTTGCTTTGAAGCGAGGAGACAGGACCAGGCACTCAAAGAATTTCATCAGTGGACCATCAACACGGACATTCATCGACAACAAAAGACTAGTTGATGATCCATCACAATGCTGGTTGTACAACACGAGGAGATAAACATTGATCAACGATTCACCATGGTAAGAATCTTTACTTTGTCATCACCATAACCATGATAGATTAGGAAACCTCTACTCCGTTTGAGCCCTCAAATAAGCCCTAGAACCTAATTTTTAACTAGGTCAAACACTAGGTCTGGACATGGCCAAAACTAGTCAAAAAGCTATAAAAAGAGCTAGAGAGCTCATTTTTGAGGTTGGCTTGTTGTAGATTTCAGCTTTGTAATCAAAGTCCTTCCATTGTTCCTCTCCTTGATCTTGCCTTGTGTGCATGTGTGTGCGTGCATGTATGTGATTGTCACTCACATTTGCTCACCACAATTGCTCACGATCTTCATATCGGTCCTCATGTCTCCACGGATTGACAAGTAAAAGAGGTGGTGCTTATGCTTGAGCTACACCATTCACCTTGGTCACATACTCTAAAACATTCTGCTTAGGTTGCTTCGTTTGAGTAGTAAACTCCATCCACAATTGATTTTTCCTAGCTCTTGTATTGGAAGAAAAGTATGAAGATAGAGTACCCCAAGTCTCTTGGGAAGTTTTGCAATTTCTAATATGAGGAAGAAGGAATTCAGAGTTAATTAGATATGACCTGGCTAAATCATCTTTGGAACACCATGAGTTGAGTCTTTCTTGCTCCTCTCTTGTAGGTTGATCTTTGCTTCTAAATGTGGGGATCTCCTCATCTTTTGATATGTATCCATAGAGACTTCTTCCTTGTAGATAGGTCTTCATCCTCAAAGACCATGCTGGGTAATTATTCATCTCTAGTTTGTCAATGAAAGAAGGAAAACCATCTCCCATTTTACCTCAACTTGCTCTGATACCACTGATGGAAGAGATGGATGGATACCTCAAGGAAGTGAGGTGGTACTGCTAAAACCTGCTTTGTACCAGCCCTGATGCACTTCATACTTATAAATTAGGCCCTTCTAGCTTGCAAATGACACCAAGAAAGTACCTATGTACTTTGGAATTGATACTTGAAACAATTAATCCAAAACAAACTAGTTCAAGAATAACTAGTGTTGATAAACTTGCTATTTTAGTTCATACACGTGTTTTTTTTTTACTCAGAGCTCACAACACAATAATAATTGGAAAAATTCCTTTTGGGGGAATTTAATTATTTAGATAGCTAATGATTGCAATTGGAATCATTTAAAATGATCAACTATGCTGTGAGAAATAACTTTAGCAAATCAGATCTTACCCCTGATATTTTAGGGAACAACTAGTAGATGACCAGTGAGCACTTCGAAGGTGATTTCTCCCTGATGCCTAAACCCATCTTCTCATGAGCAGTGCATGTCTACAGTAGACTCAGATGTTTGGTACTTTGACAATGGGGCGACCAAACATATTACCTCGCAACGCAGTTTCTTCTCTTCACTCGAGCCTGCCCCTACAAGGAATACTGTTACATGTGCCAACAACTCCTCTTATCCTGTCATGGGAGTTGGTAAGATCATTCTGACTACTGCTGATGGTAGTTCTTTCACTTTGTCAGATGCTTTATTTGTGCTAGGGATCAAGAAGAATCTGTTATCAGTTTCTGCATTAGCCAAGATTGGCTTGGTTGTGACATTTGTTGATGACAGATGTACAATTCATGATCTGTCAAATGGCGATGTTATTATTGCTTCTGGCATTTTATGTCGTGGGCTGTATAAGCTCATAGACTATGAAAGACCTCTTAATGATTCGGCATGTGCAGTTCATGATTCTCAGGCTATGTCAGATGCAAAGCTTTGGCATGCACTCTTTGGTCATTTGAATTTTGCTAGTTTGCTACGCCTGCAGAAATCTGATATGGTGTCTTCTTTGCCCAAGCTTGAGGCACCCGGAAAACACGTATGTGAAGGCTGTATTTTGGGCAAAATGCAGCGTTCCTCCTTTCCAAAAGATGGTTCAGTTTGGGCTACGCAGAAATTGCAGCTTGTACATAGTGATGTCTGTGGTCCTATGCAAACACCCTCTTTTGGAAACTACCTTTACTTCCTGACTTTCATTGATGATTTTTCTAGGCATGCATGGGTATATCCATTGAAGGCAAAGTCCGAAGTGTTCATGTGCTTCAAATAGTTTTTGGTTTTGGCTGAAAATTTGTCAGCATGTAAAATGGGTACCCTTCGTTCTGATCGAGGGGGGGAATATATGTCTTCTGATTTTAATGCATTTCTGGCTGAACGTGGGATAAAACACCAATGTACAGTGCCGTATACACCTCAACAGAATGGAGTTTCTGAAAGAAAGAATAGGTCACTCATGGAGATGGCGAGGTGTATGGTCAAGAGTCAGGCTTTACCACATAGTTTCTGGCTTGAGGCTGTCATGTGTGCAGCATATGTACTTAACAGGTGTCCCACTAAAGCGTTGTAGTCTATCACTCCATATGAGGCTTGGCATGACCGCAAGCCATTTGTTGCTCATCTGAGTGTTTTTGGTTGTTTGGCATATGCATTAGTGCCTGAACAACATCGCAAAAAATTGGATGATAAGGTAGTAAAATGTATTTTTGTTGGGTACAGTTCTGAAAGTAAAGGCTATCGTCTGTATCATCCACAGACTAAACACATTCTGGTTAGCTGTGATGTTGTTTTTGTGGAAGATGCTATTTAGCCATTGCTTTCATGTACCAAGGAGACATCTGTTAGCTCTAAAGACATGTATGATACTTTGATGCCTCTTTTTACAAGTGGTCAGTCTAGTGCTGGTCCTAATGAGGCAACTTCTCAGCCTTTGCAGGTTTCATGTGATGATGTAGATAATTCCATTTCTGATGCAGATGTACATGATGCACTTATTGATGAGAGAGCTGATATTGAGCAGGCAAGAACTATGCCAAAATGGTTGGTGCAGACTTTGCGTGACAGCAAATTAGATGCACCTCTATCATATCATACTCGTTCAGGCTCTCATAGTGCGTCTTTTGCATCAGATTGCTATGCTATGGCTGCATCTATTCTTTGTGATGAGAATGAGCCTGTTTCGTTTGATGAAGCACAAAATTCAGAAAATTGGATGGCTGCTATGCAATCTGAATATGATGCTATAATGAAGAATGGTACTTGTTCTTTATGTGACTTGCCTCCTGGCAAGAAGGCCATTGGCACTAAGTGGGTATACAAGCTGAAGTGTAAACCGGATGGTACAGTTGATAGATATAAGGCTAGGCTTGTTGCAAAGGGTTATGCACAGGAAAGAGGCATTGATTTTGATAAGACCTAATTTGCACCTACATGCCGTATGACTACTGTTCGGAGCATCTGTGCACTTGCAGCTCATCATGGTTGGAATGTACATCAGTTGGACATTAAAACTGCATTTCTGAATGGTGACTTGCGTGAAGAAGTGTATGTTTTTCAGCCCCATGGCTTTGTGCAAAAAGGGCATGAAAACCAGGTGTGCAGGTTAAAGAAGGCATTATATGGTTTAAAGCAAGCACCACGTGCTTAGTATGAGAAGATACATGCCTATCTTATTGCACATGGTTTTGAGAACAGTCCAACTGAAAGCACCTTATATGTTAAGTGTGCTAATGATGTGCTTCTGATCATTGTTGTCTATGTTGATGACATGCTGCTCACTGGTCCTATTGAGAAGCATATTGCTGATTTTAAGGCTGATTTGCATGCCTCATTTGAGATGTCTGATTTGGGGCATTCACATCACTATTTGGGCATTCAGCTTATGCAAGTTGATGGTGGATTGGCTTTGTGTCAAACGAAATATATTGACACATTATTGCAACGTTTTGGCCTTGAAGATTGTAAGCCTATTGCCACTCATATGGAGACAGGTTTATGATTGAGTCTTCATGATGCTGGAGATGCATTTGAGGCTGCCCTCTATCACCAAGTTGTTGGATGCCTGATTTACTTATGCATTACTCGGCTAGATATTCAGTTTGCTGTCTCACAGATGAGCAGGTTTATGCATTGCCCAGGTGTCAAGCATTGGCAGGCAGTTAAGCGCATCTTTTGCTACTTGAGTGGTACTCGGCTACTTGGGTTGTTTTATCCTAAGGAGGGATCACTACCGCCAGATTTGCATGCTTTTTCTGACTCAAACTGAGCTGGTTTCTATGACACTCATGAGTCCACTAGTGGCATTTTCTTCATGCTTGGTAGCTCATGTATATCTTGGTTAAGCAAGAAGCAGCCTATTGTGGCCACTTCCAGTTGTGAGGCTGAGTATAGGGCAGCTTTCACAGCTACTGTTGAGTGTGTGTGGCTCATACGCCTTATGGCTGATTTGTGTTAATGAACAATGTTGTACAATGTCATAGGCTTGATAATCATAGCCTTATGATGAAGATTGGTGTAGGCTAGAATGTAGGCATTACACACATACATAAATGACAATGTAGAGCTCGGGATATGACTACTCTAACCGCGACTTTTTCATGAGAGTTTATATAAGTGTTCCAATCAAATTTGAATTTGAACTCAAATTTTGGCTCTCTCTAAAAAGTGTACCATCATTCTAGGAGATATTCTCTCAATGTGATTTTTGCTTTTCAACTAGTGTACCATCATTCTAGGAGATGTTCTCTCAATCAAGTCCATGAATTTCGTAAGTAGTTACCAATATTCTCAAGTAAAAAGAAAAGACTTTTACAATGGTAAAGAAGTAATCCTCCACTAGCAATGGTTTCCATGGGGCTTCTTATGTGTATGAGGTTCTAGCCAAATGTGTAGGCTTGTGATTTGCACCAATACTCCCTCCATCATCATCTTCACCATTTTGGTCATATCCCCACATTCCATCTCCATTTCCTCATTTCACTAGTGTGCATGAGAGAGAGAGAGAGCAATTTTTTGTGCATTGTTTTTGCATGTTTCTTGAGCATTCTTGTAGGTATCAACATCCATATCAATTGGAGTAATTCCAACAGGTACAAAAAAACTCTACACAAGTCTTAGGGTGTGGACCTTGTCCATTGTGACTGATAGAAAAATTGGCCTTTTGGTCAAATTGAGTACACCATCATAGAGTAAAGGCCTTGCACATCACAAATCCACATAAATTTCAAAAAAAATTGCATTTTTTCTATCCATCTCAATTGACACCATCCATCATGATTGACATTGTCCATCACGGTTGATAGCTTGTCCATCACGGTTGATAGCTTGTCCATCACGATTGACAGACCACAATAGACAGCTCTTTCCATCACAACAGAAAGCATCCATCATGATAGACATCCTTATTTATTGCGATTGACACAAATATCATGATTGATACATAAAATTGGCAGAAACTCTATCCATCGTGATGCATAGGCCCACAATTGACACAAACCGACAGGAAAATTGAAAAATTCAGTCCATCACGATTGACATGTTGATCACGATTGACACCATCCATCACGATTGACAACCCTGTCCATCGTGATTGATAGGAAATTTTGGCCAAATTTTAGGGTTTGTGATTTGTAAATTTCTTGCCAATTTTGGTCAAAAATTTCAAGTGATTGGAGCATTGTGAGGCCCCCAAGCAAATATTTCGAGAAGTCTTGTTTGCCTATTTTAACCCTTAGTACCCTGAACTGGCAAGTGGGATTAGGAAACCATGGGAATTCTAGATTTCTATGCAATACAAAGGAGGGAAAACGGTCTTAAAAAATACTTGAAACCAAAATTGTATGTCACTTAAAGTTAATGTATGATCTAATTGTGGGACTTTTATAGGTCCATTGAGAGCATCGAAGGGCATCTAGAGCGAGAGTGGGCTACAAGCTTGAGAACAAGTGTCTTGAGCACTCAAGTGTGATCCAAGGGATAAGAGACTTGAGGTTGGAAGATCTCTTAACCCCCTCTATCAATTTTTAGCATAGGCTAAGTGAGATTAGTGGTTTTGATTGATTAGAGGCACGATAGGAACAATCGAGTTCTAAGAGCCTTTAAATTCTCAAGTTTAAGAATAGATTAATTGTAGTCAAGGAACAACTTAAGGGCAAAGAATTAAATGTGATTGTCCACAAAGCAGACACTGTTGGAGTTAGACGTCTGTGGAAGTACGCGAACAACGCAAGGAAGAAGAAGAAGCTTGGAGCACAATGCACAAGACTGAATGTATTACTAGAGAATGTACAAAGATAAGTAGCCCATTAGGGCAATAGGCGTATATACAAGCCGGGGGAAAAAAACCTCCTAAAGAGGGAAAAAAGTGCCCCGGCGGTCCTAGAGTGTTCACACACATCACTACCTAAATATATCAACAAATCCCCCCTGGGAGTGATGCGGTGAACAAGGAGCTGGCACTCATGTATAAGGAAGTGCCAAGCTATGTGGAAATCACTCCACAAAAGGAAGTAAGCCCAAAGCTTTGCGGAAAGCTTCAAACTTCTCCCTAAGCAGAGCCTTCGTGAAAAGGTCTGCAATGTTCTCTTGCGTGGGCACATATGCCAAGCTGATCTCCATAGCAGAGAACCTCTCCCTGACATACTGATAATGCACCTCAATGTGCTTAGTGCGAGCATGGAACATAGGGTTCCTCGCAACTGCCAATGCGCTCTGACTGTTAGTGAAGATGGTGGTGGCAGAAGTCCGACCAACACCCAAATCAGCCATAAGGCGTCTGAGCCACACACACTCAACAGTAGCTGTGAAAGCTGCCCTATACTCAGCCTCACAACTGGAAGTGGCCATAGTAGGATGCTTCTTGCTCAACCAAGATATACATGAGCTACCAAGCATGAAGTAAAAGCCACTAGTGGACACACAAGTGTCATAGCAACCAGCCCAGTCTGAGTCAGAAAAAGCATGCAAATCTGGCGGTAGTGATGCCCCCTTAGGATAAAACAACCCAAGTAGTCGAGTACCACTCAACTAGCGAAAGATGCGCTTAACCGCCTACCAATGCTTGACACCTGGGCAATGCATAAACCTGCTCATCTGTGAGACATCAAAGTGAATATCTGGCCGAGTAATGCATAAGTAAATCAAGCATCCAACAGCCTGCTGATAGAGGACAGCATCAAATGCATCTCCAACATCATGAAGACTCAATCGTAAAACTTGTCTCCATAGGAGTGGCAATAGGCTTACAGTCTTCAAGGCCAAAATGCTGCAATAATGTTTCAATATATTTTGTTTGACACAAAGCCAATCCACCATCAACTTGCATAAACTGAATGCCCAAATAGTGATGCAAATGCCCCAAATCAGACATCTCAAATGAGGCATGCAAATCAGCCTTAAAATCAGCAATATGCTTCTCAATAGGACCAGTGAGCAGCATGTCATCAACATAGACAACAATGATCAGAAGCACATCATTAGCACGCTTAACATATAAGGTGCTCTCAGTTGGACTGTTCACAAAATCATGTGCAATCAGATAGGCATGTATCTTCTCATACCAAGCACGTGGTGCTTGCTTTAAACCATATAATGCCTTCTTTAACCTGCACACTTGGTTTTCATGCCCAATCTGCACAAAACCACGTGGGTTGAAAAACATACACTTCTTCATGCAAGTCACCATTCAAAAATGCAGTTTTAATGTCCAACTGATGTACATTCCAACCATGATGGGCTGCAAGTGCACAGATGCTCCGAACAGTAGTCATATGACATATGGGTGCAAAGGTCTCATCAAAATCAATGCCTCTTTCCTGTGCATAACCCTTTGCAACAAGCCTAGCCTTATACCTGTCAACTGTACCATCAGGTTTACGCTTCAGCTTGTATACCCACTTAGTACCAATGGCTTTCTTGCCAGGAGGCAAGTCACATAAAGACCAAGTACCATTCTTCATTTAGCATCATATTCAGATTGCATAGCAGCCATCTAATTTTTTGAATTTGTGCTTCATCAAAAGAAACAAGCTCATTCTCATCAGAGAGACTAGATGCAGCCATATCATAGCAATCTGATGCAAGGGAGGCACTATGAAAGCCTGAACGAGTACGATATGACAAAGGTGCATCTAATTTGCTGTCACGCAAAGTCTGCACCAGCCATTTTGGCATAGTATTTGCCTCCTCAATATCAGCTCTCTCATCAACAAGTGCATCATGTAAATCTGCATCAGAAATGGGATGATATGCATCATCACATGAAACCTGAAAAGGCTGAGAAGTTGTCTCATTAGGACCAGCAGTAGACTGTCCACCTCTAAGAAGAGGCAGTAAAGTATCATACATGTCTTTGGAGCTAACAGATCTCTCCTTAGTACATGAAAGCAATGGCTGAATAGCATCTTCCACAAAAACAACATTACGGCTAACCAGAATGCGTTTATTCTGTGGATGATACAGACGATAGCCTTTACTTTCAGAACTATACCCAACAAAAATACATTTTACTACCTTATCATCCAATTTTCTACGATGTTGTTCAGGCACTAATGCATATGCCAAACAACCAAAAACCCGCAGATGAGCAACAGATGGCTTGCGATCATGCCAAGCCTCATATGGAGTGATAGACTGCAGCGCTTTAGTGGGACACCTGTTAAGTACATATGCTGCACACATGACAGCCTCAAGCCAGAAACTATGTGGTAAAGCTTGACTCTTGACCATACACCTCGCCATCTCCATGAGTGACCTGTTCTTCCGTTCAACAACTCCATTCTGTTGAGGTGTATATGGCACTATACACTTGTGTTTTATCCCACGTTCAGCCAGAAATGCATTAAAATCAAAAGACATATATTCCCTCCCTCGATCAGAACGGAGGGTGGCCCATTTTACATGCTGACAGATTTTCAGCCAAAACCAAAAACTGTTTGAAGCACAAAAACACTTCGGACTTTGCCTTCAATGGATATACCCATGCATGCCTGGAAAAATCATCAATGAAAGTCACGAAGTAAAGATAGTTTCCAAAAGAAGGTGTCTGCATAGGACCACAGACATCACTATGCACAAGCTACAATTTCTGCGTAGCCCGAACTGAACCATCTTTTGGAAAGGAGGAACGCTGCATTTTGCCCAAAATACAGCCTTCACATACATGTTTTCCAGGTGCCTAAAGCTTGGGCAAAGAAGACACCATATCAGATTTTTGAAGGCGTAGCAAACTAGCAAAATTCAGATGACCAAAGCGTGCATGCCAAAGCTTTGCATCTGACATAGCCTAAGAATCATGAACTGCACATGTCGAATCATTCACAGATCTTTCATAGCCTATGAGCTTATACAGCCCACGACATAAAATACCAAAAGCAATAATAACGTCGCCATTTGACAGATCATGAACTGTACATCTATCATCAACAAATTTCACAACCAAGCCAATCTTGGCTAATGCAAAAACTGATAACAGATTCTTCTTGATCCCTGGCACAAATAAAGCATCTGACAAGGTGAAAGAACTACCATCAGCAGTAGTCAGAATGATCTTACCAACTCCCATAATAGGATAAGAGGAGTTGTTGGCACATGTGACAGTATACCCTGTAGGGGCAGGCTTGAGTGAAGAGAAGAAACTGCGCTGCGAGGTAATATGTTTGGTCGCCCCACTATCAAAGTACCAAACATCTGAGTCCACTACAGACATGCACTGCTCATGAGAAGATGGGTCAAAACTGCAAACAGTAATAAACGCCCATTCTTCTTCCTGCACAAGATTAGCAGACTCTGTTTTTGGTGTAGAGGCTGTTAGAAGATGTATTTTTGGAAGCCTTTTGGATGAAAAATAATTGTAAAATGACAAAAACTTGTAAAAATATTTATGCAACTGTTGTAAAAATAAGGAAGACTCTTCCTTATGTAGGATAGAATCTTATGTAATTTTTCTAGAATTTTTGGAAACTCCTAGATAGCATATTTTTAGAATAATAGAGGAAAGGACCAAAATTCAAGTGTGAAAAGGGACACTTGAAAATGTATATAAGATAATTTCCTCTATTATGAGGGGGTTGGTTAATCATTTGTTTACATGCTATCCAAGTGAATAGAGAAAGAGTTTCCTGCTGAAACTCGTGTTTTCTCCTCTTTGTGTGGTTTCTTTGATTTGTGAGTCCAATTCTTGTGTATCTATGGAGATTTGTGAACTTCTATTGTGTAATTCTGTTGAATGTGTATGAAGAGAGCTGAATACTGATGTGTTGAGTGATAAGTTAATGAAGAATGGTGCTGGAGATGAAAATCGTCTGTTTTCACAGAATCGTGATTGTCTCGTCTGTATGGTACATGTAATATTTTTGAGTTTTGACTTCATAATTGTGTTCTGCTTATGAAATAGCATGTATTAGACACCAAGATTGTAGAAAATGGTGGAGATTCACTCAAGATAATCCAAACCCTAGAAATTCCTCTTCATTTTCACCATTCTCAGAAATCCAGCCATTATTCTCTTATTTCTTGGATTCTATCATCTAGAAGGGGCTGTGGTCTCATGAATACTTCCAGGATTGACAAAATAAAGATGTATTGTTGATTCTTTATGCTAAATGATTGGAGAGGACAACTCCAAAGATCAATAACAAACATTTTTTGGCGCCGTTGCCGAGGAGTATTTCAAAAGCTTCATTGAAGTTGGACCTTGTTGGATCTTCTATTGTTGATGGTAACAAACACATGGAAAAGGTAACACTCTTTAATCAAGAAATGTGAACATGAAAAGGTAGATGTCTTTGTTTGTCTTTTGGGAAAAGAAGGCAATAGATCATCTTTTAGAATTGGAAGTGCTAAAATTTTTGTAAATTGATAGTTGCTCATCTCATTTTTTGAAGTAAAAGTGCAGGTGTGTGAAAGATTTGAATCAAGAAAGCTGAAGATGAGGTAACATGTGTCTATTCTTGCATTTTTGGAGTGCTTTTTGACCAAGTACTAGGCAAAATTGTTGATCTTGGGAAGATAACATGGTTGCATTAAGGAAAAGTCAAGTAAAGTAGCTAGATGCAAGTAGAAAAGATTCATTTGTTAACCAAGTCAAAACATAAATCTTGAAAAAAAAAACTGATTTGCATTTTGAAGAAAAAATGGTTGAGTTTATCTTTGCAAAAATTGTTACTTGCATTTCATAGCACAATTTTTCTTTTAGGAATTTTTCTCATGAACTGTTTTGATAGCTAAGCCATAAGAGAGTATAACCAATCAAGGAACACAGGATCAATAGATCACCAAACAAGAAACCCTAAGTGAAGTGCTTACCTTAATTTAGGGCAAAATACTAAAAAAATTCATAAAATTCATTAAAACAACCAAAAAAATTTCTTTTCTTCTTAGGAAGTTGGATTGAAGCTTTGTTGATAAGAGTAATAGGGACCAAGTGAAAGAAAAGCAAAAATTTGTCAAAAAATTAGAAAATTGGAAAAACACGATTCTCTGCACAAGATCGCGATTTTCTGAGTAATGTTGTGATTTTGATGCAAAAGTACAGGAGTCTGTTGAATGGCAATTGGTAGAGGGTATTGAAGGGGAACAAGAGAAAAGAATACTCAAATTTGCACAAAATAAGAAGTACAGAAAAAACACGATTTTCTGCACAAAATCGCGATTTTCTGTAAGAGAAATTTTATGAAATTTTCAACATATTTGGGTTTTTGGAGAAAGATAATTGCAAGAGATTTCATCAAAATTGGGTAAGTGAAGTTGGACAAATGAAAGAGTGAAGAAAAGTGGAAATCACACAAAATCGCGATTTTCTGGACACTATAAAATCGTGGAACTGCAAGAAAAACTCATTTGAGTAAGTGTGAGAGAGAGTGAGAGCAAGCAAAAAAATCGCGATTTTTTGCAGCCAACTATTCTGGAGAAGTTTTCAATCAAGCAAGCAAGGTAAGGGGCCTCAATATTATTTCCTTACATTTGGTTACATTCTAGTGATCATAAAAGGCAGAAAATAGAAGTTATTAGAAAAACACGGAATCACGATTTTAAGTTCAAGAATTTTTTTGCAAAAAAATGAAAAGTTTTTGGTAAACACTTTCATTGCATGTTAAAAAATAGATAGGGCGATTCTATAGGTGAAATAAAACCTTAAAAATCTTTATCTAAAAATTTCCAAAAAAAATTGATCAGAATCGCGATTCTGTAGTCAAACACAAAATCGCGATTCTCTGAACTAAGGACAAAATTGCGATTCCCAGAACACGATTTTCATAAGAAAATCGTGTTATTTACGATTGTGAGCAATCACGATTGTTTGGGAAGAAAATCGTGAAAAACACGATTTTGAACACAAAATCGTGAAAAACACGATTTTGAGTACAGAATCGTGAAAAACACGATTTTGAACACAAAATCGTGCAAAACACGATTTTGAGTACAGAATCGTGAAAAACACGATTTTGGACACAGAATCGTGAAAAACACGATTTTGGACACAGAATCGTGAAAAACACGATTTTGAGTACAGAATCGTGAAAAACACGATTTTGGACACAAAATCGTGAAAAACACGATTTTGGACACAGAACCGTGAAAAACACGATTTTGAACACAAAAACGTGAAAAACGCGATTTTGAGTACAGAATCGTGAAAAACACGATTTTGGACACAGAATCGTGAAAAACACGATTTTGAGTAGAGAATCGTGAAAAACACGATTTTGAGTAGAAAATTGTGAAAAACACTATTATAGTCAGAAAATCGTGAAAAACACGATTCTGAGTAGAAAATCGTGAAAAACACTATTAAAGTCAAAAAATCGTGAAAAACACGATTTTGTGTAGAAAATCGTGAAAAACACGATTTTAGTCAGAAAATCGTGAAAAACACGATTTTAGTCAGAAAATCGTGAAAAACACGATTTTGAGTAGAAAATCGTGAAAAACACGATTTTAGTCAGAAAATCGTGAAAAACACGATTTTGAGTAGAAAATCGTGAAAAACACGATTTTAGTCAGAAAATCGTGAAAAACACGATTCTGACCACAGAATCGTGAAAATTAGGTGAATGATCCTTAGGTCTGGGAACAAATTAAACACACATACTAAGCAAGACTTAGGAAGGAAGGAAACAGAACCTGTGGAAGGGGAAGTGCAAAAAAGAAATCTAGGGCAAAGAAACACCATGGAAAATTTAAATGAAACAAATGAACCCATTGAAACTGGGGATTTTAGAAATATCCTCAAATACATGTATACAAATAGGTTTGGAACCTATGTATATCAGGATGGAATGCATAAGTTTCTCATTAGAAACTTAGAAGTTCCCCTAAACATAACACCAGTAGCTCAGTTCAAAGATGGTAGGTATGAGGATAGGCAAGGGTGTGTGTACATCTTCTCCCAAGACCCAAAAAATTCAAATGACTTAGGGCAATGTGCTGACAAAGGACCTTGGGAACATAACATAGGACAACCAGATTTACATAGACCACATGAAAACTACACTAGTAATGAGCAACATCAAGGGAGGAGAACACATGCTTCTCCAAATCCTTTTGAAAAAGAACCAGAAGGATTTAATGAATTTTCACTAAGAAGAAGACATCATTGGCAACCTCAGGGTAGAATGCTTAGACCATATCAAGTAGCCAAATGCATGAAAAATCAATATGAAGGGTATTCTGATCCTCATGCTCATGCTGCAGAGTTTAGGCAATTAATTAGAGTTGAGGAGGTGGAAGATTACAAAGTCCAATTTGAAGCATTTGGTCTAACCCTAACAGGACCTGCATTATCTTGATTCATCCCTTTGAGAAAGGAAATGTACTTAGATATTGAATCCTTCCTAGAAGCCTTCATTGGTGAATTCTCAAAGACTGGAATAAAACATAGCACAGCGACTCTGATACACAATTTTAAACAACAAAAAGATGAAAATGTCAGAGAGGCAGCCAGGAGATTTAAGCAATACATTGACAGATGTCCTAAAGAAGAAGTACCTTCCATGGCCAGACAAGTATCCCTATTCATAGAAGGATTAAGAAGTGCTCAATTAAGGACCCTAGTGTACTACAGAAGATGCCCTGATCTAGGAGCTTGTGTAAAAGAAGCAATAGATTTGGAAGATAACAGAGGCCAAGATCTGTTAGCATTTGATCAACCCAGATCAAATGAAGATAAAATCCCTCCAGCAGAAGAGTTGGCTCAGGCCATTGCTAAAGCCCTAGAGGTAAGCACCAAAACCAATTTGATAAACTCCAGGATAAACACAAATAAAAAATGCTACAATTGTGGAGAAAGCCATTTGGTACAACAATGCCCATATCAAAAGCCTCCACATTTGCAAGATAGAAAAACACTCAAATATTGTACACTAGAGAGGAAATGGACCAATCATACCAGGGAGGAATGCTTCTATAATAAACAACCCATAAAGGAAAGAGATTATGGGGGTCAAAGAGAATCAACATATATTGAGCAACCAAGACCTGTGCTTGGGCAACAACCTCCTATACCAACAAATGTGGTACCTATCAAATAGACACCAATAGAGGAGGGAAACTCCAGAACAAAGTCACCATACAAGGAAGATTATCAATGGAATGAAGGATATCAAGAAGAATGGGAAGGCTATGAATTAAGAGAACCAGAATTACAAGCCCTAGACTTGGGAAATGGAAGAATTGAGATGGACACTGCCACTTTCATGTATATAACCAATAATTATATGTCCAACCAAAAACCTCAATTCAAAGGGGGACCAAAGATAACTTGTTATAGGTGTGGGGGAGATCATTTCATTAGAGACTGTCCACAACCTCCTACATTAAGAATAGAAGGAGCATATTGCAAGGATTGTGGCAGGGAGCATTTGATAAAGGATTGCCCAAAAAATCCTCAAAAACTACAAAACACACCTAATAACGTACCACTAAAAGCAGTCAATATCATGGAACAAGAAGAATTGAGTGACATTGACCAAGTGAATGTAAATGCTATAACAAGGTCACAAACAAAACAACAAAGAACAACAAAGGAACAAAATGAAGGTTCAATCTCAAAGGTGAAGAAAAATAGACAAAAAGGGAAATGGCAAAGGAAACAAAGAATGGGTAAGAACTTGGAAGAAGAAAATAGGGAACAACCAAACAATACTTCTTCTCAAAAGACACAAACCCAGTTGGAGATAGGAAATTCACAAAGTCTAGACACTCTAATAAAAGCATACAAGGGAAGAATTCAAGAGGGACCAAGCCCTACTGATCATGCAATGGCTTATCCTATGCCAGACTTAGAACATGAAAGAATCCAGAAGTGTAAACAAATCATACGGGAAGTGCAACTCAAAATGGGGGAAGAAGACAATTCTCAAAAAACAGTTGAGGAATCTGAGACAACAAAAACAAGAGGAAATAGTATCAAGGAAGAAAATCCACAAGTAACACTCCAGGTGAATATAGATAAACGATGCACAATTCTTTATCATACCACATGGGAAGAGCTAATGAAACAAAATCCTCACCTACAGAAACAAATGAAAAAATGGGAAACAACACCAGAAAATCTTCACCCGCAACTATAGGAAATGAAGGAGTTGTGGTATATTCCCATTGATAAGATAGGAGGATATTGTGAAGGAGAAGAGGTAAACTCAACCTTAAAAATACAATTTGGTAAGAACCAGGCCAAAGCTATTCTGGATAGTGGATCAGGAGTGGCCATCATGACTAAACAAACTTGGGAGAAATGGGGAAAAAATGAATTATTACCCACCAAAATGAGATTGCAACTTGCAGATGGACACATAGAAAAACCCCTAGGAATATGGGAAAAAGTGATTGTGGACATATGTGGGATAGAGATAGAACATACCTTTGCTATAGTTGAATTCCCACAATCCACTTCATATGAAATTATCCTAGGAAGACCATTCATGAGACAAATGCAAATTGTGCAAGATTGGGGTAATGATTGCTTATACCTGTAGAGCAAAGGAAGAATAACCAAAGTAAATCTAAGAAATGGGCACTACTGTGACATATCTCCTCAAGAATGGTATAAAATTCATCAGAATCAAGAGTGGAGTGAGGAATCAGAAATGGAAGACCAGGAAGAAACTGAATCATCAGTATGGAAGTGCAATATGATAAGAAATCTTACCAGTACGAAAAGGAGATTAAGAAGAGAGGATTGTGTGGAAGGAAGGAAGTTACAAGATGAGAACTATGTACCACAACAATTCAAGGATGAGGAATTCGAGCCCTATGGGTGGAATCAAATTTTGGCTACCATGGATCTAGCCAGTGATGAATATGTAGGAGTGGAATTTCAAAATGAAGAAGGATATGATGTCTTTCACATTGGAATTCAAATGATAAAGGTATCCGGAACAGAAGAGGACAAAAAAAAAAGAAGGGATATTAGAAAAAGGGAAGACACAATTTTTGGAGGAAGTAAAAGCTGAAGATGCTATTAAGGATAAAATCTCAGGCAAGTACAAGAAAAACAAACACAAGGAAATAGAAGAAAATCAGGAGGATGAGAAGAAGACAAGGGAAACGAACAAAGATCAACAGTTTGATGTACCAAAAACTTTCAAGACTTATGAAGTGGAAACAGATTACTTCTCAAGAGGAAACCAAAGAGGGAGAAGAAGAAAGGAGAGGCTTATGATAATGAGGAACAAACTAAAAAGATTATGATCACTCAGGAAGAGGGAGAAGAAAGACATATTGTAGTGGCTGATGACATGACATCTCAAGAAGAGGAGGCATTAAGAAACTTGGCAAGAAACTATAGGGATGTGTTTGCTTATAGCTATAAGGATTTGAAAGGTATTGATCCTAAAATCTGTGAGCATAAGATTCCTATTACACGTGAAGCAAAACCTAGTAAATAGAGACATTACACATTCAATGATAAATACTCTGCTAAAATAAAGGAAGAAATTGACAAGCTATTAGCTACCACTTTCATCTATGAAATTGAGTATACAGAATGGATATCTCCTATAGTTGTGGTACCAAAAAAGAATGGGAAACTTAGGGTATGCATTAACTTGAAAAAGGTAAATGCAGCAACTATAAGAGATAATTATCCACTGCCTATAACAGATCATCTTCTAGAAAGAGTTGCAGGGAAGGAGGTTTATAGTTTTTTAGATGGTTTTTCAGGATACAACCAGGTTCCCATAGCATTGGAAGACCAACATAAAACTGCCTTCTCCACAGAATGGGGAATTTATGCTTTTAGGGTTATGCCCTTTGGGTTAACCAATGCTCCAGCAACTTTTCAGAGGTTAATGTGTCGTACCTTCAAAGAGTTCCTGAGAAAGGTAATGGAAATCTATGTAGATGATCTTTGTACTTTTTCATTAAAAAGACAAGATCACTTGCAGGATTTAGAAAATATATTCAGGAAATGCAGAACCTACAGAGTATGTTTAAATCCAGAAAAATGTGTATTCTTTGTAAGACAAGGAAGAATGTTAGGTCACATAGTCTCTAAAAATGGAATTTCAACTGATGAGAAGAAAATAAAAGCCATAATAGAGCTTCCAAGACCAACAAGTGTAAAGGAACTTCAAACTTTCATGGGACATTGTGGGTACTATAGGAAATTTGTACACAAATTTGCTGACATAGCCAAACCCTTATATGCCCTAATTACAAAGTTTGAGTGGACTAAGGAGTGTGACCAAGCCTTTGAAACTCTAAAAACTTGTTTGGTAACAACCCCAATTCTGAAAACACCTCAATGGGATAAAATTTTTCATGTCCATGTGGATGCTTCAAATTATACTTTAGGATGTGTGTTAGCACAACCAATAGAAGGAAGCAAGTTAGATTTTCCAGTGGCTTATGCTAGTAGGCAATTGAATCTAGCAGAAAAAAATTACACAACCACTGAAAGAGAGGGATTGGGCATGATATTTGCTGTAAAAAAATTTAGACATTACCTTTTGGCCAACAAGTTTAAGTTCTTTGTAGACCATCAAGCTTTATTATATTTGGTAAATAAACCTTGTCACACTGGGAGAATAGTCAGATGGTTTCTTTTGCTAATGGAATTTGAGTTTGAAGTGGTGGTCAGACAAGGGAAAACACACTTGAGAGCAGATCATTTATCTCGAATTCAGTCTAAAGAACCCAGTTCACCTTTAGATGACAACTTGCTAGACACTTATTTGTTCAAAGTAGAGAATGTTCCTAATTGGGCCATGACTTTAGTACCATTATTAACCATGGGACCTTGCAGAACAGTTGGGAACAATGCACACTTAGTGTTACAAAGCAGAAACTTTATATTACTAGCTGGGCATTTGTACCATCTCAACCACACAGGCATATTGGAATATTGCACTCCTGAGGAGGAGCAACAAGAATATCTGAGGAGAGCTCATCATTGGAACCCTTGCACTCATGCTTCTAGGGTAGTCACCCTAAGTAATCTCAATAGGATGGGGGTACATTGGCCTAATAAAATTCAAGATGTAACACAATACATTGCTAATTGCGGGAAGTGCCAAATATTGCAAGATTCAGAATTCACAACTCTATATTGGTTCCAGAAAAATCCAAATTGGAGTGAAAATATCATTGAGGAATTGAAAAGGAAAAAGAAAGGAAAACAATTGATAGCTGGTACAGATTCAAAAAATCTACAAGTAATCTTTGAAGAATATCAATTGATAGGAGAACAGTTGTATAAGAGAGGAATGGATGGATACCTAAGAATTTGTGTTCCTGAGAATAAATATTTGGAAATGTTGGAAATGGCACATTCTGGAGTGGCAGGAGGACACTTCTCAAGTGACAGAACTGCTAAACTCATTTTATATTCTGGCTTTTGGTGGCCAACACTATTTCTGGATGCAAGAACCTATGTAAAAAGGTATGATGTCTGTCAAAGGGTGAGTCAACCAAATAGAAGAAATGATATGCCATTAGTTCCATTAATTTCAGCCAGAGCCTTTAGTAAATGGGGGTTGGATTTCATTGGACCTATACATCCTCCAACAAAGCAAACCCATGCTGAATACATCATAGTGGCTACAGACTACCTGACAAAGTGGGCTGAGGCCAAAGCCACAAGAAGAAATGATGCTCATACTGCTGCCAGATTCCTATATGAAAATATTATCACCAGATTTGGACTTCCAATTGAATTGGTAAGTGATAGGGGGACCCATTTTGTAAACCAAATCATAGAAAACATCACTGAATATTTCTTGATCAGTCATAGAAAGTCATCCCCATATCACCCACAAGCCAATGGGTTAGCAGAAAGTACTAATAAAGTACTTTGTACTGTACTATCAAAACTAGTAAACACAAACAGGAATGATTGGGATATACAACTTAATCATGTCCTATGGGCTTATAGAGTGGCTTATAAAACTGCAATAGGAAACACACCATTTAATCTAGTATATGGACAAAATGCAGTTTTACCTATGGAATTCCTTATTCCAACATTAAAAGTAGGAAGTCACTACAATTGGACTGGACATGAACTATCAGAGAGAGTAATAGAATTGGAAAAATTGGGAGCATCTAGACTCCAAGCCATTATGAGTATATATGTGGACAAGAAAAGGCAAAAAGCTTATCATGATGTTCACATAAAAGAAAAAGATCTATAGGAAGGAGATCTAGTTTTGGCTTACACAGTCAGAGAACATCAGAAAAAGTTCCAGAAAAAAGGACATGGACGGTATATTATACATCAGATAAGCAACAGTGGAGCCATTCAACTAGCCAACATAGACGGAGAAATCATGTCAAACTTCATAAGTGGATGTAGAGTTAAGAGGTATGATTGCCCATTAACTGTTGATGAATGGAGAAGGTTGCAACAAGCTCAAAACAGGAAAAAAGAAGAGGAAGACATTAGAAAAGAGGCTCAACAGGAAGCTATGGAAAGAATAAGAAAAATCAAAGAGCTTAGGGAAGTCTGTCTGTGTGAAACTCCTCTCAAACCAAAGGAACATGTCCCTGTAATGACAATGGATTTTCAAAATGAAAGCATTAGGGTTTTGATAGATTCTGGAGCACAAGTAAATCTAATTAGTTCAGCTTTGGTAAGTAAATTCAACATAAAAATAACTAAAAGTAGAACCCTAATCAAAACTTTGGAAGGTCAAATAGTACAAAGCATGTCTTCACTGTCTATTGAAGTGAAGTTCAATGAAGAATATATGAAAATAGACTGTGAAGAATGGCCAGATTATTTGATGTCTGAAAAAGTGATTTTAGGTCAACCATGGCTCCAACAAGGTAAAGTGATTTTGGATTTTGAAAAAATGAAGCTTAAATTGAACATAAATGACAAAAGGTTTTTAATATTTTTATTGAGTAATGAAGAACAAGAAATTCAATCAGATGTTCATGATATACACCTGGAAGGATTCACTTTTGCATTTGAAGATATACAGACATTACCAATACAAATGTTAAATGATCAAGCTTCATATAACCAAAATCGGCAAAAGATTGGAAGAACAAAGAAGGGTGGAGAGATAGGAAGAAAGTGGCAATCATGGCATTGTCTAAAGCATCAAAACATCAGAACAAGAAGCACATGGAATCAAAGTCTACAGGAGGTCTGCTCATCAAAACAGAAATCGAGGACAAAATGGATATGGAGACCAAAAAATCCCACAAAATGCTTATCCGAAGGGAATGGTTGTTTGCCTGAAACCAGAATAATTAGAGTCAGGAAGTATTGGGTCAAAAAATCAGAGTTGTTCCAATGGAAAAAAGATCATCCATATTTGATCTGTATTTAGAAAATCAGAACATGTTGAAAAGTTATGACAAAAATATTTGACTTGATTCTCTTTTCTAAAAAAAGAGAATTAGGAGGGGAAGAAAAGAAATAGAAAAAAGTTATTATTAAAAAAAAAAAAGAAAAAAGAAAAAGAAAAAGAGGAGAGAAAGAAAAGTTGAGAAAAATTGTTTATTTTCCTTCTTTTTTACAAAAATTATATAGCACAAAGCAAGATCTAGGTAGAAGAGTAGTAGAGTTCTATTTATTCTTTATTAATTAAATTTTTTTCTATCATTGATAAATGTGTTGTTTTTCTCCAAAATAGTTGTTAGGAAAAGGGACTGCACTAGACATCTTGCTACACCTGTAATGATCACTTTTTGAAGTCTTTCTGAAGAAACAGAGTTTATTTTTTATTTTTATTCTTATGTCATGACATCTCAAAATAAATATTACCTTGTGATTTCTTGTGACTTATGTGGGTGGAGTTTTTCTTTATGTATTCTATTTTCCTCAGAATGGTGAATACAAAGGAGTTATCAATTCATGACTTCAAGGCAGAATCAGTCACTCTATCAAGAGGCCATTGGTTCCTAGATAGTGAAGCTGTGGAAGAACAGGTGGACCTAGAGTCAGATGAAGATGTAGAAATTCCAGAAGCTGAGAAGGTGGTGAAGGAACTCAAGGAGACCTTAAGCATAATTGGTCAGCACATATTCACAGTGGGAGTAGGAGGATATAAATATACAATGTTGTGTCAGGAGTTCTACAGGTTCCAAAGAGTTGCTGTCAATATGAAAAGATGGAAGGCAGTAGGGTTGCACAAATTATTGGAAGAGCCCATCTTCTTTATTGATTTTGAGAGAGTGGCACAAGTAATGAGCAGTCAGCTGGAAATAGGAAAAGGGAATGATGCTTATTTCCGGTGCAAAGTCAAGAACAAGGATAATCAGGAGGTGGGTATCACTATCAAAGTAGAACATATCAAAGCAGCATTACAATTCTACCCAATGGGAACCAAGCTTGATCCCAGCTTTGTAAAGAAGAATAAGGAAACCTATACAGGGTATGCAAAATTCACTGACTTTAAAGGAAGAGAGAATGAAGAATATGCCACAAGGATGTTCTTACAATATTTTTGCTTTCCAAAGCTACCAAGGCATACCATGCCACATAAGTCTGCGACACTGTTGATGTTCAACAACAAGGATAGAACCAAACCCTTTGGAGTAATGGATGTGACACCATACATCCATGAACAGCTGAAAGAAGCAGCAAAACACTGGGAACAGAAGAAATTCATGAATGGAGCCCAGTTTTTAACCAGGATCATTTATCATATCCTAGGGATGGAAGATCAATTGAAACTGGCTCCAGAGGCACAGTATTTTAGAAACCTTATGACAGGAATCAAGAGTCCTCCAAGGAAAATGGCTGAGAGGGAAATAGAAGGACAAACCCGCATGAGGGGAATAGGAATGAAAAGAAAGGTAATATCTGAGGAAGTAATTCCTGTAAAGAAAAGGAGGTTGGACCCAAGAAAGGTTGAACTAGAGATGGAGGAAGCTACAAAAGAAGAACATGAAGATGCACAGAAGCAGGTCCAATCCTCTAGTGAACCTCATCCACCCCAAACAAGCAAAGAACAATTATACACTTATTTAACCCAAGGAAATAATAAAAGAGCAATGTATGAGGCACAATATCAAAAGATGCTGGAAGATTATTCATGCAAGGCTACAGATTGGGTTCAAGAGGAGGTGGAGCATTATGAAGCACTTCATGATCAGATGATGACAGCTGAAACAAAAGATGTGTTTGTTAGAAAGGAAGTTGAGTTGCTAGCTTACTTTAAAGAATTGCAAGGACCTCCAGAAACCAGAACCACTATTGTTGTAAAAAAGAAGGTTCCAAAGAAACCAGTGCAAAAGAAGAAGTTGACCAAGAAGGGAAAGGGAAAATCAGTAGTTGAAACTGTAACCACAAAAGAAATGGAGGAAGTGATAGTGGAAGAAACACAGAAGCAATCCATTGTGGAAGAAGCATCAAGACTCAAAGAACCAGAAAGAGGAGGATCTTCACATTTTTTCCTCTGATTTTGAAAGTGATATTGAGAGCTTTTTATTAAAGAGTCTGAATCTATCAATACCAAATACTCCTAATGTGATTACACAGGCCCCTGAGAAACAAAAAACACCTGAAGACTTGAAGAAGAAGTCTCAGGAGAAGCAGATTCAAGAACAGGCAGGAAAACAGCTCAGTACTGAAGATGAAAGAAGGTTGATGAAAGGAAAAGCAGCTATGATAGAACCAAGAAGTGAAATAAGAGAAGAAGTCAGTTGTGGGTTGGTGCACACAGGAACAAAATCTGTATGGATAAAACCCTCACAAACCTACTTCAACTTAGATGAGAGCATAGCAGAAATAGCCAAAAACGCACAGATAAGCAGTCCAGTTATAAATCAAAAAGGTGCAGATCAAGATCAAATTCAGGAGGAAGAGGAAATAGTAGTGAAAAACAACATTCAAGAAGTCACAAGAGGAGTAGTGGAAAGGGAGATTATCCAAAGTATAAAAGATGTACTTCATGATTTAAAGAATAATGAAGAATTTACCACCAATATAAAGATTAGGAACAAGAGGGAGAAATAGAACTCATGGACATTGATGAGTAGGAAGAAGGACACAAAGAACAAAAAAGTAATGATCAGGTCAAAATTTTGAGGAGACTGAATTAGTTCTAGTCCAGGAAAAGGAAGAACAGGAAGAGCAAACAGGTAAAGGTCCAGTAAAATCTGTTGAGAAAATTGAATCTACTCTAGTTCAGGAAACCCCAATCCAGGAAAAGGAGGTACAAATAAAGAAAGGACACCTCTCTGAAGAGAAGCAACAGGTGATGGAGAAGGAAAAGGTACAGGGAATAAAGCTGACTTCAGATGTCTTAGAGCAGAAGAATTTGGGTGCTCAGATTTTGGAACATGAAGAAGACATGGCAGATCCAGAAACAATGGAAACTCATCCAAGCAATGAAGAACACCAGGCCAAGATTATAGAATATGAAGAAGAAGAGGAAGAGGAGAATGAATGCAAAGAAGACAAACAAATAGAAGCTAAACAAATGGAAATGGAAGGGGGATTGGAAAGAATACCAAAGAATATAAGATCAGCTTGTCAGATTATTATGAGTAATATTGAGCAGTTCAGACCTTCAAGCAGGAACATGATCATTTCAGGAATGGTAGCAGAGTCTGAATTTGAGAAAGGCAGTATGATTATTAAAGAGCACAAAAGGGAGAAGGAACAAATGTCAGAACAACTGAGGAAGGTGCAAGAGAAAAATGAGGAATTTACAAACAAAATAATTGCTTTGGAAGAGTTAGAAGTGCAGAAACAAAATAAAATTCAATATCTAGAAGAAAAGAGTGCAAAATTAACAGAGCAGAATAATAAACTGGAAGTGGAGCTGAGAAAATTTGAAGGAAGATATAGAACCTTGCAGACTTCTTATCAGATTTTGACTAAAGCAAATGAGGAAATCAACAAGCTACTATTGGAGGAAGGTCAGTTAAAGGATGAAAGTCAGATAGCTCAGATGACAGAAAAAGAAAAGGAAGAATTACACATAGAGATTAAGAGATTACAAATAGAATTGAAAGAAGCCAAGGAACTAGAAAAGCAGGCTAGTATACATGCTGCTACATCAATGAGAGGATATAACAAGTTGCACATGGATATGGAAAAAGAAAGAAGTGATTGGCAGACAAGGAGGGAAAAGGAAAAGAATGAATGGATAAAAGAAAGAGAGTTATGGGCAAAACAGAATGGAAGTCTAATGATGACAATAGAGGAATTACAAAAAAAGCTGGATAAGCCACAAGTTCAAGAAGAAACACATGTAGAGACCACACATACAGAAGAATATGAGGTAGAAAATAATGATGGAACACAACATGGCAGTGAACCAGCAAATAAAAGACCAGAGGGACAATATTCAGAAGAATTTGTAAAAAAATTACTGACAAATAGAGATTCCATAATGGAGTTTATCAGGAAAATGCATGATGATATGACGATCAAATTGTCACATTTGCATTGAATAAGGGGATTAATCCAGACCAGCATCATTGGGCCGTAGATGGATTAGATATACCATTGTGTATGATCATGGAGAGTATCAAGAACTATCAGTTGGCCAGAGTTGGGCTACCTCCAAATAAATATCTTGAGTATGAAGAGGATATCAATGTGACTAAAGAATTATTTGAAAGAGCCAATCCAAAGTGGAGGAACAAATGGTTGGATTCAAATAAAGAATGTAGGAAAATTTGGAAGGAGGAACCTCTTCACTTAAAAATTAATCCAGCTTATTGTCCAGTGGCAAGAAGAAGAGAATGGACAATTTTTTGGGAAAGACGGAGAGAAGGTCAAATCCCACCTAAGTGGTTGAATTTCCCAAAAATAGCCGGTCCAAAGGTAGGCACATGGCCTACAAAAAAATACATGGTGGATACAGCTGAGTCCGTTATAGCTACATACAAAGATGTAAACGACCCTGCATGCATTCTACTTATCAGAATAACGAGATTAATTTTGGCCTGTATAGAAACATACACCGATACAGATATCAGAACATTAAATTACATTGGCTTCAATTCTCCAACAGATGCATTATTGTTTGATCTTAGCAAAACACCTGATAGAATCTGTTTAATGGCATATTACAGCAGAGTAATATTTTTGGGCAGTCATTACTTACAAATTTTTGAAGATGCATTTGATTACGGGTTTTTTGAAAGAGAATCAGAGATTTTTGGAAATTTGTCAGTTGTTACTAAGTCCAGACTCACAGCATATGAAGCCGCCTATACAGAGTACTTGAAAAAGGATGTCATTGATAAACTAGAAGCTGCAGTACAGTGGAGAAAGGCATTGTTTGAAATGGTCAATAACCTAAACATTACAGAAAGGAAAAGTCACGACTTGCTGTCACAAGTCTATCAAAGAAAGAAAAAGTGAAGAAAAGCAATCAGCACAGAAGAGCAGGAAAGTCTTTTGTCAGGAGCCAAAAGGTTTAGGAGGGGAAGGATGTTAGAAGATGTATTTTTGGAAGCAGTTTGGATGAAAAATAATTGTAAAATGACAAAAACTTGTAAAAATATTTATGCAACTGTTGTAAAAATAAGGAAGAGTCTTCCTTATGTAGGATAGAATCTTATGTAATTTTTCTAGAATTTTTAGAAACTCCTAGATAGCATATTTTTAGAATAATAGAGGAAAGGACCAAAATTCAAGTGTGAAAAGGGACACTTGAAAATGTATATAAGATAATTTCCTCTATTATGAGGGGGTTGGTTAATCATTTGTTTACATGCTATCCAAGTGAATAGAGAAAGAGTTTCCTGCTGAAAATCGTGTTTTCTCCTCTTTGTGTGGTTTCTTTGATTTGTGAGTCCAATTCTTGTGTATCTATGGAGATTTGTGAACTTCTATTGTGTAATTCTGTTGAATGTGTATGAAGAGATCTGAATACTGATGTGTTGAGTGATAAGTTGATGAAGAATGGTGCTGGAGATGAAAATCGTCTGTTTTCACAGAATCACGATTGTCTCGTCTGTATGGTACAGGTAATATTTTCGAGTTTTGACTTCATAATTGTGTTCTGCTGATGAAATAGCATGTATTAGACACCAAGATTGTAGAAAATGGTGGAGATTTGCTCAAGATAATCCAAACCCTAGAAATTCCTCTTCATTTTCACCATTCTCAGAAATCCAGCCATTATTCTCTTATTTCTTGGATTTTATCATCTAGAAGGGGCTGTGGTCTCATGAATACTTCCAGGATTGACAAAATAAAGATGTATTGTTGATTCTTTATGCTAAATGATTGGAGAGGACAACTCCAAAGATCAATAACAAACAGAGGCTTTTGCAACAAGCATTCCAGCCTCCTTTTTCTTTGCCTCTTTTGCAGCCAGTTTTGGATAGTTCTTTATGATATGATCATTCCCTTTACAGTACTTGCAAAACAATTTCTGCTTTTCTGATTTCTTCTCATCTTTATCTTGGTTCTTTGAATGTGTAGCATTTGTAGATTTCTGCTTACTAATAGAAGAGCTCCATTTTCCTTTGCCCTTCTGACTAGCTAGGAAAGCTTGATCTACAACACGCATAATGGACCTATTCTGCCTGGACTGATCTTCCTGTAACAGAACAGAGACTAACTCCTCAAATGACAAGGCATTTGGATTGCCTTTCATCATCAATCGAAGAGTAGAAGCGAAACTCTGATATGAATCAAGAAGACCATTCAGAACGGTCTGCACAAGTGAGCTATCTGGTATAACCTCATCAGTAGGAATCAACTGTTCCTTCAAGTCTTTGATCTTTATTAGAAAATTGTCCATAGAATCACCTTCATGCATGTGCTCACTCTCCAATTGTTTTCGGAGGTAAGCAACACGAGCCTCATTCCTAGCTTGGTACAATGTGGTAAGTGTATCCAAAGCATCCTTAGCTGTTCTGCAAGAGCGAATGTGAGGAATAATGGCACGTTTGACAGACAAAGCTATCAATGCATGTGCCTGGGCATCTTTGTCATCACAACGAATCTGCTCTGCAGTAGGTGGAGCAGAAACAGGAGCACGAACAGGAATCTGCAGAATATCATCTTCGACACCAGCTCCATCAGCTTCAGCACCTGTATTTGCAGTACCTGTAGTCGCAGGTGTAACAGAACGTCTTTCAACACCCTGCACAATGTTCCACAGTCCTTTTGCAACCAATACATGTCGCATCATATAAGCCCATAATGGGTAGTTGGTACCATCCAACTTATCCTCAACAGCCAACATACGGAATACATCACTGCTTTCAGCCATGGCCGGTGACTAAAATACCTTGATGCATAAAATTGACTGTATCTCAAAAACTTGAACGGAACTGCCCAGACGAGTTCTACTAGACCTGTAGCCGACTTTGAGACGCTTATACTGGCAAACAGAAGCTGGTATATATCTTTGGCACAGAAAGACGAAATAGCCTGCACAAGCGCTACGATAGTGCGTTCAGAGGCCGAAACGAGCTCAGATCGCGATTTCGGCACCACAAAGCAAAGTTGTTTTGATGTTTGAAACACCCTGAGTATGCTCACCAAATTTCGTGCGAATCTGAGATTGCAACCGGAGAGGTGTAGACGACACCCTAGATGAAGCGGAGACCTGCTCTGATACCATTTGTTGGAGTTAGACGTCTGCGAAAGCACGCAAAGAACACAAGGAAGAAGAAGAAGCTTGGAGCACAACGCACAAGACTGAATGTATTACTAGAGAATGTACAAAGATAAGTAGCCCATTAGGGCAATAGGCGTATATACAAGCCGAGGGGAAAAAATCTCCTAAAGAGGGAAAAAAGTGCCCTAGCAGTCCTAGAGTGTTCACACACATCACTACCTAAATATATCAACAGACACTCCATGTAGCTCAGTGATGAGTAGCACCTCCTTTAATGTCAATCTAGGAAGATATGAGGATGGTATGAAGACCTTGCACAAGTGATGACACAGGTGTGTGAGTGAGAAGCACACGAACATGCACACACATACACACACACGTGTACACAAGGCAAGAACAAATTGAGGAACAATGGAGTTCTTTGGATTACTCAAAAAGTCCCATATACAATCTCGAATCACTAACAAGCTAACCCCAAAATGAGCTCTCTAGCTCTTTTTGTAGGTTTTTGACTAGCTTTGGTCTTGTCCAGACCTAGTGTCTGGCCCAATTAAAAATTAGGTTCTAGATCTTATTTGAGGGCCCAAACAGAATATAAAAATTATGAAAATTGGTATGTAGCTAATTCTAATACTCCTCAAGCTCGAGGACTCCTCGGCTTGAACAAAATGGAGTCTATTCTACCAAAAACAGAATTTACAATGTTTGTGTAGTGATGAAATCACTTGAGTTGGAAATAGTTTAAGGAAAAAATAATTAGGCCTTGTTGCTGGAATTTCCATGACTGCTCCTTCGTGCTTGTATGCCAACACTCCCCCCTCTCTAGCATCTGTCATCTCTGACAAAACTTTGCTCCACGGGGTGATCGATGTAGTGTTAGACTATGTCTGTGGCTAGCTCGTGTTCTCTGATCCTTAGTCCCCTAGCTAGATCTCTTTGAAGAGCATCCCGATTAATCGCACCTGGAATGTCAGATTGAGGTGTTGTATAATGCTCTGAATACATAGTCTGTTCGCATGCAAATAGCTGTAGAAGATAGGTTGGCCATGGTGCAAACACTTCAAAGCGATATTCACAAAAACCAATGGTAAACATATCTTCAAATGTTTGTTTATAACAAGCTGGGAGATATCTGATCCTCGCATGCCAGGCATAAGCAACCCGAATACCAGGAGTGGTGCTCATGTCATAGAGTAAGTCATAATTACCATTTGTAAATCCCGGGATAGAAGCTTGGATGTCACACACATTGTGGAAAGTCTTTAGTACTATTTGCATCATGTCCAGGATCTTTAGCATCATCTGAGTGACAACATCGGTCATGGGCTTCAGTCATGGCAGCCAGTGTCGGATGGTAGCCATCATGTAGACAACAATTGGTGTGCCTCTTTGTTGGAAACAATGTCCATTGGTCAAATTTTGCTCTTTATTAGTCTTCTATTAGTCTCTTTACAAGCAAACAATGTGGGGTGATGTGGCTAAGTCATTATCCTCCTATCACTGTGACTCGAGTTCGATTCCTTGATGGCGCACACGGTGAAGTATGCTTTTTAGCTATGATGCGAAGGATGTTTTTTATTTATGCTTTTCATAACAACAATGGACGACGACAGATTTATTCGCGATAGCGACATATCGCGTGTGATCTTGTTTTTTCGTAGATCATGTTTTACTGCTTTTGGAGTGCTTTAATTCATAACACAATACTATATAAGAACAAGCTTGGGTCACTTTGTAAATCATCCTACACCAATTGGCAACGCCAATTTTTGGTCCCTCAGTAGAGGTGGTGCTCTAGCACACATGGGGCAGCCATGTGCACTCTAGGAGCATGTTGAGGAGCAGCTATGGAGTTCTTCTTGGAGAAGAGTGTGCTCACACTCTTGCTTATGGAGAGGACTTTCCCATCAGCAGATTGGTGGTGTGGATCATCCATCTACATGATGTATTTGAAGATTGTCTTCTACATGAAGATTTCGATGTACTTCAAAGACACTGGATGGAGGTTAACATAAGATTTGCATCTTATGTTAAGAATTCAGGTACATATTCTCTTTATGCACACAGGTACTACTTGAAGTATATGGAAGTGGCATCCATATCAGGAGGAGTCCTATTCGGCATAGGTACAAGGGAATTAGTACATGTATGCTTTATGCATATTTGGATGAGGTGTTTGAGAAGGTATGTTCATATGAGTTTGAGGATTTCTGATAGCAAACTTGTTAGCATTCTTTGCTACTTTTGTAAGTATGTGATCTTTTCACACACGTATCTGACTTAGGGTCTTCCATAGTGTTGGCAGCAGTCAGGGAACCGAAGGAGCCACAAGACGAAGAGAGTCAGAGCGAAGGGACAGCACAAGCATACATGGCAGTCAAAGAAGATCTGGCAAATAGGCCATCTAATTTTTCAAGACATCAAGGAGTTGAGCACACAAGAAGAAAGAGCAAGTAGGGAGCTCAAAGAGGTGTATGACAAATCAGTAGAGGAAATCCCTACACAAATAGTGATTTTCATCACTAAAAACCATTGTAAATATCATTTCATATTTTTGTAGCTCCATTTTGTGCAAGCCAAGGAGTCCTTGAGCTTGAGGAGCTTTAGAAGTATCTACCTGCCAATTTTCATATTTTTTAGATCTCGTTTGAGCCCTCTAATAAGCCCTGGAACCTAATTTTTAACTAGGCCGGACACTAGGTCTGAACAGGGCCAAAGCTAGTCAAAAACTATAAAAGGAGCTAGAGAGCTCATTTTTGAGGTTGGATTGTAATTGAAATGAACTTGTAAGAGCTTTTTGAAAGTAATCTAAAGAACTCCATTGCTTCTCATCCTTTGCCTTACCTTGTGTGCGCGTGTGTGTGTATGTGTGTGCATGTCAGTGTGCTTCTCACTCACGCACTTGTGCCTTCACTTGCTCGAGGTCTTCATACCATCCTCACGTCTTCCCGGATTGACATTAAAGGAGGTGCTACTCATCACTGGGCTACACCAAATTTTGGCGCCGTTGCCGGGGGTCGAGCTTTGAGGACGAGCGTGTGATGGTAAGACGTAGATTGGAGACGTTGGCGTTGTAGGTAATTTCGTTACTTTTCCTATTTTTCTCTTTCTTACCTTACCACCATCATCACCATCATTATCATCACCATCTTCCACCTCCATTTCCATCATCGTGAAAAATTCAGTTTTTCGATCATATCACCTTCTCCACCTCATTTCCCTCATTTCACTTGTGAGAGAGAGCGAGAGAGCGAAATTGTGTGTGCTGTTTTTGCATGTTTCTTGAGCTGTCTTGCAGGTACAGGCCACATCTCTGTGTGTCGCCGACCTCTGTCAATCGCGACCGACAGAAAAAATGCTCAAAGTGCCAAACAAAGTGCAAAACCATGATCTACAGGCCTAGAGCTTCCCAAAAATGTGCTTAGAATTTTAAAACTCCTCAGATTTCTGTCAATCGCGATCGCTCTGTCAATCGCGATCGACAAACCACGACGGATAGATCTGTCAATCGCGATCGACCAGTCAATCGCGATCGACAGCCCACGACGGCTCTGTCAATCGCGACCGACAGAGTCAACGACCGATTGACCACGATCGACGGACCATACGCGTGACACGTGTCAATCGCGATCGAGCCATCAATCGCGATCGACTCATCAATCGCGACTGACAGCCCACGACGGCTCTGTCAATCGCGACCGACAGAGTCAACGACCGATTGACCACGATCGACAGCCCTCGCGACCGACCTGTCAATCGCGATCGACCCATCAATCGCGACTGACAGAGTCAACGACCCTTTGACCACGACTGATTGACTTTTCGAAAACCCCTGTCAATCGCGACTGACCAGTCAATCGCGACTGACAACCACGACGGACCTGTCAATCGCAATCGACACGTCGATCGCGACTGACCTGTCAATCGCGACCGACAGACTTTGCGAACACGTTAGAAGGGCAAATTAGGTCAAATTTTTAAGACAAAAATAATGGTCTAAATTTTGGCCAAGTGTGGGACAAACACTAGGGTGTAGTATTGCATTACGTGGGCATGACCCAAGTAACCCGAGAATTCCTGTTTGCCTGTTAACCTAGTTTAATCCTGTTTCAGCCCCAAAACCCTGAACTAGCATAACTTTCTCATACGAAATCCGTTTGCTGTGATTTCTGTTTTGTTGGAAAGCTCGCGGGGAGTACAACAAAAACATCGACTGGTTACGATTAAATTAATATCAAGAATATTAGATAGGGTATTTTGAAGTGGACCATACTCAGGGGGAACAAAATTCAGGGATCTCTAGAGTTGTGTCCAAAAAATCATAGTGCAAATTGGTGAAGTGTTACATGAATGAAAGTGATTGGTTCTGTCTTTTGAATTTAAGTTTTGAGCTAACGGTGGGCCTTTTATAGGTCCTGTGAGAGCATCGAAGGGTACGCAAAGCAAGAGTAAGTGCAGGCTTGGGAACGCGCGTCCTGGGCACACCAGGGCAACAACACAAGGAAAGGAACTCAAGGTTGGAAAACCCGCAACACCCTCTGTCAATTCTCAGTTTAGGCTAAGTGCGGGTAGTGTTAGAAGTAATTCCAGAAAACGATCGGCACGAGATAAATCAAAGACTATCTAAGAAATCAAGTTCAAGTCATGGGATAACCTGTGTGAGTGGACGACAACCTTAAAGGAAAAGAACCTAACGTGAAACGACCAAACTAAAGTGCGAAATTAAACTCAAGTATTCCTAACGACGTGATATCAGACAAGAGTATAAACACGATAATCAACATAAAAAGGGAATTAAGTAATTGATACAAAGGACTCAGAAACGTGGTTGTACCTGGGAAAAATTGGTTTAATCAGTTAGGCATATGAACCTTAGATCAGGACGACACCTAGTAAGAGATAGACAAAGCCTTAGGTCTTCAGAGGCTAGTGTCAATCATACTGCGAGGTCTTGGGCCCAGCAGTTGAGTCACCACTCGCATTACCCTAGCTCTGATACCAGTGAATCAGAGATGTCTCAAGGCATGGACAGACCTACGGGAAGTTCAGGAGTGCCATACTTGCACAGGGTAGAAGGCCCATACAAAACGCAGTTGGAATACCTTAGGACCAACCGATTAGGTGCCAGCATCTGTGAGGACGGCCTAGGAAGATCTGTGGTACAGATTAAGAATCCTGATCAATCCATTGGACTAGAGCACCCAGCTGTCAAGTTCGAAAACGGAGCATACTTGGACAAAGAAGGAACCATATACGTAGTCACCAGTCACCCAGATAGGACGGACGAATTTGGAAATGTGATCCCAGAAGCGGACTTAGGTGACCTAGAGCAAGGAAACATGGGTACAGAACCTAGAACCCCTCGAGGCAAATCAGTTCTCACTAGGATTATAACACCAGAGTGGATTCCCCAGGATAATAAGAGCATAGATTTGCTCCTCAATCGAGAAACTGACGAAGCCTTTTGGAGGTATAAATCTGATCAGCCAACTGATATAGGAACAATCATGATCTATGAGTTTAAGGATCCTGATAGCCCAGGCAGAGTGACCTACTTAGATCACGCTTCGGAAAGGATCTTTGTGGTGACAGAAAATGATAGGCACGCTTACACTTGGAAGGGTGAATTTATTTTCCCCCAACCAAGATCGAATGTGTCCTATGGTCACCCTGGTGCCGGAACATCCCAAGCTCATGGAGCCCAAAGAGACAGACATAGAGATAGGCCAGAAGTAAGCTTTGCCACCCCAGGGAGCAGAGAAAGAACGAGAATGGAAACGAATAGAGTAGAACCTGAGATGCTTAGAGCTCACAGGAATCAAAGAAATGCGGATGAATTCCCTCTACCACGACCTAGAGAGCACACAAGGACTTTGAGACCAACTCAGCTAGTTAAGTCCATGAAGAACTACTTCGATGGCACTGGAGATCCATACGATCATGTGGCTGAGACTAGACAAGTCCTAAGAGCTGAACAAGTGGAGGATCTATTCACGCAGTATAATGCCTTTGGTCTAACCCTTAGGAACACTGCCCTGACATGGTTTCAGCCGCTAAACGAGAGGCAGTTCAGGAGCATAGACCAACTCCTAGAGGCTTTCATTATTGAATTCTCTAAGAGTGGCATAAGACATAATACCTCCTCGCTGATTTAGGCAATATCTTGAAAGATGCCCTGTCCCTGAGCTACCCACACCAGCTAAGCAAGTGGCTTTATTCTTGGATGGATTGCTAAGTACCAAATTAAGATCATATGTGTACTTGAAGGACCCTAGGACCATAGAAGAGTGTGTACGCATGTGTATTGACATTGAGGATAACCTAGGGGAGGAGTTAGAGCTTTCCAAGATATACAAAGATTCAGATAGTGCCTCTAGCCTCTCTTCCACGCAATCCACATCGATTGAGGAACTTGCAGAGAAAGTTGCTCAAAAACTAGGTGTCTCTAGCAAACAAATTCCGAGATTTGCCCCGGTGAAAAGATGCTATACTTGTGGGGGTGACCACATGGCGAATGTCTGTCCCATTATGGCTCAACCCCAAGTTAATCCTAGTAGCCAGTACTGCACCATAGAACGAAGGTACACCAATCACACCGCGCAAGACTGCCCATACAATAAGCAAGCGGTTAGGCAACCCTACCCTCAGCCATACCCTCAACAAGGCAGATACCAGAGCCAATACCCACCTCAGCAGTATGTGAGACCTCAACAAACCTACCAACCCTATCAAAACCAACTGAGACCCCAGCCAGTGCTAGCACAGCAACCACCTGCTCCTACTAATGTGATTCCGGTAAAGTATACTACTGCAGAAGAGAACCTGAATAGAGCTATAGTCCCTGTAACATCATTGCTTTCTGAAAGTGACCCGAGTGACCATAGCTTTGATTCTACACATGTTGATAGCCCCCAAGCCTACTACATGCAATCTCCTGAACATGGTGAGTCTTACTATAGTGAAGAGCCAAATGAACCTAGTTGGGAGTCAGATTACACAAACGTCATGTATGCAAACCCCAACCCTAGGCCTCAACCTAAGCAAGTAAGACCTCCATTCCCAAGAGGACCGTGCTACAGATGTCAGGGAGATCACCTCATTCGTGATTGTCCCTTACCTCCACTCACACAACCCCAGTCAATAACAATTCAGGGCTTTTGCCAAGAATGTGGAAAGGAGCATCTTTTACGAGATTGCCCTAAGAATCCTAATAATATGCCAAAAATCACTCCTATTAACGTTATCGGGTTGGTGGTAGACTCCACAAGAAGTGTGACATCCACCGCACCAGTACAGGTAGTGACTAGAGCTCAGGCATTGCAGCAGAACCAAGGGGTAAACCAGGATAAGAACCCAGAGGCTAGTGAAACCGAGAGCGTGACAAAGAAAAGGACTAGAGCGTGGAAAGACAGTCGGGAAAGAATGAAAAGGCAATGGGTTAAAAAGATGAGTGAACTTGAGGAAAGCATAAGAGAAACCAAAGCCAGGATAACTGAACTCACATCTCAAACTCCCTCTCACACTACCTCACCACCACCATTCCCATCGCCATCCAATCCGCCACCTTCCAACCCACCTCATACGATTCCACCACCCCCTAGAGTAGGATCAGTATTAGCTGATCCCACTCCGGAAGACATAGACATGATGCTTAAAGCATATCAGGCCAGAATCCAAGAAGGGCCAAATGTAACGGATCATGACAAAAGCTACCCTAGAGCTGACCTAGAGATAGAAAGAACCAAGCTTTGCGCGAAAATGGTCGCATTGGCTCAGACTATGTTTGAAGCTAGTCGCCTTTTCAATTACTCGGGCTCAGCCAAGACGCAATTACACTTGGATGGACTTCTAGAGAAGTTAGAGGGCATAATTGCAAGATCCGCCAAGGAAGAAAAAAATCAAGAAAGGGATAAAGCAAGCAAAAACATGACCCATCCCCCATCAAAAGCTTATGTGCCCAATTCCACTGAACCAGACAACCCCCCCTCCCTAGAAAGAATAGAGAAGCTGATTGCACAATCAGAAAAGGAACCAGCCTCTCAACACAAGGGCAAGGCAAGTGAAAGAGTAAGCATTCCTACTCAGGAAGCCTATGTGCCTGAAGCCTATGTGCCTAACTCTACGAAGCCAGACACATCAGCTTCTATGAATCGGTTCACACCAGAATTCCTACGCGAGATTCAAGAAGACAAATGGCCTAAAGAAAGTGAAGTCCCTCCTCCCATTGAACTTGTGGATGAGGCACATGAACAATTCCCACAAGACATCCCATCCATTTATGGAGAACAGGAGAGTGCCCAATCTCAAGAAAGATTAGACTTCGAGTCTAATTCTTTACAAGAACTACCCCATTTCACAGGCCCATGGGAAGTAAAGTCCACCTGTATGAGAGCACCCACAGTCATGGTAAGAAACGAAGATTCAATCATACCTAGGAACACAGAGGTAGTGAAGAACACCAAAGTGCAGTGCAATCTCACTTTGGAAGAGCTGCTTAACGTTAGACCAGAAGTGTGGAAACATGTAGCCAATCAAGTGCCCGAGATAGCAAAACCTCGTTCCCAGGTAGGATCACATAGGACAGTGCCAGAGATACCCTTGGATAAGATAGGAGATACGTGTGAAGGTGAAGAAGGGAACACCTATCTTCCCATTACCTACCAGGAGTACACCACCAAGGCAATTTTGGACTCAGGTGCAGGAGTTGCAATTGCCACCACTTCCCTATGGAAGCGTTGGGGCAAGCCAGCACTCAGGCCAACGAGAATGAAATTGTAGATGGCCGATGGTCATATTGAGAGACCCTTAGGATTGCTAGAAGGAATAACTCTCACCACCTGTGGTGTCGAGTTCGAGCATACCTTTGCTATATGTGATTTTAGCAAGAACCATGCCTATGAAATGATCTTGGGGCGACCCTTTATGCGACAGTTGCAAGTGGTACAGGATTGGGGGACCAATTCTTTGTATTTGCAGAACTTAGGTGTTACGACCAAAGTCAATCTCAAGGATTACTCTCATAGAGATGTCCCTCCCATCCAATGGAACCCCATCCATAGAGCCAAAGATGATACGGAATCGGTGCATTCCATAGGATCAGGATCCTCATGGATGCATGAAGACACTCACTTATGGATGTGCAAAGTAGCAGTAGAAGAAGAAAAGAGAGAGAAAGCCAGAGAGGTAGGTGCAAAAGAAAACTATAGATCCATTCAAGACCCAGCCTATGCACCTGTAGTCTTTCCAGACGAAGAATTCGAACCTCACGGCTGGGCAGAAATCCTAGCAACAATGGATGTAGCCATCAATGAGGAACAATGGACACCTCACTGTGATGAGGATGGCTATGACATTTCAGTCTTCTCTATAGAGCCAATCATGGGAGAGGCAGTTCTAGTAGAATGCGAACCTAGCCCTGATGCATTTGAGGATGCAAGTGACTCCGATCTAGAGTCAATCATTATGGACCCACCTTTTGAATCAGATGAAGAATACTTCCATGAAGTTGAATTTCAACCCCAGAGGCATGGAGAGCTTACAAATGATGTAAGATTAGCCACACATGTGACCCCGAAGGAAGAAGGAAAGAAACGAAAGAAGAAAGAAGTCTCACCAGAGGAGGAAGAATCTTTGTTTGAGGTCCCGGAAAATTTTAAGAAGTATGAGATAGACGACAGGAGAGTCATGATAAGAATGCCTAAACGAGAGGCACAATCAGGAGAGGCCTATGATAACAAAGAAACCACCAAGAAAATAGTAGTGGCCCTAGAAGAAGAAGAGGAGAGATGCACATACATAGGCCATGACCTAACAGAGGAAGAAGAGCATGCGTTAATAGCCTTGCTAAGAGAATACAGAGATGTATTCGCTTGGAGTTACAAGGATTTGAAGGGTGTTGACCCAGACATATGCTCACACACCATCCCCATGACTTCAGATGCCAAACCCTCTAAGCAAAAGCCCTATACATATAACGATAATTACGCTGCTAAGATCAAAGAGGAGATAGATCGACTGGTCGAAGCTGGATTTATCTATGAAATTGAGCACACTGAGTGGGTATCCCCCATCGTAGTGGTGCCCAAGAAGAATGGCAAGCTGCGTGTATGCATTAACTTGAAGAAGGTTAATGCAGCCACGATTCGAGATAACTATCCGCTTCCTATCACAGAGCATCTCTTAGAAAGAGTAGCAGGCAAGGAAGTGTACAGCTTCCTCGATGGATTTTCGGGCTACAATCAAGTAGCCATAGCTCCAAAAGATCAGCATAAGACAGCTTTTGCCACAGAGGGGGGTATATTTGCCTTTCGCGTAATGCCATTTGGGCTTACCAATGCACCAGCTACCTTCTAGAGACTAATGTGCCATGTATTCAAGGAGTTCCTGAGGAAAAACTTAGAAGTCTATGTTGATGATCTTTGTGCTCATTCCAACATTAGACAAACTCATATTCCTGAACTCAGACAAATCTTTGACAAATGTAGAGAATATCAAGTCTGCCTGAACCCAGAAAAGTGCGTCTTTATGGTCAGGCAAGGAAAGATTCTAGGACACATAGTGTCAAAAAATGGCATATCCACCGATGAAGAGAAAGTGAGAGCCATAGCAGAGCTACCTAGGCCAAGGAATGTCAAGGAAGTACAAGCTTTCATGGGACATTGTGGTTACTACCGCCGGTTCATTCACATGTATGCTGTCATTGCAAAGCCTATGTACGGACTTCTGACAAACTTTGAGTGGACTGAGGAATGTGAGAATTCCTTCCAGGAGCTTAAACGAAGGTTATGTTCAGCACCAATCTTGACCACGCCAGATTGGAATAAGCCTTTCCATGTTCATGTGGATGCATCCAATTATGCCATTGGATGTGTGCTTGCTCAACCTACTAGTGAAGGTAATATGGATCTTCCAATTGCCTATGCTAGTCGACAGTTGAATGCTGCTGAACGAAATTACACCACTACTGAGAGAGAAGGCCTAGGCATGGTATATGCAGTTAAAAAGTTTAGACATTATTTGCTTGCAAATAAGTTTAAATTTTTTACTGACCATCAAGCATTGCTATACCTCATAAACAAGCCATGGAATACAGGAAGATTAGTAAGATGGTTTCTCTTGCTAATGGAATATGATTTTGAGGTAGTGGTGAGAAAAGGGAGGACTCATTTGAGAGCAGATCATCTCTCTAGGCTCACATCTGGAGAAGCCTCACAAGGAGTATCAGATGACCTTCCTGATGCTTACTTGTTTAATTTGGAAGTGGTGCCGCAGTGGGCTAAGCCATTGGTACCAATATTGACATACGGGCCTAACCATCCAGTAGTAAACACACAGAATAGAGAGGTTGTGAAAGCCCAAAAGTACCACATCATGGCAGGAAGCATGTACAAGCACACGGATCAAGGAATCTTGGCTTGTTGTGTAGAAGAGGACGAGTATGCGAAGTGGTTGCAATTAGCACATGTAGGTGCATTAGAGCAACACTGTTGGAGTTTATTGATCTCCAAAGTACAGCTAGAAGTAGGTGAATCCCAACAGGACCTAGTTGACTTTTTCACAAACTTGTATGCACAGACCAATTTTCTTGCAGAGCAAATTTCTCTTTACTCACTTGGAATTTTCCAAAACTGTTTCACACACATAAACTAGACTCTAAGAGCTTTCCAACAAGACATAGAACACCTCAAATGGATAAATACACAATGAGCTATGACCTCTGCAACATGCAGCTTTAATGGGGATCTTGAAACAGAGATGAACCTGAGGACACACATCACTTGCAGAGACTACTGCTCTTAACTCACAACTCCAATGACTTTGAAACTTTTTAAAATACAAGTAGACTTAAAGAGCTTTCTAACAAGCCAAAGAACACATGATTTGGATACATACACAAGGAGATATGACCTCTGCAAGTTTGAGGTTTAATGGAGACCTTCAGCAAGGATAAAAAACAGAGAACACACACTACTTGCAGAGAGTATTGCTCTCAGCTCACAAATCCAATGATTATGTAAATTTACAGAAAGAAAGTAGACAGTAAGAGCTTTCCAATGAGCTATCAAACATGTAATTTGGATATATAATGAGGGAGATACAAGCTCTGCAATCTCTGCATACAAAACTACAGCAGTGTAGAGATACACATATGACTCTCTTGGACATCCCACAAGATCACGACTTTTCTCCTCTTTTTATAGCATGGGAAACTAATCTAAAACCTTCCTAATACATCTAAATTCATGGTAGACACTTGGATGGAGGTAATACATGACTCAAGTGCTCAAATAAGCAAAGTATTGATGGACTTTGAGAACTAGCCACATCGACCTTTCACTAGGACACCACTGAAGCTCCCTTGTGACTCACTAATTTGACTCACCATGTTCTAGAACTCACGTGGTATTTTTGCTACATTTTATGAATAATATGAGCCTTCTTGAAGTATTTGAAGACTTCCCAAAGGTATTTACATAATTTGAAACTTGTACCCTACATAAAACAAATGTTCGCAACAAACACTACTCAAAGCAACGAACCTTACAGACACTAAGGAGACTCGGAGTACATTGGCCAACTATGGAAGCTGATGTCCAAAGGTTGTGCAAGGAATGCCCAATCTGTTGCACTAAACCACTTGTCGAACACGCCACTCTTTATAAAGTGTCCATAGTGCCAGATTGGAGTGAACCACTAGTATCCTTCCTGAGGACGAAAACATTCCCTCCAGACATGACTCTGGCTAGGAAAAGGAGTTTAGAACAAGAAGCCCAGGATTACTCACTCATTGGTGATAATCTATACAAGCGTGGTAAAGATGGTTACCTGAGGCTATGTGTCCATGAAAGTGAATATCTTAAGATCTTGGAAACTGCTCACCAAGGTGTAGCAGGAGGACACTTTGGACCAGATCGAGTGATCAAGGCAATACTATTTGCGGGTTTCTGGTGGCCGACCCTTCACATGGATGCACATACCTATGTGAAACGATGTGATGTCTGTCAGAGAACTCAGTATCCTATACGTAAAGATGAGATGCCACTGAAACCTATGATGGGTGGACGTGCATTCTCTAAGTGGGGAATAGACTTCGTAGGTCCTATTAATCCCCTAGCTAAGGGTTCCCATGCAGAATATATCATTGTTGCGACAAACTATCTAACAAAGTGGGTAGAGGTAAAAGCCACAACGAAGAACGATGCTCAAACAACAGCTAAGTTTTTATTTGAGAATGTGTTCACTAGATACGGGCTACCTATAGAGCTAGTTAGTGATAGAGGCACTCACTTCTTGAACGAAGTGATTGAAAATCTACTCCAAGAATTCTTGGTAGTTCATAAGAAATCTGCCCCCTATCACCCTCAAGCAAATGGCCAGGCTGAGAGCACCAACAAGATCTTATGCAATGTACTGACGAAATTAGTGAACAATAAACGCTCTGATTGGGACAAACAGCTACACCATGCTGTTTGGGCATACCGAGTCGCCTACAAAACGGTACTCCAAGCCACTCCCTTTCAAATGGTGTTTGGTCAAAATGTTGTGCTACCTTTAGACTTTTTGATACCTACATTGAAAGTGGCACAAGAGCATGAATGGACGGGTCATGAACTCTCCTCTAGACTTTTTGACCTTGAACGATTAGGAGAAACAAGACTGAGAGCAGCTGTAGGGATATATGCAGCTAAGAAACGATAGAAGGCCTACTTTGATGCCCACGTTAAGGATAAAGGGTTGAAAGCAGGAGACCTAGAGCTCGTCTACACTTTGAAGCAACATGTGAGGAAACTGGAGAAGAGAGGCTACGGACCCATGATCATTAACAGAATCTCAACAAGTGGAGCAGTGCAACTAGCCACATTAGAAGGCGATGTTCTTCCAAGTTACATTAGTGGGTGCAGAGTCAAGTTGTATCAGGAACCTCTCACAGAGGAAATGCTAAGTCGACTCAATACTGCTAAGAAACGCAAAGAGGAAGAAAAGCGAATTCGAGAGGAAGCTCAAGCAGAAGCCCTAGAGCGCATACGAAGAATGAAATTAAGAAGACAAGGTAGAGAGCACCCTAGGCAAGATGCATATGCAGATCAAGGATATGACGTGGCTATGTGTGAAGTTTCCGGTGTTAGCTCACATAGGATAACTGATCGACGTCCTTTCATAACCTTAGATATAGGACAAGGAAAGAGTGCAAGGACTGTAAGAGCCTTGATTGACTCAGGTGCAGCCACTAGTGCTGTTAAATTGTCTTACTGTCAAGAGTTGCAATTAACTGTCAATCCTGTGGAAGCATATCTTATAGGATTGGGAGGCGTGGAAACCCCTTGCATGGGCGAGGTGGAACTTCCCCTCTATATTCATGATGAGGCAATGACAGTTAAAGTACTAGTGTGTCAAGATGAGGACCTCACTGAACCCCTTGTCTTGGGTCAAGATTGGATCTATGACCAAGCAGTCAACTTAAACCTAAGAAGTGGACTTCTTCAGGTATGGGTGAATCAAACTAGAGTTACAATTGAGTTAAATAATGGAGCACTCAAGAAACTAGAGAAGGCACAGACTCCTGGTCCCTCCAGGGGTACACATGAAGTTGACCATGCTGTTCTTGTCCAAGGCTATGTGATACAGAAGAACGAAGATCTCAAAGAAGGAGTCAGAACCACAATGGAACTCCCTTCTTTTCCAAAGGCCAGAAGGAGGCAGCAACTAAGGGCAGATCAATCACTGAAGACTCTCCAGGCGAGAGACCAAAAGAACGCGCGAAACAGAACAACTCAGCTGATGAAACAAATGTGGGTGCGGAAAGACGAGCGGCCGACCGTAACTAAGCTGCAACAACGGTCTCAACTTCCTATTAGTAATCAACAGCTTGATGCTAATAAGAGGACTCCTAAAACCTCGGTGGAAAAAATAAAATCTATTTGGGTACCCAAGAAGTCGATGAAGGCTGACCCACAATCAAGACAAATTTGGGTGCCTAAGGCTTGCTTGCGAGCTCAACTAACCCCACACAATTCACATCATACACGACAGGGTTCACTCGGTCAAGCAGTCGCTACCCACTCTTGTCTGATACACTCGAACACACTGCCACCTAGAAGCACGCACAGACTCACTCGTAGATGGGTCCCAATGACACAACAACTCCCAGCAGAATTACTCATGCAACCCTTCCGAATCTCCACAAAACCAAGACCAAAAGCCATCCATGGTGTTTGGCAACCTAAGACTTGTAATAAACCCCCCGACCCCAATCTGTGAATTCATCTCCACTTACTAACTGCATTAGTCAGACAGTGCATCTTTCCATCTAGCTCCTAGGACTATCCAGGCATTAACTACACACACTGTCATCGTGCACTCACTAACCACTGACTCATCATCTACCTCTTGTTAATGTTGTAACGGGGACAACAACGGGTTTATTCTGTCCATGACGATGTTAACACCTGGTTCTATATTCTCACAGAACCAACAAGCAAGCAGGGCCATGGCAGAAGCCGCAGGTGCCAGTTCTCACGCCGGATCCAGCGCACAGATTGTGGATATAGAAACACTCCTCCTCGAACCACATCTCACCGAAAGACCGCAAGAACTTCAAGCTGTGCATGTACTCCCAGTTCAGGATCCTCCCCAGGGACACACCTCTCAAGTGGGCAAACATGCTCATTGGTTCAGTGATGTTGCAGGACCATTGGGTGATGGAACCTATTTTTGGGAAGCTGAATTGGAGTTTAATGGTAAATGGGGACGCTACCATTTTTTCACGCGCGAATTTGAGAGCTATCAGAATGCCGAAGTCATGCGTTCAGTATGGACCAAAGCTGGCTTGGACAGTTATTTCAGGGGCCACTTACCAAAGCCGGATTTCTTACGTTGTTCTTATCTTATTAGCACCATCACTCCGAGCAGGGCCAAGGGAGGCGACAACACCTTTGTGTTACCCTCACTGTTGCCGGGCCACGAACTTAAAAGATTCAAACTGACCCTCAACCTGGTACGAGAAGCATTGGGCATGTATGGTATGCACATTCCTACTGAAAAGGAAACAATGGTTCCAAGCAGAATGAAACATAAAGATCTCAATAAGCTGAAGGATATGGTAGCAATGACACCGACCATTGCTCTTCACCTACGGACCGTCATGCAACATTTTGCTTTCCCCGCCCAAGAAAGATTCACCATGCCCCCAAAGAAGATATGGTTTAGCTTGTATTTGGCAGAGACAGAAAGCCTCCCTATCAACGTACCACATTGGATCATAGATCAGATTCACCTAGCCCATCAACGGTGGAACAAGAAGCAGAAAAATGTGCTCCACGGGTGTTGTGCTTTGACCAAGATAATATATCGATGTCTAGCCTATGACGTGCCTATTCAGCGGGCACTCGTATGGTCCCGGGCCCAGGAGTTCCAGAGAAGGCTATCAACGGCAGGTCCTCCATCAAAGAAGATGAGAGGGGGAGTCCAATTACCCTGCGCTCAACCAAGGGGAGCCACCACTACACCAGAAATTACCCCTCCCCAGACACGACGCATTAGACCATTCACCATTCGGCTACCAAGACCAAGTACAGAGGGACCCAATCTGGTGTTTCCACCCGTCCCATCGGACTTGGAATTTCCACAGGGCTTTACTCTCAATGATCTCACTGATGAAGAAGTGGCCAGACTAATCTACGACTCTAATCTCGAAACGGAAACAGAGCAAGCTCAGGAACCCCAAACCCATACAACAACGTCAGCCCCCACCCAACCGCAAGTTGTAGAAGTCGACGTCGATGAACAAGAGACTGAACAAGGGGAAGAAGCCTACGAAGAACAAGAGTATGATGAACTTTCAGAGTTAGCAAGTGCCCCCGCATATTCGGCACAAATAAAAAGACTATATCGAACCATGCAGCTAGTTCAAGAACAACATAAAATGTCACTGGAAGCAGGCAAGAAACTCATGAACCAATTGCTGGCAGAGGAAGGTGTGGATGATATGTTCATCGAGTCCATCAACCTACATGCAGATGCAGTAGGATTGGATGAGGCCATTCATGAGGCAATGGCCTACATTCACCGATTTGAGAAAAGGGTTCCCGCCCGTCCCATGAGGTCTGGGAAACAAATTCATATCAACGTATCAGCACCAGTGGATACAACGCAAGCAGACGAACATCAGGAAGCACCACTGTCACCACCCTCCCCACCTCTCACTACACAACTCACTCCACCACATGACACTATCACCACCACGTCCGCTACCACCACAATCGTCATGGGAATTCCACTCTCTCCGGGAATCCAATTCGGGGGAGTCACCATGCCCACTTTCACCACTCTCTTCACTAACGTCACATCCACCCCACCCACGATCCCCATCTACACGGTCACTCAAACATTTGACACTATGGAAACATCTCCTGCCACTGCACCGCTCCCTCCCCCCATGCCACCTCCATCTCCCATACCCCCTCCACCCACATCTCCACTTGCATCCACATCATTCACAACTTCCTTTCCCGCCCCCATTCCCCCTGCATCTTCACCCCTCCCTGCATTATTTAATGTAAATAGTATATTTCTAGCATTAAATCAATGTGTATATCAGCTTCAGAATGAGTACAGAGCTCTTGACGACCGGTATCAACAACTAACAACAAATCACCAGAACTTACAAAGGCAACTTACAATTCTTGAAGAGGAAAATGCAGATGTGAATCAACGTTATACAACTCTTGAGCAGGCTCACCAAACACTACTGGAGGCACCCCAACCATCGAAAGAATCAGGTGTCAAACAACTAGAAGCCTTGCTCGAAGTATACCAGGCCGATAACCTACGAGTCAGACGTAACTTGGCGCTACTCAGGAAACATATGGCCACGACACTTGAAGAGAACAAGAGACTGCAGAAACAAAATGAAGAGAATCTGGAAGCGGCAATGGAAGGCTCTCCCCACGAGATAGATCCAGAGCAGTTCAAAGCAGTTCCCTCGGAGACGATGAAAACCATTTTGGAAAGCTATGCAGATCTCCTGGAAGCCCATGATGACTTGGAAAGAGAACGTGACACACTACGGAGCAGACTTAAGGAACAGGAAGAACAACCGACGAGTGTCCCATCAACCTCTACCTCAGACGAGGTAAAGGCCTTAACTGAGCAGGTGGCAGAATTACAAAAGAGGTTACTGACATAGGAGAGGCAGCCCTCTCCAGTAGTAGAACCAGAGCCAGAAGAGTTGGTCCCTATTGAGGTAGATGATTCGTACGAAGAACCGTATGTTCCTATGCCGATGCCAGGCGGGCAACGAACCTCAGAGGGACTAGACACCTTGGAAGTGGAAGCACCCGAGTGGCTTCAGACACTGGAAAAGACAGCGAACACACACGAAGAACGGGTGGCCATTCAGATCCAATCACTAGCGAACCTAGAAGAAACTGTCATAAAGTCAGAATATTTCAGAAGCATGTCTCATCATAGATGGATCTGCACCAATAATGACCAATATGTGCCTTACTGCATACTTTTGGCCGATTACAATGCCGAGATTCAACGACGATGAGGCAAGCCTCCCACATTTGCTACACAATCTGGTCCAGATGATATGCCGGAAAGTGCTAAGCGTGGGTCCATCCATCAACCCACCTGGAGGATCAGGCTTTTGGAAACATATCCTGAAATGGTCCGAACCTGGAATAATATGCCGTTGTTTATTAAATATAATCCTTGTTACGTTCCAGTTCTTCGAAGACGCACCTAGCCTGAATTCACTATTGCCGTCAGAGACATCAAAGCCTGCACAAAATGGTTAAATTACGTTTATCTAGCACCTCCACGAGGACCCCCCACGGTGAACTACATGATTTCTACAATCCGTCACTGGAGCATTCGGCTACGCAATAATCCCGTTGTGATGGCCCAGATGTGTATGAAAATATTTGAATTAATGCTGATCACTTTCAGGACGTTTAAGAACATTAAGGACCCCCACTTCTCAGGAGCAGGCTTCGTGATAGGAAACCAGGATCTGGTGTACGATATGAGTACCACCCCATCAATTGAAGTAATATATGCTTGGCATGCCAGAATCAAGTACCTCCCAGCCTGCTTTAAACAGACATTTGAGGAGATGTTCATCACAGGGTTCTGGGAATATCACTCCAAAATCTTTATACCCAGACCATCACATCTCCTCCAATTATTTGCTGTGGAGAGAACTATTCACTCAGAACAATTGAGGGTGCCTCATCCAGATGTTGCCGGACCTGTGAATTGGGATGATTTGCTCACAGATCTAGCACGCGGCTTACGACTTGAAGAACACCACCTAGCCTCCGATGTCGTCCAATATTATGTTCAGAAATCCTCTAGACAAGGGTCTGTCAGGGGCGACAGACGCGAGAGTGGGGGGGTGTTGGCAGCAGTCAGGGAACCGAAGGAGCCACAAGACGAAGAGAGTCAGAGCGAAGGGACAGCACAAGCAGACATGGCAGTCAAAGAAGATCTGGCAAGTAGGCCATCTAATTTTTCAAGACATCAAGGAGTTGAGCACACAAGAAGAAAGAGCAAGTAGGGAGCTCAAAGAGGTGTATGACAAATCAGTAGAGGAAATCCCTACACAAATAGTGATTTTCATCACTAAAAACCATTGTAAATATCATTTCGTATTTTTGTAGCTCCATTTTGTGCAAGCCAAGGAGTCCTTGAGTTTGAGGAGATTTAGAAGTATCTACCTGCCAATTTTCATATTTTTTAGATCTCGTTTGAGCCCTCTAATAAGCCCTGGAACCTAATTTTTAACTAGGCCGGACACTAGGTCTGAACAGGGCCAAAGCTAGTCAAAAAGTATAAAAGGAGCTAGAGAGCTCATTTTTGAGGTTGGATTGTAATTGAAATGAACTTGTAAGAGCTTTTTGAAAGTAATCTAAAGAACTCCATTGCTTCTCATCCTTTGCCTTACCTTGTGTGCGCGTGTGTGTGTGTATGTGTGTGCATGTCAGTGTGCTTCTCACTCACGCACTTGTGCCTTCACTTGCTCGAGGTCTTCATACCATCCTCACGTCTTCCCGGATTGACATTAAAGGAGGTGCTACTCATCACTGGGCTACACCATATAGCCTAAAATCAGATGAGGGTTTGCTGATTATTAGTTTTAGACTAATCCTTCCTCTGTATGTCACTCATATTCACTCTTCTACAACCTATTAGATCACACATCTCATACATATTCAGATTTCTGTTTCTACATCTGAATATTGTTGTAAATTTTGTACATTCACTCATCCATCTATTTTTGTTCACATAGAGTGGTTGAGAGTTTTACTCCCACATTGTAATTCAAACATTTGTATATATGATAGTGTGAGTAAGCAGTGGCTTATGTAACGCTTTACACATGTTGTCTAATCTTTCTCTATCTTTGTCTCATCATTTGTATGATTAAGTATGGTATGTTCATGTTTTGTCAATATTGGAAGATTGCTGGAATCTGTGTTGTAGATCTTGGAAACCTATGGAACTATGGACCTGTGATATTAGTTATGGGCCTACTAAATTTCCAACATTTGGTATCAGAGCATTCAGGCTCTCAGATTCCCGGGTTCCCAGACTTCCAGGTTTACAACATATGATTTAAGAGCATCTTCCAACATTTGACATTTGACATACACACTTAATCTAGATGAGTAGAGATTTGAGAACTAGACAATTCTGTTACATTTTTATTCATCAGTGTGGAGTATGAAGTTGATGATCTGTTAGCAGCCGAATACTTTTGGAAGAGTATGAAAATACTTTACAGAAGTATTATTTGAAGACCCAGACAAAAAAGGCTACTTCAAATTCAAGGAAAAACAATGGTTTGGAGAAGATGAAGGAATCAGATCAACATCAAATAGCAGGTATCACTTTCTAGTATCAGATTATCATTTGCAGGTCATGTCTTAGAAGAGTAGTTATGAAGAGATTTGAAGGATTCAAGGAATGCTTTTATACACTTTCAGTCCTTGAAAGTTAAAGCATTAGCTACATCAAAATAGGTATCTAGAGGTTTTTCTAGAGAGTTTTGAGAGATCTCTTTCATTGCAAGAAAGCTTATCTAAGAAGAAAAATTTGGAGATGAGATGAGTTTTGTTTTCAGCCAATCTTGTGTTGTAAGTTGGTTGGAAGTTTTTTGCTCACATTTTATATCTAGAGAGGTAAATTTAGAAAGGTAATTCAGTATTCAGTCAACTCAAGGTAAAGGTTGGTGAATTCATTCATATCAGTTACATTTGAAGCAGAATTTTGATTCAGGAGATATGAGGAGATGATAAAACATGATTCTATGTTCACTTCCATTTGTATACCATGTTTGTTTTGTCTCTTACTCTTAGCACTAGAGGAAGAGAAAAATTCATTCAAAGAAGTTAAGAATTCTTGCTACTTCAAGATGAAGAGAACAAAAGGTATGGAAGAGAAGTTTGAAGATGATGACATCATTAGGTGGAAGAAAGATGCAGAAAAAGAAGGTCCAAAAATTTCAAAGGGAAAGTAAGGCTTCTTTTTGTTCTCATATTTTCCATATACTTTTCCTACTTTTATCCTCTACATCCAAAGACAAGTTTACGAGAACATATTGTGAAAAAGATAGTTTAAAGAAGAAGCAATTTCTTGTTTTGCATTATACTTGGTCATGATTTAGTAGATTTGACAAAGAATTGCATTGAGAGAAAGAAAAGCAGCAGATTTTGAAAACAACTTGTATATTTTGACTCATATGTATGAGTTATATATAAGTTGAAGATTTTGAGCAGGTAGCTATATATTCCCTCAAAGAATTCTTGGAGTGTCAATACAAAGCTACTTGGTATATGACAAGTTGCAGAGAAGTATATTCCATCTTTATCTAACTCTTGAGGTAAAAGAGTATTTGTAGAAGATGTTGGAGACTTGAAGAGAGGTTTTATGTTTGGAAAAGTTACCTCATATTCAATATTTTCACAAAACTTCAGAAAATTCAGATTTTTTGTTGTACCAGTCAGTTGGAGAATCTACTTTCTATGATTGTCTAGACTTTTGGATACATGTTTGTATTGAAAAAGGTGTTCCAGTTCACATCCTATCACATCGTTAGGTAGTGATAAAGAGTACAAAGTACTATTAAAAGCTATCACATGAGCACAAGCCAAAGGACAAGAAAGAAAGAATGTATACTTTGAACGAGAAAGAATAAAAACCTAGAACCCAAAATACAGGTAGTGGAAGATTCTGAAGATCCAGGTGAGAGTACCCAAACAAAGAAGACTCAAAATTGAAAGGATAGAAGGGAAAAACTTAGAGACAAATGGATGAAAAACAAAAGTAAAGAGGACAAGAAGAACATGAGAGACGGTAAGAAACCTAAGAAACCAGAAATACGAGAAGAAACCCCTATTACGCCTCATACACAAGAACTAAACAAGTCAGGATCAATCTTAGCAGACCCAAGACGAGATGATTTGGATATGTGGTTGAAAGCTTACCAAGCCAGAATCACGACTGGACCAAACATAGAGCAGCACGAGAAACTCTATCCACAAGGGGAGTTAGAAAATGAGAGATTTGCGATATGTAGAAAGCACGTAGAGGTAGCTCAGGCCACTCTATAAAAGACTATCCCTGTCCCCCCCAGAGACAAGAATATCTGAGAGCCAATACAGTGAGTGTTTTAAAGAGAATGACTAGAAACCAAAAGAGAAAGATATAGGGAAGAATTACCTAGCACTCAGGACAAATCAATTTCTGTAATCCCCGAATTAGAAGCTGATTGGCCAAGAGAGTTGTGGGCGAGGATTCAAGAAGACCGATGGAAAAAGAATGGAAATTCAAGACCACCCTTTGAGGAATTAGATGTGGAAGACGATCAGCCAACCCCAAATTTGGAAGAAGTATATGAAGAGGTTTCCATGCTATACCGAAATAGGGAGGAAGCACACAACATTTCTACCCTACCGAACTACATGGGAAAATTATGAGAAAGAATACATAATCTTCTGTACTCCCACAGTTCGAGGAAAGGAAAACGAGTCTTCAGGTAAGACCGCTCACAATCTAGCAAAACTCAAGAAGACCAAGGTACAATGTCGATTGACTGTGGAAGAATTGTTACGTGCCAAGCCACAAATATGGAAACAGTTAGTGGAACAATTGAAATTAGAGAATGAGGAGAATGAAAAGAAAAATAAAGAAACTGCAGTCCCTTCTACTATACAAATCCTTGTGGATAAAGTCGGGGAATTTAGTGAAGGAGATGAGAGCAACACCTGTTTACCGATCACATATAATGGATACATGACCAAAGCCATTCTAGACATAGGAGCACGTGTAGGCATAGCCACCAAAGAGATTTGGGAGAAATGGGGAAAGCCAGCCTTGCGAACGACACGTATGAAGCTTCAATTAGCAGATGGTCATGTAGAGAGACCCCTTTGAATACTGGAGAAAATTAAGTTAACCACCTGCGGAGTGGAATTTGAGCACACATTAGCTGTATGTCAATTTGGAAAAGCAAATAATTATGAAATGATATTAGGACGACCTTTCATGAGACAACTCAGGGTAGTACAAGACTGGGGAAGAGACGCTTTATACCTACAACATCAAGGAACTACTACCAAGATAAGTTTCGGTATGCAAGGATGAAGACTTAGTAAAAAAATCTGGTCCTAGGGCAAGATTGGATTATCGAGAATGAACTAAACATTCATTTAGCACAAGGATACATATCAACCAAAATAGGGCATAAGGAAATCTTTAGCCTGTTAGAAGAAAGACATTCTCATGTTCATAAAATTGTCAAGTTGGAGGAAGACACCATAGAAAAAGAAATAGAAGATGAATCAAGCAAAAGCATACCCAAAGAGCACCCTAAGCTAGAATTGCTTGCAAATATGAACGTGTTACTTGATGTTGTGCCATTCTTTCCCATGAGAGATGAATCTAAGAGAGAAAGTGAGGACTATGCTCCTAGAATTACCTACAACAAGGGACAATCATCCATATGGAAGTATACTACTCGAGCATCAGATCCAGGGAAGACTCGTCTACAATGGATGTGGAAGGATCGAATGACTAAACTAGATGATTCAACTCAGAAGCAGAGCAGCCATTCAGTGAAAACAAGGAGAGATGATCATTACTCACAACCGCAATCAGAATCACCAAGACTCCTTTGTGTGTGGCTTCCAAAATAATTAGTAGGAGCCTAGAAGACAGAACAACATATGTGGATTCCAAAGAAGGCTAGACATACTGCAAATCAAGAGCTAGACAAGCTGAAGGAGACATTATGCCGACAAAGCGAAACAAGGAGGGCCAAGAGGAATCAGCACAAGCACCAAAGGAATGAGATGTCAACCAATAAGACTTCACAAAAGAAGGCAACAAGGACTAGAGAGCATCGCGAATGACAGAACCAAATACCTCAAACACCGACTACAAAATGGATATGGAGACCCAAGAGGCAGCCAGGACAGGGACAACCAATTCAACAAGATTCCACTTGCACTCATGAAAATTCCAGTGCACCTAGAGTATGCATGCCAAGGCCACATCACAAGGCCATGCATTCAGCACATTATGCGAACAAAACTAGTGGTGCACCTTTCCATCATTGGAATAGGTCTTAGATTCTACTTCCATAGGAATGAACTTACAGTGTAAATAAATAAATGCTTTGGCTAGAACTAATTTTTGTTTTCTTTCAGGATTAAAAATCAAGAGAGGTGTGGTAAGAGGCCTTAATTACTTAAACAAGGGGGAACGGAGTGATGCAATAAGCAGCATATCACTAAGCCACACATAACAAATGACTTGATCTCTATTAGAAGCTGATTTTCTCTCTATTACAAGTGCAAGTGGCTTCTGAGGATTCAGAAGAAACTATTCAAGAAGAGGTGCTAGAGTTCCCATTACAAAGTGTGACAAAAGCCAAAGATCATTGGTTTCGAGAGGATCAGCCCACTGGGGATCACCTTTTCTTAGTGAAAATAAAGATTATGGACACTGACCATCAGTTCCCAGTAATGTCTCAAGATTTCAAGGTCGTACATGAACTCCTATCAACTATAGACATAATGATGAAGGCAAGAATTCAGAAATACTTCAAACTGCCAATCTACAAACCAGACTTCCAAAGATGTACTCAGGTGATGAATACCCTCCAACCAGATTTGCATGATCCGTTAGTGCCCAAAGCAAGGGTTCTAGATTCGGAGAGAGAATAGATAATCATCCAATTCACTCATGACTTAATCAAAGAAGCTTTCGATTGGGAGAAGGATGGAAACACAATTTTGAAAGATGAAAGCCGAGGGACGAAGACACGAACATTCACGAACATCAATCGTATCGATATAGAAGAAGAAGTCCGTCTAATTCATCAACATTTTTGCTTTCCAAATATGCATCCATACACTGCACCATAGAAAATCATAGTACAGATGCTATCTCATGCTATCAAATAGATCGGTGATCAAGTAAACATGACGCCATACATCCAAGAATGCCTTTTCGAAGGGGTGGCATTGAGGGAGAGTCAAGCAAAAAGAAAAGACGAATAAGATCAAGAGAGAAGCTTCACTAAATAGAATATATCTACAGATGTATCTCTGCAGGAAGCCCAGCAGGGGCACACAACACCCATCTCTGCACAGAGGCCCGTAGAGGCACATAACAGTGGGAAGTATGCAACAGGCAAGGACGGATCAAGGCCAACAATTATCCATGAAGAAGTGCAAGAAGATATTTGGCAGATCATGAGCCCCAGGAAGGTGCTTCAACCTCTTGATCTTTGGGAGGTCCAGATTGAAGGCCGTAAATCCAGACCTTCATACCTTCCATTGGTTGCGTGTGTGGCAACCCCACTTAACGTAGCGACCCAGATTCAAAGAGGTAATTGGAAAATTAGACTACAAATCAATTGTAGTTCATCTCCATGGGTTGCGAGCAGTGAAAAGAAAAGAACAGGCTAAAGAAATGCATCATGTCCCAGAGGATGTCAAAGAATATTCAAGAACAAGGCCTTTAAAATGTAATGCCAGCCTGAAGGGGAGGCAAGGCCGACCAAGTGATGCATGCGGTGGAAAGAAGTAAACAAGCTGCAGACAAAAGCAAAGCCTGTCAAGCGACAAAAGAAACAAAGAGGGGGAAAGTGTTGTAGAGAAAAGAAGAGCAGAGATGCACAGAAAAAGAAGGCCCCAAAAGTTTTTCGATTTGGACACTTTATTTTTGTAGCATAGTCACCTTGTAATATATTTTCCGATGTACATCCTCCACTATATGCACTTGTGGGGCAATTTAGATTTAGTCTCATCGACACAAGTCCTTAAGGCTTCCTGAGTTAGGTACACAACAATATATAAAGATCAGTACATAAGGAAAAACCTAATGTCTGCGAATGAGCGAGTTGGCAAGGAACAAATGTGCCATCACTCGCGATAGATAAATCTAATAAATCTCAATGAAGTATCCCTGACATATACCGGCGTGACCACTATACATGTCAGAGAAATGAAAAACTGATACATGTCATCCTGGATCATCACATGTTGAGCTTGTTGGACCATCAAGCTTACACTATGCTTGAGGTGGATTTGATCTACATCAAAGGCTATCGTGTCAAAAGAATATCCGTTGGAGAGTTCTTTTTCTTATGCTCATTTATTGTATTTTTTTGAGAGATTTTTGATGGTTCATTTACCGTTGTAAAAGCCTTGAGCTTTACACATGTAAAGGTAGAAAGATAGAGCCCAAATCCCACGAATTTGTGGTGGTTGAAGCTGCATTCAATCAAGCAATCAAATCACCTAAAAGTAGATCAAACTAGATCTTCACTTTTCCTAGATTGTAGGGAAGTGAATTGATTCACTCCAACAACCATTCCCACCTTCATTTGAATTCAAATTTCACTTGTAGAAGTCGTGTAACACTCCTAGAGTCTATTTAAAGACTTGAAATCACTTGTACATTACATGGAAGCATTATACATACACTTGTGACCATCATTGTCTTGCTCCTTCAATTCTCTGCATCATCTTCTTCACCAATAGTAATTTTGTAGAGGCTGCTTCTCTCTATTCAGAGCTCCAAATTGAGCTCAAGATGGCTCATTGGAAAGATATAAGTGTCTAGTTTATGTCTATAAATTTTCAAAGGATTTGGTCTAGCAGATCTGAGTTTTTCTGTCTCAGGGTCAATCTCTGCATATTCTTGAAAAATAGGAAGTACCACCAGTGAATGTCTCATTCATTCATTCCTATAGCATATTTTTCTTATTCCTTATAATTTTGTGCATTATATACACTCAAATCTATGTGTATCACTCCCATAAAAGGATTTTTTCTAATTGTAATCACGCTGGTCACTATGGGCATTTGAAGTTCATTATCTCTTCCATATATAGTAAATTTTTTGAGCTAGTCGACCCGTGAACCTATCTGCTTTGTATCGACTCATTCTCCTTGATGCTCCAAAGTACATAGTGTGTTTCTTTGAACTTATCACATGCCTATAAGGTCTATTTGAGTCTCCATAAGCTCAAGGGCTGGTCTTGTGCAGGTTGGCTAGATCAAACTTCGTCGCTTTTGAAATTTTTCTACCTTCTACAAGCTTCTCCAAGTTCTTTCAATGGTATCTGAGCTAGATCAAGATGGGTGACGGCTTTCCCTCAATGATTGAGAAGCTTGATTGACACAACTATGCGGCTTGGAAAATGAGGATGGAGGCCTATTTGCAAGGTAGAAATCTTTATGGAATTGTAGCAGGTGATGAAGCTATGCCTATTCCGAGATCCAAAGGAGGACCTACACAAGAGGAGACAGATAAGCTCACACTTTGGTGCACAAGGGATGCTCAAGCAAGGTCGTACATACTAAAATCTATCTCTGACTTTCTATTACCACATATTAGAGGATGCAAGACATCCCAAGAGACTTGGGATGCCCTCGAGACTTTCTTTTCTACTAGTACCAAAGCAAGAAAGAATCATCTTTGGAACGAGTTCAACCAAATGAAGAAGACACCTAAACAAACCATCACAGAGTTTGTTACCAAGGTCAAGGAGGTTGCGGATCAGTTAGCATCCATTGGAGAGCTGATTGAAGAAGAGGTCATCATGAGGCAAATTCTCAATGGAATTTGAAGTGATAAGCAATGGCAATCCTTCACGAAAGCTTATGATCTCATCATGGATGTGCAAAATCCAGACTTCAACATCTTTCTTGGACAACTCTTCAATCAAGAAGCCAACAATAGCATAAAGGAAGGTAACTCTTATCATGGTAATTCAACTAGTGCTCTATATGCAAATAAGAAGGATAAGAAGCAGAAAGGCAAGAAGAAGGAAGAAGATGAAGAAGAGACTTCTCAAGCCAACTTTACAAGCAAGAGCAAGTGGAAAGGGAAGAAGAAAGGACCAAAGCAAGACAAAACCAAAGGTCAGAATGTTCAACCTTGTGCCATATGCGATAAGACCAACCACACCACTCAGAATTGCTGGTTCAATGGGAAGACCCAGAAAGGAAGTGGAAGAGGTGGATATGGCAACAATAGAGGCAGAGGTGGACAAAATTTCAACAATAACAATAGAAGCTATAATAGAAGGGACTACAACAATTATTCAGAAGATCAACCACATGAAGACTCATTGCTTCTTATGAATCTAAGCCACAAAGAAGGTAAAGAAGATGATCATTTGTTCTACATAGATTCAGGATGTTCGAATCATGTTGCAGATAACATTGCTCTTCTATCTGATTTGGAAAGTCCAAAGCATAGACATGAAGTGCAAACAGGGGATGACACGAAGCACAATGTGGAGAAGATTGGTAATGTCAAAGCTTCGAATGGCAGGACAAACATTTTGAGCAAGGTTCTCTATGTACCCACTATCACTAAAAACCTAATAAGTGTAGGCCAAATAGTTGAAAAAGGATTGCAAGTTAGGTTCACCCAACATGGAGCTTTTGTGGAAGATCCATGTCAAGGCTTCAAAAAGATAGCCCGAGGTGAGAAGCATGGTAGGCTCTTTACTTTTGAAGTAGGAGAAACCAGGAACATAGCTCTATTCAACTTTGGGTTTCAAACCCTAAGTGAGCTTGAAGTGTGGCATAAGAGACTTGCTCATGTGAATGAAAGAACCGTGAAGAATATATGCAGGGATCAAAGTGTTCTAGGACTACCAAACATATCAAAGCAACACATGATCAACAGGTGTGATGCATGTTAGATTGGGAAGGCACAAAGACAACCATTCAACCACAAAGGCTACATCCACAACAACTTATTGGACTTAATACATACAGATGTATGGAGACCAAGTCAAGAACTTTCCTTGGCAAGATCAAGGTATTATGTCTCATTATTGACAAACATAGTAGATGGACTGTTCTATACTTTATCAAGAGTAAGAATGAAGTGTTTGATTGCTTCAAGAAGTATCTTGCACATGTGGAGAATCATACAAGTAGATCACTAAAGAAGCTCAGATCTGATGGATGGGGAGAATACTTCTCCAAAGATTTTGATGAGTTCTTGCAAGAAAAAGGCATCAAAAGGGAAGTGACTACTAGGTAATCTCCTCAACTAAATGGAATTGCAGAGAGGAGAAACAAGAAATTGGTTGGATCAGCCTGAACAATTCTTGAAGAGAAGAAGTTGTCACATTATCTATGGGCAGAAGCTATTTCAACTACTGTGTGCCTTGTCAATAGACTACCATCCAAATCACTTCAAGGTATGACTCCGTATGAAGCATGGAATGGAAGAAAACCTAGTCTTGGACATTGCAAGGTTTTTGGTTGTTTAGCTTATGTTCATGTACCATCACAAATAAGAGGTAAGCTAGATGAAAGGGCAACAAAGGCAGTGTTTATTGGATATGATTCAACTCAGATGGGTTACAGGTTCTTCAATCCTTCAAGCAAGCAATTCACTACAAGTAGAGATGTTGTGTTTGAAGAGCACAGGTCTTGGTACGATGAAGACAAACAAAAGGTAACACTACCATATGATCTTGATTCTGACTCTCATCAATTAGGAAGCAAACATGATACACAGGTCTAGGATCCAAGAAGCGATACAGACGATGACCAAGATGAAAGAGAAAAGGATTACAAGCTATGGAAGTCAAGAGGCAAAGCAAAGATGCAAGAGATTGGAGAATGCTCCAAACAAGCACCTAGAAGATCAGCAAGAGAGAAGAAACAACCAGAAAGGTATGGATATGATTCCACATTTGTTACGAAGCATTCAATATACTTGGCAAAAGACTCTATTTCAGAGGAACCCTCAACCTATGAAGAGGCAAAGGGAAACCCTAATTGGGAAAAGGCCATGAAAGAAGAGATAGATGCATTGAAGGAAATGGACACTTGGGATTTGGTTCCAATGTCGCCGAATCAAAAGGTAATTGGTTGCAGATGGGTATATAAAGTTAAAAGAAACTCAGATGGATCAGTTTGTAGGTACAAGGCAAGATTACTTTCCAAAGGATGCTCACAAACTCATGGTATAGACTATGAGGAAACATTCTCACCAGTTGCAAAGATTACTACAATCAGGACATTGATAAGTGTAGTTGCTGCAAGGAATTTGAGAGTCCTCCAACTTGATGTGAAAAATGCATTCTTGAATGGTTGGATAAGTGAAGAGGTATACATGTCACAACCGCCAGGTTTTGAAAACCCTAATCATCCATCTTATGTTTGCAGACTTAAGAAAGCATTGTATGGATTGAAACAAGCTCCTAGAGCTTGGAATTACAGGTTGGTTACATATCTTCAAGATCAAGGGTTCAAAGCTAGTAGCTCAGATCCTTCTCTATTCATCAAAAGGGATCACAATGACGTTATCTATCTATGTGTATATGTAGATGATATTATTGTGACAAGTGATGATCTAAATGGAATTCGAAGGATCAAGAGACACATGCAAGAGGAGTTCAAAATCAATGACCTAGGTGAGCTCACATAGTTCCTACGTATGCAGGTGATATACACAAATGAAGGAATGTATTTGACTCAAAGAAGATACATTCAAGATCGTCTTCTCAAGTTCAAAATGGAGAACACTAAACCTGTAGGTACACCTTTGGAGATGAATCATAAACTAAGTGTTTATGAAGGTGAGAAAATTGAAGACCTAAAAGAATATCAAAGCTTGGTAGGTAGCTTGATATATGCTACTCATACAAGGGCACACATCTCATATAGTGTGGGAGTGCTTAGTCAGTTCATGCACTCACCGAGAAGACCACACATGGATGCGGCTAAGAGAGTACTTAAGTTTCTCAAAGGTACAATCAACGAAGGTATATTCTATCCTTACTCTTCATATTTGGATATCAAAATCTACTCAGATGCAGATTGGGCAGGAGCTAAGGATCATAGAAAAAGTACATCTAGTTACTTAGCATTTGCAGGTTCAAAGCTAGTGTCATGGAGTTTCAAGAAGCAACCAACAGTTGCTTTATCCTCAACTGAAGCAGAGTACAGAGGCTTGACCATAGCAATTCAAGAGGCAATATGGTTAAAAGCATTGTATACAGATTTGGGACTTGTGAGTTCCAAACCTCACATATTTGGAGATAATGTAAGTTCCATGCATCTAGCAGCAAATTCTATTTTCCATGCAAGAATCAAGCACATAGAAGTCCATTACCACTTCATCAGGGAAAAGCTCATGGCAAAGGAGATTGACATTTCTTTTTTTCCTACTGAAAAGCAAGTAGCAGGTATGATGACGAAGGCACTTGATGGAATAAAGCTTTGTAGATTCAAAGCTATGGTAGGTATTCAACCTATCAGAGAATGAATACTCAAGCATACTTTAGCTTGAGGGGGAGCTGTTGGAACATCAAGCTTACACTATGCTTGAGGTGGATTTGATCTACATCAAAGGATATCACGTCGAAAGAATATCCATTAGAGAGTTCTTTTTCTTATGCTCATTTATTGTATTTTTTTGAGAGATTTTTTATGGTTCATTTACTGTTGTAAAAGCCTTGAGCTTTACACATGTAAAGGTAGAAAGATAGAGCCCAAATCCCACGAATTTGTGGTGGTTGAAGTTGCATTCAATCAAGCAATCAAATCACCTAAAAGTAGATCAAACTAGATCTTCACTTTTCCTAGATTGTAGGGAAGTGAATTGATTCCCTCCAACAACCATTCCCACCTTCATTTGAATTCAAATTTCACTTGCAGAAGTCATGGAACACTCCTAGAGTCCATATAGAGACTTGAAATCACTTGTACATTACATGGAAGCAATATACATACACTTGTGACCATCATTGTCTTGCTCCTTCAATTCTCTGCATTATCTTCTTCACCAACAGTAATTTTGAAGAGGCTGCTGCTCTCTCTCTAGAGCTCTAAATTGAGTGCAAGATATCTCATTGGAAAGGTATAAGTGTCTAGTTTATTCCTATAAATTTTCAAAGCATTTGACATAGCAGATTGGGAGAAATTTGAGTTTTTCTATCTCGGGGTCAATCTCTGCATATTCCTGACAAATAGGAAGTACCACCGGTGAATGTCTCATTCGTTCCTATAGAATATTTTGCTTCTTCCTTATACTTCTGTGCATTCTATACAACCCTATGTGCATCACTCCCATAAAAGGATTTTTTCTAATTGTAATCACACTGGTCGCTATGGGCATTTGAAGTTCATTGTCTCTTCCGTAAATAGTAAGTTTTTTGAGCTAGTCGACCTGCGAACCTATCTGTTTTGTATCGACTCATTCTCCTTGATGCTCCAAAGTACATAGTGTGTTTTTTTGCACTTACCACATGCCTATAAGGTCTATTTGAGTCTCCATAAGCTCAAGGGCTGGTCTTGTGCCAGTTGGCTAGATCAAACTTCGTCGATTCGAAACGCATTTTTCTACCTTCTACAAGCTTCTCCAAGTTCTTTCAGAGCTTAATATCTCAACACTCCCCCTCAAGCTCAATTTCATGTCCTCTAATCCAAGCATCTTCCAAAACTTCTTTAGCTTCTCTGCTCCAAGTGCTTTAGTGAAAATATCAGCAACTTGCTCATCTGTTCTCACATAAAAAAGATCAATATCACCTGTGAATACCTTCTTTCTGATGAAGTGATAATGTACCTCGATATGCTTTGTTCTAGCATGAAAAAGAGGGTTCTGTGCTAATTGTATACAACTAAGATTATCACAATAGATTGTGATAGGCTTTTGCACTTCCACACCTAAATCTACAAGTAGCATCTCCAGCCATGATGCCTCACATGCTACCATTGCAGCACCTCTATACTTAGCCTCTGTACTCGATAAAGCAATAGTGGGCTGCTTCTTGCTCCTCCACGTAATAACTGCACTCCCAAGTGAGAATAGAAAGCCACTAGTAGATCTTCTATCTAGAATGCTACCAGCCCAATCTACATCAGTGTACTCATGAACATGCAAATCTACACCAGCTTCATAAAACAATGCATAATCCAAAGTAGCACTCACATAACGTAGAGCGTGCCTCAGAGCATCCAAATGGGCTTCCTAGGAACCTGTGTAAACTGACTTTCAAGTCCAACAGTATAACTTAGATTAGGTCTTGTAATTGTGAGATATATAAGACTTCCCACAATTTTCCTGCACATAGTAGCGTTTTCCAATGCTTCACCTGATGTTGTATCCAACTTCAAATTCTGATCTAATGGCATAGAAATTGCCTTAAAATCAGCCATACCATACTTTTGCAGCATATTCAAGGCATATTTCCTTTGTGATATCCATATACCTGTTTCTGTATCTATAAACTCAATGCCCAAGAAGTAGCGCAACACACCAATATCTTTCATGTCAAATTCTTGCATAAGAAGTTGCTTTACCTCTTTAATGCTCTCTTCATTATCACCACCTACAATCAACTCATCAACATAAATAGCCACATTTGTGATGCCATCATCACCCTTCCTTGCATATAGTGAATGATTTGCATTACACATAGAAAACCCAATGGTGGTCAAGTAATCAGCAATCCTTGCATGCCATGCACGAGGAGCTTGCTTCAGCCCATACAAAGCCTTTTGCAACCTTCAAACATATTTTGGATGCTTTGAATCTTCATATCCTTGTGGCTGGTCCATGTATACTTCTTCATGTAACTCACCATGTAAGAAAGCATTCTTCACATTTATCTGATGCAAAGTCCATCCTCTTGCTGTAGCTAATGCAACAAGTGTTATGACAGTAGAAATTTTAGCTACAAGGTTGAATGTTTCCTCATAATCAATGCCATATGTTTGTGCATATCCTTTTGCTACCAATCGTGCTTTGTACCTACTTATGCTACCATCAGCATGACGAGCCATGTAACTATCATATGTCAATCATTGCACTGAATTTCACATCCTCCCAGATCTTCTTGGTCCTGGGTCACTTCTCCTTGTATCATCTGCATGTGCCTTTCTTACTCCTGGAGTCTTCACAGAGGGCAATCCTAGTTCCTCATCAAGACTCTTTTCTGAACCACTTGAATCTCCATCAACGTCTTCAAAACCTGCACATGTTTTATGACCAACAGAAAGCTTTTCTTTACCTTTCTTGGATGTATTTGATGAATTTGCTAGACTGAAATTTCCATGCAATCTTCCACTCCATGGATTTGAGTTGGAACTATTGCTTGGTGATGCATCTGGTCCACTCAAAACTTGATATTCTGCACTTGATTTTTAAGCATTTTCTTTGTCATTTGGTTCAAGATTCAGTCCTTCTTTGTCATCTGCATAAAAGCTTGACATTTCATCAAATATCACATCTATGTTCATTGTCACCTGTCATGTGAGTGGTTTATAACATTTATATCCCTTTTGCTCAAGGGAGTATCCAATGAAGACACATTTTTCTGCTTTTGGATCAAGCTTCATCATCAACTCCTCTAGAACATGTACATATGCAATACAGCCAAAAACTTTCAGATGTGATAACTGTGGCTTTTTACCTGTAAACTTCTCTTCATGTGTAACTTGATGTACTGTAGCAGTCGAAGTTCTGTTCATGATGTATACAGCAGTATGAATAGCTTCTGCCCAATAACAATGAGGCATATTCTTCTCAGCCATCAAGGCTCTTGCTATTTTTGCAATATGTCTTTTTTGCATTCAGTAATGCCATTCTGTTGTGGTGTGTACGTGCATGAAAACTGATGCTAAATTCCATGTTTTTTTAGAAAATTGTTGAACTCATTTGACATGTATTCAACTCCTCCATCAGATCTTGATGTCTGAGTATACTTCCATGTCTGCTCTTCCACCATAGCTTTAAAAATCCAGAAGTTAGTGAATACCTCACTCTTCTCTTTCATGAAATATACCCACACTTTTTGTGTATAATCATCAATGAAAGTAACATAAAACCTGCAACCGCCCCTAGATGTGGTCTTTGCAGGACCCCAAACATCTGTATGTACTATTTCTAGTATGTTGTCACTAACATGCTTGCCATGTGGAAATGATGCTCTTGACTGTTTTCCAAATTGACATGTTGCACATACCTTTTGTAGCTATGCAACCTTGAAATTTGGTAGTCCATGGACAATCTCCTTTGACTGCATCAATTTCAGCCTTTGCAAGTTTGCATGTCCAATCTGTTTGTGCCAGATCTCTATATCAGCAATGACTCTTGCACTTTTTGCAAACATGGCTGCATTCATTTCAAGAATTTTCACATTTAAGGTGAACATCTCGCCCACTTTGTTTCCTTTGGCAATCAATCTTCCATATGCTATGTTTCATGTATGCTCCATAGGGTGTGATGTTTTATCACTTGTTTCAACATATCCAAGCTAGCAATTTCTGCAAAGTACTAGACCATTCCACATGATTGGTCATGTGATTTGAAGCACTTGAATCAACATAACATATGTTATCATTCAATTTTGAAACACCAGTGGACATTGTATTCATCATGTGATATTGAGCCATGAACAGCTTCTCAAAATCATATGCACTTGTGGATGCATAGTTATTTTGGTGCCTTCTATTATTTTGATTCTTCAACCTGCAATCATGTTCAAAGTGTCCAGGTTTACCACAATTCCATCATCCTTTACTATCATTACCTGAATCATTTCTTTGGAAATTTCTGCGACCTCTTTGGCTCCCCTTGCCTCGAAATTGTCCTCTTCCTCCTGCATGATTGTGTTGTTGACCTTGGTCTTGGTTACTATTTCATCTTCCACTTCCGAAACCTCTACCTCTACCTCTTCGTTTGCCAGAGTAGAATACCTGCTTAGAATTGGGCTTTCCTTGGGATTTTGAATCATCACCAAGATTCTTCTCTTCAATAATCAGCATGGATACCAGATCAGCAAAATTCGAAATATTTTCACTGGTCTATATAGAAGTTCTAAACTGCGTATATGCAGCTCCTAAACCACGAAGGCACACTTCCACCTTATCATCATCATCATCTACATTCATGCCAATAGATGCAAGTGACTCACATATGCTTTTGATTTTCAGGGTGTAGTCACTTATCGACATGCTCTTCTTTTCCAATGTATGCAGCTTGTTCTTGAGTTGCATGCAATTTAGTGTAATATATAAAGATTAGTACATAAGGAAAAACCTAATGTCTGTGAATGAGTGAGCTTGGAAGGAACAAATGTGCCATCACTCTCGATAGATAAATCTAAAAAAGCTCAATGAAGTATCTCTAACATATACCAGCATGACCACTATACATGTCAGAGAAACGAAAAACTGATACATGTCATCCTGGATCATCACATGTTGAGCTTGATATCTCAATAGGTCATTAATAGAATTTCCACTAGCGGTGCAGTTCAATTGGCTACTCTAGAAGGTGACATCTTGCCAAGCTATATTAGTGGATGCCGAGTCAAGATATATCAAGAACCTCTTACAAAGGATATGCTAATGAGACTTAACACTAATAAGAAGCAAAAAGAAGAAGAGTTAAGGGTCATTGAAGAAGCAGAGGTAGAACTAGAGACAACATTAGGCAAAATAACTTAAGGTGACAAGGCCTAGATGTCAATCCCCATGCCCCAAGATATCACATGGCCATGTGCCAAACATCAGGTGTAATTGATACTCAAATAATGGACCGATGTCCTTTGTGACCATAGAGGTAGGACAAGGAAAGAGCATAAGGAATGTGAGAGCCTTGATTGACTCAAGCGCAGCAACTAGTGCAGTTAGACTCTCATACTGGCGAGATTTTGAACATCAATTCCATAGAAGCCTATCTCATAGGATTGGAAGGTTTGGAAACCCCTTGTTTGGGCAAGGTAGAACTTCCCATCTACCTTCAAGGTGTCCCAATGACAATCAAAATGATAGTGTGTCAAGATGAGGACCTTATTGAACCACTTGTCTTTGATCAAGATTGGATCTATGACCATGCAGTAAACTTAAACCTAAGAACTCACCTAAGAAGTCAACTTCTTCAAGTTTAGGTACATTAACAATGCAATACATTAGAATTAGAGAATTGCATGATCACAAATTGAGGTATCACACATTCTCTTAGTTCTTCTAAGACTAATCTTAGAGAAGAAGATGTTGTATGTGTCGAAATCTCTATGATGCAGAAGGATTAAATCATGGAAGAACAAGCTCGAAGGCAAGGGGATCCCTCTTCTTTTTCAAAGACTAATGCAACCACAGTAGTTCAACCCCAGAGGCAAGCAAAGTAGTACAAGAAGATCCTCATATCAAATAGACAAATAGAATTCAAGAAGAGAGTAGTGTCAGGCATGAATCAGATCTAGGTACAAAAGGGAGAGCAGTAAATCACATCATTGCAATTGAACTCATTATCAAAGAAGTAGTGGAGAAATCCAAGGCAACAAGTAGACGAAGACCTCTATCTCAAGAGTACTCCAAATCTGGGTATCAAAGCAATCAATGAAGGCCGACCATAATAACATAAAAATTTGGGTGCCTAAGGCATTAGTTGTAGCTCAACAAGGGCACTTAGACATGTGGGTACGCAAGGAACTCTTACATACACAGAACCCTAGGCTCTCACTCAAGCCTGAGAAGTCTCAATAAAGAATCCAAGGAGAGGCAAGAGTCAGAACCAAGCATAGATATCAAAAGAAGATCAACTCACCTCTTCAAAAATGGTAAGAAGACAAGCAACAAGGGTATGGGTTCAAAAGCCAAAAACACCAGTAGCCCCACATAACCAAAGATCCAATCACACAAGATTCAAAATTCACAAAACCACCCAAAGATGAAGAGGCCACAAGTGATCTGTATGTGGTCAAACACTATTCTAAAATGGATCCCTATAAGGAGGAATGATCAATTATCATTCAACCATCAATTGATTGTATCATTTCGAGATCCAATTTATACATCCCAAAAAAGATTGCATCAACATCTGCAAGTAACATCGCGAGACTCGACGTGCAAAACCCATATGCTCTTTGCATAACCCTATCTTTTCCACCATTCAGGTCATGCATTTCCATAGTATGCATTAATATAGGGCCACATTACAAGGCCGTGCATAGACACAATTGAGAATCTCAGGCACATGAGACACATTTGACATATGTGAACTATTTTATTGATACTAACCTCTTTTTTCTTGTTTTGTGACACTATTCCACAAAAAAGGGAGGAACAAAAGAAAAGAAACAAAGGAGAAAAAAAGAGAAAATAGAGAAGGGATAAGACCATGTGCTCAAAGAATCTCATTAGTTAATCATCAACAAGGACATCCATTGAGAATGAAAGGCAATCCAATGGTCAATCACCATGACGAGTACAACACGAAGAGATGAACATCAACCGACCTTTCACATTGGTAAGGATCCCCTACTTTGGCAAAATTATAACAATGATAGATTAGAAAACCTCTTCATCAGCATACCCTTGAGCACTTAGCTCAAGACCCTATTTTTGCACCATACTTCTCACAATGCATTCTCCAAGTAAGCATGCATAGAGCCACATTACAAGGCCATGCACAAGGCACATATTTTCTTCAACACATGCACTAACAAACTTACCCATCATTCATTATGGCTTATGCGTACTTGGCATAAAAACTCTAAAACCCATGTTTGAAAGATCCAAAGGACATCAGGTTACAACATCAGTACCTACAAAGCACTTCACAAGTGATAGCTACTCAAAATCACCATGGACAACCTCTTTGGAGCAACTAACAATTATTGAAATATCACAAATACACAATCATGTTGGAATAAGTGTGAGTGTAAGAGCTATTATTTAAGTAATACAAGTGTGATTCATGCCTTCCATTGTGTCTCCTCTTGTCTCTACCTTGTGTGTGTGTGTGCGTGTGTATGTGTGTGTGCACTTGTGTGCTTTGCACCTTCACCTTCGTGCACATTACTTGTTCATGATCTTCATATCACCCTACCTCTTCCATGGATTAACAAATAAGGAGGTGGAGCTTCTTGATGTGGTACTTGCCATTGTTTAGAACAACAACAAATTTGGCATGGTTGTCAGTGACAAGCTCTAGGACGAATATGTGATGGTAAGAGTCTTTGGAGATTGGTGTTGGATGGTAATTAATTAGTGTTTCTTTGTTGTTGTTTTTGTGTTGTTTCACCTCCCCTACACCAATCCTTCATCCCCACATCTTCTCAACACATCATGAAAATTCACCAAAATTCACCATATCCACCCTTCTCTTCTCATTTCCCTCATTTGTGAGAGATGGAGAGAGAGAGAGAGAGAGAGAAAGAAAGAGAGTGTGTTTGAATGCATTTGTGAGTTTTCTTTGCAGGATATTGCTTTAGTACAAGATTACAACACTTTATAGGTAAAATTTATGAGTTTTCACCATTTTTGCCAAATGCCTCACACCATCATGATGGCTTCTGTGAATACATCATATGGAGGATGTAGAGAATCTTAGTGCACTAGGGAATCCATAGTTGCATCCTAAAAATTTGCATTTTTATGAACCATCACGATTGGCTCACGCCATCGCGATGACGCATCACCATTGCGATGACACTAGACCACGGTGATTGGCTCATGCCATCATGATGATGTCTTACCATCGCAATGACTTGTCGTACCATCGTGATGACCACCCCAACTAGACCATCACGATAAGCTCATGCCATCCTGATGACATCTGACCATCATGACGATTGGATCACACCATCCCGATTGGCTCAAGCCATCGTGAGGACCATTGACCATCGTGCTCATTGCAGACCATTGCAATGACATGTCATGCCTTTGCAATTGTGCCACATCATCATGATTAGATAAGACCATCGCAATGATGCATGACCATCGGGATCCTACCAAAACATCTTGATGGTTCGACTAAAATGGCAAAAAAATAGCGTTTTGATTTTCTTGCAATTTTGGAGTTGATTTTGGGTGATTTTTCAAGCAATTGGTGCATCTTGGAGCTCCCAAGAAAATATTTGGAGAGTTGTTTGCCTATCAATTAAAGTTTGATCTAAACTTAGGCTTTCTATAGGTCTATTAAGGGCCATCCAAGGGCATCCAGAGCAAGGTGAAGTACAAAGCAAAGCAAGGCTTGAGGAGCACATCTTCTTGGGCATAGGAGCATTGAATGAAGCACCAAACTTGAGGTTGGAAGAACTCTCAACCGCTAAATCAATTTGTAGTATAGGCTATGCACGATTAGTGTTATTGATTAATTAGGATCACATTAGGAATGATACAAGTGCAAGAAACCCTAATTACTCAAGTTCAAGTGCAAATTAGGATATTTGGTGACAAACCCTAAAGGAAAAAGATCTTAATTTCAATGATGTGATAAACACAAAAAAATATGATAATTGACGTGCATAAGTTGAGAAGATAAGAGATTAAGGAAAGTAAAAACGAATCAAGTAACTAAGAAAGAAAGAATCTATGTAACAACAATTCACATTGAGCACCAGAATGAGCTACAATTCATGAACCTCAGATCAGGAAAGCACATAGGAAAGGCCAATCAAGATAGTGTTAGGTCATCTGAAGCTAGTGTTAGAACCACATCATGATCTTCAGCTCAACAACTAAGTGGTTACCCATACGTACTAAGCTAAAAAACAAGTGAGTCTGAAATGTCCTACAACATGGAGAGAACAGAAGGTGGTTCAAGGTTAGCATACTTAGAAAGACCCGAAGGACCATACAAAACTCAACTAAAGTACATTCGAACAAACCAATTAGGTGATCACATCTATGAGGATAGTTTGAGGAGGTCGATCATTCAATCTAGAAATCCTTATCAAATCATTGGATTGGAACATCTAGTGGTTAAATTTGAGAGAGATGCATATATCGATAAGGAGGGAAAAATGTACATAATTTCTAATCAACCAAACAATACCAATGAGTTCGGAATAGTAATTCTCGAATCGAAAAGAGGTGACTTAGAACATGAATAGTTAGATAGTGAACCTAGAACACTGAGAGGTAAATCTGTGTTGACATGGATGCTCAACCGAGAATGGATCCCCCAAGATAACAAAATTATTGAGTTATTTCTAAATAGGGATATAGATGAGGCATTCTAGAGGTATAGGTCTAAGCAACCAAGTGAAGTAGGAATAGTCAAGGGTGAATTGGTTTTTCCCCCCACCACAAGCTAATGTTGCCTTTGGCCACCAAGGGGTAGGAACATCCATGGCTCATGGTTCCCAAAGAGAAAAAGGTAAAGAGAGATGTGAAGTGAGTTTTTCTAACATGGTAGAAAGAGACACGCAGCAGTAGAAAAAGATGGGATGGAGAGACTAAGAGAATCAAGACCCCAATTTGGTAGAGATGACTTTCCTCTACCTAGACCCAGAGAGCACCCAAGAATATTGAGACCCACCCAAATGTGAAATCCATGAAAAACTATTTTGATGGGACAGGAGATCCCTATGACCACGTGGCCGAGTTCAAGCAAGTGTTATGAGCTGAACAAGTGGATGACATGTTCACCCAATATAATGCATTTGGACTCACCTTAAAAAATAATGACTTAACCTGGTTCCAACCTTTACAACAAAGGCAATTTAGAGCCATCCATCACTTATGAGAATTATTCATCACCAAGTTCTCTAAAAGTGGAATCAAGCATAATACTTCTTCTTTGATTCACAATTTCAAACAAACCCCTCAGGAGATAGTTGGATTAGCTAGACGTAGGTTCAAACAATACATCAAAAGATGTCCTATGCTAAAGTTTCCCACTCATGCTAAACAAGCATCTCTATTCTTGGATGGACTATTGAGCTCTAAACTACAATCATATGTATATGTGAAAGAATCAAGAACACTAGAGCAATGCATGAGGATCTGTATAGAAATTGAGGACAACTTAGGAGATGAACTCAAACTCTCCAAGGTCTACACCAACACAGATAGTTCTACTCATTTGTCCTCGAAACATTCTAGTTCCATAGAGGACCTAGCTGAGAAGGTAGCCTAGAAGCTAGGAGTCTCAAGCAAATAGACACCCCAGATAACCTCAGTCAAGTATTTTTATACCTATGATGGAGACCATATGGAAAATGCTTGCCCAAACATGAGACAACCTCAAGGAAACCTTAGTATCCAGTACTGCACAATAGAAAGCCGGTACACTAACTTGCACAAGATTGTCCGTACAACAAGCAAGTGGTTAGACAAAAATACCCATAGGCATATCAACAACTCAGTAGATACCCTAGTTAATACAACACTCAACCTCATTATTATAGGCCCCAACAGAACTACAAGGTACCATACTAGACACAACCTAGACCTCAGCCAGTCCTAGGTTAGCAACCACCACCCCCTGCCAATGTAATCTCTATCAAGTATGCTACTACCAAGGACAATATCAATAGAGCACTAGTACCCTCATCCCCATTGGTCATAGAAAATGATCCTAGAATCCAATAGTTTTGATTCTACCCATGTAGATAGCCCCCTTGATACACCAAGTCACCCAAACATATGGAAAGATATCAGTATGAGAGTCCACCGATGTAACCTAGCTGGGAGCCAAACTATACTAATGTCATGTATGCCAACCCAACTCAAGGCCCCAGTTGAGACAGACAAGACCACAAGGCCCTAAAGGACCATGTTTTGGGTGCCAAGGAGATCATTATATAAGGGAGTGCCCACACACTCCACTAGTAGGACAACCACAATATTATAACTTTCAAGGTTTTTGTTCTGATTATGGTAAAGAACATGTCATACATGAATGTTCGAAAAACCCTGCCTATGCTTCTAAAGAACATATGAATTATGAATTTAATTCTTTGCAAGAATTACCTCATTTCATGGGTCCTTGGGAAGCAAATTTAGTTAGTATGAGAGCACCCACCATACTAGTAAGAAATGAAGAATTAGTTATTCCTAGGAACATAGATGTAATAAAGAACACTAAAGTGCAGTGTCATGTCACTTTAGAATATTTGTTGAAGGTTAAACCCGCATTGTGGAAGCATGTAGCAAAATAGTTACTAGAGACAGCTACTACCCATTCTTGGGAAGGTTCACACAGGGAAGTGCCAAAAATACCCATTGAAAGGATTGGAGAAATGAGCGAAGGAGAAGAGGGAAATACTTATTTGCCTATCTCCTACCAAGGTTACACCACCAAATCAATCCTAGACTTAGGTGCTTGAGTGGCCATTGCCACCACTTCCCTATGGATACGATGGGGTAAGCTAGCCCTAAGATGCACAAGAATGAAGCTAAAAATGGCTGATGGTCATATTGAGAGACCCTTAGGCTTACTAGAAGGAATATTGCTCGCTACTTGTGGTGTAGAGTTTGAGCACACCTTTGCCATTTGTGAGTTTGGAAAGAACCACGCTTGAGAGATGATTTTGGGACATCCTTTCACGTGAAAATTGCAAATCTTACAAGACTAGGGAACCAATTCTTTGTACCTACAACATTTTGGAGTGACTACCAAATTCAACCTCAAAGACTATTCCCATCATGACGTATCTCCACTACAATGGAACACCATCCATAAAACACCCAAAGAAATTGAATCAGTTCAATCTTTAGAATCAAACCCTTCATGGTTGCACAAGCCATTTATGGATGCATAAGCTAGCTAAACAAGAGGAAGAATGATAAAAATTCGGAACCTTAGGCTCCAAATGACTCCCACGTACCTTTCAAGCTCTTGCCTATGCACTATTATATTTCCAGATGAGGAATTTGAGCCTCACGGTTGGCCAGAGATCTTAGCCACCATGGACATAGTGGTAAACAAAGAAAAATGGACCCATCACTATGATGAGGATGGCTATGATATCTCTATCTTTATGATAGAACTCATGGAAGATGAGCCTATTTTAGAACAATGCACTAAAATGACCTAAGGGCCAGACGAGATAAGTGACAAAGATCTAGAGTCCATTATTATGGAACCCTTTTGTTCTTCAAAAGAAGAATATCTTTATTTTGTAGAAGCCACCACCCTCGATGTAGGGAAGGATAAGAAAAAGCAAATCACTCCTAGAGATTAAGGAGAATAAACAAAAGAAGGAACAAAAGAAATCTTCTAGACAAGAAAAAGAAGAAACCCTATTGGAAGTACTAGAGAACTTTAAGAAATATGAAATCAGAGATAGAAGAATCATGGTAAGAATGCCTAAGAGAGAAACAAGCAGTGGAGAAGCATATGATAACCGAGAGAAGACTAAGAAAGTTGTTGTTACAATCAAAGAGGAAGAAGAAACATGCTCATATATTGGGCATGACTTGATAGAAGAGGAAGAAGAAGAATTGATAGCCCTGTTGAGAGAGTATAGAGATGTGTTTCCATGGAGCTACAAGGATTTGAAAGGAGTAGATGTTGACATATGCTCCCATAGAATCCCCATGACTCAAGCAGCTAAGCCTTCAAAATAGAAACCATATACTTATAATGATAATTATGCCACCAAGATTAAGGAAGAGATAGATCGTTTGATAGAAGCCATATTTATCTATGAGATTGATCATACCAAATAGGTATCACCCATTGTGGTGGTAGTGCCCAAAAAGCTATGTGTGTGCATTAACTTGAAAAAAATCAATGCAACCACTATTAGAGATAGCTATCTGCTTCCTATCACGGAACACCTACTAGACCGAGTAGCGGGCAAGGAAGAATATAGCTTCCTTAATGGATTCTCAGGCTACAATTAAGTAGCCATTTCTCTTGAAGATCAGCATAAGATGGCTTTTGCCACAGAATGGGGCATATTTGCATTTCATATGTTGCCATTTGCACTGACAAGTGCAAATGGCATCACCTAGACATTCTCCTCCAATGAGAATTTGACAAGTCTGGGTGCCTAAGCAGTCTCTGATGGCCAAGCCTAATGCCACTCAAATCTGGGTGCTTAACGCCTGTCTTGTAGCTCAAAAATCAACCCATGCATTAGTTTTTCTCTTCTAGCCTTCCATCTTTGCATCTTCCTTGTTTTGTCAGTTTCCTCCAAGTCTTCTGAATCGTCGACTACTTGAACTTTAGGTTCTAATCTTTTATCAATCTCAGGCTTGCCTAATGTTTCCTTTACCACATTCTCCTTAGCTTGGGCTCGAGTAATAGCCTTTAGTGTACTATGTACTCCTTGTCACTTCTCGATGATTCAATTACCTCAATCACACTAATCTGAGCGGTGGTCGAAACCTTGTTGGGGTTCTTAAGGCAGTCTCGAAATAATGTTCTTTACCACAATTGTTACAATAGCCTTCCCGTACTTGGAGGAGTGGTGGGTTGTAGGGCAAAGTGCATTCCCGTAGAAAGTGATCTCCTCCACACCTATAGCATGGTCCCCTTGGGGCAAGTGGCCTAGTGGGTGGTCTAATTAGAATTGGGACCTTAGGTGCTATGTACATGAGATTGGCATACTCAGGTCCATAGGAATTTGCATATCCCTTGTAGCAGTAGTATTGCTGATCATAAGTCTGGTCATATTCTATTAGGCTTGCATCATAAGAGTAATGCTCTCCTTGGGTCTGATCAAAACCTTGATTTGCAATTTTCGAGTTGGCCAATGGTGTTGCTAGTACTATGGCTCTTTCTAAGTTTTCCTACGATTGGGTATACTTTACTGGCACTACATTATGTGGGTGGGGTGGTTGTTGTCCTAGTACCAGTTGTGGTTGGCCATATCCTCCATGTTCATACGGTCTAGGTGCTCCCTAAGGTCTTGGGTAAGGGTTATACCTTGAAGCTTCTCTACCTTGTTCCCTAGGATGATAGCCATATGGTCTATAATGAGGTGGTACAAGTGGTCTTGGCTACCTGTTAAATGAGCAGTTCTCGGTGTTGTGGTTGGTGTGATTTTGCTCAATGTGACATTACATATTAATTCCCTAAGTTGGTTGTCTATTGTAGGGGTAAGGTTGTGAAAACCCTAAACCTCCTCTTGTGTAGACATGGGATGGATGTTCTCCATTACAAAGTGTACATCTTCTTAACATTGGCACTCTCAAAGGGGGGGTTCTAGTAGTTCCTCTATCCTTGTAGTCCCAATTTTTTAGCTACTAACTCTGCCAGTTCACATTATTTGAACTAGAAGTCACATTGCTCCTTGTGTCCTTTGATTTATTAGAGTTTTGAGTGGTTTTGAGATCATCTGCTAAGTTGTCTTCCAAATCTATGCACTCTTGAAGGCACTCACTCAGTGCTTGCAATCATTTTATGTATACTAAGGTCTTGAATGTTCCGTTAATTAGTCCATATAAAAATAAGGATATCATTTTTTGCTGGGAAGGTTTCTCTGTCACAAGACATCGATCAACATACTGATCAAGTCTTCGAGCTTCATTTTTCATTATCTCATTATGAGCTTGTTTGAAACCGTGGATTAAGGATGACAAATTGTGCTTAATCCCTTGCTTAGTGAATTCCCCATTCAATTCTTGGAAGAATTGTTCAATATTTCCAAAGCAATTTGGATCCAAGGGTTGGAACCAAGTCAAAGCCATTCTTGTGAGGGTTAGCCCAAAGGATTCATATTGCATGAAAAAGTCATCCACTTGTTGTGCTCGCAATACTTGTTTGAGGTTTTCTCCAAGGCTTTCGACCAAGGCGGCGACCAAGGCGGCGACCAAGGCATAGACCTTGGCATACCTTGTCTCCGAGTCACCGAAGTCACCATTGGCGCCGTTGGCTGCGCGCGAGGGAGGACCTCAACGATCAAGGAATATAGAGGTTCCCGGTACTTCCCGGGAGGTCACCCATCCCAGTACTGTTCCCCCCAAAGCTCGCTTAACCGCGGCAATCTCTTGCCACTAAGCTACACTCTTGTGGTGTTTGAAGAAGGGGAAAGACTAAGGTTGGCATTACCTTGAACAAGTTTTGGTCCCTCAAAGCTTCATTTTTGCTTTTAAAGCCTATTTCTGAAGCAATTTTGGGGTGTTTTTGGAGCCATTTTGGAGTACTTTCGCACGTAGTTCTCTTCACACAGGTCCAAGAACATCAAGAAGAGTGTTCCTTGTACTTCTCAAACAATAAATATCAACCTTTGGGGCTGTATTTTCAGCCACACTCGTAAAACTACAGGTTTCTCGAGGGGTTTTCAGTTTTGGTGGGAGCAGTCGCTGCAAATTTATGCAGGTTTTTAAAGCCTAAAACATCAGAGTTGACAGACACTTGCAGGTGTTATTGGCTAGTTTTTTGGGTTGTGTATTCAGCCTTTCAGTGTCATTTTACTGCATATATTGAGCACATACACACCATGTACGCTTCTGTGGATACGGCTTATGTACGTCCATGTGGGCATTGATATAGCGGTTACGTTCTTTGCATAAAGCCTTTTACGTTTGATAAAGAGGGTCGTGGTGAGGTTTTCTTAACTGGGAGACACCCAGATGTCGGGGTCTCTTCGGTGATGCAGGTGGAAGACTTACCCAGCCTCGCCATAGGAGATGTATGATAGTTGTTCATAGGTGCTCGATAAGCCTAGTTGGCTTCTATTGGGTAACTGATTATATGCAGTGGAGTCAGTGATTCACTATGCAGGTAGACATGTTAGTACTTGCAGTTTTATGATACTTTGACACTGGTCATATGCTAATTTTGCAGAGGATACTCTGGCAAAATTTTTCCAGATTTCTGGTTTAGTCAACTATATAGTGGTCGATTTACTCCTTGATACACTTATTTGTTGGTGTTTGGACTCTTCTAGCTCCATTATCATTCTATTCAGTTCTCTACGATCATGGCATCAGAGGTCTCAGGCACATCCGGTGGATCAGGGTCTAGTGCTAGCGTTCCGAGGAGGAGCTATAACTTGCAGGGCAAAGACCATTTTGAGATCCGAAAATTTGATGGCACAAACTTTGCTCTATGGAAGAATCAGATTAAAGATGTGCTGATTCAAAGAAGGCAATGGAAGCCAGTAAATGGGATTTCAAAGAAGCCTGCTGACATGGATGAAGATGATTGGGATGAGTTAGATGAAATGGCCAGGTCTACCATTCGCTTGCACCTAGCAGATAATGTTTACTTTACAGTATTAGACTGTGAAAGTGCAGAGGAGCTTTGGAAGAAGTTATGCAATACATATGAAAAAGAGACGGCATCAAATAAAGTATATCTGATGAGAAAATTATACGACCTTCGTATGAAGGACACAGATAGTGTTGCTGCTCATCTAAATGAGTTTGATGCCATATTCTCCCAGTTACAGGCTCAGAAAATGGATATGGACAATGAAATGAAAGCAGTATTGTTGTTATGCACCCTGTCATCATCATGGGATACATTTTGCACAGCTATTAGCAATAGTGCACCAGGTGGTAAACTCGTCTATGATGACATATGTGGAGCACTCTTGAGTGAGGAGATTCGTAGAAAATCTATGGTTGGCACTCAGAGTGGAGATGCATATAATGTTTGTGATTCTTACCAAGGAAAGAATCAACAACGTGGCAGGAGCAAGAACAAGGAAAAGAATGGTCAACGGAATAAGAGCAGAAGTAAATCAAGGAAGAGGGATATTGAATGCCATTATTGTCATAAGAAAGGACACATGAAGAAAGACTGTTATGCATTAAAGAATGCTAAAGGTAAAGGACAGAATGTTGATGGGCATGTTAAACAGTTACCTGCACCATCTACTTCGACTGTGAAGATTGAAGAAATTAATGCTATTTCTGATGATGCTGATGTGTTGACACTTGATAGTACTGTGCCATCTGAGGCACTTATGGCTGATTCTCTTTCCCACACCTGGCTGCTAGATTATGGTGCTTCTTTCCATGTGACACCACATAGAGAATGGTTCTCTAATTATGCAGCAAAGTCTCTTGGTACCGTGAGACTTGGTGACTCTTACCAGTGTGATGTTGTGGGGATTGGAGATGTGGTTGTGCAGTTCATTGACGGTTCAAAATTTACTATGCATAATGTACGCCATGTACCTCAGTTCTCACGCAGTTTGATGTCAGTTGGTAAACTTGATGACCTTGGTTACAAGGTGGTCTTCTATGCTCAGTCCTTCGTATATCAAAGGGCAATATGGTTATTGCAAAAGGAAGGAAAGTTGGCTCACTTTACCCTTTATTTGTATCACAGAAAGAACACTTGTTAGCTGTTACTGAACAGCCTATGGCTTGTATTTGGCATGGTCGTTTGGGCCATATATCTCGTAGTGGAATGGAAAATCTTTCTCGTTCTGGCTACTTACCTGTGTTATCTTTCTCTGATTTTTCATTTTGTGAGCATTGTCAATATGGAAAGCAAACCAGAAATGTGCATAAAACGCACATTGACTCTTCAATTCAGCCTTTAGATCTTGTTCATACAGATGTGTGTGGTCCTATGCCCACTAGGTCCTTAGGTGGTTCTCTTTACTTTGTTACTTTCATAGATGATGCTACTAGAAAAGTCTGGGTATATCCTATCAAATCGAAGGATGATGTATTCCCTACTTTCAGAAAATGGCTTGCTTCAGTTGAGACTGAAAAAGGAACTAAGCTTAAGGCTTTACGTTCAGATAATGGGGGTGAGTATACCTCACATGAATTCAGCCTTTTCTGTCAGTGTAGAGGGATTCGTAGAGAGTTTACAGCTCCTTATACCCCAGTACAGAATGGTGTAGCTGAGAGGATGAATAGAACTATTCAAGATAGAGTAGTCTCTATGTTGCATCATGCAAACCTCTCACAAGGTTTTTGGGCAGAACCAGTATTGACTGCAGTTCATGTGATTAACCTTTCACCTAGTACTGCCAAAGGTCTGAAAGTGGCACAAGAGTTATGGACAGGGAAACCACCATATTATGATCATCTTCGAGTTTTTGGGTGTGAAGCATATGTTCATATACCCAAGAATCTTAGACAGAAGTTGGACCATAAGTCAAAGAAATGCATTTTTCTTGGATATGGTCGAGAAGGACAATTTGGATATCGCTTATGGGATCCTGAAACACGGTCAGTGATCAGAAGTAGTGATGTCATTTTTAATGAGTCTAAGATGCATAAACAGCCGATTAAGGAGGTTGAAGTGAGAAGAGTGGTGTTTGAGGATACTAGTCCTCCGGTTAGCATGCATAAAAATGCTGCACATAGGGATGTTCAAGAGAATGTCCATTCAGATCAGTCTGCACATGTTCCTGTTCAGCAACCATTGAGACGTTCTGCACGTGTCTCATATCCACCTGATAGATATGTTCCAGGTTTAGATTTTGTTATGCTAACAGATGCCGGTGAGCCCTCTTGCTACAAAGAGGCTATGCAGACAGAGGATCATGTCAAGTGGGAGCGTGCCATGAAGAGTGAGTTGGATTCTATTCACAAGAATGGTACTTGGGACTTAGTACCTTTGCCAAAGGGAAGGAAAGCTTTACCATGTAAATGGGTATATAAGCTGAAATTCACATCAGATAGTGCTTCTCCAAAATATAAAGCACGACTTGTTGCAAAGGGTTTTAAGCAACAACATGGTGTTGATTTTGAGGAAATCTTCTCCCCAGTGGTCAAGATGACTACTTTGCGCATGTTGCTTGGATTCGTTGCAATGGAGGACTTAGAGCTAATCCAAATGGATGTGAAAACAGCTTTCTTGCATGGAGATCTTACAGATGAGATCTATATGGAACAACCAGAGGGTTATGTAGTTCCTGGCAAGGAAAGTCTAGTTTGTAAGCTCAAGAAGAGCTTGTATGGACTTAAACAGTCTCCTAGACAATGGTACCAAAAGTTTGATGCTTTTATGAAGTCCCAAGGCTATTCTCGGAGCAATGAGGATCATTGTCTCTACACAAAGAGATGTTCTGATGGCAGCTTGATATGCTTGATACTTTACGTCGATGATATGTTGATTGCTGGGAAGTCCTCTTATGATTTGTCAATTCTCAAAAAGAAGTTGAGTCAGACATTTGATATGAAGGATTTGGGGGATGCCAAACATATTCTTGGCATGCGCATTACTCGTGATAGGAGTAAAAGATGCATATACTTGTCTCAAAGTGAGTACATATCCAAAGTACTTCATCGATTCAATATGCAGGGTGGAAAGGCATTGAGTACACCTTTACCCACATATGTGAAATTGAGCAAGGATGACTGCCCCAAATCAGATGAGGAAAAGGAATTCATGACCAAAATTCCCTATCAGTCTGCTGTTGGTAGTCTCATGTATGCTATGGTAGCTACGAGACCAGACATTGCATTTGCAGTGGGAGTTGTGAGCAGATATATGTCTAATCCTGGCAAGAAACATTGGGAAGCGGTCAAAATGATTTTGAGATATCTGAGTGGCACTAAGGACAAGTGTCTATGCTTAGGTAGAGGGAAAGCATCCATTATTGGTTACACAGATTCTGACTATGCTGGTTGTGTAGACAATCGTAAGTCTACATCAGGGTACATTTTTCATTTTGCTGGAGGTGCTATCTCTTGGAGATCTCGTCTTCAAGAATGTACAGCTGTTTCCACCACAGAAGCAGAGTATGTTGCAGCAAGTGAGGCATGTAAGGAAGCATTGTGGCTTTCTCGTCTTGCTTGTGATATGGGTTTGCCTCAGCATGTACCTCACTTGCTCAGTGATAGTCAGAGTGCCATTGCTTTGGCTAAGAATCCGGTCTATCATGCAAAGACCAAGCACATTGAGGTGAGGTATCACTTCATTAGAGATTGCTTAGCCACTGAGAGCATTATTCTTGAGAAGGTTCACACTCGAGATAATGCTGCAGATGCTTTGACTAAAGCTCTACCACAGGATAACTTTCGACACTGTTGTCACTTGATGGGGGTTACTTGATTCTTGATCTTACACAGTCACTTGTATACTGTGTAACATGCCCATCAGGTGGGAGGTATAGTTTGTATACTTACACTCAGGTATTCTTTATCATTCTTTCTTTTTTCTCCCATAGTTACTCTGGCCATATTGGCCTTTAGTGGGAGATTGTTACCGTTAGTGTCCATGTGAAAGGCCAAATGGCCACCGGACACTTCTTTGTATATGTTCTTTAATAAAACATATAGTGGCCTGGTCAGTCACAGACTGTAAGTTCGATCGCATTTGTAAAACCTAAGAAGTCTGTCTTTCGTGCTCCCTGTGTACTGCATTTTCTGCGTATTCTACAACATCTGTGCGTAGTACTGTGTGTGGCGACCAGAGCTCGGTTTTCTACTTTGAGCATATCGTCGTGGAGCTCTCGAGAAGGAGAGTCCAGTGTGGTGCACGCCATCGAATTACTTCATAAATCCCAATTGTTGTAACATAATCCTTGTAAGATGGTAGGAATTTAGTATTTTATAATAAAAATGGTGGTCTCTTGTGTGAATGGACCATTTTTAGGGCACACATATGTAAGTCACTTCATGACTCTTTGTAAGGAATTCTTGCCATTGTGAGTAATCAAGCAAAATTTTTCGAATTTGCCTCTTCTCTGTTGAGTATCTTCCTTAAAGTCTGAATTTGTGCTTACTATTGTTGCAGGCATCATGGAATGCATTTTCATAGGATTAAGGAGTAGGAGAGGTAGTTGAACTAAGTTACATGCATTGTGGCATTGTCACTTCACATACCATCATGTGTGCACACATCCTCATACACTTGATATGTCTATTTTCACGGAGTGATAATTAAACATGTATTAATACATCACTACATGCACTTGTGGAATGATTGAGGTATAGTCTCAGTTGACATAAGTCCCTAAGGCTCTACAACTTAGGTACACATGTTTTTGGTGTTGTTGCCAAGGAACTAATCTAGTCAAGGTGCCTACGTGATGATGATAGCTACGGAGTGAACGAGTCCTGTGAGTAGAGGTAATTTCTTAGTGGCAAGTCACAAAACACATTTACACTTGTTACTTCACACTTTCGGGGTGTGTGTAATGATTTTATAGGGTTAGGAGTGAGGGAGTGAGAAAGAATTAGGATTTAGGAGCGGAAGAAAAGTTAGGCTTAGGATAGGTAAGTTACACTAGAAAATCCCAAAAATTTTCAGTTTAGACTTAGGGCACTTCAAAGGCCTAAAGTACATGACTTCGTTCACTGAGAAGTCATTGTTGTGAACACTGGTATCGTGGAGAGCAGTGGAATATCGCCGATCGTTTATCATCCCAGAGTGTGGTGATTGTTAGTCAGTTAGTGGCAAGCTTTGGAAGGGTGACTGGTTGAGGTGAGGACTCCATTGCTCATCAATTAGAAAATTCATTAAACACTTATAGATGTGACATGACACAATAATGGTATCGCAGGGTAGCAAAAAAGGTTTGGAGTGAGAGTGGTCACACAAAGTAGGTTGAAGGAGGAGAGGAGTGTGTAAGGAACATTTGATGGAGAGTGTTAATCTCCAAAAGAACAAGATATCCTTGATGTTAGAACACTTCCATATCAAGAATAACTCAAAACCTTTACCAATTTGGAGGATCAATACCAGATTAGTTAGGACCATCGGGGCACTTTTTCCCCTCTTTAGGAGATTTTTTTCCCCTAGCTTGTATATACACCTATAAACCTAATGGTTCACTAATCTTTGTACACTCTTGGTAATACATTCAGTATTGTGTGTTGTGCTCCAAGGTTCTTCTTCTTCTTCCTTGTGTTGTTCGTGTGCTTCCACAGAGCTCAAACTTCAACATTGGTATTAGAGCAGGTCGCCCCTTCAGCTAGGGTTTCATCAACACCCCTATGATCACATTCTTAAAATCGCACAAAAATTGGTGAGCATACTAAAGGTGGCATTGAAATTTTGATATGATCTTCTTTCGGTCTCCAAATGCACTATCACAATGCTTGTGTATGCAATTTTGTCCTTTTATGCCAAACATATATACAAGTTTTGATTCGCTAGTACAAGCAGCTCAAAGTCTACTATACGTTTAACAAAGCTCAACAAGGTAGTTCAACTTTTTGAGATACAACCATTTTTCTTCATCAGTGTATTTAGCTAGTGGCCATGGCTGAAAGCAATGATGTATTTTGTATGTTGATTGTTGGACAAGTTGGATGGTACCAGTTGCTCATTATGGGCATATATGATGCACCACGTATTGGTAGCAAAAGGATTGTGGAATTGTGTAGGTTATTGAAAAACACCCTACTAAACTTGTGAATACAGTTATTGAAGATGATGTGGATGGCACTGAAGATGATGATCTTCATATTCATGTTCATGTTATGGTTCCTGCTTCACCTACTGTAGAGCAACTTTGTTGGGATGGAAAAGATGCTCAAGCACATGCATTGGTAGCCTTGTTTATCAAACGTGCAATTATCCCTCATATTCACTCTTGGAAAATAGAAAAGGATGCTTGGGATACACTTACCACTTTATACTAGGAAAGAAATTAGGCTCATGTTGCTCACCTCCAAAAATAGTTGGAGAGTGAGAATATGAATGAAGGAGATTCTATGGACATGTTTTTTGACAAAGATCAAAGATTTGAAGGAACATTTGATTTTTGTTGATGAAGTCTTACCAGATAGTTCACTTGTGCATACCTTTCTTAATGGTCTTCTAGATTCATATCAAAGTTTTGCTTCTACTCTTTGACTGATGATGAAAGCCAATCCAAATTCCTTAACATTTGAGGAGTTACTCTCATTTTTGTTGCAGGGAGATCAACCAAGGCAAAAGAGGTCTATTATGCATGTTGCAGATCAAGCTTTCTTAGCTAGTCAGAAGGGCAAGGATAAATGGAGCTCATCTACTAGTAAGCAAAAATATGCTAATGCTGCATAGTTGAAGAAGGAAGAAAAAGATGAGAAGAAAATACGAAAGCAAAAATAGTTTTGTAGATATTGTAAAGGGAATGATCATGTCATAAAGAATTGTCCAAAATTGGCTACAAATGAGGAAAAGAAGAAAGAACTTGGAATGGTTGTTGTAGAGGCCTCTACACCAAAAACTGAGTCTGCTAATCTTATGCAAAATGAAGAATGGGTGTTTACTACAGTATACAATTATGACCCATTTTCTCATGAGCAATTTATGTTTGTAGTAGACTCAGATGTTTGGTACTTTGATAGTGGGGCAACCAAACATATAACCTCGTAGTGTACTTTATTTACTTCACTTGAGCCTACCCCTATAGGGAATATTGTCCATGCACAAACAACTCCTCATATCTTGTGAGTTGGTAAGATCATTTTGACTACTTCTAATGGTGCTTGAACTAGAAGGTTAAAGACTTATGAATGATGTGTGTGCCATTCTCCTCCCATCCAATATATCCTCTTGCATCCAAAATAGTACTGATCTAGAATGGTCTAGTGTTTCCATGTGGCCATCATGCAACACTCATCCCCATTACCATTGAATACCTTAGGATATCCCCCAAGCTTGGGACCTTGGCTATGGTTGGCCCTTGTCCCACACACACATGGAGTGGTCTCTGTAGACCAATGTCTAACAATCTTTGCCCATTCTAAAGATCATTGTCCTTAATTATCAATGAGGGAAAGTACTTGCAAACTAGAGCTTTTGATTCCCAAGTAGAGTCAGTATGCCATAATCCTCTCCAGGCTACTAGATACTCTAGGATGACACAATTTCTCAACTGCTTCTGTCTCTGATATAGTATCCTATTTGGAGAATGATATGTGCTATCACTTTCTTGCAAAGAGACAATACCCTCTATTAGATTATCCTCCCTAGAAATATACTTTCTAAATTTACTCACATGAAACACTGGATGGACTCTACAATCTGGAGGAAGCTCTAGTTGGTATGCAACATCCCTAAGCTTATTTATTATCTTCCAAGGTCCACAAAACCTTGGTGAAAGCTTACTACACTTCCCTAGGGATAGTGAAGTAGATTTATCTAGTACTTGAAGAAAAACACTATCTCCTGAATCTTCAAAGACTCAGGAGATCTCTTCATGTCAGCATACTCTTTTGCCCTATCAGCTACTTGTTGCAACTTAGCTTTAGCTATTTCTAAATTTTCTTGGAAGTTTGCTAAGAGCTCTAAAGCGCTAGGAAATTTCTTTCGCATTCCTATGGTACTAGGAGTAGTGGGATTCATGCAATAGTTCATCTCAAAAGAAGACATTCCCGTCACTTTATGAGGTCTATTGTTATAAGAAAACTCTACTAATGGCAAGTAACTATCCCAATCTATCTGCTTCTCAGACACATATGCTCCCAACATGTCCTCTAAAATCTGGTTGACCCTCTCGGTCTAACCATCTGTCTATGGATGATCACCACTACTCATTTTAAATGACACCTTCAGTTTGTCAAATACAAACTTCGAGAAGTGTCCTGTGAATCTGACATCCCTATTTGAAACTATGGATGTTAGTAGCCCATGCAATCTGAAGACATGTTGGATAAACAGCTTTGCTACCTGTGGATCTTTTATCGTCTCTTGCACGGGTATGAAATGAGCCATCTTGCTCAATCTATCTACCACAAATAGGATAGTATCCCACTTCCTTTGGGTCCACGGTAGCCCAACTATGAAATCCATGGATACACTCTCCTAGTTATGATCTAGAATCTATAAAGGATGCAAAAGACCTGTTTACGCTTTTTGCCTTGTTGACTTGACACATAAAGCATTCTTGAACATAAGTGTGGACATCTCTAGCTAATCCAAGACACCAAAATGTTCTTGTAACAAGCTATATTGTCTTGTCAACACCACGATGCCCTGTGCAAGGAACATCATGGTTATCATGCATGACTTTTCTTCTCAAATCTCAGGAATCTTATACGCAAACCTTTTCTTTCCATTTGACTATTCAATTCCCCTTTGAGAAATCGGAATACAAACTGGACTTACTTGCTCCACTAGGAGAAGAAATAGTTGGAACTACCTCATCTCGTATGATAGAGTCCTCACTAATGGCTCTAATAATCTATAGAAGATGTGGATCTTCCACTTGTGTGTTGCAGAGCAAAGAAGAGAAGAGATGCAGAAGAAAAGAAGGACCCCAAATTTTTTCCGATTTGGACACTTCATTTTTGTAACATAGTCACTTTGTAATATACTTTCCGATGTAAATGCACAAGAGGAGTCCTCTAGATGCATATCCATAGATATCTGTATCATTACCCTTGTAAACTAGTAGGAAATTAGTATTTTAGTCAATGAAGTGTTGGTCTCTTGTGTGAAAGGACCCTTTTTAGGGCACATGTATATAAGTCATTTTGTGACTCTTTGCAAGGACTTTTTGGCCATTGTGAGAATGAAGAGCACAGAATTTCGAATTTGTGTCTTCCCCTCTCTGTATCTTCTTGCTTGTGAGCTTGCATCCATGTATGTGGATTGAAAAGAGTGCTTTGAAGTGTTGTCTATCCATGGTAGTGCTTGTTTGTTGTTGGCAATGTGTGTGCGAAGTGTAGGAAATGTTGAAACATGGGTAGGTTATTCCCGTGGCTTAGTATTTTACTCATAATTTGAGGTAGAAGTGTCACAATAGAGTGAAAATACTACCATTGGATGCATCTTCTCGAGAGCTTCAAAAAGAACCCACTATTCACTATATTCCAACTTTGGAGCTGAGAGAAAAGCTTGATTTACTGTTGGTTGTTGCACTAGGTATTGCGACACCATAGCTGACCATGAAAGTTTTGAATGTGATAGTTTACACTTGTTTGCACATTTGTTAGTTCACATTTGCATTGACCTTCATTTGAATGCATTTCCTCATATACTCGGTTAGGTTAGGATACTTCTATAAGAAAATAACAGCATAGTAGAATAGACCTGTAGATAGAGTTGAGAGAAAAACACAAACAAAGATAGACACAGATTGAGAGATGGAGAACTCAAATTCTCAGATGGCCGAGCGTAATGCAGTTACAATGATGGTGCTGTCCACCCGTGCACTCCCACTGTGGAGCTTAGATGGAGATCTAGACAGACTCTAGATGAAGGGCTTACTAGTGTGCAATGCTATGTAAAGCTCAACCTGGGTCGTGCTTATATAGCTTTTACAAGGTGGTTCACTATAGATAAACGTAGTCGGGAGATACAAAATAGTCAGTAAAATATATGATCCGACAATATCTCCACGACCAGAAGTCCTACCGTCTCGGCCCTACGGGTCGGGGGGATAGGCCCCCTAGACCCCGCAGAAGGGGGCAAGCCCCCCTTTGCACTCCCCCCATTAAGGTTCTATGGGGAAACCGCGTGACACCACATGGCCTTTATTTTCACCTTAAATGGCAACCCAATGGCCTGGAAGTTTATGCCCTACCTAACCTAATGGTTAGGCTCACAAAGATCATCTACAACCATCAATGGTCACACATAGACCTCATCTAACTTGGAAGTTAGGGTTCCACAAATGTCCGGGCTCTCATAATGGCCTCTCCTCATAATGGGGGCCTTACAACTTAGAGCACCATGGATCATTTGTGGTCACATGAGGGTGGAGTATTGAGCATATCTAACACCCCCCCTCAATGTCCACCCTACGATGAACTACCTCCTTGGTCCAATCCCAAGCTTTGGAAAGAGTCGAAGAAGTTGCTCTCTCCCAAGAGCATTGGTGAAGATGTCTACTCCATTTTCTTCAGTAGGACAATAGCTTATCTCCACGAACCCATCCTCAATCAACTCACGCACATAGTGATACTGAATTTCTATGTGCTTGGTACGTGCATGGAAAACAGGATTTTTGGCAATGGCCATGCAACTTTGGTTGTCACACTTCAACTCTATAGCCTCCTATCCTTATATTCTTATGTGCCATAGGATCCTCCTCAACCATACTACTTCACATGCTGCAACACATGCAGCTTTGTACTCAGCTTCAGTAGAAGATAATGCTACAGTCGGTTGCTTCTTACTAATCCAAGAGAAAATCCTTGATCCTAAAGAAAAGCAATATCTATAAAATGATTTTTTGGTATCGATATCTCCTGCCCAATCTGAGTCACACTATCTGACCAGAGATGATCCTTCTTCATAAAGAATACCATAATCAGTAGTTCCTTTCACATACCTGAGTATCCGCATGCTTGCCTTCCAATGAGTTTGGCAAGGCTTATTAGAGAACCTGCTTACTACTCCAACACCATAAGAGATGTCTCGTCTGCTATTGCACAAGTAGATGAGACTTCCAACTAATTTCCTGTATCTTCCAATATCCACTGGAGATGAAGTATCTTTAATAGATAATTTTGTGTTGACCTCCATAGGTGTAGAAATTTCCTTGAAATCCTCCATATCGAATGCCTTCAATATTTGCCTTGCATACTTTTGTTGAGAGATGAAAATCTTCCTTGGTTCCTGCCAAACTTCAAGACCTAAGCAATAATGCATTAAGCCCAAGTCTATCATTTCAAATTTTGAACTCAAGGCATCTTTTGTTTGTTGAAGAAGAGCATCATCATTTCCTGTAATCACAAGGTCATCTACATAGAGTACAAGCACAATTGTCTTCCCTCCTCTCTTTAGAACATACAAGTTAGCATCAAAAGCACATCTTTTGAAACCTAGATCCAAGAGATACTTATCTATCCACTGGCACCATGCTCTAGGGCTTGTTTTAGCCCATATAATGCCTTCTTCAGCTTACATACCTTGTTCTCTAAATGGGAGCCTTAAACCTTGGTGGCTGAGACACATATACCTCCTCCTTGAGGTCTCCATTCAGGAACGCTGATTCGACATCCATGTGATAGACTGGCCAAAGCTTATGTGCAGCCACAGCTAGTACTACTCGGATAGTAGTCATTCTTGCAATTGGGGCAAATGATTCACAAAAGTCAATGCCTTCAACTTGTGAGTAGCCCTGTGCATCAAGTCTTGATTTATGCTTTTCTAGAGTACCATCAGCCTTGTACTCTAGCTTCCAAACCCACTTGGTGCCAATGACTTTACGCTTAGGGGGTCGATCCACTAGCTCCCAAGTTCCATTCTTCATGATATTGTTGTATTCTGCTTGCATGGCAGGCCTCCAATTCGGATCATGGAGTGCCTCTTGCACATTGGTTGGTTCCTTTGCTTCTTCTTGAATGAGATCAACCATCAAGGCTGTGTTTACAATATGGGCGCTTGCCCGTCTCTGTTCCTCTATTCTCTATGATTGCCTCGATCCATCTACAACCTGTTCTAGCGACTGTGTGATGGGGTTTGTAGAATCATAGAGCTGCCTCACCCAACGTGGCAATGGCTTTTCCACTTGGGTGTCGGCAGGTTGGTGACTTTTAGACTCATCATCTGAAGATGATGCTTCCTTCTCTTGTGTAGAAGGGATAGCTCTTGGGCCAGGTTCATAGTGGATTGCCCCTTCGCCTGATGATAAAGTGGAAGCTCTCTTTTCCTCCTCTACTGCATGTGGCTGCTCCTCCTTCAACACCACATCACGACTCGCCATGATCTTCTTAGCCTCATGGTCAAAAAGCCTATAAGCCTTCTTATCTTCGTTGTACCCTAAGAAGATACATTTGATGCTTTTTGGTTGAAGCTTGTTTCTCTCCCTATCTGGAACATGTACATAACATTCACTTCCAAATACTTTGAAATGGGAAACAGAAGGTTTGTTAACAGTGTAGGCTTCTTGTGGAGTCTTTTCATCAAATGCCTTAGTGTAGCTTCGATTCAAGATATAGACAACAGTTTTGACAGCCTCTGCCCAAAATTGATTAGGCAAACCCTTTCCTTTCAACATGCACCTTGCCATCTCCATGATGGTTCGATTCTGACGTTCTGCAACATCGTTCTGTTGAGGACTATGTGCCATTATGAGTTGATGCTTGATTCCCTTACTCTTGCAGAAATCTTCAAACTCTATTGATGTGAACTCACCACCATCGTCTGTCCTGAATTTCTTCATCGTCTTCCCTGTTTCAATTTCAACAAGCTGAAGCCATTCTTTAAACTTACCAAAAGCTTGAGCCTTATCGCGAAGGAAGTACACCCACATCTTCCTATTATAGTCGTCGACAAGTAACATGAAGTAGGAAGATCTGCCCAAGGCTTGTGTATGCATTTTTCCGCACAAGTCAGCATGCAACAACTCTAGAGGATAGCTTGCCCTGTTCTTGCTTTCTTGTGGAAACGCCTTCCTCTATTGCTTGCCCATCATGCAAGCTTCACATGGTTCCTTCATTTCTGCAATCGATGGTAGGTGTGCAACCATACCCCGACGATGCATCTCCTTCAGTACAGGGTATCCAATGTGGTCGAATCCAGTCCCAACAATGTTGTTGTTACCGTCCATAATCTTAGCTCCTGTCTTACTGAAAGATACTTGATGACCTTGATTAGTTATAGAAGCTAATGAAAGTAGATTTTGTTTTATTTGTGGAACATGCAACACATTTGAACACTTTCTGATATCACCATTAGAGTTAATGAAAGAAATTGTACCTTCGCCCTCTACCGGACATCTTGCACTATCTTTACTGTGATGGTTTCCTTTAGAAGCTGTAAGGAACTATAAAGGTCTTTTCTACTCGTCATGTGACAAGATGCACCACTGTCCAACACCCATGAGTCATCTGTTCCTGAATCTTCAGCTGAGGAGCACACCTCCTCTATCGTAACAAATAACTCAAGCTCTGTTTCTCTATGTTGGCAGACTCCTTGCCCTTTCCACCCTTTGAAGAGCCACTCTTCTCTTTTGCCTTCTTGATGCGATAGTCTTGGATTCTGTGTCCTTTCTTCTTGTAGTGGAAACACTCTCCCTTGAACTTTTTTTTGTCGTTCTTCTTTTTGTCCCCATCTTTTAAAGAGTTTGTTTTGCCTCCTTTGGCATTTGTTGTGAATGCAACATCTTCTTTGCTACCACCACTCCTTGCCTTGAGCCGCAAGTCCTCCTCCATGAGTAAGGCACTGAATTCTTCAAAAGTTAGTGGTTGAGGTCTGATTTGAGTGTTAAGAGTAGTTACCAAACCATCAAACTTAGGTGGACAGATTCGAAGACAATGTCAAGCTAGCTCCTCACTTGACTTTTGAACACCTACTCCTACCATTTGATCTCGTAGATTCTTTATGCGAGTGATAAACACCTCTGCAGTCTCCCCATCAGCAAACCGTTCTGTTGCAAGATGATTCTCCAAGTTCTGAATCTGTGTCTGATTACGAGTTTCATATTGATTTCTCAATATGTTCCATGCTTCACATGCCTTCGTAGTATGCTGAATGAGAGTCAGGACACTATCAAAAGTACTTGTAACAAGAGCACAGAGTGCATCTCCATTTCTATGTTTCCAAGCACGTAGAAGATCAGCATCAAGAGGAATCATTCGACCAAGATTATTTGGATCAGGTCTTTCTTGGGGCTCATGATCAGTGCCAAGAACAGTCTCCAAAAGCTCATACGAATCAAGAATAGAAGTGATTTTGAACTTCCACAGGGTGAAGTTCGTACCATCAAGTTTACCTTCTATGAAGGCTGGTGGCCGTATCCACAATGTTGGGATGACCAGCATCATTGCTGCTCCTGCTTGTGCACCACCTACTCCTGTTGATGAACCACCTTGACTCCCAGTCGTAGATGATGACGTGCCACTTGACATCTTCTCTCTTTTGTTGTTCAGACCTCTACAACCTCTGCATTTCTGCTTCTGCACCACTCAGAGCCTCCTGAGCTCTGATACCATGTAAGAAAATAACAGCACAGCGGAATAGACCTCTAGACAGAGTTGAGAGAAAAACGAAGACAAAGATAGATGCAGACTGAGAGATAGAGAACTCAAATTCTCAGATTGCCGAGTGTAATGCAGTTACAATGATGGTGTTGTCCACCCGTGCACTCCCACTGTGGAGCTTAGATGGCGATCTAGAAGGCTTACTAGTGCGCAATGCTATGTAAAGCTCAACCTGGGCCGTGCTTATATAGCTTTTACAAGGCTGTTTAGTATAGATAAACGTAGTCGGGAGATACAAAATAGTCGGTAAAATATACGATCCGACAATATCTCCACGACCAGAAGTCCTACCGTCTCGGCCCTACGGGCTGGGGGGATAGGCCCCCTGGACCCCGCAGAAGGGGGCAAGCCCCCCTCTACACTCCCCCCATTAAGGTTCTATGGGGAAACCTTACGATGCCACAGGGCCTTTATTTTCACCTTAAATGGCAACCCAATGGCCTGGAAGTTTATGCCCTACCTAACCTAATGGCTAGGCTCACAAAGATCATCTACAAACATCAACGGTCACACATAGACCTCATCTGACTTGGAATTTAGGGCTCCACAAATGTCTGGGCTCTCATAATGGCTTCTCCTCATAATGGGGGCCTTACAACTTAGAGCACCATGGATCATTTGTGGTCACATGAGGGTGGAGTATTGAGCATATCTAACAACTTCTTGGATTGATAATTAAAGAGTGAATCCCCACTCTATGCACTTGTAAGGGATTGAGGTATAGTCTCTTTCTTCTCAAGTCCCTAAGTCGATACCTAGGTACACACATTTTTTGGCACTATTTTCGAGGAGTGTCAAATCAAACCGAGGCATTCATGTAATGGTGAAAGCTCTTAGCATTGAAGTGAGTAGAGGAGTTGTGAATTTCTCTTCTTTGGTAGGTCACTTCATTTGCACTTACTACTTCTCACTTTTGGAGTGTGTGTAGTGATTTGGTAGTTTAGGGAAGTGAGGTAGAGAGGCTAGATGCTTTGAGGTGCACTCTATGTTATGTGATTGCTACTTTGTATTATGCATTGTTTTATGAAGCTGGCATTGATTTGTAGGTTCATGGAGACACTGATGCATATTGGGCTGGTAGTATTTCAGATAGAAGATCTAGTAGTGGTTTTGTATTCTCACTTAGAAGTGTAGCTATTACATGGAGAAGCAAGAAGAAATCCACTATTGCTTTGTGGAGTACAAAGGCTGAGTATAGAGGTGCTTCAATGGCAACATGTGAAGCATCTTGGTTGGAGAAGATACTTGCAGATTTAGATGTGGAAGTGAAAAAGCCGATCACCATCTATTGTGATACTCTTAGCAGCATACACTTAGCATGGAACCCTATTTTTCATGCTAGAATAAACCATATCAAAATACATTGTCACTTCATCAGAGAAAAGGCATTAGCAAGTGATATTGGTCTTGTTAATGTGAGAACACATTAGCAAGTTGCTGATATTTCTACTGAAGCACTTGGAGCAGAGAAGCTGAAGAAGTTTTGGAAGATGCTTGGATTAAAGGACATGACATTGAGCTTCAGGGGGAGTGTTGAGATATCAAGCTCAACATGTGATGATCTAGGATGACACATATCACTTTTTCATTTCTCTGAAATGTATAGTGGTCACACCAGTATATGTCAGGGATACTTTATTGAGCTTTACTAGATTTATCTACCGAGAATGATGGCACATTTGTTCTTTCTAGCTGACTCATTTGTGAACATTAGGATTTTCCTTATGTATTGTTCTTTATATATTGCACTTGTTGTATTGTTTTTTTAGGTCATTCTTGTACATTCCTTTTAGGTAATAGAAGAAGAAGAAGAAGAAGAAGAAGAAGAAGAAGAAGAAGAAGAAGATCATTCTTCCTTGCCTCAATCTCTGTGTGTGCTCCTCTTTCATTGTGAGAGTGTGTGTGTGTGTGTGTGTGAGCTCTCTTCTTTATCTCCTTCCTCCTAACAACAAATTGGTGTTTAAAGTAAAGAGGAATGTTGATGGTTCACTAGCTAGACATAAAGCTAGATTGGTTGCCAAAGGACTTAAACAAACATAAGTCATAGATTATGATAACATTTTCAGCCTGGTTGCAAATATGGGAACAAATAGAACTTTCATAGCAATCAGTGCTTCAAGAAGGTGGCCATTATACCAAGTTGACATCAAAAATGGATTTCTCAATGGAGAACTAAAAGAAGAGGTATATATGAGTCAACTGGTTGGATTTGAAGATGAAAAGCATCCAAAATTTCTTTGAAGGTTGACGAAGGAACTTTATGGCTTAAACCAAGCACCACAAGCATGGAATAAAAAATTGATGTATCTAACTAAGTGTGGGTACAACCCAAGTACTACAGATCCTTCATTGTACATGAAGAAGGAAAACAATAGAGAGCTATATATCTGCATATATGTTGATGATCTCATCATAATAGGGAATGATGTTATAGGGATTAAAGATTTCAAAAGAAATCTTGGTAAGGAGTTTAAAATTTTAGATCTCAAAGAGTTGAAATCATTTTTGGGAATTGAAGTTGTTTATGGGAAAGGTGGCATCTTCTTGATGCAAAGGAAGTACTTGTTGTATGTTCTTTTTAGATTTGGAATGAGTGAATGCAAACCACTCACTCAACCCTTGGACACAAATACAAAGATTTAGTCAAATGATGGAGAGCTATTGGAAGGTGGAATGACATACAGAAGCATCATAGGATCATTAATCTATGCAAACATTACAAGATCTAATATATCTTATGTTGGTATACTTTCTCATTTTATGAAATCTTTGACAAGCAAACATTTGAATTCAACCAAGAGAAGGTTGAGATACATAAAGAATACAGTTAATCATGCTTTTTCTTACAATTTTGGTGAATAATTGCAAGTCAAAGGCTTTAGTGATGCTAATTGGATAGGTTCAAAGGAAGATAGAAGATCAACCTCAGGTTATGTGTTCTTGATAGGAAGAAAACCTATCACATGGAGCCCGATGAAACAACCTAAAATTGAACTTTGATCCATGGAGGATGAATATAGAGGATTAGCATTTGCCACATGTGAAGCAATGTGGATTAAAAATCTCTTGGTTTATCATGAAGTGCAAGTTGGAACCATCCCTATACACGGTGATAAGATGTCAAGTATTTACTTTGAAAACAATCATATGTTTCATGTGAGGAGTAAGCACATAAAGGTCCACTACCATTATGTAAGGGAGAAGGTACTGAGAAAATATGTGGAGATAAAGTTCATTGGAACCAAAGAGAAGGTTGAAGACATGTTTACAAAGTTCTTGGATGCTTGTAAATTCAAAGGTTTCAAGGATGTGATAAATCTAAAAGACATAGCTGAAGATAACTCCCCAATGAGATTGAGGGGAAGTGTTGAAGATAAATGTGCAAGATCATTTTCACATGATCTTGGATAAATTTACCAAATCTAAATTTAAAGGTGAATATAAGTCTAAGGATGAAAAAATCTAGTCAAAAGTCATGATGAATGAAAGATACAATATCTTCCTTGCAGTGAGTGGTATGTAGTGAGCAAACAAATGAAAGTAGTGAGTTAAGAAGAAGGCACAAACTTATTCAAATGCTCATTGGCTATAAAATTGGAGTGGGAGCACATTCTCAACAAGTAAAGAAAGATATTTGATCTTAGAAGCCATTTTTTCATTTTTTCTTCTCATAGATTGTTTTCAGCTGCACATCACTTAAATGTTGTGAAGTTCATATCTCAGTGCATATGTAATCGTTTCTTGCATTGAAACACTCATTGGAAATCTTATCTTGTGTAATTTGTCTTTCTCAAATATCTCCTTCAAAATTTATATATTCTATGAGTATCGATTTGAGAGTGAAGTCGAGTTCTTCAGCATACCTATGTGGATAGGTAGCCTATTAGTTGTGTTTCTTGACCAGTGCTTGTCCAAATTAAGTGATTTATAGCTTGTTGGAAAGCTCTCTTTGTCTAATGTGTTTTAATAAATTCATAAGTCCTTTTGGGTTTTGATTTGAGATCAGCAAGAAATCCAAGGCGTACCTATTTGTCCAAGCATTGCGCCTACAAGGGCTCACTACATGCTTCTTGTGTGCATAGAGAACTCATTCTCCATAAGTATCATGGGCATGTAGGAGGGAATATCAATACGTTTTTCAAGTTGCACTCCTCCCATGTAAGTGTTTCATTCTTTCTCCTCCTAGATTCTTGCCTTTTAGCAATTTAGCACATCCATAAGTGAGTTTCGTCATGCCTCCAATCTTCATTTTCTTCTTCAAGTTCACTAGAAAATTCATTTTCAACTAGGACATCCAGCTTTTGATGGATAGTCTTCCATTGTAGAAGTGTTACATCTCTTTATGGGTTGGATATAAGGTATATCCATGTTGTAGTGCTTTGATGTTGCATCACCATTGGAGTAGTGTTACATCTCTATATGGGTTGGATATAAGGTCTATCGGTGACATCATTGAAGGTTATCAAAATACAATTATTCCCTTCATCTCCTTCACGATACTTTCATACCTTATCTAGAATTATTCCTTGACTTCAATATCCATTTTTACTTTTTTGGCATCTAGACTAGCTTGTCTAGCTATATCATGTCAGTAGTGAGGTTCCAATTGAATTAATTCTTCCACTGCGACAGTACACTTCACTCTAGCTTTCAAGAGATCAACTAGTGTTGCTCGAGAAATCTTGCAACTACTCCTCTTTCAACAAAGAAGTGTTGTCATTTTGCACTCTAAAGTGCTTTCATACAGTCCTAAATACCTAAGTGAGGTATTTAGATAGGCATTCTTACATTCAAACATTTCCTCGCTAGCAAGTCAAGGGCTTTGGATGTCTAGTTCATTCATCAGAGTAAATGCTCCTTTATTGATCTCGTTAAAGGGAGATTTTGACACCTATCACTTCTTCCATTTCTCTTCTTGAACTTCATGGAGAAATTTACCTCGTCAAGGCTCATCAATATCAAAGATATTGGATTCAAAGTCCTCTTCAGAATTCGGCATCATAGTCTCATGCTTAGGCCCTTCTTGTTACTTAACCTCATGCTTTGCATCTTTATTTGGAATTTAGGATGAGCTAGTTCCACCACTTCTTGAAAGGCTTAGACTCGATTAGGTTTAGTTAGATTAGTCTCAAATGCATCTTGCACCTTATATAAAAGCAGTTTTACTACTTGAGGCGAGGGTATGGATGGCTCCATGTGTTGACTCTCCTTCTCCACTCTCAAGGGTGATTTAGGAGTGCAAATTTTAAGACGATTAAATTCTTGAATGACTCGGTTGATCTTGAAAAACTCTACTTGTATTGAATTCAGGAACTAAACACCATAGGTTGAGATGGTAGTACAAGAATGTAAGGATAATTCATTGGATAGGTTGTTTGTTGGAACAAAGCCTCAGGGATTCTAGTGTTAAAGAGAGGATGTGTTACCTTCTCTAATAATTGTTGAGCAACCTCAATCATTCTCCTACATGTTAACCTTTCTCTTTCTAAATTTGCTCTTGGATAGCATTTCTCATTATTCTCAATTGACAATCCTACACCTATCCTTTCTTGATAAGATTTTAGGAGCATTTTTAGGCTGTCAACCATAGGGTTTGCCAATACCAAATTTGCTCTCTGGTGCTTATATTGTAGGCTTCGTCTTTCTTGTTGGGTAATAGTTTTTTCTCTTTAATGGGCTCTAACACTAAGCTTTGGATCATTAGCATGAAGTTGAGGGATTGTTAAGGATAGAGAATTTCTCATTTTATCAAGTCTCTTTTTATATGAGTCTATTCTCTTAGCTCTTTTCTCTTTCCACGTGGATTTCGTCTTCTTTTCCCCTTGTGAAGATCTTGATTCTAGTGTTTGATATTTTACTTCTTCTTTGACATGTCTTGCCTTTGTTTTTATACTTGGGTTACCTTTGGACTTGGTATCTTAGTTGCGGCCCTTGAGCATCCTCTTGTTGCCTTGGCCATATGAGAAATCCCTACTTGGATATATTGTCGGTACGGATTCATATTCAAATTTTGGAAACGTCAATTTTGGTTAGACCTCTCAAGCACAAATTATGCACAAAAAATATTTTTGATTGATGCTTAGAATGGAAATAGGAAATCACAAAAGCAATTGAAATGAATACCTAAGGAGTCTCCTATTAACTTTCAAGAAGATAGGCTCCTCTTTGTAGTAAGTTCATGGTAGTAAGACAGGTTAACACCTTTGTAAATTATGCACAGAGTGGCATTGTTTCTAGATCACCTATATTTGCAAAGAAGTTGTTGAGTTTAAGAGTACTCCCTTGGTGATTCTCAACTAAATTCAATTACTCATCTTGGCCTTTCCAATCTCTTAGTATAGTACTTAGGATTTTTGTTCGGTCTTAAAACCTTCTAAGATGTTCTAAGACAGATTATGATCTTTCTTTTGAATAAAGCTAAAGATGTTTGTTTCCTTGACCTCCCCTAATGGCTCACTTCAATCTTGACAAGGGTTGACCTATGTATCCAAGTTTGCAAGCAGGTGATGGCTCTAGCTAGGGTTAGCTAGAGCAATCATTGAAATACCTCTTTGATGAAATGGTCAGTATTGAAGAGTTCTTCACAATATCTAAAGTATCTTGATGCCCAACTATTAATCTTGGATAATTTCCAATCTCCTTGTAGCCCAAAACACCCTAAAATAAATTTGGGTGATTGTTTTGCCAAAGAAATTGTTTTGGTGCAAGTGAATTATTTTCTTGGATTTTCTAATGATTTTGCTCAAGCTCCTTGGTCTTGGTTTCTTTTAAGTGATAGGACTTCCCAACCTAAAACTTGACACCATAGTTGTTGGCCCCAAATCATTTGCAACCCTAATGTTGCAAGGAATCAATGGCTCTAGACTTCAAGTCTACAATATATGGTTTTTGTTCAAAACTACCCCACCTCCCACTATTATTTGATCCTCTAGGATCTTCTAGGCTTCAAAAGACTATTTTGGTCTCTTTTTTGGACTCAAAAAGCCAAATGTGCATTTAGGCGATTGCTTTGCCAAAGCAATTGATTAGTATGAGTTTTTACTCCAATTTTTGCACTCTTTTCATTATATTGTGGATTATGATTATCCTTAATAGATCCCTTTGCTAGTCCTTTGAGATATCCAAGTTTTGCAAGTAACCAATGGCCATAGGCCTCTATGTGATGGAATTCTAAGTATGCTCCTGTTTGCTTACCCAATGGTCTCTGAGAGTAGTGAATTTTTCAAGATCTTTTTTCTTTTATAGATAGATCTTGCTCCAATGATAACTTCCGAAAAGTCCTTGATATGAAATATCTCTTATGTTTGCATTTGTCACACTAGATATTATCCTAGGTGTCTAGCCCTATATGGTATGATGTGCACCCCATCTAGGAGTCATGCACACACACAAGAAGTTTTACACACATGCATGCACATATGTGCATACATATGCAAGCAAGCTTCACTCATGGATAAGGCACAAGAGCTTCCAAGAGACTCAAACTTTATTAAGAGAAATAATGAACATGAACAAGAGGTGGTACAAATAATGAGGGTTTAGCTCACTTTTATAGGTAAATTTAAGAAGTGGCCCTCTTCACACTCTAGTGTCCATCCTAGTTAATAATAGGTCCATCAGGTTCGATTTGAGAGCACAAAGATTTTGTAAAATCTATAAAGGTTAGTGTGAATCACTCATCAAGCTCAACAACTCCTCAACTTGTACAAATGTGGAGTACATTGCAAGAAATGGCTTTCAAGCATCTTTCTAAAGATGGATATTTTATATGAAAATGGACAATTTGAGAGTCAATTCTCGAATTTTTGGGTTTCCAATAGATGTTACCTTGCTTGAATGCATCCATCGTGCTTCTTGCTTTAGTTCTTCACAACTCCAACCATCTTCTCTCTTTGTCTATTCGAAAATTGCTTTGATGAGTCTCTATCTCCAACACTACACCATGAAATTTAATAGAAATTCAAACATAACTTATTTGCAAGTTTTTAAGAGCTTGAAGGATTTGAATTGTATATTAAAATTCTCTAGCTACATATCTAATTCTAATAATGATTCACCTCCAAACCTTTCAAACAAGCGGTTCAAGTACAAGTACTTTGAATTGAATCATAAACTTTTTCCAAACGTCCACAATTAAGATGGAGGTGACATGTGCATCTCTCTAGTAGAATATCCATCCAACTAGGCTCGACATAGACCACATTTCTCCATATGGACACTCCACATGCAACACATTTGTGCTAGAGTTGGTGTTTCCTCACGTCATACGAATCAGAATTCTAAACTTACATGTGTCCCAACTTTTATTAAAGGTTGGTGTTTCTCTCAAGGAATCTGAATAATCTCTCAAGGAATTTGAATTATGATTACATGTTTCTGACTTCTGATTCTCTCTCTCTCTCTCTCTCTCTCTCTCTCTCTCTCTCTCTCTCTCTCTCTCTCTCTCTAAACCCTAACCCTAAGAGAAAACCAACCCTAAACCTAAGAGACCAAAACCCTGACCCTAAGTTGAATACCAACCCTAATCCTAAAAACTAAAATCCAACCCAAATGCCTAATCTAATCTCCCAAACTAGCCTTAACCCTAAGCCAAAACCCCCAAAATCCTAAATCTCAACCCTAATCCTAACCCTAATCCTAACATGAGCCCTAACCCTAACCCTAATCCTCTCTCTCTCTCTCTCTCTCTCTCTCTCTCTCTCTCTCTCTCTCTCTCTCTCTCTCTCTCTCTCTCTCTCTCTCTCTATGGCTCCCAAGTTGGAGGAACAACTGGCCACTCTAGAGCATACCCTCTGAGAGTTGATAGGGAAACATAAGAAAGAAGGGGATTCTGGACTGGAAGGGGTTACTCGCAAAGTCGTTGCCCTCGAAGGCAAGGTAGCAGCCTTCGAGAAAGAGAACTAGTCCCTCCGGGAAGAGCTTCTTGCTATCTGCAAGCAGCACTCATGAGATCAGGAGGAATTGCAAACTAGACTTACAAATATGAGGATGAAACTCGACGACATACGTGAGGAGGGGGAGATCGCCCCACAGCTAGAGGACATACAGGCAACTATCAAGCAAGAGTGCATAGAGGTGGTTCATAGCAAGCTTGAGACCAAAAAAGATGGATGGGTTGAAGTTGTCAAAAGAAAACATTCAACAGGAGGTGAAGAAGAACAACCAGCACGAGGAGATCCACATAGTACACACCACCATTAAGGAGGAGCGGATGCGATAAGCTCGCAGGCTCAATGTCCGCATCTTTGGCCTCACAGAGATAAGACGGATCACCAGAACAAGATGGGCATCACTTGCACACCCTGCTTGGATACCGCGCAGAGGAGTCTCTCCCTTTCACCAAAGCCTGGAGAGCAAGGTGGGATGCCACACGAAGCAGAGCACTTATCCTTCGGTTCTTTGATGAGACCAGGAGGAGAGATTTCCTCAGACGACGGGTGGTACTATGCACTACACCGGGCATCCCGATCTATTTGGATGACGACCTCACATGGATGCAAGTAGAGCATAGACGTGCATGCATGCCATGTGTCCTCCAAGCCAGATGAGAGGGACATCATGCCCTATACAGAGATGAATGCATCATCATCGACGGACGACCCATTGACTAGGGATTCGCGGCCTATGAGACAGCACACCAGGAGGTGCGGTGCGCATTGCAGTCTGGAACTACAATGGATCTTTGTGGACACATCCAGGGCGCCTCGAGGAGGTGATGAAGGGTAGGGACATGATCTTCTTGACAAAGACACACAACAGCCTAGGGAGGAGCCTACTGACGATTGAGGGCTATAAGTGGGAGTCAGTTCACTGCCAACAGATGCGACAATAGACTACAAGAGGATCAGGAGTATCGTGCTCTATAGACTCCAGCGAGCAGAGGAGAGAGCATCGTACTTTGTCGTCTGCTATATTGCGCCCATCGGATCGCGCTTCACACATACCCCCAAGCAGCCCTCAGAGGGAGACGGACCAAACACTCCATCACCATATGACTGCCTTAGTGACACCATTACGGAGTACACTAGCATGGGTGAAGTCTTCCTTGTAGGAGACTTCAACGCCCACACTCAGAGCCATATGTGTGATATCTACGACTTTGATGACCCTGAGATGCTCCGCACTATGGAGGACGTGTCTACACTCAGAGCCTTAGCCGACACTGCCACACTCACCTCATACGGCCGATACCTACTCCAGATGGGAGTAGCACACCGTCTCATTATCTATAATGGGATAGCGACTTGGCCCACCTCAGGTGGCCTCTCCTGCATCCCACCTATGACACCGAAGGGAGGCAGTGTGGTAGAGTACATTATCAGACCCCGGGAGGGGACACATCTCATGACCTCATTCACCATCCCACCCATGCCGATTGGAGTTGATCACACATACCTCGCCCTATCATATGAAGCTCACCATGCATACCCCATCCCACCGCCATACCACCACATGCTTTAGACATGAGCTAGCACACATCTATAGCTCACATGTTCGAGAGGGCATCTACTCCCTTGATCCCTCCGCCCCATTGGAAACCCTCACTGCCCACTCCTCGATCCTCCACACATCAGCTACCCTCAACTTCCCACACACCACACAGCAACGCACATTTGACACGGTTGGGGCATACACCCGAGAATAGATGGTACAATGAGTGCACATAGCAATACCGACGCCTTAGAGCACATAGTATCTTGGGATCCATCATGGAGAGGGAGGTACAACAACAGATGCGAGATCTCACACGCCAGAAGCGATGATCTTTTGAGGAGCGACAGGAGGCAGAGTTGTTTGACTTACTCATGAGTAGGGATTGTGTCACCTTGTGGAGGGCCCTATGTGAGACGCCCACCTACACCCATAGCAGATCCTCATACTTGGCACACCTACGCCTGGAGGTTATATGATGTTCCAGGACAGCCCAGATTGCTGATCCCCCCACACCACATCTAGTGATATCCACCCTATTCACGGCAGGCATGGTGCGACACGCCATCTATTGGTTGGAGCATGGCCGCTCAGCAGACCACCCGAGACTACAGGGCGAGCACTTTATATACGTAGTTGATGTAGTTCCCCACCTGATCGTCCACCTTTTCAATCGTGCTTTGGTTGAGGGGTTACCTGACTCGTGGACTATGCATACCATTGCACCTATCCACAAGTCTGGCGATATGATGGACTCGAGGACCTACAGGACTATTATGATAGGCCATATCCTTGCCAAGATCTATGAGACAGTACTGAGGCAAAGCTTAGTACACATGTTGAGGCAGCTCGGATCAGAGCAGCCAACTAGGCTGGCTTCCTTCGCACTTTCTCCACCATCGATCACATCTTCATGCTTCATTACGTGATCGAGAGCGCGAAGGCGATGAAGCAGAGACTCTACCGCTGTTTTGTGGATTTTCACAAAGCCTTCGACATGGTCCCTCGAGAGAGACTACAACAAAGACTCCAAGAGTTACAACTACCATCAGACATGCTATGCACCATCCATGCTTTATACGCATGAGTCACAGGTAGGGTACGTTGCCCAGGCGGCCTATAAGACAACCTTGTTAGAACCATTTGTGTGAAACAAGGTTTCCCTCTCTCAGCCACTCTCTTCGGTCTCTACATTGATGAGATCATGGAGTATATACAGTGAGCAAGAGGGCTAGGAGGAGACCTCGGAGGTACGTCAATACACATACTATCATATGCTGATGACATTGTCTTGCTTTCAGAGTCACGGGAGGGACTGCAGTCATATTTACAGGTGCTCGATACCTTCTGCATGGAGAGAGGACTCACAGTGAACCTTGGTAAGACCAAGGTCATGATCTTCCACACCTCCAGTACAGTACGTCGTTGAGCCTCTTTCACTAAAGCTGGAGGATAGATAGAGGTAATGGACTCCTACATCTACTTAGGTGTCACCTTCTCGGGTAGCACAAGTGTGTTCTCCATGGCACATGCAACGAGAGACAGATTGATGTGAGGCTATGCGGCACTGGCTGGATTGGAAAGACGTTTTCAGGCACATTTCCAGGAGCCCCAGACTAAGAGGTGGCTATTTGATACTCTAGTGACACCCCCACTGATGTATGCAACCGCAGTATGGGCACCATGCATTACGGAGACAATTTGGACGCGGATTGAGAGGCCCTAGGTGACCATGATCTCATGCTTGCTCCCCACAAGCCCTCGGTTCCACATGGCATTATATAGGCTAAGCTTGGTACACCACCGATGCTGGTGGAGGCCGTCTTTCAACGAGTGATCTTTATCTTGAGAGTCAGGGAGCTCCCCACCAGTCGACTCACCAGGATTACATTTGAGAGCTCTAGACATTTGGGAGAGACGGGGCATGAGAGAGTATGGTATGCACAGAACTACCAATGGTTGGCAGACCATGGCATGAGCATTACCAACCTCCCCTTGTTTAGTACGACCTCTCTTCCCCCTACATTACCCTCTCTCATTCGAAAAGGAACAAAATCATCCGTCAAGATCTACTACAGATACATGTTAGGGAGACATGGATAGCACCATGGGAGCCTCTTCCCACAAAGGCAACACGACAGAGAGCACTTCCTGACAATGACAATGGATGGTTTCATTCAAAGACCACGATACATGGATACATACATGGCACCAGCAAAGAGAGTGGCCATTGGGCAGCTTAGAGTATCATCACACTAGCTCGAGATTGAGGTTGGGCGAGCGACACACACTCCCAAGAACGAGAGATTATGCAGGATGTGTCGAGAGGAGGTGGAGGACAAGGAGCACTACACATGTAGATGCCAGTCAAATGAGGATATCAGAGACCGCTACCCACAGCTCTTCAGGGGGCCCAAAGAGATCAAGACTTTACTATTGGCGACGAAGGACCAACACCCTCTAGGTCGTTTCCTAATAGAGCTCCAATGTCGTCGTGCCTCACTTCTCCTCCAACAGATGGAGATAGAGATACACCCGACCCCCCAGACTCATATTATAGGTTTTTTCAAACCCACAGCTGCCACGGAGCCCAGCTCGATGCACGGTGTCACATTACCGTGAGTAGAGGAGCTTAGACGACAGCGCCGACGACTGAGACCACGTCGAAGAGCCCATCCCCACCAGAGAGATTCTGGCGATTCATGCACGCCGTGACATGGAGATATGAAGACGTCAACAATGCACCCCTATCAATTTCGACATGCAGAGCATTCTGAAGCTCGCCACGATGTCTTAACCATCAATGGATTATATCCTACATCCACTCCAAGCATCTAGAGGGCTATGACTCCACCCACCTTCCCCTCCCTATGCATATCATATTTGTATCTCACCTGCTCAGCATATAGAGACCATACCCATAGCACCCCACACCCTCGACGCCAACTATTACCCACCCCTTTTATACGTTATTTTGTACTCACAATTTATTTTCCTTTTGGTATATGTTTTGTCTCATAGGTCGATTTTGGCCTCGAGGTTAAAAAGTGTTTCATTCTTTCTCTGTCTCTCGTCTACTACCCGAATGACTTAGGTTTTTATTATGGGATCTAGAAATTGTGATACTAAGATGTTCCAAGTTTTATTATGTTGGTCGTTTCTTAGGCTTTTTTGAAATAAGGTGGGCGTCGTAAAAACATATGTTTCCACGACATACGTCTAAAATATTTTTCCTTATATATAAAGGTTTCCACGTCATACGTCTAAAATATTTTTCTCTGTATATATAACCGTGTCAATTAGACCTTTCAATAGTTACCATTTCAGACATAATTGGCCTCATTTGGAAGGAAGAACGTTAATAAATGAGAACTGTTAGCATCTCTGACCACATGCACCTCATAAACCAAAAATCTACAAAATTGCTAATCGATAGTTAGCACACTCCCATTCATAATCTTGACAAGTGAACCATTCATAATCTTGACAAGTGTGTGTTTTAAGCGTGTGCATTTCAAAGATTTAGACTGTTTTTAAGTGTGTGTTGCGACTTGCATCTGACTACCTAATTTCAATTCCCATTCTCTGTCGTGGCCTGTAAATCACACTTCACAATTTGGAATTGAAAATAAATTAGACATTCGGACAAAAGGAGATTAGGCTTCGGCCGAACTTCCCCTTCAAAAAAATAATAATAAATAAATTTCTTTTTTATTTATTAATCTTACTTTTAAAGTATCGTAAGACACTATACAGTACAACATCACATCTACAGTCTAACATTACATCCACAGCATATTATGTCTTTTACAGACAGCAACTGATAAAAAACGCTCTTTTCATTTTAGCATTCCTATTTTAACTGGCAAATCTAAGCCCTTTCAATGAAAGAACCCAATTTCGATTGCTGTCAGTGAAGATGCATGTCATGTGAACTACGTTCCACGTTTTCCTTTCTTGATTCTAGTAAACACTTGCTGACGCTCCCAAACATGCAACTTGATCAGCAGGTGAACACTGCTCATCATATAGAAGGAAGAAGATGATAACCAGAGTGCAGCTCTTACAGACTGGTCTCTTAAGATTGGCACCCTTTTTTGGACCCTACCAATAATTTACAGACATTTATCTTTTCATGTTAGCATGCTATTCTGAGTGGCATCACTAAAGATTGATTCAATCTAACAGACAATTATTGCTATATAGAGGACATTTACTGAATAAAGTTCATAGACAAGTTTCGCAGGAATCCAGAAAAGTTAGGGAAATTCAGCATCAACGTCCAAATCATCAACTTCATATTTTCACCCTAGAAAAAACATTGAAATAACTAGACCTTAAATCCCGCTGCAAAATCAATACCAATAAAACAAGAATTGAACTTCAAGCTTGACGTACTCGTGATACAACATAACCACCATTCTGCAATTATATCGCATGATAACCACCATTGCATAACATAACCATCATTCTGCAATTATATTGCATGATAACACAACAATTGGCCCCAAACTGCAATTATATCGCATGATAATCAAAGAGCTTGTCAAAAAACGCCGAATCAGGATAACCATTTTTATTATGTATGACCTGAACGAAGGAAAGGGATATTCGTCTATCCAGCCCATGAGTTTCTTCAATATGACTAGCACAATACAGAAATCTCAGTATGATGAAACCACATTTCTCAAGCCAAATATAATTACCATTGGTTACGGGAACTATAATTTCCTGAATCTTATTCTATGATAATAAAATGAAAACTACGAACTATGTAGAAGCTCGTGACGTATGCGTCATCATCCATTTCAAACTCCAAAGGATCACGTCTAGGAATCTCTTACTTCCCCGAAAAATTCATGTAGCATAAAATTATTTAAAGACTATTAATTAGGCACTGATAATAGAATCACACATCCTCCTGTCAAAGTTCACACACATACTGATAATAGAGATCAGATTCAAGGAAATGGAAGTCAATACGTGCACCTCAAGGATAATAAAGAAGCATCTCAAGGAAAAACCATCTTTAAGATATTGATGGTTGCGGAAAAAAATACATAAGAGCATAGGCAAAAAAAGATCAATTATTATTTCAGAGAAAACAGCTAGATAAAGCCTGACACATCAGGAAACGATACGTTAAAACTAGAGAGCTCACTTACTGAAGCGAAATTCAAATCCGACCGTAACTATCAAAGAATGGGAATCTCTGTGGGACTTAAGATAAGAGATTACAACCCCTGCGGGAGGGAACTAAAATCATAGAGACCGTGTTCAAAACCAAAAGATCAAAGAAAGCGTTAACCATGATTACCAAGCCACAAGATGCTTATGAGCCGAGAATCAAGAGCTTAGAGTAGACAGAGATAATATAAGATAACCTAAAACACAGCGTATATCTCACTTCTTGGTCCTCTTCTGGTACTGATCTTTGATCCATTGGATACCTGAACTCGTTCCGGACTTCAACTTCTTCGCGCTTGTGGATGCGACACCCTTGGCCTTATCAACTCCCGTGCTAGCGACCGTCTTTACTTTTCCTGCGAATTTCTGTTTCTGTGTAGGCTCCTGCTTCTCCTTGGAAACGTCTTCGGGGAGAGGATCTTTATCAGAGCCCCATTGATCGACCCAGCCAAGACCATCTTTGCTCTCGAAGGGTGTCGCCATGGAGATTGAGGAATGTCAGATTGCAATGAAATAACAGAATGAAGAGCACAGGGATAGAAATCGGGATCGAATGACAAGAAGAAAGCTGAGCAGCAAAGAGATGGGAATCCGGATCCGAGAGCGAGGGGAGAGAAAGAAAAGGAGGGAACGGACAGAGAAAGAAACTAGCAGAGATGGCGAAGATGGAGAATCAGAAGACTTGTCCCAGACGAACTCTTTTGTTGCCGTATTCTGTAGACGTAACAGCACGTTGTTTTGCTAAGCTGGCAAGTTGGAGTTGGAACTTGGAACGTTTGTTGAACTTCTCCAACAATGATGCGTTTTTTTTTTTTTTTTTTTTTTTCGTTTTATTTCATTTGAAAATTCAAATGATATATTTATATTCACATTTTAATGCCGACACTTGGGCTGGTTTCACATAAGGACAAATGGAACATCAAGAAAAACAACGATGTTTCAGACATGAGGGGGTGGAATGAACGTGATATGTTTTATGTCTCCTGCTTATGCCAATCCATTAGGTGTGTTTCACACATGGCGGAGTCTCCTCTTGATGGAAGATATTTGCCAATCATGTGCTACCAAATGGAAGCAATATCAAGTTTTGATTCACATCAACCTAGAAGCTATGTGGTAAAGCCTGACGTTTGACCATACACCTCGCCATCTCCATGAGACATATGTTCTTTCTTTCACCAACTTCATTTTGTTGAGGTGTATACGACACTGTGCACTGATGTTTTATCCCACGTTCAACTAAAAAAAATGCATTAAAATTAGAAGACATGTACCCCCCCCCCCCGATCAGAACGGAGGGTGCCCAATTTACATACTGACATATTTTCAATAAAAATCAGAAATTGTTTGTAGCACATAAACACTTCAGACTTTGCTTTCAATGGATACGGCCATGCATGCTTGGAGAAATCATCAATAAAAGTCACTAAGTAAAGGTAGTTCCCAAAAGAAGGTGTCTAGATGCCTAGGACCATAGACATGACTCTGAACAAGATGCAATTTTTTAGTAGCTGGAACTAAACCATCTTTTGGGAAGGACGAATGCTGCACTTTTTCAGGTGTAACAAACTAGCATAATTTAGATGACCAAAGCATGCATGCCAAAGCTTTGCATCTAACATAGCCTAAGAATCTTGAACTGCAAATGCTAAATCATTCATAGATTTTGCATAATTTATGAGCTTTTACAGCCCATGACATAAAATATCAAAAGCAATAATAACATCACCATTTGAAATATTATGAACTATACATCTGTCATCAGCAAATTTGACAACCAAGCCAATCTTTGGCTAATGCTAAAACTAACAACTAATTTTCTTGATCCTTGGCACATATAATTCATTTGACAATATGAAAGAACTACCATTTGTCAAACATTGGTCTACAAAGGTCACTCCATGTGTGTGTGGGACAAGGGCCAGCCATAACCAAGTGCCCAAGCTCAGGGGATAGCCTAAGGTATTCAATGGTAATGTGGATGAGTGTTGCATGATGTCATCAAAGGGGATAGCCTAAGGTATTCAATGGTAATGGGGATGAGTGTTGCATGATCATCTCAACTTGAGTGTCATCAAGTTGAGATGATCTTTCTGGGTTTAATTAAGGAATTGACAATTCAAGCTTGCTTACTGCTTTTAACTCCTCAAAAGGTGGCTCAATTCCTTCTATTTCCTTCCATCTATCTTCTTGGACTCTTGCCCATAAGTCTCTAGGCCATTCCACATCTACTTCAGGGATTATGGATCCTTCTTCTTTACTTTCATGGCATTTTTCTTCATGGTTCTCATTTTCCTTTCCTTCCCTAGGATGAGTAGGTGCTACACATTCCAGAAATTCTTTTTTGGGAATCCTTCTGATGAGTAGTTGCTGAACAAGTTTTTCTAAAGTTTGTTGAGCCACTACAATTAACTTCTTACCTATTTCCAATCTCTCTTTCTCTAAGTCGCCTCTTGGGTATTCTCTTTCGTGTTGCTCGATGGAGGGGCCTACCTTTATTCATGCTTGATATGCTTTAATCCACATGGCTAAATCTTCTGGCACTGGATTGGCTAAAACTGATCCTGCCTCTTGTCTTTGATGTTTCTCTGTTTCCTTGTTAGGTTTTCCTTTAGGCTCTTGTTCCTCATCTTGGCTTTGCTTGTTGTTCTCGTTCTCTAACTTTTGTTGCGATCTCTTGTGTTTATCTTTTCTCTACGAGTCTTCCATATTTGGGTTCGTTTAGACTTTCTTTGGATTTATCCGGGGTCTCTCTTGCTTTTGCTCTAGTTATCGCTTTCAATGGCATAGTGTATTCCTTATCACTCCCTGATGACTCTACCACTTCTATAACATTTATTTGTGCAGTGGAATTGATTTTATTGGGATTTTTAGGAAAATCCCTAAAAAGGTGTTCCTTACCACAATCAATGCAGTAGCCTTCCCAAACTTTCTAATGTAGGGGTGGATTGGGTAATGTGCACTCCCTGATAAAGTGATCACCTCTGCATCTATAACATGTAGTCTACTCATTGGCCTTGGAGGTACTGATGCTCTAGGAGCAGTGTACATTAGTGACACATAGTCTTGATCATATCTGAGAGAACTGTAGTCTTGATCATAGTCTTGATCCTCTAGGGGCAGGTAGTCTACTCATTGGCCTTGGAGGTACTGATGCTCTAGGAGCAGTGTACATTAGTGACACATAGTCTTGATCATATCTGAGAGAACTATCATAATGATTAGATCCATATGTATATGGTTCATAGGATTGTCCATACTCAACCATAGTACTTTCATAGGTGGAATAACTTCCCTAACTAAGGTCATAAGATTGATGATAAGTCTCAGTACTAGTCAATGGGGTGGCTGGTACTATTGCTCGATTCTCTTCAATTTGAGCAATTTTCACTGGGACAACATTTTGTGGGTGAGGTGGTTGTTGTCCTAGCCCCGGTTGAGGTTGATTGTATCCATGATACGCATAAGGCCTTGTTCCAGGTGCTTGTTATTGGAAAGGAGGGTATCTATAGGCTTCTCCTCCTTGATCTCTCGGGGGTATCCATAAGGCCTAAATGGTGGTTGTGTAGGTCTTGGTTGTCGATTGTAGGGACGATTCTCCGTACTATGATTTGTGTACCTTTGATCTATGCTATAGTAATAAGTTGGGCCTTGGATGGGTGGTTTGTTGTAGGCATATGGAGGCAGTGGGACTACTCCCCTATTGCACATGCGAGAAGGATGATCTCCTCCATAGTGAACACATCTCCTGAACATAGGCACTCTCATGGGAGGGTTGGGATAATTCCTTTGTCCTTGAACATTCACCTTCTTAGCCACTAAATCGGCTATCTCTTCTACATTGTTCCTGGGATTTGAAGTACTGCTAGCACTATCCTCACTCCTAACATTTCCTTGAGGTATTTTTAAGTCTTCCGCCAGATTGTCTTCTAGATCAATGCAATCTTTCATAAACTCATTTAAGTTTTGGAATCTCTTCACATATACTAAGGATCTCAAGGACCCATTTACCAATCCTTCTAGAAATAATGAGATCATTTTATGTTGGGCGGGTCTCTCTTCCACAGGGCATCTATCCACATATTGCTTGAATCGTCTTGCAGCTTACTTCACTGATTCCGTAGGCGACTGCTTGAAACTATGGATTAATGATGAAGAGTTGTTTTTTATTCCAGTCTTAGTGAATTCCTCAATCAATTCCTGATATACTTGTTCCATGTTTTGAAAATTATTGGGCGCTAATGGCTAGAACCATGCTAAGGCCGTTTTTGTGAGGGTTAGGCCAAATGATTCATACTGGACCAAGAAGTCTTCTACTTGTTTAGCTCTCACCACTTGCTTGAATTCAGCAATGTGGTTGTATGGCTCGCCAGAACCATCATAGTGGCTTCTCATGCATTTGGAAACTTGATTTGGTCTTAATCTTCTTCCAGGTTCAGGCGGTCTTGGCATTACAGGGAAAACTGGACATCATAAAGGTATACCTACATCTCTTCCTATTGGTGGTGTCTCAGGAATAGGGATCCTATTTCTTGGTTCTGCATTTGCAGGAGGTCAATAGTTGGGGTTAACACCTAGTGTAGCAAACTGGACTTGAGGTCTAACAGGAATGCTCTATTGTTCTGTCTGACCTGAATGCTGATAAGATGAATTTTGGTAAGTTCCTTGGGGATTTTGAGAAGTAGTGGCTTGATCCCTAGGCGGGAATACAGAAATGTTCTCATATCTTAGCCTAGCTCTCTTCAATTCAGTCATGAGCCAATATCTTCTCTGATTCTTGTCTAAGTAAGTAATGTGAGCAGGGTTTTTAGGATCTTGTAACTCATAGATGGTGGTTGAGTTTGTCACTTCTTCCCATAACAAAGAGTTGGTTTTAAGCAAATGATCCATTCCGTTTACCATGTAGACATTCATTAAGGAGTTGTACTGGGGAATTAAGTCTCCTCTCCAGACCCTAATTACAAACGAAATTTCCTCTAGGGGTTAACACATGTTCTTCTTGTCCCCCTTCATTAGGGTTTTGGGCATTATCTTCTTCCCTTTGCTCACTAATGCTCTTTGGATGCTCTGTGACTGCATACATAATCCCACTTTTATCCATATAGAATCCTCCCACGTACTTGAATGCTGATCTAGGCACTATGTCAGTATCCCTGGCTTTCTTCAACCTTGCCACTGATCTATTCAATCCATCTATGTAGATGGGTAGGTCATGTTGATTGGTGTTCACATATTCTAAGGAGGCTCTGTACTCTCCCTCAATGATAGACATTAGGCCTGTTATGGGTATAGAGTTATGCATGTCTTCAGAGGTCATAATGGTTTCTTCTTCAAACTCATTTGAGGTCTCGGAATAATGTGAATGAATACTAGGCTCAGCTACACTTCCTACATATGATACCACGCTCCTTCGGCTTCCTAGGACTCTTCCCAATCTCAAGTTCATTCAATAATGGCTCTATTTGAGTCTGGACCGACCTTGGCTCCAAAACTCTCTCCAAAATTTATAGATATATATGTATTTTTTTAATTTGGAGTCTCCTTGATGAGGTATCACTTAAATTCACTGGCACGATGCACGATACTTGCTGTTCAGACGACAGTCGATACCTAGCTTACATGATATCTGACCTCCATGTTACATGATATGAAACACTAGATTAGACAATATTTGTGATCCACATGACACCTACATTTGGCGACACTCGATACTTGGCTTATTGCCGACACACGATACCTCTGATTAACGATATATGATACTTGCACTGTCACGATACTCGACACTTGATGGAAACGACAGACGACACTTGGGTGTCGCGATACTCGATATCTAAGCAGTCACGACACACGACACTTGATATCTAAGCGATCACGACACACAACACTTGGGTGTCGCGATACTCGATATCTAAGCGGTCACGACACATGACACTCGATTTCTAAGTGGTCATGACACACTACACTTGGGTGTCGCAATACTCGATATCTAAGCGATCACGACACACGACACTCGGGTGTCACGATACTCGACCCAATGTCACACGACACCTAGATATCACAACACTTGGGGAGTGAAAGGTATCCGCAATACACAATACCTACCAAATATCGCGACACATGGGAATTCAAGTATCACGATACTTGAACTCAACCAGTAATGACATTTGGATTTTTTTACACATAAGCAATTATTTTAAAAAAACAATTTAATGTATGTGCTCTTAGTGCCTCCTTCCCCTTCTCTAAGTGCTTGTATCACAAAAAACCTCACTCAAACCCATGATGCCTCACTCATGATACCGGCCGTAGGTCGTCTCACGTTTTCTCCTAATTCAAATTCAACTTTTGGAGCAATAACTTGGTCAACTGACCTTCACAATGCTGCCCTCAAGCTAACTTCAACCAACACTTGCTCTTTCTAGCTCCAAAAGCCACAATCTCTCTCCCGCAACACCTATTGTCAGTGCTCTCTCTCGACACTTGCTAGGAAACAAGTGATCTCAAAATGGCTCTTTTTGGTTTCTAAGCCTCTGAAATGAACAAAGGCTGAAAGATGTTGAAAGGAAAAAAAAAACTTGGGATTTGAACCTACCTACCTATCCTAACTCTCTTCTTGTCTACTACCTACTCTAACTTTCGTGGGAGCTTGCATAAATTGACTTTCAAGTCCAATAGTGTAGCTTAGATCAGACCTTGTAATTATGAGATATATCTGACTACCCACAATTTTCTTGTACATAGTAGCATTTTCCAATGCTTCATCTGATGTAGTATCCAACTTCAAATTCTGATCTAATGGCATAGAAATTGGCTTACAATCAGCTATACCATACTTTGTAGCATAATCAAGGCATATTGCCTTTGTGACATCCATATACATCTTTCTGTATGTTTATAAACTCGATGCCTAAGAAGTAGCGCAACACACCAAGATCTTTCATATCAAACTCCTGCATAAGGAGTTTCTTTACCTCTTTAATGCTTGATTCATTGTCACCTCCTACAATCAAGTCATCAACATAAATAGCTACAATCCTAATGCCATCATCACCCTTCCTTACATATAGTGAATGATTTGCATCACACATAGAAAACTCAATGGTAGTTAAGCAGTCAACAATCCTTGCATGCCAATCATGAGGGGCTTGTTTAAGCCCATACAAAGCCTTTTGTAACTTGCAAACATATTCTAGGTGCTTTGAATCTTCATATCCTTGCGGTTGGTCCATGTATACTTCTTCCTATAACTCACCATGTAGGAAAGCATTCTTCACATCCATATGATGCAAAGTCCATCCTTTTGCTGTAGATGATGCAACAAGTGCTCTAACAGTATACATTTTAGCTATTGGGATGAACGTTTCCTCATAATCAATGCCATATACCAACCGTGCTTTATACTTGTTTATGCTACCATTAGCATTGTGCTTTACCTTGTAAACCCACTTGTAGCCTATGGGTTTCTTTCCTTGCAGCAATGGAATGAACTTCCATGTTTTATTTCCATTACGTGCAACCATCTCCTCATCCATAGATTTTTCCCAATGTGCATTTCAAATTGCATCTTCAAAACAAGAAGGTTTAGCATCTTGTATTATCTTGGTCATGTAGGCACAACGACGAGCCATATAACTGTCATACGTCAATTGTTGCATTGAATTCTGCATCCTCCCAGATCTTCTTAGTCCTTGGTCACTTCTCCTTGTATCATCTGCATGTGCCTTTCTAACTCCTAGAGTCTTCACAGAGGGCAATCCAAGTTCCTCATCAAGGCTCTTTTCTGAACCGCTTGAACCTCCATCAATGTCTTCAAAACTTGTAGATGTTTACTACCAGCAGAAAGTTTTTCTTTACCTTTCTTTGGTGTAGTTGATGAATTTTCTAGATTGATATTTCCAAGTAATCTCCCACTCCATGGATTTGAGTTGGAACTATTGCTTGGTGATGCATTTGGTCCACTCAAAACTTGCAATTCTGCACTTGATTTTTCAACATTTTCTTTGTCATTTGGTTCAAGATTAAGTCCATCTTTGGCATCTTCATAGAAGCTTGACATTGCATCAAACACCACATCTCTGCTTACCTTCACCTGTCATGTGAGTGGGTTATAACATTTATATCCATTTTTGCTCGAGGGAGTACCCAATGAAGATACATTTTTCAGCCTTTGGATCAAGCTTCATCCTCAACTCATCTGGAACATGTACATATGCAATACAAGAGAATACTTTCATATGTGATAAGTTTGACTTTTTACCTATAAACTTTTCTTCAGGTGTAACTTGATGTACAACAACAGTTGGGGTTCTGTTCATGATGTATACAGTAGTATGCATAGCTTCTGCCCAATAACAATGAGGCATACTCTTCTCAGCCATCAAAGATCTTGCGATTTTGTAATTATGTCTATTTTTGTGTTCAACAATGCCATTTTGTGATGGTGTGTACCTGCATGAAAACTCGAGTCGAATTCCATGACTTTTAAGAAAGTTGCTAAACTCATTTGACATGTATTCACCTCCTCTATCAGACCATAATATCTAAATATGCTTTCCTATCTACTTTTCCACCATAACCTTAAAATTCTAAAAGTGAGTGAACACCTCACTCTTCTCTTTCATGAAATATACCCATACTTTTCGTGTATGGGGGTCATGGAACCACCCATAGAAGTGGTCTTTGCAGGACCCCCAAACATCTGTATGTACAATTTCTAGTACATTCTCACTAACATGTATGTCATGCAAAAATGATGCTCTTGATTGTTTACCAAATCGACATGTTGCACATACCTTTTGCATCTCAGCAGCCTTGAAATTCGGTAGTTCATTGACAATCTCATTTGATTGCATCGATTTCAGCCTCTGCAAATTTGCATGTCCTATTCTTTTATGCCAGATCTCTATATTAGCAATAACTCCTACACCTTTTGCAAACATGGCTACATTCATTTCAGGGATTTTCACATTTAAGGTGAACATCCTACCCACTTTGTTTCCTTTGCCAATCAATCTTCCATTCTGTTTGTACTCTTCCACATATAGAACATCAACATTGAACCTGACTTGTAGTCCTTGGTCAACCATTTTTCCAAAAAAAACTAGATTCTTTGTTATATTTGGAATATGTAGCACATCAGCAAGATGTTTTACCTTCCCGTCCTCCATAGACAATGCTATGTTTCCTGTATGTTCGATAGGGTGTTGTGTCATCACCTGTTTCAACATATCCGAGAACTGGCAATTTTTCCAAACTACTAGACCATTCCGCATGATTGGTCATGTGATGTGAAGCACCTAAATCAACATACTAGACATTATCATTCGATTTTGAAACATCAGCAAACATTTTATTCATCATATGATGTTGAACCATAAACTACTTCTCAAAATCATCTGCACTTGTGGATGCATAGTTGTTTTGTTGCCTTCTATTATTTTGATTCTTCAACATGCAATCATATTCAAAATGTCCACGTTTACCACAATTCCAACATCCTTTACTATCATTATCTGAATCATTTCTTTTGAAATTTCTACGACCTCTTTGGCTCCGCTTGTCTCGAAACTGTCCTCTACCTCCTGCATGGTTCTGATGTTGACCTTGGTCTTGGTTATTGTTTCCTCTTCTAGGTTCAAAGCCCATACTTGTGCCTCTTCCTCTGGTAGAGTAGAATACTGCTCAGAATTAGGTTTTCCTTGGGATTTTGAGTCCTCACCAAGATTCTTTTCTTCAATAATCCACATGGATACTAGATCATAAAAATTTGAAATATTTTCCCTATCCTGTATAAAAGCTCTTAATTGCTTATATGCAACTCCTAAACCATGAAGTCACACTTCCACTTATCATCATCTACATTCATGCCAATATATGTAAGTGACTCACATACACTTTTGATTTTCAGGGTATAGTCACTTACCGACATGCAGTTTTCTCCAGTGTATGCAGCTTGTTCTTGAGTTGTAATTTTCATGCCTTTGTATTGGTCTCATACAATGTGACCAAATTGTTCCAAGCCTCTTTTGGAGTCTTGGCATCCTATATGTGCCTAACCATGCTATCCTGTATGATAGCAGATAGCCAATACATTACCTTTCATGCTCCTTGATTCCATTAGTCATATGCTCTTACTTGCATGTAGTCTGATTCCTCTCTAGTAACTGTAGAACATATCTGTTCTCTCCTTTGATGTACTTCCAATAGCCTTTTCCCATCAAGAAATTCGTCATTCTGAATCTCCAAGCATGGAAGTTGTTCTTCTCTAGCTTATCGCTCATAAATTGACTCATTCCATCTGGATTTGCCATTTCTGCAGCAATTCACAACATTGCAAAAACACTACAAGCAATACTTATGCTTGAACACTACCACAGTTTGACGTGATAGTTTGATCTCAAAAAAACATAGTTTTTGTGTATCAACAATACACACAATCACTTGAAATTCTCGATCTGGAATATATGAGTGTTGCCGAATAGGACGCAAGTTGTAGTTTTCCAAATTGACTTGTTTTTTTATGGGCGCCACATTACGGGCTTGAATAAGAGGTCGAGATGGCTCCGAAACTGAAATCTGACAAAAAAAAGTGATCCTAAAGGGACAACTCTCGAAACTATTTTGACACCTACCTTCATGCTAATTTTCATAGCAATTTGAGGTCGTTTGTGAATCGCGCTTTCTCCATGCCTTCTCGCGTACTCTTCACGTTGGCCTTCTCCAAGAGCTCTCTACAACCACACTGGCTCTTATACCATGTCACGAGGAAGGAGATAAGGAAGAGAGCTCACACACATACTCTCATAATCAAAGAGGAGCACACATAGAGATTGAGGCAAGGAAGAATGATCTTCTTCTTCTTCTTCTTCTTCTATTACCTAAAAGGAATGTACAAGAATGGCCTAAAACAACAATACAACAAGTGAAATATATAAAGAACAGTACATAAGGAAAATCCTAATGTCCACGAATGAGTGAGCTGGCAAGAACAAATGTGCCATCACTCTCCGTAGATAAATCTAGTAAAGCTCAATGAAGTATCCATGACATATACTAGTGTGACCACTATACATGTCAGAGAAATGAAAAAGTGATATGTTTCATCCTAGATCATCACATGTTGAGCTTCATATCTCAAAATTTGTTTGGAACAATCTTCATAACTTCTTTCTTTGGCACTAGATCCTATGTGTGATTATCTTTGAGATCTTTGATCTCTTTGTTCATAGCTTTCCTCCATTCCTTTTGTGTGCAAGCTTCTTCATATGTTTCTAGCTCTTTGTCTTTAATGACCTGCATCATGTATGCAAAAAATGTTTTGCCATGAAACTATCATAACTCAACCTTTGATTTGGATACCTTGTCCTTGAAGATATTCTTGCATTGCCTTTAGAAATTTCTTCTTCAACCTATTGAGCTTTACCTTCGGAGTGATCACCTCTTCATATTCTTCTTCACTTGCATCTATCTCATTGTTTTGAGTAGCACTTGCTTCTTCAACTCTATTATAAGCTGAATTTGGAGACAAAGAATGACTTCCAAGACATCCCCTCCATGTTGAACATTCTTCCTTTGATGTAGATGCCTCTAGACCTAAACTTTTTGTGCTCAATTGCTAAAATTATCTTTGATTAGTTCTTGCATAATCATCATAATCTTTTTCAAGAACCTTTTCCTTTCCTTTATCTTCATATCATGGTCTTAGTTCATCAAAGACCACATCTCATGAGACTCTTCCTTTTTTTTAGGGTTATAACACTTATCTCCTTCTTTCTCCATCGAGGAGCCGATGAAAATGCATTTGTATGACATTGGTTCCATTTTTACTCCAACTTCTTGTGAATGTGAACAAAGAAAACACATCCAAAAACTTTGATGGGTGTAAGATCAGGTTTCTTACTAGAATATACCTCCTCTAGTGTCAAGTTATGTATTTCGAATGTTGTGCACCTATTCATTAAGTAAGTGGTGGTTGTGGTTGCTTAAACCAAATAGTATAATGGTACCTACATCTCATTAATCATGCAACTTGCAATGATTTGCCTATTTTTCCTCTCAGCTACTTCATTTTGTTGAGGCTTATACCTACAAGTGAACTGACTTTTGATCCCGTTATCTTGTGGAAAATCTATAAATTATTTGGAGAAGTATTCCCCTCCACCATCAAACCTTAAGGTTTTGATAGGTCTTCTTCTTTCTTTTTCAACTTGAGTTTTCAATCCCTTGAATATAGAAAACACACCTAATTTTTTCTTCATACAAAACAACCATACCTTTCTTGAGTGATCATCATTGAAGATGACAAAAAACCATTACAACCATTGAAGACTCTTGGGTAGGTCTCCATACATCTGTATGTATCAAGTCCAAGAAATTTGGGGCCACATAATTGCTCCTCTTGAATGGTTGCCTCATTTTTTTTTTAATTGACAAGCTTCACATAAATCATGTTGTCCAATGCTATTAAATTTTGGAAGACCTCTTACCACTTGTTGGTAGCAACCAGGGCAATCAAAGGCATTATGAGAGCAAAGGGAGTTCAGAACAAAGGGAGAGTCAAGCAAGACCAAGTAGGCAAGGTAGTCAACGAAGATCCACCAAGTAGGCCAAATAGTTTTTTCAAGGAGAAATGTTTTCCAAACAGTGATTTTAGTTACTTCACACCATTGTAAATACCATTTCTTATTATTTCTACTCCATTTTGTGCAAGTTGAGGAGTCCTCTAGTTTGAGGACCATTAGAATTATCTACATACCACTTTTCATATTTTTAGAGCTCATTTGAGCCTCCAAAATAGCCTAGGGACCTAATTTTTAACTAGGCCAGACACTAGGTCTAGACAGGACCAAAAGCTAGTCTAAAACTATAGCTAGAGAGCTCATTTTTTGGGTTAGAAAATCCAAAATTGAAGTGAAAAAGAGCTTATCTTGTTTTGTGATAATTAAAGATTCCATTGCTCCATCTCTTTGTCTTGCGTGTGCACATGTGTGTGTATGTGTATGCATGTTAGTTTGCTTCTCACTCATGCACTTGTGCCATCAGTTGCTTGTGATTGTCATACCAGTCCTCACGTCTCCACGGATTGACATTTATGAAGTGGATCTCCTCACATTGGTACTTGTTATTGTGCTAGAGTGACACCAGATTTGGTGCTGTTATCGAGGAGAGAGCTTTGGGGACAAGCATGTGATGGTAAGATGTAGAGTTGTGACAGCGGAGTCATATGTAATTTCTTTACTTTTCCTTATTTTGTCTTTCTTATTTCATCATCATCATCATCATCACCATCATCATCATCACCATCTCCCACCTCCATCTCCATCTTCACTGAATTTTCAATTTTTTGGTCATATCATCTTCCCCACCTCATTCCCCTCATTTCAGTTGTGAGAGAGAGAGAGCAAGAGAGAGCTTGTGTGCATTTTCTTTTGCATGTTTTTCAGATTTTCTTGATTTCTAGCTATATCGCCATCACTAGGAGCTCTAACAGGTAAAAAAAATGTTTGCACAGTCTTCGAGGCATTGACCTCTATCAATCGGGATTGATAGAAAAGTTGACCATTGGTAAAACTGAGTGCACATTCATAATCTAGAGACCTTGCACATCACATCCACAAAACAAAAAAAATTTGTAGTGTTTCTGTCCATCATGATTGACACCATCAATCGCAATTGACAGCATCCATCGTGACGGACAACCTGTGCATCGTGATCGACAGGCCCCGACGAACACCTCTATCCATCGTGACATATGGTATCCATTGCGAGAGATGGTCTCCATCACGATGAAAACCTCTATCCATCACGATCGATTGAAAATACACGATTGACACTTGCACTCATCCAGAAACTTGTCCATTGCAACGTACAGATCCTTGATTGACACATACCTATGCAAAAATCCAAAAATTTCAATCAATTGTGATTGACACCCCACAATGGACTGAATGTCCATCAAGACTGACAGGTGTCCATTGTGGTGGACACCCCTCTCCATCGCGACCGATTGAGAAATCATGGCTGACACTCCATTTCGCTGAGAAACTTATCCATTGCAACTTAGAGGCCCACAATTGATAGGTATTCACGCAAAAAACCCAAAAAAATTAGTCCATCGCGATTGACCCATCAATTGCGATTGACAAGTCATTTTGACCAATTTTTTATGCTCGCATCCATGAGGATGGTCTGATAAGATATTTTGTTCAAATTAAAAACCCAGATCAACCCATTGGACTAGAACATCTAGTAGTCAAATTTGAAAATGGATCCTACATTGATAAAGAAATGACCATGTATGTAGTCACTAACCATGCAGGTCTTGGCAGTACAAAAGTCTAATAGCACTAGTTGTTGGACCTGAGTCAACCAAGGCTCTCATAGTCTTTACACTCTTTCCTTGTCCTACCTCTATAGTCACAAAGGGGCGTCGGTCGATTATTCGAGAAGTAATTATGCCCGATTTTTAGCACATGTCCATGTGATATTTAGGGGCTTTCGGGTTGACATCTAGGCCTAGTCGCCTTAACTTATTTCTTCGGATGCGCTCTCTAGCCTCTGCTTGTGCTTCTTCTCTAACCCTTAACTCCTCTTCTTTTCGCTTCTTAGCAGTGTTAAGTCTCATTAGCATATCCTCTGTAAGAGGTTCTTGATATAACTTGACTCGACAACCACTGATATAGTTTGGCAAGATATCACCTTCTAAAGTGGCCAATTGAACTGCACCACTAGTGGAGATTCTATTAATGATCATGGTTCCATATCCTCGTTTCTCCAATTTTCGAGCATTTTGCTTTAGCGTATAAACCAACACTAGATCTCCTTCTTTCAATCCTTTATCCTTTATGTGGGCATCAAAGTATGCCTTTTGCCTTTTCTTTGCAGCATAAATGCCTGCTGCCGCTCGTAGCCTCATCTCACCTAAGCATTCTAGATCAAAGATCCTAGAGGACAATTCATGTCCATTCCACTCATGCTCTTGTGCTACTTTTAATGATGGGATTAGGAAGTCCAATGGTAGCACAACATTCTGTCCAAAGACCATCTGAAATGGGGTGGCATTGAGCACTGTTTTGTAAGCAACTCGGTAAGCATATGATGAAGCTATTTGTCCCAATCAGAGCGTTTATTATTTACGAGTTTTTTCAATACATTACATAGGATCTTATTCGTGCTCTCGGCTTGTCCATTAGCTTGTGGACGATAGGGATCATACTTCTTATGTATTACCAAGAATTCTTGGAGAAGGTTTTCAATAACTTCGTTCAAGAAGTGCGTGCCTCTATCACTTACTAACTCTATTGGTAACCCATATCTGGTGAACATGTTCTCGAATAAGAACTTAGCCGTCGTTTGAGCATCATTCTTTGTCGTGGCTTTTACTTCTACCCACTTTGTAAGGTAATCTGTGGCGACAATAATGTATTCAACATGAGAGTTTCTAGCTGGGGGTTAATAGGACCTACAAAGTCTATACCCCACTTCGAGAATGCATGTCCTCCCATCATTGGCCTCAAAGGCATCTCATCTCTTCTGATAGGGTATTGTGCACGTTGGCATGTGTCGCATTTCTTCACATAGGTATGTGCATCCATATGAAGAGTTGGCCACCAAAGTCCTGAAAATAGAATGGTCTTAATTACTCGATCAGGACCAAAGTGTCCACCTGCAACACCACTGTGTGCAGTTTCTAAGATTGTCAAATAATCTGATTCATGAACGCACAATCTTAGGTACCCATCTTTTCCTCTTCGGTATAGGTTTTCTCCCACTAAGGCATAGTCCTGAGCCTCTTGCTCCATGCTTCGTCTTCTTGCTAGACTAGCCTCGTTTGATAGTGCTCCTAATTTCATAAAGTCCACCAATGGGGTGCTCTAATATGGAATTAATGACATTTGATAAAGGGTGGCATGCTCCTCCATTCGTGTATTTCTTTGTCAGTGCTAGGCCAATACACTCCTAAACGTTTTAGATTATGCAATGTTCGTTGTTTAGGATAGTGATTTCCTAGCATTCCTTCATGGGCTTGTTGCAACCAACTACTATGTTCGTCGTCCTCGACACAACAAGCTAATACTCCCTCTGTATCTTGTTTGTACATGCTCCCTACCAATATTTGATATTTTTGTGATTTCACTACTTCTTCTTTGTTCGTTTTCACATTTTTATTTGTAGGGCCGAAGGTTAGGATTGGTACTAACTTATTTGCCCATTTAGGAACAACTTCTAAATTGAACAGATAAGCGTCTCGCAGTTCATCCGACACTCCTTGCGGGGACTCTCCTGAAGTGATTCGAGAAAGATGATCAGCCCTAAGCTGGGTTCTACCTTTCCTAACCACAACTTCAAAGTCATATTCCATTAGTAAGAGAAACCATCATACTAAGTATCTTGTATTGCAAGGTTTATTGACCAAATATAATAAATCTTGATGATCAGTGAAAAACTTGAACTTATTGGCCAATAAGTAGTGTCTAAACTTTTTCACAGCATATACCATGCTTAAACCTTCTCGCTCGATTGTCGTATAGTTTTGTTCAGCTGCATTTAATTGCCTACTAGCATATGCTATCGACAAATCTAGGTTTCCTTCACCTGTTGGTTGTGATAGCACACATCCTATTGCATAATTGGATGCATCCGCGTGGACATGGAATGGCTTATTCCAATCAGGAGTGGTCAGTACTGGTGTTGAGCACAAACATATCTTCAGCTCATTGAAGGAATTTTTGCATTCATCGTTCCACTCAAAGTTTGTTAGCAAGGCATAAAGAGGTTTGGCTATGATTGCATACACGCGTATGAACCTGCAATAATATCCACAATGGCCCATAGAGGCTTGTACCTCTTTAACATTCCTTGGCCTGGGAAGCTCTGCTATGGCTCTTACTTTGTCCTCATTGGTTGATATTCCATTCTTTGAAACAATATGGCCTAAGATTTTGCCTTGTCATACCATGAATACACACTTTTCTGGGTTCAGACACACTCGATATTCTCTACACTTGTTGAAGATTTGCCTGAGCTCAGGGATGTGGTATCTTCTTTGTTAGGAAGGAGCACATAAATCATCCACATACTTCTAAACTCTTTCGCAAGAACTCTTTGAAGACATGACACATGAACCTTTGAAATGTTGCAGGTGCATTGGTGAGGCCAAATGGCATCACGCGGAATGCAAATATTCCCCACTCAATGGCAAAAGCTTTTTTGTGTTGATCTTTTGGGGCAATGGCTACTTGATTGTAACCTGAAAATCCATCAAGAAAGCTATAAACTTCCTTGCCTGCAACACGCTCTAATAGATGTTCAGTGATTGGAAGCGGATAACTATCTCTGATCGTAGCCGCATTAACTTTTTTAGGTTAATACATACTCACAATTTTCCATTCTTCTTGGGCACTGCCACAATGGGGGACACCCATTCAGTATGCTCAATCTCATAGATAAATCCAACTTTTATCAACCTTTCAAGTTATTCTTTGATTTTAGCTGCATAAGTGTCATTATATGTGTAGGGCTTTTGTTTGGTGGGCTTGGCATCGGTAGTCATGGGGATTGTATGGGAGCAAATTTTTGGATCTACTCCCTTCAAATCTCTATAGTGCCATGCAAACACGTCCCTACTGTGAGGCTCAAATTCCTCATCTGGAAATATCATCGGTGTATAGGCTGGGTCTTTAACTGGTCTATCTCCTTGAGAAGTTCCTTCTTCTCTCGCTTTTAGGAACTTTTCCTCTTCCTGTGCGACCTTGCACATCCACAAGTGAGTATCTTCGTGCAGCCATGATGGATCACGTGAACTTCCAGAATGCACAGAGATTGAATCTTCTTTTTCTTTGTGGATAGGATTCCACTGTAGGGGTGGTACATCTCTGAAGGTGTAATCCTTCAAATTGACCTTGGTTGTGATCCCTAAGTGTTTTAGGTACAAGGAGTTGGTTCTCCAATCTTGTACTATTTGCAATTGTCGTAGGAAGGGTCTTCTTAGGATCATCTCATAGACATTATTTTTCTCAAAGTCACATATAGCAAATGTGTGTTCAAACTCTACACCACAAGTGGTTAGAGTTATCCCTTCAAGCAATCCTAGAGGTCTTTCAAAATGACCGTGTGCCATTTGAAGCTTTATTCTAGTTGGTCTTAATGTGGGTTTGCCCCATCGCTTCCACAAGGAGGTGGTCGCAATAGCAACACCAGCACCTGAATCTACGATTGCTTTGGTTGTGTAACCCTAGTAGGTGATCGGAAGATAGGTATTACCTTCTTCACCTTCACTCATGTCCCCTATTTTATCGAGAGGTATCTCTGGAACTTTTTTCTTAGAGCCTGCTTTTGGCATATTGGAATCAAGTTCTAGAACCTGATCCTTCACATGATTCCATAGCTCAGGTTTTTCTTTGAACAGCTCTTCTATAGTGAGATGACACTTAACCTTAGTGTACTTCATGACATCAGTGTTTCTTGGAACCATTGAGTCTTCATTTCTTACAAATATTGTGGGATCTCTAATCTGAAGAGATTCGGATTCCCATGGGCCTGTGAATTGTGGCAACTCTTGCAAGGAATTAGATTCAAAATCTAATCCTTCATCTTCTTGTTGCTCTGCTTGTTCTCCATAAATGGATGGAATGTCTTGGGGAAATTGATCATGAAGGTAATCAATCTCAGGAATAGGAGGGGGATTACCCTTCTGCTTGGCCCATTTCTCCTCTTGTATTTCCCGTAAGAACTCTTGAGAGTACTGTTGTATTGAAAGAGGTGTCTCCTCATCCACAAAATCAAGAACATAAGCTTTCCTTGGCAGTGAGCTTTCTTTTCAATAACTGGTTGAGCCTGTGGAGGTAAAGAAAATTGGAGTTTGTTTACCAAGGATCTTGCTCACGCGCATACAGAGATTACGGGCACAGAAAACACACAGAGAATAGACGAGACAGAACGCAGTATTGGGTGCAATCTCCCCCCATGCACTCTGTTTCGACAGTCCACAGAGCGCATGTATTTATAGGAATTTTAATTACGTCGAAAAGAGTGGTTACAAGAGGGCGGCTTCGAAAAGCAGGCGTGAAACTAAAAGTTGATAACTTTTACAGAAAACCATTGCTTTCAATAACAGAAACTGCGGTCTACAACGACCCTTATTCTAACCATTACTTTTCTAACAATAGAACCTTCTACGCAAGTTTATTTACAAGTTAAATAATAATTATTCCGATTATTGATGTTCGCCCTTTCACGCCTTGCACGCTCCTCACGAACCTTCGGCTGCTATATCAGAAACATCAAAAACATATTAATACATTAATAGTATAACACTTTAGCAATGTATTGTTCAATAATATACAACATGCCTCCCAGTTGACAAGCAACTGACCTCAGTTGATAAAATCATTCAACACTCTAACAATTATAATGCCGTGTTCAACATAGTCCATATTACTGTTACAATCCAACAATGCATTGGCCAACATATTTCATGTTACAATCCAACAATGCATTGGCTATTCCATATTTCAATCCAACAATGCATTGGCTAACATATTCCATGTTACAATCCAACAATGCATTGTTCAACATATTCCATAAGGTATAACATGCCCCTCAGTTGAACAAGCAACTGACCTCAGGTGATAAAATAATAAACATGGATGGCCACTCACATGTTTCATCACTGAATAAAGAAAATAGGCATGTGCCATGTAAAAATACATGCATGGAAATGTTCATGGAGCTGGTACATTAATGTGTTTGTGGTATGATATACAGGATTTAAGTCAAAAATGTAATCCAAAAGTGATGACAAAAATGAATATCTGGATATGATAAAATAATAATTAATTTTCTAATCATGAATTTATACTTGAATGCATGTGCGTATGAATTTTGTAAAAATTTCGGCAGCATAACGGCGTGATTTTGAAAACCGGAAAATTTCCGACAAACAATTTCCATGATACATAAAGAGACCAAAAGGGGATTACACACCCTGACATATGTATTTTGTTCTCCTCGCTAACCTGCAATAAAATACATACCTGTCCTTGGAATAAGAATTCATGTACCATACAAGACAAACCATGTTTAAACGATGCGTATATTCCATGTACGATGCAAAACATGCATGTCCAAAATGTAAGTGGATGCAAAAAGAAGACAAGTATGCATATAAATTGACAAGAAACGTATCTGGATGGTTATAAAGTAATTTGCCGATGTGTGCAAGTGCTGAAGATGATCCACCCCTTTATCATAATAGCATGACAATATGCCTTCAGGAATCGAGGCTTCGAAAAGATGATTTAAAAAAAAAAAAAAAAAAAAGTTTGTTTGATGATGAATGGGTAAAGTCCAAATTCTTTTGATCTTGGAAGAGAAGCTCAAAAGATATGTTATAGCCACTCTATAAAGAGATCGGAGATATCTTTCCATAGCAGTAAAACAAAATCTCAAAAAAAATTAAAGGTAATATGCTCCTATAGACTAAATTCAATATGTAAATACATCACAATTATCAAACATGTAAGGTAAACTGTAAAGGTAAGAATGAATCTTTAAACTCTTCTTGAAAAGCCTTCCAGGTGCGTGGACAATCTGCATGACGAGAAAGATCATTCCACCATAACTGCGCTCGTCCTACCAAATAATTGGTGGCAAACTCAATTTTCTTATTTTCTGAATATAACCCATCGGAAAAGAAATCGTTGAATAGGGATAGCCATGATAAAACAAAGCGGCCATCTTTTCGTCCGTCGAATTGAAGCATAGCATAACGTCCGTGTATGGCTTGTTGAAGTGCTTGAAGTTCTTGGTTGATAATCTCTAACTCTTGTTCGAATGAAACTCCAGGTAAAGGTGAATTACTGTAATCCGCCATGGTGCTCTTGGATCCTTGCTCTCAACCTTGCTTGGTATCTTGAACACTCACTCAAGTGCCACCCAATGATTTTGAAGGAATTCACACTTCCAAGCTAGCTCATTGGAAAGTTCGTTCCGAGAGCTTTCCAACGGTATATTACACGCCTCAATCCGACCTACGGATTGAAAGTTACACTTAATTCTTTGTTGGGTCCATCCTTGAAATTGCCGCGAGCGCCTTGCACAAGTACCAAAGAAAGAGAACTTGAATAACAACTCCAAGAGATGGTGGAGTGGTCAAAGTACTTCCCTTGAAAGTAGGAGGTTGTGGGTTCAAATCCTCCTACCTTAGGGACTCTAAACCTCTCTATTACCACTCAAAAATTAAAATTGCCTCGGGTGTAGCCAACGGCTGCCAACGGAGCCTTGGGTGCTAATGTATTGCCTAAGTTATTGCCTAAGTTCTTTGCCTAGTCGACTAAGGGCCTTAGTCGACGCCTTAGTCGACGCCTTGGAGTAAGCCGAAGGAGTAAACGTAGGTGAAAACGTAGGTTCTGGTTCTGGAACAGGAACAGAAGCAGAAGCCGAAACCGAAACAGAAACTGAAACTGAAACTGAAACCGAAACCGAAACCAGAAACGGAGACGGAGATGGAGATGGAATCGAAATTCAGAATCGCGAACAGAGAGCAGAACCCTCTGTATTGACGTGTGCAGAGCTCTGATACCACTCTTGTCAGGATCTTACTCCGAAGGAGTAAGCCGAAGGAGTAAACGTAGGTGAAAACGTAGGTGAAAACGTAGGTTCTGGTTCTGGAACAAGAACAGAAACAGAAGCAGAAGCCAAAACCGAAACCGAAACTGAAACTGAAACTGAAACCGAAACCGAAACCGAAACCGCAAACGGAGACGGAGATGGAGATGGAGATGGAGATGGAATCGAAATTCAGAATCGCGAACAGAGAGCAGAACCCTCTGTATTGACGCGTGCAGAGCTCTGATACCACTGTTGTCAGGATCTTGCTCACGCGCATACAGAGATTACGGGCACAGAAAACACACAGAGAATAGACGAGACAGAACGCAATATTGGGTGCAATCTCCCCCCATGCACTCTGTTTCGACAGTCCACAGAGCGCATGTATTTATAGGAATTTTGATTACGTCGAAAAGAGTGGTTACAAGAGGGCGGCTTCGAAAAGCAGGCGCGAAACTAAAAGTTGATAACTTTTACAGAAAACCATTGCTTTCAATAACAGAAACTGCAGTCTACAACGACCCTTATTCTAACCATTACTTTTCTAACAATAGAACCTTCTACGCAAGTTTATTTACAAGTTAAATAATAATTATTCCGATTATTGATGTTCGCCCTTTCACGCCTTGCACGCTCCTCACGAACCTTCGGCTGCTATATCAGAAACATCAAAAACATATTAATACATTAATAGTATAACACTTTAGCAATGTATTGTTCAATAATATACAACAAATAGACTTTGTCTGATTGAACCGTTGATTGGTTTTGAACATAGCCTGAGCTAGCTCTACCATTTTCATGCACTTTTTTGTTCGTTCAAACTCTAAATCTGCTCTAGGGTAACTCTTGTCTAGGTTTGCAATTGTTGGCCCTTCTTGAAGTCGAGCCTGGTAGGCCTTGAACATCATGTCCAAGCCTTATGGGGTTGGATCTACAAGAACAGACCTTGGTTGTGGTCTATTTACAGTGGGTGGTGGGGTGGGATGAGGTGGAGTGGATGGAGTGTCAGCATGCGAGGGGCTTTGAGATGCAATGTCTTCTATTTTTGTTTTGGCATCTTTCAGGCTTTCTTCTATTTCACATAACTTTTTACTCCACTTGCGATTGGTTCTCTTCCCGGTGTCCTTCCATGTTCTTGTTTTACTTTTACTAGGCTCTCTTGACTCACTTGACTCTGATTGCTCAATTGGCTTATCATGTTTTAATGTTTGTGCCCTAGTGACTGCTTGTATAGGAGCCACATTACTACTACTTGAACTTGAATCAGCCACTAAGCCTACCACATTGATGGGTGTAACCTTGGGTGCACTAGAGGGATTCCTACGACACTCTCTGGGAAGGTGTACTTTGCCGCACTCAGGACAAAAGCCTTGTATTGTGATGTTTTGTCCTTGTCCTAGAGTGAGTGAGTGGGGACATTCATGAATGAAATGGTGACCCTGACATCTAAAACACTAGCCTTAGATGATCTAATGCTTTGCCTATCCTTGCCTAAGTGTCTACCAAATCTTAGGTTCATAAGCTTTGTCTACAAGTCCAAAATTTCCCCTTGTATTGCTAAAAATCCTTTGGAACTCCTTCGCTTCCTAGTCCACTTGAGGGCTTCAAAATACTATATCTAATAATCCGCGCATTAATTTTACCATAACTAGTGGAATTTTTGGTTTTACTCCCCATGAGCTTTCCAACAAACCCAAAATCACTGCAAACAGATTTCATATGAAAAAGTTATGCTAGTTCAGGATTCTGGGGGTTAAAATAGGGAAACAGGACCTCTCTGGGATTGCTCCAAAACAGGTGACACACGACACTTAGTAAGTATCGGTGATGCTTGGAAGCATACGATACACGATATTTGGCAGATGTCACAACACGCGGCCCTTAGCACGACACTCGACACTTGGGAAATATCACGACACTTGGCCACACGATACTAGGATATCACGACACTTGGAGCTCACGACATTCGACACTTGTCAGATGTCGACATTTGATGTCAACGACACTCAACACCTGATCAATCACGACACACAACACCTGATCAATCACGACACACGACACTTGGTAGATGTCGCCACACTTGATCACATGGCACTCGACACCTGATTGGTCACGACATTCGACACTCGAGGGATGTCGTGATACACGACACTCAACACTTGTTGCCACACTTGATCCCACGATACTCGACACTTGTTGAATGTCGCGATGCAACCACGATACTCGACACTTGTCAAATGTCGTGAGACACCCACGATACTCGACATTGGTCAAATATCGTGAGACAATCACGATATCCGACAAGGGTAAACGTCACGACACTCAACCGTGGGAAATCACGACACATAAATGTCGCGACACTCAACTGCGGGAAATCACGACACCTAGATTTTTTGGAGTCCAAATTCAAAAATTTTTGCAAATATGAGTACCTTGTGTCCTCCTTGTCACTCCTATGTGTTGTAGATGCAAAATCTCTCTTCAAACCCGCGATACCAAACTCATGACACTTGGTGCAGGTCTTGTCATGTCCGGGATAGTTCACTCAAATTTTGGGTATATTGAGGTGTATTTCTTCATCGTTTCCATTCTGCACCCTCTCTAAGGTTCTTTCTCACAACCACAAGTGAAAACAACGTGAATGTTTGGGCAAAGACTGCAAAAATCAGAGAAAATGAGGGTGGGAGAAGATGGTGATGATGGTGAAGATGAAGGAGAAGAAAAACTGAGAAACTGAACTGAAAATGGTGATTTTTTTACTTTCCAACATCGCTACTCTACGTCTTATTGTGACACGCTCGTCCTCCAAGCTCTCTCCCTGACAACAGCGCCAAATTTGGTGTCACTCTAGCACAATGGCAAGTACCAACGTGAGGAGCTTCACCTCATAAATGTCAATCCGTGGAGACGTGAGGACTGGTATGAAGACCAAGAGCAAGTGAAGTGCACAAGTGCGTGAGTGAAAGCACACAAGGATGCACACACATACACGCACACACACGCACAAAGTAAGAGAAAAGAGCGGAACAATGGAAGATCTTCGATTACAAAAGAACTCTCTTACCAAGCTGAAATCTACCACAACCTAACCTCAAAAATGAGCTCTCCAGCCCCTTTTATAGTTTTTTGAGTGGTTTTGGCCCTGTCCAGACCTAGTGTCCGGCCTAGTTAAAAAATAGGTTCCAGAGCTTATTTGGGGGCTCAAACGGAGTCTAAAAACTATGAAAATTGGTAGGATGATAGTTCTAATACTCCTCAAGCTTGAGGACTCCAAATGAAAAATGGTATTTACAATGGTTTTTAGTGATAAAAATCACTATTTTGATAGGGATTTCTTCTGAAAATTTGACAGGTGCTTCTTGGAGCTCCCTACTTCCCTTCTTGTGTGTCCACTTCTTTGATGCGCTTCCATGCTTTGTCCTTGACTTTGAGCTTCAACACACTATTTATCATATAAGTATAAATAGACACATCAAACTTGCTTCTCAACTTGTCTTCCATTTGGAACTCACTTTCTTACTTATAGACCTTGCATTGTTGTATAATCCCTCCCTACTGGAGACAACCTTACCTTGTCTAATAAATGCAAACTATGCCTTGCTATATAACCTTGTCTAACTCCCTGCTAGGGACTTAGACTATAGCCTTGCCTTTTTTACTCTTTGCAAACCTTGTCTTTCTGTATATCTTGGCCACTCTTGAATATCAGACCCACAGACTTGCCTTGCTTGTTCGCTCTGATACCAATTGTTGGAAACTGCTTGAATCAATTTCTCTAATCAATGATATCTTCAAGATATCCACAAGCTTATACTTTTCTTTGATCAAAGTGATACTAGTCATTCATCTTGATCATTATATAGTTTGAATATTCTATGTATATTCAAAACAAGTAAGTGGCAGTGGAAAAGAATACATTACAAGCCTTTACTCAATGAAACATGAAGAAATAAGAAAATTTTAGTATGCTCTATATGCTTGCATGCATATGCATACTAATTTTCTAAAAATTTCGATAGCATAATGACATAATTTTGAACACAGAAAAAATTATGACAAACAATTTTTGTGATAATGGTGCTGATAGGCACAATCTATCTACAAATAGACCTAAAGGGGATTACACACCTTGACAAATTTTGCAATGCCAACATACATAATATTACTACAAGTAGTCCAAAAAGGGATTACACACCGTGACAAATTTATATATTTTCTCCTCACTAACCTGCCAGAAAATACTTACCTGTCCCTACAAAGAAGAATACATGCATCATATGATTCTAGTCTACGTTCTAACTACGCATACACTCTTATCTATGCAAAATTGCATGTCCTATATGCAATTTGATGCAAAAAGAGAGCAACGATACATATAAATTGACAAGAGACTTATGTGGAGGTTCAAAGATCATTTGCAGGTGTATGTAGGTGTTGAAGATTGTCCACTCTTTGTCAGAATAGCTTTCCAAGTCTCTCCCGATAGGTTGTGCTTAAAAATGATGCTCGAAAGAGGATTGTTGAAGAGGTATAACAAACTTCAAAACTCTAAAAATAATTGGAACAAAATCCAAATTACGGCTTCCATCCACTCACTGGAAAAAACTTTGAGAGAGCTTTTCATAACAAGAAGGATATTTGAATTTGGCTATGGGATGACCAACATATGGCCAAAAGAGTGGAGATAGGTGGGTTCAATTAGTTAACTTGGCAAAGCTATAGTAAACCAAAAAAACGTGTGTACTTGCCGCTTATGGTCATCTGTAGTATCTTCTTTAGGCTCAGGAGCGCGCGGTGGCTACAACAGATATCCCACATATTTTGTTACAGTGCAGGAGCTAGATATATGGACTGCATTCCGATACAAAACTAAATATGCTCAATGCTCTTTCTCTCGCGTGTTCAGCTGAAAATCCACATGACACCATTTGAAAAGTCGAGCAGAGGCAGGATAAGCGTAGACCTGAGAGTCCTGCTCAATCTAAATCAAAAGAGAATTCTTCTAGTCTCCTTTGAATGCATAGAGTGCGGGGAAATCTAGTGATATGAACCGGGTCTACGTGGCCTGATGGAAAACGGGGTGCAATTAGCTCTGAGCCTAGATGCGCACAGAGACACAGCAAGCATTCCCATGGACCTTGCCTATTCGATAGCTTCCCAAGGGAGGCTCCTATGGAGCTTCCCAAAAGCTCCTATGCAGATTCAGTGAGGTAGCAAGACCACTGGGAGAGGGCACATACCTTTGGGAGGTAGAGCCAGAGTTCAACGGTAAATGGGGAAAGTACCACCTTTTTACGCGAGAGTTTGAGGCACTACAAAACATGCCAGAGCTATGCCTAGTATGGCAAAAAGTAGGATTAGATACATAGTTTCGTGCAAAGCTTCCCAAACCAGACTTCATGCAGTGCTACTACCTAATCAACACCCTGACCACCAACAAGAATCCCCAGGCCTTGAGCACATTTGTGCTTCCATCATTGACTAAAGGAAATGAATTGAAGAGGTTTAGGTTAACCAACAACTTGGTGCGTGATGGTTTAGACATGAGAGGAATGCACATACCCACAGAGAAAGAGGTTCTCGTACCTGATACTATGCTTAGCATTTTCAGATCAAGTACCTACCCACGTGCTATAAACAAAACTTTGAATAAATTTTCTCCATGGAGTTTTGGGAATATCCTAGTAGAGAGATCCTTGGCTATTGGCATCTTGCAAAACTACTTTGATCATTCCCAAGAATAGGAGTCTATCAGGGATGATAGACATGAGAGCGAGGGAGTGTTGGGTAACAACCAAGAGGGTTGTCAAGTAGTATGAGTGGAGGTCATGACACAAGGAGGCATTAAAGAATGGAATCATGTAAAGGATATGTAAAGATGAAGTCATACAAGTCGAACCAAGTGAAGCTTACGTCTTTCTTCAAAACAATGATTTTTATCACTAAAGCATTGTTAAAAATCCCATTTTTTAAATATTGGCTTAGTTTTCCCCAAGCAGAGGAGTCCTCAAGCTTGAAGAGCTTAGGAAAAATGTATGTATCAAATTTCACATTTTTTGGAGCTCATTTGAGCAATGAAACTAGCTTGAGAACCTAATTTCTAGGTCAAAAACTAAATGTGAAACCAACCAAACTAGCTCAAAAACTATTAAAAAGAGCTTGAGGGCTCATTTTGAGAGGTTAGAAGTTAGAGAAATAGAGCTTGAGAGATATTATAATCTTTTTTTATGAAGAGAAGCATCCATTATTCCACTCTATCTCCGTGCATGTGTGTGTGTATGCACCTTGTGTGCTTTTCACCTTCACAATTGCATGCATCACTTTCTCACAATTGCCGTATCATCCTCATGTCTTTGCAGATTGACAATTATGATGTGAATCTTCTTTAATGTTGGTGCTTACCATTGCTCTATGAGAGAAAGCTTGATAACCTATATTTTCCTAGCTTTTGTTGATGAATTTCTTGTTTTTTATATGATGGTGTTGCAGAAGGGAGAAGTGAAGAAAAGTGGGCCCCAAAGTTCTCATTGTTAGTCCATTTTCTCTCAAAATCCTTTGTAAAACTTCAAAGAGCCATGTAAATGCTCTAGAGTCATCCTCTAGAAGCATAATTCCTAAACATTTTAACATTATCCTTGTACAATAGTAGGGATTTAGTAAGTTTCAATAAAAGTGCCAATCTCTTGTGTGTAAGGACCATTTTTAGGGCACATGTATATAAGTCACTTTGTGACTCTTTGTAGAGACTTTTTGCCATTGTGAGTAATGAAGCTAAAAATTTCAAATTTTCTTCTTCCCTCCTGCATATCTTCATCTGCAAGAGCTTGCATGTGTGTTTATTATTTGAAATGTGTGCCTAGAGGTGTTGCCTACCCCTTCCCAATCTGTTTTTATCATTGTAGTGTGTGTGTGTGTGTGTGTGAAACTTGTTGAGTTGTGAAGTAGAGTTGGTGCTTCTTGCCACTCAATATTTTGTTCATAACTCACAACACATTTCTCATATTAGGTTGGGAATAGACCATTGGATGTGTCTCCTTGAGAGCTTCAAAAATGAATTGCCACTGACCATGTCTGGATATTGGAGTTGAGAGAAAAAGCCAAATTCAGGTTTACTACTGTAGCAAGTATTATGACGTGTACTTTCAAGCAAACATGTGATTTGAGAGGCTTTTCCACCTAGTTTGCAAAAATTATTGGCACATTAACTCCATTCACCATCACGTATGCACATGTCCTCATACACTTGATACGTCTACATGTGAGTCAACCAATGCTCTCACAATCCTTACCTTCTCTCCGTGTCCTACCTCTAAGGTCACAAAGGGATGTTGGTCAATTATTCAAGAAGCAATTTCACCTGATGTTTGGCACATGGCCATGTGATATCGTGAGGCTTTAGGATTGACATCTAGACCTAGTCGCCTTAACTTATTTTTCCTAATGTGCTCTCTGGCCTCTACCTATGCTTCTTCTTGAACCCTTATCTCTTCTTCTTTTCGCTTCTTAGCAGTGTTGAGTCTTCTTAGCATATCCTCCATAAGAGGTTCTTGATATAGCTTGACTCGACAACCACTAATATAGTTTGGCAAGATGTCACCCTCTAGAGTGGCCAATTGAACTGCACCACTAGTGGAAATTCTATTGATGAGCACGGGTCCATATCTTCTTTTTTCCAATTTACGAGCATGATGTTTTAGTGTGTAAACCAATACTAAGTATCCTTCTTTTAATCCTTTATCCTTGATGTGTGCATCGAAGTATGCATTTTGTCTTTTCTTTGCAGCATAGATGCCTGCTACTGTTCGTAGCCTCGTCTCACCTAAGCGTTCTAGAGCAAAGATCCTAGAGGACAACTCGTGTCCATTCCACGCATGCTCTTGTGCTACTTTTAAAGCTGGTATTAGGAAGTCCAATGGTAACATAGCATTTTGTCCAAAGACCATATGAAATGGGCTGGCATTGAGTAAAAATTTCTAGGCAACTCGGTAAGCCCAAACAACATGATGAAGTTGTTTATCCCAATCAGAGCGTTTATTATTTACCAGTTTTGTCAATACATTACATAGGATCTTATTGTGCTCTCGGCTTGTCCATTAGCTTGTGGATGATAGGGGGCAGACTTCTTATGTATCACCATGAACTCTTAAAGTTTTCAATGACTTTAGCCAAGAAATGTGTGCCTCTATCACTTACTTACTCTATTGGTAACCCGTATCTGGTACACATTCTCAAATAAGAACTTAGCTATCCTTTGAGGGCTACCAAAGTCCTGAGAATAGAATGGTCTTGATTACTCAATCAAGCCTGAAGTGTCCACTAGAAGCACCACTGTGTGCACTTTCTAAGATTTTCAAATAATTTGATTCATGAATACATATTCATAAGTAACCATCTTTTCCTCTTCGATATAGGTTGTCTCCTACTAAGGCATAGTCATGAGCCTCTGTCTACCTAAGTCGTGAAGCCTTAGGGACTTGTGTTGATGAGACTAGACCTCAATCGCCCCACAAGTGCATATAGTGGTGGATTGATACAGGTTTAATTATCAATCCGAGAAACTGTAAGAATTAAGTGTATGGAGACGTGTGCGCACATGATGGAAAGTGAAGTGGCTAAGCTAGAATGCATGTGAAAAGACTTAACTACCTCTTTAACTCACTAATCCTTTGAAAATGCGTGTCCCGATACCACTTACAGTAGTAAGCACAAATCCAAGGTTTTCTCCTAGCTCCAAATTCCGAATATGGTCAATAGAGGGTTGATTTTGAAGCTCTCGATGAGATACATTTATTGGTAGTTGGATCTGATAGACATGCTTCAAGTTATGAGCAAAATAGTGAATGGCGAGAAACACCAACACCCACTCCATAACTCATGATGGCTCTCACACACACTACAGTAGTTTAAAAGCGATGGGAAGGGATAGATAACAGTCCTACACACATTCCAAGCATTACACACACACAAAAGATCATGGAGAAGGAGGAAATCAGCACGAAAGAAGCAAATTTGAAATTCTTCTTCAAATATTCACAATGGAAAAAAGTCCTTTACAAGAGTCACAAAGTGTCTTATATACATGTGCCCTAAAAATGGTCCTTTCACACAAGAGACCAGCACTTTTATTGTCGAACCCTAATTTCCTACTATTTTACAAAAGTTGGATCTGGGGCCTATGCATCTAGAGGACTCCTCTAGTGCTGTTACATGGCTTCGAGGGAATTTCATAGGATTTTGAAGAAGAAAATTTTTGCTCATTAATTTGAAAATTTTGGGGCTCCTCTTTTGTGCCTCTTTACTTTGCAACACTCTCCCCCTCTTTGTTTTTGTCGTCCCTTGAGAGGCTTTGCTTTTTGTCTACAGCTTGTCTATAGCTCCTTAGTACATGCACCCAGTGGTCGAAGAAGTGATAAGGATTTTCAGACAATTTGTTACTTTATCCGAACTAAGTCCGTTGCCTCTGTAATCCCCTTGGTATTCCTTACATTCATAAATCCAGGTTGCTGTGTTAAGTCGGGCTGCCACGCATGCCACCAGTGGCTATGAATGTGATATCCTTAGTCATGCATTTTTGCTTCTCAGCCTCTACCTCTAACTTTTGGTCCTCGGATATTTCTTTGTCTTCACACATCTGACATTGTTGTATTGCCTGGAGCCTGTTTACTTCTTTCCATTGCACGCATTAAGTGCATGAGGAAGTTTTGTGCAACCTCCCATGAAAATTCCTGGTTGTTGTTCTTTATTTCCACTCTTTGGGACCTCGTCCTTTTGTGTTGTAGCCTGATGCGTGCTCTCGCAGGGCTTTGGGTAGTGGGTGGTTCTTTCTTAGTGAGTTGTTTTGTTTTTGGATCTTCTTCTTCTTCTTTTCTTCTTGCTCTACTCTCCCTCCACAACCTCCTACTCCATGCTCCATTTTCTTGCTAGACTAGCCTCATTGGGTAGTGTTCCTGATTTCATAAATTCTATCAATGGAGCACTCCAATTTGGAATTAACAACACATGATAAAAAGTGGCATGCTCCACTGGGGGTCTCGCCTGGCACCGGACAATTCTTAATCCACTCATGTATTTCTTTGTCCATACTAGGCCAATACACTCCTAAACATTTTATATTTTGCAATGTTTGTTGTTTAGAATAGTAATTTCCTATCAATCCTTCATACGCTTGTTGCAACAACTGCAATGTTCATCGTCCTCTACACAACAAGCTAGTAGACCCTTTGTATCTTGTTTGTACATGCTTCTTGCCAATATTTGATAGTTTTGTGATTTTATAATTTTGTCTTTTTGCATTCTCACGTTCTTCTTTGCGGGTCCAAATGTTAGGATAGGTACCAACTTATTTTCCCATTTAAGAACAACTTCTAAATTGAACACATAAGCGTCAAGTAGTTCATCAGACACTCATTGTGGTGGCTCTCTTGAAGTGATACAAGAAAGGTGATCTGCCCTGAGGTGGGTTCTACCTTTCCTAACAACAACTTCAAAGTCATATTCCATTAGTAAGAGGAACCATCTTACCAAGCATCCTGTATTGCAAGGTTTATTGACCAAATATAATAAAGCTTGATGATTAGTGAAAAACTTGAACTTGTTGGCCAATAGATAGTGTCTAAAATTCTTCATGGCATATACCATGCCTAAACCTTCTCTTTTAGTTGTTGTGTAGTTTCGTTCAGTTGCATTTAGTTGTCTACTAGCATATGCTATAGGCAAATCTAGATTTCCTTCACCTGTGGGTTGTGCTAGCACACATCATATGGCATGATTGGGTGCATCCACATGGACATGAAATGGTTTATTCCAATCAGGAGCGGTCAGTATTGGTGTTGTACACAAATGTCTCTTCAACTCATTGAAGGAATTTTCAAAAAAACTCGATATTCTCTACACTTATTGAAGATCTATTAGAGCTCAAGGATATGTTATCTTCTTTCTTGGGAATGAGCACATAGATCGTCCACACACTTCTAAGCTCTTTTGTAAGAACTCTCTGAAGACGTGACACACGAGCCTTTGGAATGTTGCAGGTGCATTGGTGAGCCCAAATGGCATGACACTTAATGCAAAGATTCCCCACTCTGTGTCAAAAGCAATCTTGTGTTGGTTTTCTAGGGCAATGGCTACTTGGTTGTAACCTGAAAATCCATCAAGGAAGCTATAAACTTCCTTGCCTGCAACACGCTCCAATAAATGTTCTGTGATTGGAAGGGGATAGCTATCTCTAATTGTAGCGGCATTAACTTTTTTAAGGTTAATACACACTCGCAACTTCCCATTCTAGAATTGGGCACCACTACAATGGGGGACACCCATTCAATATGCTCAATCTCATAGATAAATGGAGCTTCAATCAACCTACTGATTTCTTATTTTATTTTGGTTGCATAAGTGTCATTATAGGTGTAACTTCTGTTTGGTGGGCTTTGCATCCACCATCATGGGAATCGTATGAGAGAAAATTTTTGGATCTACTCCCTTCAAGTCTCTATAGTGCCATGCAAACACATCCCTATATTCCCTTGATAATGCTACAAGCTCTGCTTCTTCTTATGCGCTTAGGTCTTGTCCTATGTACGTACATCGCCCTTCATTCTCTTCCATGGTTACCACAATTTTTTTGGTCTTTTCTTTATTATCATATGCTTCTCTTGTGGTGGCCTCTCTCTTAGGCATTCGTACCAAAATTTTTTGATCTTCAACTTCATATTTCTTGAAGTTTTCTAGTACTTCAAACAATGATTCCTCCTCTTCTTGTTTTGCTACTTTTCTTTTCTTTTTTTGTTGACCTCCTTCACTTCCATCCTTGGAATTTACCGTTTTAATACGTGTGAGAGGTTCTTCTCTCACGTTTAGATGTTTTTCCTATTCCTCTACAACCTTGCATATCCACAAATGAGTATCTTCATGCATCCAAGATGGATCAGATGAACTCTCAGAATGCATAGAGATTGCATCTTCTTGCGCTTTGTGGATAGGACTCCATTGTAGGGGTGGTACGTCTCTGAAGGTATAATCTTTTAGATTTACTTTGGTAGTGACCCCTAAGTGCTACAAGTACAAGGAGTTGGTTCCCTAATCCTCTACTATTTGTAGTTGTCATAGGAAGGGTCTTTCTAGGATCATCTCATAGACATTATTTCTGCCAAAGTCACATATAGCAAAGGTGTGTTCAAACTTCACACCACAAGTGGTTAGATTTATCCCTTCAAGCAATCCTAGAGGTCTTTCAATATGTCTATCAGCAATTTCAAGCTTCATTCTTGTTGTTCTTAATGCAGGTTTGCCCCATTGCTTCCACAAGGAGGTGGTAGCAATTGCAATGCCAGCATCTGAATCTATGATCGCTTTGGTTGTGTAACCTTGGTAGGTGATTGGAAGATAAGTATTAACTTCTTCACCTTCACTCATGTCTCCTATTATGTCTAGAGGTATCTCTGGTACTTTTTGCTTAGAGCCTACTTTTGAAACATTGGAATCGAGTTCAAGAACCTGATTTGCCACATGCTTCCATAGTTTTGGTTTTACTTTGAGTAGCTCTTCTAGGGTGAGATGACACTGAACCTTAGTGTTCTTCACGACATCAGTGTTCCCTGGAGCCACTGAGTCTTCATTTCGTACTAGTATTGTGAGAGCTCTGATTTGAAGAGATTCAAATTCCCATGGGCCTGTGAATTGTGGAAACTCTTCTAAAGAATTAGATTGAAAATCTAATATTTCATCTTCTTGTTGCTCCACTTGGACTCCGTAAATAGATGGAATGTCTTGGGGAAATTGGTCATGAAGATCATCAATTTCAAGAATAGGCGAGGAATTATCCTTCTCCTTGGCCTATTTTTCTTCTTGTATTTCCCACAAGAACTCTTGAGAGAGCTCCTAAATTGAAAGAGGTATTCCAACATCCATAGAATTAGGAACATAAGCTCCCATTGGTGGTGAGCTTTGCCTTTCAATAACTGGTTAAGACTATGTAGGTAAAGAAACTTGGGGCTTGTTTACCAACTGCTCTAATCTTTCTAGTAAGCCTTGGAAATGCAAATCCGGTTTGATAGAGTTTGACTGATTGAACAATTGACTGGTCTCAAGCATAGCTTGAGCTAGCTCTACCATTTTCATGCACATTTTTGTCCATTCAATCTCTAAATCTGCTCTAGGGTAACTCTTTTCTAGGTTTGCAACTATTGACCCTTCTTGAAGTCGCACCTGGTAGGCCTTGAACATCATGTCCAAGCCTTCTAGGGTTGGATTTGTAAGGATAGACCCTGGTTGTGGTCGATTTACAATGGGTGGTGGGGTGGGAAGAGGTGGTATGGGTGGAGTTTGAGCATGCGAGGGATTTTGAGAGGTGGTATCTTCTATTTTGTTTTTTATCTCTCAAGCTTTCTTTGAGTTTAGATAGCTTTCTATTCCACTTGCGATTGGCCTTCTCTCTAGTATCCTTCCATGTTCTTGTTTTCCTCTTACTAGGCTCTCCTCATTCACTTGATTCTGATTGTTCAACTAGCTTATCTTGTTTTAAGGCTTGTGCCCTGGTAACTACCTATATAGGAGCCACATTACTATTACTTGAACTTGAATCCACCACTAAGCCTACCACATTAATTGGTGTAACCTTATGTGCACTAGAGGGGTTCCTTGGACAATCTCTTGGGAGATGTTCTTTGCCACACTCAGGACAAAAGGCTTGTATTGTGACGTTTTTTCCTTGTCCTCGAGACGATGGATGGGGACATTCACGAATGAAATGGTCACCCTCACATCTAAAACATGGTCCTCTAGGGGCTTGTGGTCTTACTTGTCTTGCTTGGGGCCTAGGTTTAGGATTCATATACATGACATTGGAGTATTCTGGCTCCAAATTTTGTTCCATAGGTGGTGCCTCGTATTGATATGGATAATTCTCACTATGCTCATGTGACCTTGTGTAATAAGATTGTGGACTATCTTCATATGAGTAGTCAGAATTCCGAGCATGAGGGTCATTTTTTGAGACCAAAGGGGTCACGAGCACCAATGCTCTATTAGGGTTCTCCTTTGCCATTGCATACTCAACTAGAATCACATTGGTAGGAGCTTGTGGTTGGTTTCCTAGGACTAGTTGTGGCCTATATGGTGCTTGATATTGTTGTTGTGGCCTATAATATGGCTGTTGGTATTGGTTATGATACCTACCTTTTTGGTAAGGGTGCTGATAAATTTTTCTAACAACTTGCCTATTGTAAGGACAATCTTGAGCCATATGGTTCATGTATTTTCTCTTGATAGTGCAATATGGAGCATTCCTTTCTCTTAAGTTCGGGTTTTGCCTTGGGCATATATTAGCCATGTGGTCTCCTCCGCAAGTATAGCACTGATTCAATGAGGTGACTCTTAGTGTTTGTCTATTTTGGCCTCCTAGCTTCTTGGCAACTTGCTTAGCTATCTCATCTATTTTTGTGGAGATTCTCGAAGTATGTCTAGTACAACTATCAGAATCCTTATAGATTTTGGACAATCCTAACTCCTCACCCAAGTTATCTTCTATGTCAATGCACATCCGCACACACTCTTCTATGGATCTAAGCTCTTTCAAGTACACATATGATCTTAACTTTGTGCTTAGTAGGCCATCTAAAAACTAAGCCACTTGTTTGATCGATGTGGGTAATTCTAGAACAGGGCATCTTTCTATGTACTATCTAAATCTTCTTCTTGCTAGTCGCACTATTTCTTAGGATGTCTGCTTTAAGCTATGGATCAAGGATAATGTATTATGCCTGATGCCACTCTTCAAAAATTCTACAATGAATGCTTCTAGCAGTTGACCTATCTCTCGATAGTTGTGACTGTTTAGAGGTTGAAACCAAGCTAAGGCAGTACCCTTGAGAGTCAAACCAAATGCCTCGAACTGAGTGAACAAGTCCTTGACCTGTTCAGCACTTAACACTTGTTTGAACTCGGTCACATGATCATAAGGATCTCGTGACCCATCAAAGTAGTTCTTCATTTCCTTGACCACTTGAGAGGGTCTAAGGGTTCTTGGGTACTCTCGGGGTCTAGGCAATGGAAAATCATGTTCATCTCTTTGATGCATATGTGCTTGATATCTCTCTCTTACATGTCTTTCACCTTCAAGGCTTGATCTATCTCTACCCACATTGTGTGTACAACTTACCTCAAGTCTCTCTCTAGTCCTTTCCTTTTGGTTTTCATGATCCTTGGATAATCCTACTCCTTGAAGGCCATGTGACATATTAGATCTTGGTGGAGGGAAAATCAATTCACCTTGCCCAATGTATGCATGCCTATCATGCTCTGATACCAAGAACATTCTCTCCGATGTGTGATCTAGATAGATAACTTTGCATGGCATCTCAAGATCTTTGAACTCATAAATGGTGACTATTGGGCTGGGTTGATCTGGCTTGAATCTCCAAAAGGATTCCTCTGTTTCTCTATTAAAAAATAGCTCTATGCTCTTATTGTCTTGAGAGATCCAATGTGGAGTGATCACTCTGGTCAAAACTGACTTACCTCTAGGAGTCTTGGGTTCTGCTCCTACCCCTCCTTGCTCTAGGTCTCCTATCTCATTCTCAAGAATGATGTTTCCAAACTCATCTATCCTATGAGGTAAGCTAGTAACCACATACATGGTTACTTCCTTATCAATGTGTGAACCCTCTTTGAACTTGACCACTAGGTGTTCAAGCCCAAAGGGTTGATAAGGATTTTTGAGTTGGACCATTGATCGTATCAAGCCATCCTCATAGATGCGTTCACCTAATTGGTTAGTCCTAATATATTCCAATTGTGTCTTATAGGGACCTTTAGGTGTTTGTAAATAGGCAATACCTGAGGTACATGTGGGTCTTTCCATGCTAAAAGACATTTTTGAATCATTTGTGTCTGAACTTAGTACATAAGGATAACCACTTAGTTTTTGTGCCCAAGACCTAGCTGTATGGTTGACACTATCCTCGAAAGATCTAATGCTTTGTCTATCCTTGCCTAGGTGTCTACCAAATCTCAGGTTCATAAGCTTTGCCTTCTGGTCCCAAAATTACCTTTTGTATTGATCAAAATATTTTGGAGTCCTCTTGGTTTCCTAGTCTCACCTGAGGGTCAACTTCAAATTAGCCTATCTGAAAATCAATGCCATGTGGGATTCGAAACAAGCTTTCCAACGAGCTATAGAGCTCGAAAAATGGACTTTTGATGAAAAAGTTATGTCAAATCAGGCTCCTAGGGGTCAAAACAGGGAAACAAGATCTTATGAGAAAATCACGATTTTGATTGAAAATCGCGAGTTTGACTAAAAATCGTGATCTTGAACAACCTTGGAAATCACGATTTTGAATGAGAATTGCGATCTTGAGCAATCCAAAAAAAAAGACAATTTTGATTGAAAATCGTGAAAGATGCGATTTTGAGTGAAAAACGTGATTTTGAGTGAAAATCGTGAAAAACGTGATTTTGATTGAAAATCGTGAAAAACATGATTTTGATTGAAAATCATGAAAAATACGATTGATTGAAAATCGTGAAAATGTGATTTTGATTGAAAATCGTGAAAAATGCGATTTTGAGTGAGAATCATGTTTTTGAGACACGCTCAAAATCGCGATTTTGAGAATGACCTCAAAATCGTGTTTTTCTTGAGCCTGTTTTGTGAAAATCACAATTTTGAGAATGACCTAAAAATCACGATTTTGACTGAAAATCATGTTTTTTTCAAAATCGTGTTTTTTTTTTGAAAATCGTGATTTTGACTAAAAACCGTGTTTTTCTCAAAATTGTGTTTTCCCTGAAAAGCACGATTTTGAGCACAATGTGAGAATCATGATTCTGAGAATGACCTCAAAATTGTGTTCTTTCTAGAAAGCTTTAAAGCGAGAAATAGAAAATCGCGATTTTCAAAAAATTTGAATTTTTCACAGAATCATGATTTTCTGAGATTTTGGGTGGGAACTTCGAATTTCATCACCGAGGCTTGCGCATCGAGCATAGGGTCATGGAAATCAGAGAAACTTGCACACAAAAGCACCTTGCCTCTCCCTCTCTCCTTCTTGCACGCCCATGAATGAAAAATGAGGTGAAAATGTGGAATATATAGTGAAAAACGAAAAATTTCTATGAAGATGAAGATGGAAGAAGATTGAGATGGTGATGATGATGAAGATGGAGAAGAAAAAATCAGAAAAATAATAGAGAATGACTAGTTTTTGCCTTCCAATGTTGCAAACCTACAATCTTACCATCAAAATGCTCATCCTTGAAGCTCTCTCCCCGACAACGGTGCCAAAATTTGGTGTAGCTCAAGCGTAAGCACCACCTCCTTTACTTGTCAATCCGTGGAGACGTGAGGATTGGTATGCAGACCGTGAGCAAGTGATGGCACAAGTGCATGAGTTGTATTCTAGCTCAAAACCTAAGCCATGTAATATACGTCCCCTCAACATGACCCCACCCATTGACACCACTACTGCCTGATTCATCTTTTGTACCTCAGCAGAAGAACACCACCCATACATCAACTCTTAGGAAATGGATGTGGAAACATGTCTAGAAGCCTCCACACGATCCTTTGGCTGACATAACACCTATCCCGACTAACCCTTACCCTTGTCATAATTCACCCATGACAAAAGCTTGTACAAATTCACCCACACTAACCCACCGTCACTTGTAATAAAGACTCATCACAAGCAATGTATGCATTACCGAAAGCATGTAGGCTTTCTAGTAACCTGCATTAGTTTATGAGAAATCACTCAATAAACCACCTCACGACACTCGACTGCACGGGTTACACATCGGCTATGGAAAGGGATTGCGGTCTCACTTTATTGAGATCATAATCAATTTCCATAATAATGTGCTATCCTTTTGTAGGAGATTATCTATGCATCCATTTCGATCATCATGCAAGCATCCATTTCGATCATCATGCAAGATGAAGGAACTTCCGAGGCTAGTCCCAGTGTGCCAGTAGTCAATTGTGGTAATTTGTAAGCTGAATCTCATCCTACATTGCAAGCAACAAAATTTCAAGGATTCACGAAACCAATACCTATCGATGACCCTCCTCGGGGATGCACTAAAAAAGTACATAGCAACTCACATTTGTTCCAAGGCCTAGCAGGACCCTGCAGCAGATGTTAACTACATCTATGAGGCCATGCTTTGTTTTGATGGTAACACATGGGGCAAATATTAGTTTTTCTCCAGGGAATTTGTAGACCTTTAGAACTTAGAAGAGCTATGACCCATTTGGTCTAGGGTTCGATTCACCGAGTACTTCAGTGACCCTTTGCCAAAACTTGATTTCTATTGATGCTACTATTTGTTCACCATTCTTGAACCCCTAGAGTGAAAATAATTTCCAAGAACTTTTATTTTGTGATCGCTAGTGAATGATCCCCCATATAAGAAGTTTTATCTCTCAAAAGATCTCATTCAAGTCGCCCTTAAGATCCATGGTACTCACATGCCAACAGAAAGAGAAAGGCTCATTCTTGAGCCTATGAAAAGAGATGAGGTCTTGAAATGGATTTATATCTGGACCATCATGCCAGAATTATTAAAGCCACTGTGTTATTTGCATGCAGCATTTTGTTTTCCCTGCGCAGGATCGCTTTACTATTCCACAAAAACGCATTTGGTTCGAATTGTATTTAGCAAATACAGGTCCTCAGACCATAGAACTTTCTATGTGGATTCAGGATCAATTATACTTAGCACAGCAGAGATCGGTCCGTAAACATGTCATCCACGGATGTTGTGCCCTCACAAGAATAGTTTACATGTGTTTAGCCTATGATTTACCCATCGAACGTGCCATGACCAATGAGGAGTTGAAAAGATTTAAAGGACCCTCCGAAAAGGCACAGATGTCAAGCAAAAGTAGAGCAAGAAAGCATATGAGGGGCTCAATTCCATGTTTAGAGGTCCTAGAGTCACCTTTGCCACAACCATCCCCTCAACAATCTCCCACCGAACCTCTTGCACCTCTACCACCGATATGCATCCGGCTCTCATGCCCTATAATCATTGAAGTCACCACTAGTGGAGTGATTCCCCCGAAGGCCTCCACTCAAGCAGATATTACCAAATAGGAGAGATTCCCACCACCATTGGTGCGGATGCATTTACTTTTCCTATACCTAATCTTGAGTCATAACCCACTAACACTATATTTGATTTTGAAATGCATGATGCATTTTCAAGTGAGTTTCAATTTTCAGAAGGCCAACTTTTCTCTCAAGAGTACGAAAGATCAAGCTATCCTACTAAAGCTCCTGACCAGCAACAAGAACATGTAGTGTCTAACTAAGATGTTGAAAATCAGACAATGATTGATGATGAAGATGGTTATGATGAAGAAAGTCAAACCAGCCTTGACTCGTAAGAAGAGGACCAACAAGAATAGCAATAGTAGCAAACTCATGCTCAAGGAGATACGAGCACCCATGAAGAGGATACATTTGAAGCTGCTTCCTATACATTGTCCATATCGCAATATGCAAGCCATCTGGGCATGCCAACAATTATCAAAAGATCAAAGTCAAGACATACTACAACAAGAACTTGCTAGAGGAGGATTTGAAGACTCCTTCATTCAGGGTTTTAATGAACTAGTCAAGTCTGTGGGAACTATCGAAGCACTTCACTTTTTGAAGAGGAAACCTTTACCATATGTTGAGAGCAGTATGGGCACCCAAGGACTGACTAGACAAGGAAGCCAGGGAACCCAAGGATTGACGAGACAAGGAAGCCAACGGAGAGAGTCAGAACAAGGTGAAGGAGTAAGTAGACAAAGCAGTCGACGCAAATCTGGCAGATAGGCCCTTCAATTTTTCCAATCTACATCTTTTAACAGTGATTCTTATCACTAACAATCATTGTAAATACCATTTCATATTTTTGTAGCTCCATTTTGTGCAAGCCAAGGAGTCCTTGAGCTTGAGGAGCCTTAGAAGTACCTACATATCAATTTTCGTATTTTTTAGACTCCGTTTGAGCCCTCAAATTGGCCCTGGAACCTAATTTTTAACTAGGCCGGACACTAGGTCTGGACAGGGCCAAAAGCTAGTCAAAAACTATAAAAAGAGCTAGAGAGCTCATTTTTGAGGTTAGATTGTAATTGAAACGAACTTGTAAGAGCATTTTGAAAGTAATCTAAAAAGCTCCATTGATTCTCACTCTTTGTCTTGCCTTGTGTGCGCGTGTGTGTGTATGTGTGTGCATGCTTGTGTGCTTCTCACTCACGCACTTGTGCCGCCACTTTCTCGAGGTCTTCATACCATCCTCACGTCTTCCCGGATTGACATTAAAGGAGGTGCTACTCATCATTGAGCTACACCAAATTTTGGCGCCGTTGCCGGGGATCGAGCTTTGAGGACGAGCGTGTGATGGTAAGACGTAGAGTTGACGCGTTGGAGTTGTAGGTATTTTCTTCACTCTCATAGATTTTCTTTTACTTTCTTCACCATCTCCATCACCATCATCATCATCACCACCTACCACCTCCATATCCATCATCGCGAAAATTTCAGTTTTTTGACTATATCCCCACCTCCACCTCATTTCCCTCATTTCACTTGTGAGAGAGAGCAAGAGAGCGAATTTGCATGTGCTGCTTTTTGCATGTTTTCTGAGCTGTCTTGCAGGTACAGGTCACATCACCATCTCCAGCTTTCCGCGCAGGTACGGAACTCGACGAAACTGTCTCGCAGTCGCCGCCTTCTGTCCATCGCGATTGACAGAAATTTTCACTTGTTGGTAAATCTGAGTGCACCACAGTGGACTAGAGACCCTGCACACCACATTCCCACTGAAATTTTTGAAAATCTTGCAAAATTTCAGTCCATCGCGATTGACAGCTCTGTCCATCGCGATTGACAGTCCTGTCCATCGCGACAGACTGCCTGTCCATCGCGACCGACTGAACCCTCTGTCCATCGCGATCGACTGGGTGTCCATCGCGATTGACTGAAGTCCCTGTCCATCGCGACAGACTGCCTGTCCATCGCGATTGACTCAACCCCCTGTCCATCGCGATTGACTGGGTGTCCATCGCGATTGACTGAAGTCCCTATCCATCGCGATTGACTCAACCCCCTGTCCATCGCGATTGACTGGGTGTCCATCGCGATTGACTGAAGTCCCTGTCCATCGCGATTGATTGAATTGAGTGTCCATCGCGACCGACTGAATTCTCTGTCCATCGCGATTGACTGAGTGTCCATCGCGATTGACAGCCCTATCCATCGCGATTGACAGCCAATTTTAGCCAAAATTTTTAAGGTTTGTTAATTGAAAAATTGGGCTAATTGTGGTCACAAATATTATACTCTTGAGCACATGGGGAAGTCTTAGGAAAACAACTTGGGGAAAACCTGTTGCACAGTGATCCTATTTGAACCCTGTCGTAACCCTAGAACCCTGAACGGTCACAACTTTTTCATACGAGATCCAATTTTTGAGCTCTAGGGCTTGTTGGAAAGCTCGTAGCATATACTATACGCCCTCAACTGTTTTTTATAAAGATAACGCGTTGATTTTCAGGTAGGGTATTTTGAAGTTGACCATACCCAGGGGGATCAAAGTCAGGGGTCTTTAGAATTATTTTCCTAAAAGTCAGAATGCACTTGTGTGTTTATGTTACATGAAGGAAGTGGTTGGTTTTGTCCTTTGAATATAAGCATTGAGCTAACCGTGGGTCTTTTATAGGTCCATTGAGAGCAGCTGAGAGCGTACAAAGCAAGGTTTCCTTGCAAGCTTGAGAACCGGGTTTTTGAGCACCATAAAGCAAGGGATCAACAAGTAAGGTTGGATTATTCTCAACTCCCTCTGTCATTTCCTAGCTCAAGCTAAGAACGAGTAGAGATAGGAGTAAGTCAGGGCGACGATAGGCAGTTATCAAGTTGAAGATTATTAAGGAACTCAAGTTCAAGCTAAAAACTTAGTTACTGTACTGTCGATAACCTAAGGGAAAAAGAACCTAACGTGGAACGATCAACCTGAAATTACGAAGAACACTCAAGTATTCCGACGACGTGATATCAGACAAGACCATAAACACAATAATTAACTAAAAAGAATCAAGTGACTGGTACCAATTAATCGGCAACGAGGTTGTACTCTGAAAAAATTGGGCTAATCAGTTAGGCATATGAACCTTAGATCAGGACGACACCTAGCACGAGAGAGACAAAGCCTTAGGTCTTCAGAGGCTAGTGTCAATCACACTGCAAGGTCTTGGGCCCAGCAGTTGAGCCACCACTCATACTACCCTAGCTCTGAGACCAGTGAGTCAGAAATGTCTCAAGGCATGGAGAGACCTACGGAAAGTTCAGGTGTGCCTTATTTGTACAGGGTAGAAGGCCCTTACAAAACACAGCTGGAATATCTTAGGACCAACCGTCTAGGTGCTAGCATCTATGAAGACGGCCTAGGAAGATCTGTGGTCCAGATTAAAAACCCTGATCAAACCATTGGACTAGAGCACCCAGCTGTCAAGTTTGAAAATGGTGCATACCTGGACAAAGAAGGAACTATATATGTAGTCACTAGTCACCCTGATAGAACCGATGACTTTGGGAATGTAATCTCGGAAGCGGACTTAGGTGACCTGGAACAAGGGAACATGGGTGCGGAACCTAGAACCCCTCGAGGTAAATCAGTTCTCACTAGGATTATCACGCCTGAATGGGTCCCCCAAGACAACAAGAGCATAGAGTTGCTCCTCAATCGAGAAGCTGATGAAGCCTTTTGGAGGTATAAGTCTAATCAGCCAACAGACATAGGAAATATCATGATCTATGAGTTTAAGGATCCGGATAGCCCAGGCAGAGTGACCTATTTAGATCATGCTTCAGAACGGATCTTTGTGGTGACAGAAAACGATAGGCATGCTTACACTTGGAAGGGTGAATTCATTTTCCCCCAACCAAGATCAAATGTATCCTATGGTCACCCTGGAGCTGGAACTTCCCAAGCTCATGGTACGCAAAGAGACAGAAGTAGAGATAGACCAGAAGTAAGTTTTGCCAACCCAGTGGGCAGAGAAAGAACGAGAACGGAGACGAATAGGGTAGAACCTGAGATGCATAGAGCCCACAGGAACCAAAGACATGTAGATGGATTCCCTCTGCCAAGGCCTAGAGAGCACGCAAGAACTTTGAGACCCACCCAGCTAGTTAAGTCCATGAAGAATTACTTTGACGGCACAGGAGATCCCTATGATCATGTGGCAGAGTTCAAGCAAGTCTTGAGAGCTGAACAAGTGGAAGATCTGTTCACGCAGTACAATGCCTTTGGTCTAACCCTTAGGAACACGGCACTTACATGGTTTCAGCCATTAGATGAGCGTCAGTTCAGGAGCATAGACCAACTCCTAGAGGCATTCATTGTAGAGTTCTCTAAGAGCGGCATAAGACACAATACCTCCTCATTGATCCACAGCTTCAAACAGACCCCCCAAGAGACTGTCAGATTGGCAGGAAGAAGATTTAGACAATATCTTGAAAGGTGCCCTATTTCGGAACTACCCACATCTGCTAAACAAGTAGCCTTATTCCTTGATGGATTGCTGAGTACGAAATTGAGATCCTATGTGTATCTGAAGGACCCTAGGACTATAGAAGAGTGTGTACGCATGTGCATTGACATTGAAGATAACCTAGGGGAGGAACTAGAGCTTTCCAAAATCTACAAAGATTCAGATAGTGCTTCTAGTCACTCTTCCACGCAATCCACATCAATTGAGGAACTTGCAGAGAAAGTGGCACAAAAACTAGGCGTCTCTAGCAAACAAATTCCTAGGTTTGCCCCTGTGAAAAGATGCTATACTTGTGGTGGCGACCACATGGCGAATGTCTGTCCTATTATGGCTCAACCCCAAGTAAACCCTAGTAGCCAGTACTGCACCATAGAACGGAAGTACACAAACCACACTGCGCAAGATTGCCCTTACAACAAGCAGACTGTTAGGCAACCCTACCCTCAGCCCTACCAACAAGGCAGATACCAGAACCAGTACCCTCCACCACCACAATATGCTAGACCCCAACAAACCTATCAGCAACCATATCAGGCCCAACAGAGACCTCTACCGGTACTAGCCCAACAGCCTCCCAACCCCGCTAATGTGATTCCAGTGAAGTATGCTGTTGCAGAAGAAAACCTGAATAGAGCCATAGTACCAGTAACCCCATTGATCTCAGAAAGTGACCCGAGTGACCATAGCTTTGATTCTACACATGTCGATAGTCCCCAAGCTTATTACATGCAGTCTCCAGAACATGGTGAGTCATACTATAGTGAAGAACCAAGTGAACCTAGTTGGGAGTCCGATTACACGAACGTCATGTATGCAAACCCCAACCCTAGGCCTCAACCTAGGCAGGTACGACCACCCTTTCCTAGAGGACCATGCTACCGATGTCAGGGGGATCACTTCATTCGTGATTGTCCCTTACCTCCACCTCCACAAAATCAGTCAGTGACTATCCAAGGCTTCTGCCAAGATTGTGGAAAAGAACATCTCTTACGAGATTGCCCTAAGAACCCCAATAATATGCCAAAAATCACTCCTATCAATGTGATTGGTTTGGTTGTGGATGCCTCAGGAAGTGTCACTTCCACTGCACCAGTGCAGGTGGTTACTAGAGCTCAGGCATTGCAGCAAAACCAAGAGGCAAGCCAGGAAAAGGGCCCAGAGGCTAGTGAAACCGAGAGCGTAACAAAGAAAAGGACTAGAGCATGGAAAGATAGTCGAGAAAGAATGAAAAGACAATGGGCAAAAAAGATAAACGAACTTGAAGAAAGCATAAGAGAAACCAAAGCGAGGATAACTGAACTCACAGCTCCAACTCCCTCTCACATTACCCCGCCCTCACCACTCCCATCTCCATCCGACCCACCACCGTCCCCACCGCCTCATCAAATCCCACCACCCCCTAGAGTAGGATCAGTCCTAGCTGATCCCACTCCCGAAGACCTAAACATGGTGCTTAAAGCATATCAGGCCAGAATCCAAGAAGGGCCAACCATAACCGATCATGAAAAATGCTACCCTAGAGCTGAGCTAGAGCTCGAACGAACTAAGATTTGTGCCAAAATGGTAGAATTGGCTCAGACCATGTTTGAGGCCAGCCGCCTATTCAACATTTCTAGTTCAGCTAAGACGCAGTTACACTTTGATGGACTGCTGGAAAGAATAGAGAAGTTAATTGCACAATCAGAGAAGGAACCTGCCCCTCAACGAAAGGAGAGGGCAAGAGATCGGATAAGCCAGCCTCTTCAGGAAGCCCATGTGCCTCCTCACGAAGCTTATCTTCCCCCCCAAAAGTCACATGAGCCTCCCCCGAAAGCTTATGTAACTCCACAGGTGACCCACATTCCTTCTCAGAGAGCGTATGAGCCTGTTCGGAAAAGTAATGGAATAAGTAATCCTCCCCAAGAAGCTTGTGCTCCAGCCATCTATGGGAGCGAGGAGAGAGCCAACGATAGAATAAGCCCTCCTTCCCAGGTTGCTTATGTGCCCAATTCTACGGAGCCAGACACTTCTTCTTCTATGAATCGGTTTGCACCAGACTTCCTACGAGAGATTCAAGAAGATAAATGGGATAACGAAAGTGAGGTCGTCCCTCCTTTTGAACTTGTGGACGATGCACACGACCAATTCCCACAAGACATCCCATCCATTTACGGGGAACATGAGAGTACTCAGTCTCACGAGAGATTGGACTTTGAGTCTAATTCCATACAAGAGCTACCCCACTTCACAGGCCCATGGGAGGCAAAGTCCACATGTATGAGAACACCCACAGTCATGGTAAGGAATGACGACTCAGTCATACCAAGGAACACGGAGGCAGAAACGAACACCAAGATGCAACGCGATTGCACTTTGGAAGAACTGCCTGAGAATAGACTAGACGCGCGGAAATGTGCAGCCAGTCGAGTAACTGAAGTTGCAAAACCTCATTCCAAGGTAGGATCCCATAGGACAGTGCCAGAAATTCCCTTGGATAAGATAGGAGATATGTGTGAAGGTGAAGAAGGGAACACCTATCTTCCCATTACCTACCAGGACTACACCACTAAGGCAATTTTGGACTCAGGTGCAGGAGTTGCAATTGCCACCACTTCCCTTTGGAAGCGTTGGGGCAAGCCGGCACTCAGGCCGACGAGAATGAAATTGCAAATGGCCGATGGTCACATAGAGAGACCCCTAGGATTGCTGGAAGGAATAACTCTCACCACTTGTGGTGTTGAGTTTGAGCATAGCTTTGCTATATGTGACTTCAACAAAAATCATGCTTATGAGATGATTTTAGGAAGACCATTTATGCGACAGTTGCAAGTGGTACAGGATTGGGGAACCAACTCCTTGTATTTGCAACACTTGGGTGTTACGACCAAAGTCAATCTCAAGGATTATTCTCATAGAGATGTCCCTCCTATCCAGTGGAATCCCATCCATAGAGCTAAAGATGACACAGAATCTGTGCATTCCATAGAATTTGGATCCTCATGGATGCATGAAGACACTCACTTATGGATGTGCAAGGTAGCAGTAGAAGAAGAGAAGAGAGAGAAAGCCAGAGAGGTAGGTGCGAAAGAAACCCATAGATCAATCCAAGACCCAGCCTATGCACCTGTAGTTTTTCCAGACGAAGAATTTGAACCTCACGGTTGGGCAGAAATCTTAGCAACAATGGACGTAGCCATCAACGAAGAACAATGGACACCTCACTGTGATGAGGATGGCTATGATATTTCAGTCTTCTCCATAGAACCAATCATGGGAGAGGCAGTCCTAGAAGAATGCGAACCTAGCCCTGATGCATTTGAGGATGCAAGTGACTCCGATCTAGAGTCAATCATTATGGACCCACCATTTGCATCAGATGAAGAATATTTCCATGAAGTGGAATTTCAACCCCAGAGGCATGGAGAGGTTACAAATGATGTAAGATTAGCAACACATATGACCCCGAAGGAAGAAGGAAAGAAACGAAAGAAGAAAGAAGTCTCACCAGAAGAGGAAGAATCTTTGTTTGAGGTCCCCGAAAATTTTAAGAAGTATGAGATAGATGACAGGAGAGTCATGATAAGAATGCCTAAACGAGAGGCACAATCAGGAGAGGCCTATGATAACAAAGAAACTACCAAGAAAATCGTAGTGGCCCTAGAAGAAGGAGAGGAGAGATGCACGTATATAGGCCATGACCTGACAGAAGAAGAAGAGCACGAATTGATTGCCTTGCTAAGAGAATACAGAGATGTATTCGCTTGGAGTTACAAGGATTTGAAAGGGGTTGACCCAGACATATGCTCGCACACCATCCCCATGACTTCAGATGCTAAACCCTCTAAGCAAAAGCCTTATACATATAACGATAATTACGCTGCTAAGATCAAAGAAGAGATAGATAGATTGGTCGAAGCTGGATTTATCTATGAAATTGAGCACACCGAATGGGTATCCCCCATCGTAGTGGTGCCCAAGAAGAATGGCAAACTGCGTGTGTGCATTAACTTGAAAAAGGTTAATGCCGCCACAATTCGAGATAACTATCCGCTTCCCATCACAGAGCATCTCTTAGAAAGAGTGGCAGGCAAGGAAGTGTACAGCTTCCTTGATGGATTTTCGGGCTACAATCAAGTAGCCATAGCTCCAGAGGATCAGCATAAGACAGCCTTTGCCACAGAATGGGGCATTTTTGCTTTTAGAGTAATGCCATTTGGGCTTACCAATGCACCAGCTACCTTCCAGAGGCTGATGTGCCATGTGTTTAAGGAGTTCCTGAGGAAGAGTTTAGAAGTCTATGTTGATGATCTTTGTGCTCATTCCAATGTTAGACAAACTCATATTCCTGAACTCAGACAAATCTTTGACAAATGTAGAGAATATCAAGTCTGCCTGAACCCGGAAAAGTGTGTTTTTATGGTCAGGCAAGGCAAGATTCTAGGACACATAGTGTCAAAGAATGGCATATCTACCGACGAAGAAAAAGTGAGAGCCATAGCAGAGCTACCTAGGCCAAAGAATGTCAAGGAAGTACAAGCTTTCATGGGGCACTGTGGTTATTACCGACGATTTATACACATGTATGCTGTCATTGCAAAGCCCATGTACGGACTTCTGACAAACTTTGAGTGGACGGATGAATGTGAGAATTCCTTCCAAGAGCTTAAACGAAGATTATGTTCAGCACCAATCTTGACCACACCAGATTGGAATAAGCCATTCCATGTTCATGTGGATGCATCCAATTATGCTATTGGATGTGTGCTTGCGCAACCTACTGGTGAAGGTAATATGGATCTTCCAATCGCCTATGCCAGTAGACAATTGAATGCGGCTGAACGAAATTATACCACTACTGAACGAGAAGGATTAGGCATGGTAAATGCAGTTAAAAAGTTTAGACATTATTTGCTTGCAAATAAGTTTAAATTTTTTACGGACCATCAGGCATTGTTGTACTTAGTAAACAAACCATGCAATACAGGTAGATTAGTAAGATGGTTTCTCTTGCTAATGGAATATGACTTTGAGGTTGTGGTAAGAAAAGGTAGGACTCACTTGAGAGCAGATCATCTCTCTAGGCTCACATCGGGAGAAGCCCCACAAGGAGTGTCTGATGACCTTCCTGATGCTTACTTGTTTAATTTGGAAGTGGTGCCGCAGTGGGCCAAGCCAATAGTACCAGTATTGACATACGGGCCTAATCATCCAATGGTGAACACACGGAATAGAGAGATAGTAAAAGCCCAAAAATATCACATCATGGCAGGAAGCATGTACAAGCACACAGATCAAGGGATCTTGGCTTGTTGCGTAGAAGAGGATGAGTACGCTAAATGGTTGCAACTAGCACATGTAGGTGCACTAGAGCAACACCATTCAAAGCAACGAACGTTGCAGACTCTAAAGAGATTCGGAGTGCATTGGCCAACTATGGAAGCGGACGTCCAAAAGTTGTGCAAGGAATGCCCAATCTGTTGCAATAAACCACCTGTGGAACATGCCACCCTCTATCAAGTATCCATTGCGCCAGATTGGAGTGAACCCCTAGTATCATTCTTGAGGACAAACACATTCCCTCCAGACATGACTCTAGCTAGAAAAAGGAGTTTGGAACAAGAGGCCCAGGATTATTCACTTGTTGGTGATAATCTATACAAACGCGGCAAGGATGGTTACCTGAGACTGTGTGTCCATGAGAGTGAATATCTTAAGATCTTGGAAACTGCTCACCAAGGTGTGGCAGGAGGACACTTTGGACCAGATCGGGTGATCAAGGCAATATTGTTTGCAGGCTTCTGGTGGCCTACCCTTCACATGGATGCACATACCTATGTGAAACGGTGTGATGTCTGTCAGAGGACTCAGTATCCTATACGCAAAGATGAGATGCCACTGAAACCTATGATGGGTGGACGTGCATTCTCTAAGTGGGGAATAGACTTCGTAGGTCCTATTAATCCCCCAGCCAAGGGTTCTCATGCGGAATACATCATTGTTGCGACAGATTATCTCACCAAGTGGGTAGAGGTAAAGGCTACGACAAAGAACGATGCTCAAACAACTGCCAAATTCTTGTTTGAGAATGTATTCACGAGATATGGGCTACCTATAGAGCTTGTAAGTGATAGAGGCACTCATTTCTTGAATGAAGTAATTGAAAATCTACTCCAAGAATTCTTGGTAATACACAAGAAGTCTGCCCCTTATCACCCTCAAGCTAATGGACAAGCTGAGAGCACTAATAAGATTTTATGCAATGTACTGACGAAATTGGTGAACACTAAACGCTCTGATTGGGACAAACAGCTACACCATGCTGTTTGGGCATACCGAGTGGCCTACAAAACGGTACTCCAAGCCACTCCCTTTCAGATGGTATTTGGCCAAAACGCTGTGCTACCCTTGGACTTCCTGATCCCTACATTGAGAGTAGCACAAGAGCACGAATGGACAGGTCATGAGCTCTCCTCTAGGATCTTTGACCTTGAACGATTAGGAGAAACAAGACTAAGAGCCGCTGCAGGAATTTATGCCGCCAAGAAGAGACAGAAGGCATACTTCGATGCCCACGTAAAGGATAAAGGCTTGAAAACGGGAGATCTAGTCTTAGTCTATACACTGAAACAACACGCAAGGAAGCTAGAAAAGAGAGGCTACGGACCTATGATCATCAATAGGATCTCCACAAGTGGAGCAGTACAATTGGCCACATTAGAGGGTGATGTTCTCCCAAATTATATTAGCGGTTGCAGAGTCAAGTTGTATCAGGAACCCCTCACGGAGGAAATGCTCAGTCGACTCAACACTGCTAAGAAACGCAAAGAGGAAGAGAAGCGAATTAGAGAAGAAGCTCAAGCAGAAGCTTTAGAACGCATCAGAAGGATGAAATTACGAAGGCAAGGTAGAGAGCAGCCTAGGACAGATGACTATGCAGACCAAGGATATCATATGGCAATGTGTGAAGTTGCAGGAACCAGCTCACTTAGAATAACTGATCGACGTCCTTTTGTAACCCTAGAAATAGGACAAGAAAAGAGTGCAAGGACTGTAAAAGCCTTGATTGACTCAGGTGCCGCCACTAGTGCTGTTAGAGTGTCTTACTGTCAAGAGTTACAGTTAACTGTCAATCCTGTGGAAGCATATCTCATAGGATTGGGAGGCGTGGAAACCCCTTGCATGGGCGAGGTGGAACTTCCCCTCTACATTCATGATGAGGCAATGACAGTTAAAGCACTAGTGTGTCAAGATGAGGATCTCATTGAACCTCTTGTCTTGGGTCAAGACTGGATCTATGACCAAGCAGTCAACTTAAACCTAAGAAGTGGACTTCTTCACGTATGGGTCAATCATAGTCGAATTACAATAGAGTTGGATAAAGGAACACTCAAGGAACTAGGAAAGGCACGGACTCCTGGTCCCTCCAGGGGTACACATGAAGATGACCATGCTGTTCTTGTTCAAAACCCTGTGTTGCAGAGGAATGATATTTGCAAAAAAGGAGTCAGGGATGCAGTGGAACTCCCTTCTTTTCCAAAGGCCAGAAGGAGGCAACAACCAAAGGTGGAGCAAAGGCAACAGAAGCAGAGTACTACCTATGCCGGACATCAAAAGAACCTGCGCAGCAGAATGTTCCAACAAGTGAACCAAGTGTGGGTGCGAAAAGGCGAACACCCGGTTGCAATCACGCCAACAGAACGGGGGAAACCTCTTATTAATAACCATCGACACGTCACTAATAAGAGGTCATCCGGAAATTCTTCGGCTAAAGTGAAATCTATTTGGGTGCCCAAAAGGTCGATGAAGGCTAGCCCACAATCAAGACAAATTTGGGTGCCTAAGGCTTGTTTGCGGGCTCAGATAGCTACACCAAGAACACACTCTACACAGCATGATCTATTCACTCGCACAGCCTACATCCACTCACTTTCAACACCAAGGCACATGAACACGAACAGAATCAGTTGTAAATGGGCCCCTAAGAGGCCTCAGGTTAAAGCTGACACACCTAGAAAGCTCTCGAGAATCTCTACGGAACCACGAGTAAAACCCATCCACTGCATTTGGCAGCCCAAGATTTGTAACAAACCCCCTGACCCTATTGTAAATCCATAACCCCCTACTAACCGCTTCACCTTTAATTCACATCATTTCGCTTAAGCTCTTAGGTCTACCTAACCCTAACTACACACACCAGCACCGAGCACTTATTAACTCCGAACCACTCCAGAACTTTAAGTTAATATGGTAACAAGGGGCACCATGTCATTTTTGTGTCCATTGCAATGTTAACGTTTATTCATATATTCTCACAGAATCAGCTACGACATTTTCAACATGGCGGAGGCAGCAGGAACTAGCTCTCACACAGAAACAAACCCGCAAGTGGTGGACTTGGACAGTTTACCCGTTTTGCCTGAGACAGTTGAAAGACCAGAAGAGTTACAGGCCGTCAAAATCATACCTATTGCGGACCCTCCGCGTGGCCACACCATGCCAGTGGGAAAGACTTCACATTGGTTTACCGAGGTAGCAGGACCCTTGGGGGAAGGAACGTATCTTTGGGAATCAGAGCTGGACTACAATGGAAAGCAAGGCAGATACCATTTCTTTACAAGAGAATTTGAGAAGTTACAAAATGCGGAAAGTCTACGTCCGATATGGGAAAAAGCCGGATTGAGTGCCTATTTCAGTGCCCGACTCCCAAAACCTGACTTCATGCGATGCTATTATCTAATCAACACCTTGACTCCCAATCCGAACCCAAAAGGTGCAAGCTCATTTGTGATTCCATCTCTGACAAAGGGGAATGAGCTCAAGAGGTTTACACTATCAAACAATTTGGTGAGAGAAGCTCTGGATATGCGCGGCATGCATATTCCTACAGAAAAGGAAACCCTAGTACCGGATTACATGAAGAATCGAAGTCTCACCAAGCTCAAGGACATGGTATCCATGACGCCTAATATTGCCATACACCTTCGCATGTGCATGCAACACTTTGCTTTCCCGGCGCAGGATAGATTCACCATGCCGCACAAGAAGATTTGGTTTAGCCTGTATCTGGCAGAAACACAGAGCCTCACCATCAACCTACCCCACTGGATAATTGATCAGATACACTTAGCTCACAAACGCTGGCCGCGGAAACAGGTTTTATATGGTTGCTGTGCTCTGACAAGAATCATTTATAGGTGTTTGGCTTATGACATTCCAATCCAACGAGCCCTGATGTGGAATCGGGTAGAGCAGTTCCGAGGCAGGACATCCACTGGACCCCCTTCTAAGAAGATGAGAGGCACGGTCCAAGTCCCATGTGCTCAGCCACGTGGAGCCACCCTAACACCAGAGGTCATCCCGCCACCCCGAAGAGTCCGACCATTCACACTCCGGCTTCCAAGACGCAGCACCGATGGCTCCACTTTGCTATTTCCTCCTATCCCAACGGATCTCGAATTTCCTAGTGGTGCAGCTTTGGAAGAACTCACTAATGAAGACTTCGAACAACTACTACAAGATGTCGAGCTGGAGACAACAGAGGCACAACAAGTGGAAAATGTACAAACGCAGGCCACAACCTCCCAAGCCCCCGTCACCCCTGTTGAAGTGGAGGAAGAAGATGACGGAGATGAGGAGCAGGAGGATGATGAGGAGGAATATGATCAAGAGCAACAAGAGGAGCAACAAGAGGTGCCAGAACTTGTAGGTGCACCTGCATATACAGCTCAACTAAGAAGGCTATACGACACTATCAAAGCAGTACAAGAAAGGCATCAGCTCTCTCTGGTATCAGGCCAAGCTTTGATGCAAGAAATGCTATCAGATGAAGGAGTGGACCAACATTTCATTGACACCCTCAAATTAGTGTCAGACTCTTTAGGAGTTCCAGAGGCTGTCCACACCGCAGTCCGCCAGTCCGTAAGGTATGACAAACGCAGAGTGGACACGTTACCACGAGCAGGTAAGACTATCAGGATACCCGTCACAGAACCAGAAGTACCTATTGAGACCACAGCCACTCCCACAACCACCACTGACCTCTCCGCTGAAACCTTCGTTCAGACATCACCCATCTCACCCCAGCGTCCTCCATCACCACCTTCTCCGCCCCCGCCACCACCTCCCACCTTGGAAGAAACGACAGTCATCACCTCTACCTCCACTTATAATCCATCCTCATTCAAATCATTCTCATTTCGAGAACCCACCTCACAAGACACCCTCTTCTCCTTCGTCACCAATCCCTTGTACACTTCGTCCCATCTATCCGCTGAACCCATGACTGGCCATCCCATAATTACCAGCGTAGTTGGAAACCCAGCACCCACGGAAGGAACCCTGTGTTTCCCGACCTATCCCCCAATACGAGTACCTCCATTCCATAACCCTCACTTCCCAGCTGGCCCCTACACCTCTTTCAACCGGACCTCACCACCCCAATACCCGTCCTTTGTGGAGCAGTTTTTCCGCTCTCCCATGTTTCAAAGGCACCTTCCTCCGATGTTCGCAACGACATCAATTTACACGGACACCACACTCACTTCACCTACCATACCCACCTATATGGTAGCCCCTGCACACATCACCTTGTCTGACCCAATGGACATTTCACCAACCACAGCACCTCTCCCCACGATTTCCCCACCTTCCCCTCCCTTGCCCCCCACCTCACCACTCACATCATTGGCACACACAGCATTCACTACCCCCCTTCCCAATCCCACCTCCTCTGCATTTCAAACTTTTCCCCTTGCATCTCATAATGTAAATAGCACGTTCGACACATTACTTCAGTGTGCAAATCAGCTACAACAAGACTTCCATCAATTGGAAGAACGCAATGCTGCCCTCCAGGCAGAATCTCAACGTTTCCAAGCTAGAGTCACCACTCTTGAAGCTGACTACCTGACGCTCCTAGACGAGCATACCACACTACAGCAGGCTCACTCCGAACTGGAATCAAAGGCATCAACTGTAGATGACCAAGCAGTTAAGGAGCTAGAAACAGTGCTTCAAGCGCAAATGATATCTAATGCCACGCTCAGACGCAACATTGGGCTATTAAGAAAGCATATGGCCGCAGCACTAGAGGAAAACAAACGACTTCAACAACAAAATCAGGACAACTTTGAAGCGGCTATGGAAGGAACCGTAGGAGCAACCATTAGCCCTACCAGATATAGAGCAGTTCCATCAGAAGACATCCGCATTTTGCTTGAGCAGCATGCAAATTTCCTGGAGTCATATGAGAAACTAGAGACTGAATGTGCCGATCTAAAGAAACAGTTAGCCAGTGTACCCACTGCTCAACAGGAGCCGGTAATCTTGCAACAATCTACAGAAGAAATGGAGACCCTTCGGAAACAGGTGGCAGAACTCCAAGCACGCCTCCTACCATATGAACGACCCCCCTCGCCCATTGAAGAACCAGAACCTGAAACAATAGTGGAAATCCCCGTCGAGGACAGCTACGAAGAGCCATACGAGCCTATGCCGACGCCTGGTGGTCGAACTACAGAAGAAGGACAAGACACGTTAGAAATTCAAGTTCCAGATTGGGTCAGAAGGGTCGAGAAAGTGGGTAAGACACATGATGATCGTGTGGCCGTGCAAATGCAATCTCTCACGAATCTGGAAGAAACGGTCCTTCGGTCTTCCTACTTTCAACAATTATCCCATCAACGGTTAATCACAACATCAGAATCGCAATACATGCCTTATTTTGTCTTACTACATGATTATAATGCAGAAATCAAAAGACATACAGGGAAGGAGCCCACATTCGCTACTCAATTTGAGATAGGGGATTTACCGACCGATGCACGTGCTGGCTCGATTTTCCAACCTAATTGGCGTGCACGTTTACTCACCGATTACCCTGAGATGATGAGTACCTGGGCTACCATGCCACTCTATATCAAGTATAATCCATGCTATTGTCCAGTGGTACGTCGCAGATCCTGGCAAGCATTTGCAATCAAGGTACGCAACAATAAAGAGTGCTCGGCTTGGGTTAACTACCCGTATTTTGCTCCACCTCGAGGACCTCCAACCGTAGCCTACATGATATCAACTATTCGGCACTGGTCCGCACGCCTAAACAATGTACCTGATATAGCAGCAAAAATGTGTATGAAGATATTTGAACTCATGACCATTGTCTTCAAAACCTTTCGGAATGTCCAAGCTCCATACATCTCCGCTCCTGGATTCGCTCAAGGCAACAAGGATTTAGTCTACGACATGAGCCAAACCCCCTCGGTCACTGTTATCTTTGCTTGGCATGCACGAATCAAGTACTTGCCCGCATGCTTCAAGCAAACATTTGAGGAAATGTTCTCTACGGGCTTCTGGGAATACAACTCCGAAATTTTCATTCCCAGACCCACACATTTGCTACATCTATTCGCAGTCGAACAAGCGATCCATGCAGATCAGTTACGTCTGCCACATCCGGATGTTCCAGGACCAATCGATTGGGATCGTATGATGACAGATTTGGCCAGAGGACTACGCTTACAAGAACATCAGCTTGCCACTCAGGTTGTGGAATATTACATCCAACACCCCCAGCAACAAGGGTCTGTCAGGGACGACAGACGCGAGAGAGGGGGGGGTGTTGAGAGCAGTATGGGCACCCAAGGACTGACTAGACAAGGAAGCCAGGGAACCCAAGGATTGACGAGACAAGGAAGCCAACGGAGAGAGTCAGAACAAGGTGAAGGAGTAAGTAGACAAAGCAGTCGACGCAAATCTGGCAGATAGGCCCTTCAATTTTTCCAATCTACATCTTTTAACAGTGATTCTTATCACTAACAATCATTGTAAATACCATTTCATATTTTTGTAGCTCCATTTTGTGCAAGCCAAGGAGTCCTTGAGCTTGAGGAGCCTTAGAAGTACCTACATATCAATTTTCGTATTTTTTAGACTCCGTTTGAGCCCTCAAATTGGCCCTGGAACCTAATTTTTAACTAGGCCGGACACTAGGTCTGGACAGGGCCAAAAGCTAGTCAAAAACTATAAAAAGAGCTAGAGAGCTCATTTTTGAGGTTAGATTGTAATTGAAACGAACTTGTAAGAGCATTTTGAAAGTAATCTAAAAAGCTCCATTGATTCTCACTCTTTGTCTTGCCTTGTGTGCGCGTGTGTGTGTATGTGTGTGCATGCTTGTGTGCTTCTCACTCACGCACTTGTGCCGCCACTTTCTCGAGGTCTTCATACCATCCTCACGTCTTCCCGGATTGACATTAAAGGAGGTGCTACTCATCATTGAGCTACACCATAGTTCAATCCTCAACGAATCCGTGTGATGTCCAAACCTGGCCGATACATCTACGTGCCCACCAATGCCTAGTCCTCCTGCCATTCAGAAGAAGCATGCCGGAACCCCCACCCGAATCACCTGCCATAAGAGATACAATCATCATTGACTCCTTGCCACCACCATCAACCTCCATACAAGCCACAACCATCGAAATCACCTCCACTTCCACCGACACTCTTCCTTCTCCTGTACATCCAACTTCCCCTGTATACCCCAACTCGCTTCCAGTATCCTTATTCATAGTAAATGTTGCAACCGAAGCCATAGCACCTCCAGTACCCAAAACCTTTACCCCTAGTACATCAAACCTAATTCCCCCCGAGTCCATTTACCCCATCCTCTCCTTCATTTCCCCTTCCTTCACCACCCCTTTTCCCCTTTCCTCAATCAATGACCTTCTCCCTTGTATCCCCTCCCCATCCGACTACATCACCTCTACCTTCTCCTCTACATCAAGCCATTAGTGACACTCAACAGGTGTAGCTCAAGGGTAAGCACAACCTCATTTACTTGTCAATCTACGGAGATGTGAGGACTAGTATGAAGACCATGAGCATGTGAAGGCACAAATGTGTGATTGAGAAGCACAGGCATGCACACACATACACACACATACACACACACACAATGCAAGATCAAAGAGAGGAACAATGGAAAGCTTTCATTCACAAGAGTTCTCTTATAAAAGCTCAAATCTACAACAAGCTCTATTCTCTAATAAGCTAACCCCAAAAATGAGCTCTCTAGCTCTTTTTATAGTTTTTTGACTAGTTTTGGCCCTGTCCAGACCTAGTGTCCGGCCTACTTAAAAATTAGGTTCCTCGGCTTATTTGAGGGCTCACATGGAGTCTAAAAATTATGAAATTTGGTAGGATGATACTTCTAATACTCCTCAAGCTTGAGGACTCATTGGCTTGAACAAAATGGAGTTACAAAAATGGAAATGGTATTTACAATGGTTTTTAGTGATGAAAATCACTGTTTTGTTAGGGGATTCTTCTGAAAATTTGTCATACACTTCTTGGAGCTCCCTGCTTGCTCCTCTTCTTGTGTGTCCTCTTCTTTGAAGCATTCCTTTGCCTTGTGCTTGACCTTGAGTTCCAACACTCCCCCTGAGAGACCCTTGTTGTAGTGGTTGTTCCAGGTAGTGCTTTGAGAGGGAGTGTCCCTTCTTTATGAACAAGAGCCGTCTGGCTTCCAAATGTGAGAGGGTTGGTGGTCGGATTCTTCATTTGTCACTCCAAGACTTTGCGAGTTGTAGTCCCTTGGTATGTGCTTCTTCCTTGGATTCCAACATGAATATGTCATTGTGACGTCCATTGATGTAGTTTAGAGCTTCCAAAGATGATCTTCATAGTAGTCATGCCAAGTACTCATAACCCATAATGAATGATGGGTAAGTGCATTGGTGCATGGGTTAAAAACTATATGTGCCTTGTGCACGGCCTTGGAATGTGGCCCTATGCATGCTTACTTGGAAAATGCAATATAAGAAACATGGTGCAAAAATTAGGTCTTGAGCGAATTGCTCAAGGGTACACTGATGAAGAGGTTTCCTAATCTATCACTGTTATAATGTTTTCCTAATCTATCACTGTTATAATGTTTTCCTAATCTATCACTGTTATAATGTTTTCCAAGTAGGAGATTCTTACCATGGTGAATGGTCAGTCGGTGTAGATCTCTTCGTGTGGTGGCGCACCTGTCATTGTGATGGATCCTTTGGCTCATCTATCGTCGCCAATGAATGTCCGTATTGATGGTCCACTGATGAAATTCTTTGAGTGCTTGGTCATGTTTGCTCTCTTCAAAGCAACATTTGCCAAATACCGAGAATTGAATTTATTTATATTCCTTGACAAACAACATTGGGTAACTACACTGTAGCTCAAGCGTAAGCACCACCTCCTTTACTTGTCAATCCGCGGAGACGTGAGGACCAGTATGAAGACCACGAGCGAGTGAAGGCACAAGTGCGTGAGTGAAAGCACACAAACATGCACACACATAGACACACACACGCACAAGGTAAGATCAAAGAGAGGAACAATGGAAAGCTTCGATTGCAAAAGAGTTCTCTTACAAAAGCTCTATTTTCTAACAAGCTAACCTCAAAAATGAGCTCTCTAGCTCTTTTTATAGTTTTTTGACTAGTTTTGGCCCTGTCCAGACCTAGTGTCCGGCCTAGTTAAAAATTAGGTTCCAGGGCTTATTTGAGGGCTCAAACGGAGTCTAAAAATTATGAATATTGGTAGGATGATAGTTCTAATACTCCTCAAGCTCAAGGACTCCTTGGCTTGAACAAAATGGAGTTACAAAAATAGAAAATGGTATCTACAATGGTTTTTAGTGATGAAAATCACTATTTTTGTAGGGAATTCTTGTGAAAATTTGACATACACTTCTTGGAGCTCCCTACTTGCTCCCTTTCCTTGTGTGTCCACCTTTTTGATGTGCTTCCATGATTTGTCCTTGACTTTGAGCTTCAACACTCCTTGACTTTGAGCTTCAACACTCCCCCCCCCCTCTCGAGTCTGTCATCCCTGACAGACCCTTGTTGTGGTGGTTGTTCCAAGTAGTGCCTTGAGAGGGAGCGTCCCTTCTGTATGAACAAAAGTCATTTGACATCGAGATGTGGCAGGGTTGATTGTCTGGTTCTGCATCTATCACTGCGAGTCTTTGCAAGTTGTAGTCTCTTGGTATGTGCTACTTCCTTGGATTCCACCATGACTGTGTTGTTGTGAGTCTCCATTGATGACCTCAACTCATCCAAAGATGATGTTCATAGTAGTCATGCCAAGTACTCATAACCCATAATGGATGATGGGTACGTGTGTTCGTGCATGGGTTAAGGAAAATATGTGCCTTGTGCACGGCCTTGTAATGTAGCCCTATGCATGCTTACTTGGAAAATGCATCGGAAGAAGTATGGTGCAAAAATTGGGGTTCTTGAGCTAAGTGCTTAAGGGTATGGTGACGAAGAGGTTTCCTAAGCTATCTTGGTTCTGATGTTTCCAAGAGTAAAGATACTTACCATGGAGAAGCTCGATCGATGTTCATCTCTTCTTGTTGTGCACTCGACCTTTGGGATAGAACATTGTTGATGAATTTCCGTGTTGATGGTCCACAGATGAGATCTTTTGAGTGGCTGATCCTGTCTCCTCTTTTCAAAGTATCATTTGCCAAATACTGAGAATTGAATTTCTTTATATTCCTTGACAAACAACATTCGGTAACTACACCAAGCTTAGTTTCACATATTCTCTTTAGCTCACCAGAGGCAGAAGTCTTCTCATCCAGTATACATACAAAGATTTGCAGGGTACCAGAACTACCCCTTGCAGATATCTCCCTGGATGCTCTCGTACATGCAGTAGTTAAGCATCACTCAAGTTGTGGACCTTCAAGCTCTTCCCTCCTACCATGGTAAGGGGAAACAGTAGTTGTGGATACCATGTTCATGCCAGGTGCTTGACATCTACCAGATAAGGCAACAATAATATCATATGCTAGCCGAGACAGACTTCTATCAAGACTGATAAATGCCCAATAATCAATGGTTCCACCTTCAACTAAGCATGACACATTCATGTTCCATGAGCCAAACCTTGGAACAAGCTCTCTCTCTCTCTCTCTCTCTTCTCTTCTTTCTTTTCTTTTCTTTTCTTTTTTTTCTTTTCTTTTTTCTTTTCTTTTCTTTTTTCTTTTCTTTCTTTTTTTTTTTTTTGAAACAATGTCACAAAACAAGAGGACCAATGTTAGTATCAGAAAAAATAGTTGACATATGTCAATGTGCTCTTGTGCATGGGACTCTCAAATGTGTCTATGCACGGCCATGTAATGTGGCCCTATTTTAATGCATACTTTGGAAATGCATGACCTGAATGGTGCAAAAGACTGGGTTGTGCAAGGAGCACATGGTTGTCCCTCGTCGATGCTTTCGATGTTATTTGCGGATGTTGATGCCGGCTTTGGTGGAGGTATCCATTGGGTCTTGAACCGATGTAATGCTCCTTATTGGGGTCCATTTTAGAACAACATTTGGCATTGTAGAGATCACTTCAGGCATCGCCCTCTTTGAATGCTTGCTAGACTGTCATCTCCAGTGTGGTTGGCGCTTTGGTTTGGTGGAGGCTACTTGTACTTTTGGCTTCCAAACCCATACCCTTTTTGCATGTCTTCCTACTATTGTCGAAAAGTGATTTGATCTTCTTTCGATCTCTGTACGCAGTTCTTACCCTTCCCTCTTTTTGTCTTCTTTGTTGAGACCCTTCGCATGTGGGAGAACATAGGTTGCTGTGGATGTAAGAGTTTCTTAGGTACCCACATCTGTAATCGCCCTTGTTGAGCTGCAGCTAATTTCTTAGGCACCCAAACTTGTCGGATATCTTGTGGTTGAGTTTGTCCTAGCTTCTTCAGTCCTCTTCTGGGCTGGTGGGGGTCCCTGGAGGGGAATTGTGGGGTTAAGGTCGGTGGTTGCTCTCCTTTTCGTACCCAGATCTGCTTCGTGCCCGGCAATACTTTCCTTTGGAAATCCCATTGTCTATTTGATATAGCAGTTGTCCTGTTCCGTTGTGCTTGCCTTGTTGGTTGAGTTGTAGCGGCGGCATTAGTCCTTGCACCAGAGGAGGAGTCCGCTTGTCTTTGATCCTGTCCTTCCATGATTGAGTTCTCCTGCAACATAGAGCTTTTGACGCATACAACATCTCTTTTGCTAAGATTAGTCCTAGGAGAACTACAAGCTGTGACATCTGGATTTGTGAGCATGCCATTTTCTAATTCTAATGTAAAGCATTGTCCCTGGACCCAAACTTGAAGAAGTTGACTTCTTAGGTTCAAGTTGACTGCATTGTCATAAATCCAATCTTGTCCTAAGACAAGTGGTTCTGTAAGGTTCTCATCTTGACACACTAGCACTTTGACTTTCATTGGAACATCTTGAAGGTAGATGGGAAGTTCCACCTCACCCAAGCAAGGAGTTTCCACACCTCCCAATCCTATCAGATAAGCTTCTATGGGGTTGATGTTCAACTGCAAGTCTTGGCAGTAGGATAGTCTAACTGCACTACTTGCTGCACCTGAGCCAATCAATGCTTTCACAGTCCTTGCACCCTTTCCTTGTCCTATCTCTATGGTCACAAAGGGACGTCGGTCAATGACTTGAGAAGTAGTTATGCCCGATTTTTGGCACATATCCATGTGACATTTTGGGGCTTTTGAGTTGACATCTAGGCCTAGTCGCCTTAACTTATTTCGCCTAATACGCTCTCTGGCCTCTGCCTGTGCTTCTTCCCTCACCCTTAACTCCTCTTCTTTTCGCTTCTTAGCAGTGTTGAGTCTTGTAAGCATATCCTCTGTAAGAGGTTCTTTGTATAACTTGACTGTACATCCACTAATATAGTTTGGAAAGATATCTCCTTCTAGAGTGGCCAACTGAACTACACCACTAGTGGAAATTCTATTAATGATCATGGCTCCATATCCTCTTTTTTCCAACTTATAGGCATGTTGCTTTAGCGTATAAACCAGCACTAGGTCTCCCTCTTTCAATCCTTTATCTTTGACGTGTGCATCAAAGTATGCCTTTTGTCTTTTCTTTGCAGCATAGATGCCTGCCGTCGTGCGTAGCCTTGTCTCACCTAAGCGTTCTAGATCAAAGATCCTAGAGGACAATTCATGTCCATTCCACTCATACTCTTGTGCTACTTTTAAAGCAGGGATTAAGAAATCTAATGGTAGCACCACATTCTGTCCAAAGACCATCCAAAATGGGGTGGCATTGAGTACCGTTTTGTAGGCAACTCGGTAAGCCCAAACAGCATGATGAAGTTGTTTGTCCCAGTCAGAGCGTTTATTATTTACAAGTTTTGTCAACACGTTACATAGGATCTTATTCGTGCTCTCGGCTTGTCCGTTAGCTTGGGGATGATAGGGGGCAGACTTCTTATGTATCACCAAGAATTCCTGGAGAAGATTTTCAATGACCTCATTCAAGAAGTGTGTGCCTCTATCGCTCACTAACTCTATTGGTAGCCCATATCTCGTGAACACATTCTCGAATAAGAACTTAGTCGTAGTCTGAGCATCATTCTTTGTTGTGGCTTTCACTTCTACCCACTTTGTAAGGTAATCTGTGGCTACAATAATATACTTTGCATGGGAGTTTCTAGCTGGGGGGTTAATAGGACCTATGAAGTCTATGCCCCACTTGGAAAATGCACGCCCTCCCATCATTGGCCTCAAGGGCATCTCATCTTTTCGAACTGGATATTGTGCACGTTGGCATGTGTCACATTTCTTCACATAGGTATGAACATCCATATGAAGAGTGGGCCACCAAAGTCCTAAAAATAGAATGGTCTTGATTACTCGATCAGGACCGAAGTGTCCACCTGCAACACTGCTGTGTGCAGTTTCTAAGACTTTCAAATAGTTTGATTTGTGAACGCACAACCTTAGATAACCATCTTTGCCTCTTCGGTATAGGTTGTCTCCTACTAAGGCATAGCCTTGAGCCTCTTGCTCCATGCTTCGTCTTCTTGCTAGACTAGCCTCTTTGGGTAATCTTCCCGATCTCATAAACTCTACCAATGGAGCACTCCAATCAGGAATTAATGACACTTGATAAAGGGTGGCATGCTCTATTGGTGGTCTCTCTCTACACATTGGACAATTCTTAATCCACTCATGTATTTCTTTGTCCATGCTAGGCCAATACACTCCTAAACGTTTTAGATTTTGCAATGTTCATTGTTTAGAATAGTGATTTCCTAGCAATCCTTCATGGGCTTGTTGCAACTAGCTACTATGTTCATCATCCTTGACACAACAAGCTAATACACCTTCAGTATCTTGTTTGTACATGCTTCCAACCAATATGTGATATTTTTGTGATTTTACAATTTCTTCTTGCGATGTTTTCACATTCTTATTTGCAGGGCCGAAGGTTAGGACTGGTACCAACTTATTTGCCCATTTAGGAACAACTTCTAAATTGAACAGATAAGCATCGAGTAATTCATCAGACACCCCTTGTGGTGACTCTCCTGAAGTGATGCGAGAAAGGTGGTCTGCCCGAAGGTGGGTTCTACCTTTCCTGACAACAACTTGAAAGTCATATTCCATTAGTGAGAGGAACTATCTTACTAAGCATCCACTATTGCAAGGTTTATTGACAAAATATAACAAGGCTGATGATTAGTGAAAAGTTGAACTTTTTGGCCAATAAATAGTGTCTAAACTTCTTCACAGCATATACCATGCCTAAGCCCTCTCGCTCAGTTGTGGTATAGTTTCGTTCAGCTGGGTTTAGTTGTCTACTAGCATATGCTATGGGCAAATCTAAATTTCCTTCACCTGTGGGTTGTGCTAGCACACATCCTATGGCGTGATTGGATGCATCCACATGGACATGGAATGGTTTATTCCAATGAGGAGTGGTCAGATTTGGTGTTGTGCACAAACTATTCTTTAGTTGGTTGAAAGAATTCTCGCATTCGTCGTTCCACTCAAAATTAGACAACAAGGCATAAAGGGGTCTCGCTATGATCGCGTACATGTGGATAAACCTACGGTAATATCCACAATGGCCCATAAAGGCTTGTACCTCCTTAACATTCCTTGGCCTTGGCAGCTCCGCTATGGCTCGTACCTTATCTTCATCTGTTGAGATTCCATTCTTAGAAACAATGTGACCTAAGATTTTACCTTGACGCACCATGAACACACACTTTTCTGGGTTCAGACACACTCGATATTCTCTACACTTGTTGAAGATTTGTCTGAGCTCAGGGATGTGAAATCTTCTTTCTTGGGAATGAGCACATAAATCATCCACATACACTTCTAAGCTCATCCGCAAGAACTCTTTGAAGACATGACACATGAGCCTTTGGAATGTTGCAGGTGCATTGGTGAGCCCAAATGGCATCACACAAAATGCAAAGATTCCCCACTATGTAGCAAAAGCTGTTTTGTGTTGATCTTCTGGGGCAATGACTACTTGATTGTAACCTGAAAATCCATCAAGGAAGCTATAAACTTCCTTGCCTGCAACATGCTGCAATAGGTGTTCCGTGATTGGAAGTGGATAACTATCTCTGATCGTAGCGACATTAACTTTTTTAAGGTTAATACACACTCGCAACTTCTCGTTCTTCTTGGGTACCACTACAATGGGGGAGACCCATTCAGTATGCTCAATCTCATAGATGAATCCAGCTTCAATCAGCCTATCAATTTCTTCTTTTATTTTGGTTGCATATGTATCATTATATGTGTAGGGCTTCTGTTTGGTGGGCTTGGCATCAGCGATCATGGGGATAGTATGAGAGCAAATTCTTGGATCTACCCCTTTCAAGTCTCTATAGTGCCACGCAAACACATCCCTATATTCCCTTAATAGAGCTACGAGCTCCATTTCTTCTCTTGCACTTAGATCATCTCCTATATATGTGCATCTCTCTTCGTTTTCTTCAATGGTCACTACAATTTTCTTGGTCTTTTCTTTATTATCATATGATTCTCCTATGATGGCCTCTCTCTTAGGCATTCGTACCAAAATTTTGCGATCGTCAACTTCATATTTCTTGAAGTTTTCTGGTACTTCAAACAATGATTCCTCCTCTTCTGGTTTCACTGCTTTTCTTTTCTTTTTCTTTTGACTGCTCTCACTTCCATCCTTTGAATTTACCGCTTTAATACTTGTGAGAGGCTCTTCTTCTTTTTGGTTAAACACTCCTACATCTTCTAAATAGTGCTTTTATGAGTTAAAGCAACTATCCATTACAATGGACTCTAGATCATCATCGTTCTCCTCTTCTCTTATGACATCACTAGGGTCAGATTCTTCTAGCAAGGGATGACACATGAACACTGAAATATCATAACCCTTCTCATCACAATGAGGTGTCCATTGTTCTTCATTGACTGCAATATCCATGGTAGCTAAGATTTCTGCCCAACCATGAGGCTCAAATTCCTCATCTGGATAGATCATCGGTGTATAGGCTGGGTCTTTAATTGGTCTATCTCCTGGCGAAGTTCCTTCTTCTCTTGCCTTTAAACGTTTTTCCTCTTCCTCTGCGACCTTGCACATCCACAAATGAGTATCTTCATGCAACCATGATTGTTGAAGCTCAAAGTCAAGGACAAAGCACGGAAGCACATCAAAAGGTGGACACATAAGAAGAAGGAGCAAGTAAGGAGCTCCAAGAAGTGTATGTCAAATTTTTAGAAGAATCCCCTACAACAATAGTGATTTTCATCACTAAAAACCATTGTAAATACCATTTTCTATTTTTAGTAACTCCATTTTGCTCAAGCCAAGGAGTCCTTGAGCTTGAGGAGTATTAGAAGTATCATCCTGCCAATTTTCATAATTTTTAGACTTTGTTTGAACCCTCAAATAAGCTCTGGAACCTAATTTTTAACTATGCCGGACACTAGGTCTGGACAGGGCCAAAACTAGTCAAAAAACTATAAAAAGAGCTAGAAAGCTCATTTTTGAGGTTAGCTGGTTAGAGAATAAAGCTTTTGTAAGAGAACTCTTTTGCAATCGAAGCTTTCCATTGTTCCTCTCTTTGATCTTACTTTGTGCGCGTGTGTGTGTATGTGTGTGCATGTTTGTGTGCTTTCACGCACGCACTTGTGCCTTCACTTGCTCGTGGTCTTCATACCGGTCCTCACATCTCCGCGGATTGACAAGTAAAGGAGGTGGTGCTTACGCTTGAGCTACACCAAATTTTGGCGCCGTTGCCGGGGAGAGAGCTTCGAGGACGAGCGTTGTGATGGTAAGATCGTAGATTTGCGACGTTGGAAGGTAAAAAAAAATTGTCATTTCAGTTCATTTTCTGTTTTTCCCTCTTCATCATCATCATCATCATCATCTCCACCTTCTTCCATCTTCTTCTTCATAGAAATTTCTTGTCTTTTAGTGCATTTTCACCATTTTCATACCATTTTTCATGCATTATTGTGTGGGAAGGAGTTAGGAGGTGCAAGAGAGAGCAAGCGCTGTGTTTTTTTTCATGATTTTCTGCTCATATGGAGCTTGCCATTGCCGACGCTCAAAAATTTGAATTTCCCGCCAAAAAATGCGATTCTGTGATGAAAATCGCGATTCTGTGAAAATTCAAAATTTTTTGAAAAATCACGATTTTCTGTTTTCCCGCCTAAAAGTTGGATAAAAGAATCACGATTCTGTGTTCATTCTCAGAATCGCGATTCTGTGATTGTGCTCAAAATCGCGATTCTCACCAAACACGATTTTCAGTAAAATCACGATTTTCAGCCAAAAACACGATGCTGTGAGAACACGATTCTATAAAACATGATTTTGTGAAAACACGATTTTGTGAAAACACGATTTTGTGAAAACACGATTTTGTGAAAACACGATTCTCAGAGACAAAATCGCGATTCTCAAAAACATGATTCTGTGCTCAAAATCGCGATTTTCATGTCAAAAAACACGATTCTGTGCTCAAAATTGCGATTTTCATGTAAAAAAAAACACGATTTTGTGAAAACACGATTTTGTGAAAACACGATTCTCTGAGACAAAATCACGATTCTCTAAAACACGATTCTGTGCTCAAAATCCCAATTTTCATGAAACACGATTCTGTGCTCAAAATCAGGATTTTCATATTAAAAAAACACGATTTTGTGAAAACACGATTCTCAGAGACAAAATCGCGATTCTCTAAAACACGATTCTGTGCTCAAAATCGCGATTTTTAGTCAAAAAACACGATCCTGTGCTCAAAATCGCGATTTTCATGTCAAAAAACACGATTCTCTAAAACACGATTCTGAGCTCAACATCGCGATTTTCAAAAACACAATTTTGTACTCAACATCGCGATTTTCAAAAACACGATTTTGTACTCAACATCGCGATTTTCAAAAACACGATTTTGTGCTCAAAATCGCGATTCTCTTGATTTCACAATATCGCGATTTTCTCTAAAAGGTCCTGTTTGCCTGTTTTGACCCCCAAGAGCTTGATTTGACATAACTTTCTCATCCAAAGTCCATTTTTTGAGCTCTATAGCTTGTTGGAAAGCTCGTTTCAAATCCTACACGACAACTATTTTTTTCAAGAATAATGCGTTGATTTTGAGATAGAATAATTTGAAGTTGACCCTCAAGTGGGACTAGGGAACCAAAGGGGCTCCAAAGAATTTTGAACCATACCAAAGGGAAAATTTGGACTCTTGACTAAAGCTTATGAACTTGAGATCTGGTAGACACTTAGACAAGGATAAAAAAAGCATTAGATCTTCTGAGGCTAGTGTCAATCATACATCCAAGTCTTGGGCACAACAACTAAGTGGTCATCTTTTACTAAGTTCAGACACAAGTGATTCAGAAATTTCTTTTAGCATGGGAAAACCTGTAGGTGGCTCAGGAACTGCCCATCTACAAACACCGGAAGGTCCCTATAAGACACAACTAGAATATATTCGGACCAACCGATTAGGTGCTCGCATCTATGAGGATGGCCTGAGGCGATCAGTGGTCCAACTCAAAAATCCAGATCAATCCTTTGGACTTGAACACCCGGTGGTCAAGTTCGAATAGGGTTCATACATTGATAAGGAAGGAACCATGTATGTGGTCACCAACCAACCAGATAGGACCGATGGGTTTGGAAATGTCATTCATGAGAATGAGATAGGAGACCTAGAACAAGGAAATGTAGGACAAGGACCCCATACTCCTAGAGGTAAGTTAGTTCTGACCAGAGTGATCACACCAGATTGGATCCCTCAAGACAACAAAAGCATAGAACTCTTCTTGAATAGAGAAACAGAGGAAGCCTTTTGGAGATTCAAGCCAAATTAACCTAGCCAATTGGGCATAGTCATCATCTATGAATTCAAAGATCCTGAGATACCAGGCAGAGTTGTTTACCTGGATAACACATCAGAGAAAATTTTCTTGGTAACAGAACATGATAGACATGCATATACTTGGAAGAGTGAATTGATTTTCCCTCCACCAAGATCCAATGTTTCTCATGGCCTCCAAGAAATCATCCCACGCTCATGAAGCCCAGAGAGAAAGAACTAGAGAGAGACCTGAGGTAAGTTTTGCACACACCGTGGGTAGGAATAGGTCAGGTTTGAAATGAAAGACCTGAAAGAGAGAGACATCAAGCACATAGGCAACAAAGAGATGAACAAGATTTTCCATTGCCTAGACCCCGAGAGCACCCAAGAACCCTTAGACCCACTCAAGTGATCAAGGCAATGAAGAATTATTTTGACGGGTCAGGAGATCCTTATGATCATGTGGCCGAGTTCAAACAAGTGTTAAGAGCTGAACAGGTTGAGGATTTGTTCACCCAGTACGAGGCATTTGGTCTGACTCTTAAGGGCACTGCCTTAGCTTGGTTTCAACCTCTGAGTAGTCGTAACTATTGCGATATAGGTCAACTGTTAGACGAATTCATTGTAGAGTTTTCCAAGAGTGGTATCAAGCATAACACTTCATCTCTGATCCACAGCTTCAAGCAGACACCCCAAGAAACAATGTGGCTAGTAGGTAGAAGGTTTAGATAGTACCTAGAAAGATGCCCTGCTCCAGAGCTACCCACATCAGCCAAACAAGTGGCTTTGTTCTTAGATGGCTTACTGAGCACAAAGTTAAGATCCTATGTATACTTGAAAGAGCCTAGATCCATAGAAGAGTGCGTGCGGACATGCATTGACATAGAAGATAACTTGGGTGAGGAGTTAGGATTGTCCAAACTATACAAAGATTCGGATAGTTCCACTAGTCATACTTCAAAAATCTCCACGGAAATAGAAGAGATAGCTGAGCAAGTTGCCAAGAAGCTGGGAGTCCAAAATAGACAAACACAGAGAGTCACCCCATTGAATCGGTGTTATACTTGCGGAGGTGACCACATGGCTAATGTATGCCCAATGCAAAACCAAAACATTAGAGAAAGGAATGCTCCATATTGCACTATTGAGAGAAAATACACAAACCACACGGCTCAAGATTGTCCCTACAATAGGTAGGCTGTTAGGCAAACTTATCAACAACCTTACCAACCAGGTAGGTATCAAAACCAATACCAACAGCCATATTATAGACCACAACATCAATATCAGGCACAATATAGGCCACAACCAGTCTTGGGAAACCAACCACCAGCTCCTTCCAACGTGATTCCAGTCAAGTATGCTGTGGGAGAGGAAAATCCAAATAGAGCATTGGTGCCACTAACCCCATTGATACCAGATAATGACTCTCATGCTCATAGTTCAGACTACTCCCATGAAGGTAGTCCACATGCTTATTACAAAGAGTCACCTGAACATAGTGAGATTTACCCGTATCAATGTGAGGCACAACCTATGGAACAAAATTGGGAGCCTGAATATTCCAATGTCATGTATGCAAATGCTAACCCTAGGCCCCAACTGAGACAAGTAAGACCACAAGCCCCTAGAGGACCATGTTTTAGATGTCAGGGCGACCATTTCCTTCGTGATTGTCCCCACCCACCATCTCAGAGTCAAGGACAGGCTATCACAATACAAGCTTTTTGTTTGATTGCAGAAAAGACCATCTCCCCAGATATTGTCCAAGAAACCCCTCTAGTGCACCCAAGATTACACCCATTAATGTGGTAGGCTTAGTGGCAGATTCAAGTTCAAGTAGCAGTAACGTGGCACCTGTACAGGCAGTTACTAGGGCACAAGCATTAAAACAGGATAAACCAGCAGAACAATCAGAGTCGAGTGAATGAGGAGAGCCTAGTAAGAGGAAAACAAGAACATGGAAGGATACCAGAGAGAAGGCCAATCGCAAGTGGAATAAAAAATTATCGGAACTAGAAGAAAGCTTAAAAGAAGCGAAAACAAAAATTAGAAGACATTGCATCTCAAAGCCCCTCGCATGCCGAAACTCCATCCACTCCACCTCATCCCACCCCACCACCCATTGTAAATAGACTGCAACTAGGGTCTGTTCTTGCAGATCCAACCCCAGAAGGCTTGGACATGATGTTCAAGGCCTACCAGGGTCGTCTTCAAGAAGGGCCAACAACTGCAAATCTAGACAAGAGTTACCCTAGAGCAGATTTAGAGATTGAACGGATGAAAATGTGCATGAAAATGGTAGAACAAGCTCAAGCCATGCTTGAGACTAGTCAAAAGTTCAATCAGACAAACTTTATCAAATCAGATTTGCATTTCCAGGGCTTACTAGAAAGATTAGAGCAATTGGTAAACAAACCACAAGTTTCTTTACCTCCACAGGCTCAACTAGTTATTGAAAGAGGAAGCGCACCACCAATGGGAGCTTATGTTCCTAATTCCACAGATGCTGGAACACCTCCTTCAATTCAACAGTACTCTCAAGAGTTCTTGCGGGAAATACAAGAAGAGAAATGGGCCAAGGAGAAGGGTAATTCCCCTCCTATTCCTGAGATTGATGATCTTCATGATCAATTTCCTCAAGACATTCCATCTATTTACGGAGATGAAGCAGAACAACAAGAAGATCAAAGGTTAGATTTTGAATCTAATACCTTAGAGGAACTGCCTCAATTTCCAGGCCCATGGGAATCTGAATCTCTCCAGATTAGAGCTCCCACAATACTGGTAAGAAATGAAGACTCAGTGGTTCCAAGGAACACTGATGTCGTGAAGAACACTAAGGTTCAGTGTCACCTCACTGTAGAAGAGCTGCTCAAAGCAAAACCCGAGCTATGGAATCATGTGAAGGATCAGGTCCCAGAACTTGATTCTAATATGCCAAAAACAGGCTCTAAGCAAAAAGTACCAGAGATACCTCTAGACAAAATAGGGGACATGTGTGAGGGTGAAGAAGGTAATACTTATCTTCCAATCACCTACCAAGGTTACACAACCAAAGCAATCATAGATTCAGGTGATGGTGTTGCTATTGGGACCACTTCCTTGTGGAAGCAATGGGGCAAGCCCACATTAAGACCAACTAGAATGAAGCTTCAAATGGCTGATGGTCATTTTGAAAGACCTCTAGGATTGCTAGAAGGGATAACTCTAACCACTTGTGGTGTGGAGTTTGAACATACATAGGGGACATGCGTGAGGGTGAAGAAGGTAATACTTATCTTCCAATCACCTACCAAGGTTACACAACCAAAGCAATCATAGATTCAGGTGCTGGTGTTGCTATTGCGACCACTTCCTTGTGGAAGCAATGGGGCAAGCCCACATTAAGACCAACTAGAATGAAGCTTCAAATGGCTGATGGTCATTTTGAAAGACCTCTAGGATTGCTAGAAGGGATAACTCTAACCACTTGTGGTGTGGAAGCAATGGGGCAAGCCCACATTAAGACCAACTAGAATGAAGCTTCAAATGGCTGATGGTCATTTTGAAAGACCTCTAGGATTGCTAGAAGGGATAACTCTAACCATTTGTGGTGTGGAGTTTGTGGTGGGTCTTCCTATGAGATGATCCTAGGAAGACCCTTCCTACAACAATTGCAAATAGTACAGGATTGGGGAACTAACTCCTTGTACTTACAACACTTAGGGGACACCACCAAGGTCAATTTGAAGGATTACACCTTTAGAGATGTACCACCCCTGCAGTGGAATTCTATCCACAAAGCGAAAGAAGATTCCATCTCTATGCATTCTTAAAGTTCATCTGATCCATCATGGTTGCATGAAGATACTCATTTGTGGATGTGCAAGGTCGCAGAGGAAGAGGAAAAACGTTTAAAGGCAAGAGAAGAAGGAACTTCGCTAGGAGATAGACCAATTAAAGACCCAGCCTATACACTGATGATCTTTCCAGATGAGGAATTTGAGCCTCATGGCTAGCCAGAAATCTTAGCCACCATGGACATTGCTGTCAATGAAGAACAATGGACACCTCACTGTGATGAGGAGGGTTATGATATCTGAGTGTTCATGTGTTAGCCCTTGCTAGAAGAATGTGACCCTAGTGATGTCATAAAAGAAGAAGAGAATGACGATGAGATAGAGTCCATTGTGATGGATAGTTGCTTTAACTCAGAGCAGCACTATCTGGATGATATAGGAGTGTTCACCCAGAAAGAAGAAGAACCTCTCACCAGTATTAAAACGGTAAATTCAAAGGATGGAAGTGAGAGCAATCAAAAGAAAAAGAAAAGAAAAGCAGTAAAACAAGAAGAGGAGGAATCATTGTTTGAAGTACTTGAAAACTTCAAGAAATATGAGGTTGACGACCGTAAAATTTTGGTACGAATGCCTAAGAGAGAGGCCATCATAGGAGAATCATATGATAATAAAGAAAAGACCAAGAAAGTTGTAGTGACCATTGAAGAGAACGAAGAGAGATGCACATATATAGGAGATGACCTAAGTGCAAGAGAAGAAATGGAGCTTGTACCTCTATTAAGGGAATATAGGGATGTGTTTGTGTGGCACTATAGAGACTTGAAAGGGGTAGATCCAAGAATTTGCTCTCATACTATTCCCATGACTGCTGATGCCAAGCCCACCAAACAGAAGCCTTACACATATAATGATACATATGCTACCAAAATAAAAGAGGAAATTGATAGGCTGATTGAAGCTGGATTCATCTATGAGATTGAGCATACTGAATGGGTCTCCCCCATTGTCGTGGTGCCCAAGAAGAACGGTAAGTTATGAGTGTGTATTAACCTTAAAAAAGTTAATGCCGCTACAATCAGAGATAGTTATCCACTTCCAATCACAGAACACCTATTGGAGCGTGTTGCAGGCAAGGAAGTTTATAGTTTCCTTGATGGGTTTTCCGGTTACAATCAAGTAGTCATTGCCCCAGAAGATCAACACAAAACAGCTTTTGCCACAGAGTGGGGAATCTTTGCATTTCGTGTTATGCCATTCGGGCTCACAAATGCACCTGCAACATTCCAACGGCTCATGTGTCATGTCTTCAAAGAGTTCTTGCGAAAGAGCTTAGAAGTATATGTGGATGATTTATGTGCTCATTCCCAAGAAAGAAGATTTCACATCCCTGAACTCAGACAAATCTTTAACAAGTGTAGAGAATATCGAGTGTGTCTGAACCCAGAAAAGTGTGTGTTCATGGTGCATCAAGGTAAAATCTTAGGTCATATTGTTTCTAAGAATGGAATCTCAACTGACGAAGATAAGGTACGAGCCATAGCGGAGCTGGCAAGGCCAAGGAATGTTAAAGAGGTACAAGCCTTTATGGGCCATTGTGGATACTACTGTAGGTTTATTCACATGTACGCAATCATAGCTAGACCCCTTTATGCCTTGTTGTCTAATTTTGAGTGGAACGAAGAATGTGAAAATTCTTTCAATGAACTGAAGAAACGTCTGTGCACAGCACCAATACTGACCACTCCTGATTGGAATAAACCATTCCATGTCCATGTGGATGCATCCAATCACGCCATAGGATGTGTGCTAGCACAACCCACAGGTGAAGGAAACTTAGATTTGCCCATAGCATATGCTAGTAGACAGCTCACTGCAGCTGAACGAAACTATACCACAACTGAGCGAGAGGGCTTAGGCATGGTATATGCTGTGAAGAAGTTTCGACACTATTTATTGGCCAACAAATTTAAGTTTTTCACGGATCATCAAGCTTTGTTATATTTGGTCAATAAACCTTGCAATACAGGACGGTTAGTAAGATGGTTTCTCTTAATAATGGAATATGACTTTGAAGTTGTTGTCAGGAAAGGTAGAACCCACCTTAGGGCAGATCACCTTTCTCGCATCACTTCAGGAGAGTCACCGCAAGGAGTGTTTGATGAATTACGCGATGCTTATTTATTCAATTTAGAAGTTGTTCCTAAATGGGCAAATAAGTTGGTACCAGTCCTAACCTTCGGACCCGCAAATAAGAATGTGAAAACATCACAAGAAGAAATTGTAAAATCACAAAAATACAACATATTGGCAGGAAGCATGTACAAACAAGATACTGAGGGTGTATTGGCTTGTTGCGTTGAGGATGACAAACATAGTAGTTGGTTGCAGCAAGCTCATGAAGGATTGCTAGGAAATCACTATTCTAAACAACGAACATTGCATAATCTGAAACATTTAGGAGTGTATTGGCCTAGCATGGACAAAGAAATACATGAGTGGATTAAGTATTGTCCAATATGCAAAGAGAGACCACTAGTGGAGCATGCCACCCTTTATCAAGTGTCATTAATTGCTGAGTGGAGTGCTCCATTGGTAGAGTTTATGAGATCGGGAAGATTACCCAAAGAGGCTAGTCTAGCAAGAAGACGAAGCATGGCACAAGAGGCTCAAGGCTATGCCTTAGTAGGAGATAACTTATACCGAAGAGGCAAAGATGGTTACTTAAGATTGTGTGTTCATGAATCACATTATTTGAAAGTCTTAGAAACTGCACACAGCGGCGTTGCAGGTGGACACTTCGGTCCTGATCGAGTAATCAAGACCATTCTATTCTCAGGACTTTGGTGGCCCACTCTTCATATGGATGCACATACCTATGTGAAGAAATGTGACACATGCCAACGTGCACAATATCCAGTTAGAAAAGACGAGATGCCTTTGAGGCCAATGATGGGAGGGCGTGCATTTTCCAAGTGGGGCATAGACTTCATAGGTCCTATTAACCCCCCTGCTAGAAACTCCCATGCAGAGTATATTATTGTAGCCACAGATTACCTTACAAAGTGGGTAGAGGTGAAAGCCACAACAAAGAATGATGCTCAGACGACGGCTAAGTTCTTATTCGAGAATGTGTTCACGAGATATGGGCTACCAATAGAGTTAGTGAGCGATAGAGGCACACACTTCTTGAATGAGGTCATTGAAAACCTTCTCCAAGAATTCTTGGTGATACATAAAAAGTCTGCCCCTTATCACCCACAAGCTAACGGACAAGCCGAGAGTACCAATAAGATCCTTTGTAACGTATTGACAAAATTGGTAAATAATAAACGCTCTGATTGGGACAAACAACTTCATCATGCTGTTTGGGCTTACCGAGTTGCCTACAAAACGGTACTCAATGCCACCCCATTTCAGATGGTCTTTGGACAGAATGCGGTGCTACCACTGGATTTCTTAATCCCTGCTTTAAAAGTAGCACAAGAGCATGAGTGGAATGGACATGAATTGTCATCTAGGATCTTTGATCTAGAACGCTTAGGTGAGACAAGGCTACGAGCAGCTGCAGGCATCTACGCTGCAAAGAAAAGGCAAAAGGCATACTTCGATGCACACATTAAGGATAAGGGACTGAAAGAGGGAGATCTAGTGTTGGTTTACACACTAAAACAACATGCCCGTAAGTTGGAAAAACGAGGATATGGACCCATGATCATTAACAAAATTTCCACTAGCGGTGTGGTTCAATTGGCTACTTTAGAAGGTGATATCTTGCCAAACTATATTAGTGGTTGTAGAGTCAAGTTATATCAAGAACCTCTTACAGAGGACATGCTAATGAGACTCAACACTGCTAAGAAACGAAAAGAAGAAGAGTTAAGAGTGAGAGAAAAAGCACAGGCAGAGGCCCGAGAGTATTAGGCAAAATAAGTTAAGGCGATTAGGCCTAGATGTCAACTCAAAAGCCCCAAAATATCACATGGATATGTGCCAAAAGTCAGGCATAGCGACCTCTCAAGTCATTGACCGAAGACCCTTTGTGACCATGGAGATAGGACAAGGGAAGGGTGCAAGGACGGTGAAAGCATTGATTGACTCAAGTGCAACAAGTAGTGCAGTTAGACTTTCCTACTGCCAAGACTTGTAGTTGAACATCAATCCCATAGAAGCTTATCTCATAGGATTGGGAGGTGTGGAAACCCCTTGTTTGGGCGAGGTGGAACTTCCCATCTACCTTCAAGATGTTCCAATGAAAGTCAAAGCGCTAGTATGTCAAGATGAGAACCTTACAGAACCACTTGTCTTGGGTCAAGATTGGATCTATGACCATGCAGTTAACTTAAACCTAAGAAGTCAAATTCTGCAAGTTTGGGTACATGAACAATGCATTACATTAGAATTAGAGAACTGTATGCTCCTAGATCATGGCACCACACACTCTCTTAGTTCTTCCAAGACTAATCATATGAAAGAAGATGTTGTATGTGTCAAAAGCTCTATGATGCAGAAGGAGTCAATCGTGGAAGACCAGGTTCGAAGGCGGGTGGATCTTTCTTCTTCTTGATACAGAAGGGACACTTCCTCTCAAGGCACTACTTGGAACAACCACTACAACAAGGGTCTGTCAGGGACGACAGACTCGAGAGGGGGGGGAGTGTTGAAGCTCAAAGTCAAGGACAAAGCATGGAAGCACATCAAAAGGTGGACACATAAGAAGAAGGCGCAAGTAAGGAGCTCCAAGAAGTGTATGTCAAATTTTCAGAAGAATCCCCTACAACAATAGTGATTTTCATCACTAAAACCATTGTAAATACCATTTTCTATTTTTAGTAACTCCATTTTGTTCAAGCCAAGGAGTCCTTGAACTTGAGGAGTATTAGAAGTATCATCCTGCCAATTTTCATAATTTTTAGACTTCGTTTGAACCCTCAAATAAGCCCTGGAACCTAATTTTTAACTAGGCCGGACACTAGGTCTGGACATGGCCAAAACTAATCAAAAAACTATAAAAAGAGCTAGAAAGCTCATTTTTGAGGTTAGCTGGTTAGAGAATAGAGCTTTTGTAAGAGAACTCTTTTGCAATCGAAGCTTTCCATTGTTCCTCTCTGTGATCTTACTTTGTGCGCGTGTGTGTGTATGTGTGTGCATGTTTGTGTGCTTTCACGCACGCACTTGTGCCTTCACTTGCTCGTGGTCTTCATACCGGTCCTCACGTCTCCGCGGATTGACAAGTAAAGGAGGTGGTGCTTACGCTTGAGCTACAATGATGGATCAGGTGAACTTTCAGACTGCATAGAGATTGAATCTTCTTTCGCTTTGTGGACAGGATTCCACTGTAGGGGTGGTACATCTCTGAAGGAGTAATCCTTCAAATTGACCTTGGTGGTGACCCCTAAGTGTTGCAAGTACAAGGAGTTGGTTCCCCAATCCTGTACTATTTGCAATTGTCGTAGGAAGGGTCTTCCTAGGATCATCTCATAAACATTATTTTTCTCAAAGTCACATATAGCAAATGTGTGCTCAAACTCTACACCACAAGTGGTTAGAGTTATCCCTTCGAGCAATCCTAGAGGTCTTTCAAAATGACCGTCAGCCATTTGAAGCTTCATTCTAGTTGGTCTTAATGTGGGTTTGCCCCATTGCTTCCACAAGGAGGTGGTCGCAATAGCAACACCAGCACCTCAATCTAGGATTGCTTTGGTTGTGTAACCTTGGTAGGTGATTGGAAGATAAGTATTACCTTCTTCACCCTCACACATGTCTCCTATTTTATCGAGAGGTATCTCTGGAACTTTTTGCTTAGAGCCTATTCTTGGCATATTGGAATCAAGTTCTGGGACCTGATCCTTCACATGATTCCATAGCTCGGGTTTTGCTTTGAGCAGCTCTTCTATAGTGAGATGACATTGAACCTTAGTGTTCTTCACGACATCAGTGTTCCTTGGGACCACTGAGTCTTCATGTCTGACCAGTATTGTGGGAGCTCTGATATGAAGAGATTCAAATTCCCATGGGCCTAGAAATTGAGGCAGTTCTTCTAGGGTATTAGATTCAAAATCTAATCTTTCGTCTTCTTGTTGTTCTGCTTCATCTCCATAAATAGATGGAATGTCTTGGGGAACATAAGCTCCCATTGGTGGTGAGCTTCCTCTCTCAATAACTAGTTGAGCCTATGGAGGTAAGTGGTTTGTTTACCAACTGCTCTAATCTTTCTAGTAACCCTTGGAAATGCAAATTTGGTTTGACAGAGTTTGTCTGATTGAACTTTTGACTAGTCTCAAGTATAGCTTGAGCTTGTTCTACCATTTTCATGCACATTTTCATCTATTCAATCTCTAAATCCGCTCTAGGGTAACTCTTGTCTAGGTTGGCAGTTGTTGGCCCTTCTTGAAGTTGAGCCTGGTAGGCTTTGAACATCATGTCCAAGCCTTCTGGGGTTGGATCTGCAAGAACAGACCCTGCTTGCGGTCTATTTACAATGGGTGGTGGGGTGGGATGAGGTGGAGTGGGATGGAGTTTCGGCATGCGAGGGGCTTTGAGATGCAATGTCTTCTATTTTATTTTTCGCTTCTTTTAAGCTTTCTTCTAGATCCGATAACTTTTTATTCCACTTGCGATTGGCCTTTTCTCTGGTATCTTTCCATGTTCTTGTTTTCTGCTTACTACGCTCTCCTGATTCACTTGACTCCGATTGTTCTGTTGGTTTATCTTGTTTTAATGCTTGTGCCCTAGTAACGGCTTGTATAGGAGCCACATTACTGCAACTTGAACTTGAATCCGCCACTAAGCCTACCACATTAATGGGTGTAATCTTGGGCGCACTAGAGGGGTTTCTTGGACAATCTCTGGGGAGATGGTCTTTGCCACAATCAGGACAAAAAGCCTGTATTGTGATAGCCTGTCCTTGACTCGGAGATGGTGGGTGGGGACAATCACGAAGGAAATGGTTGTCCTGACATCTGAAACATGGTCCTCTAGGGGCTTGTGGTCTTACTTGTCTCAATTGGGGCCTAGGGTTAGCATTTGTGTACATGACATTGGAGTATTCTGGCTCCCAATTTTGTTCCATAGGTGGTGCCTCATATTGATACGGATATATCTCACTATGCTCAGGTGACTCGGTGTAATAAGCATGTGGACTACCTTCATGGGAGTAGTCTGAACTATGAGCATGAGAGTCATTATCTGGTATCAATGGGGTTAGTGGCACCAATGCTCTATTTGGATTTTCGTCTCCCGCAACATACTTGACTGGAATCACGTTGGCAAGAGCTGGTGGTTGGTTTCCCAAGACTGGTTGTGGCCTATATTGTGCCTGATATTGTTGTTGTGGTCGATAATATGGCTGTTGGTATTGGTTCTGATACCTACCTTGTTGGTAAGGTTGCTGATAAGTTTGTCTAACAGCGTGCCTATTGTAGGGACAATCTTGAGCCGTGTGGTTTGTGTATTTTCTCTCAATAGTGCAATATGGAGCATTCCTTTCTCTAATGTTTTGGTTTTGCATTGGGCATACGCTAGCCATGTGGTCCCCTCCCTAGGTATAACATCGGTTCAATGAGGTGACTCTCTATGTTTGTCTATTTTGGACTCCCAGCTTCTTGGCAACTTGCTCAACTATCTCATCTATTTCCGTGGAGATTTTTGAAGTATGAATAGTAGAACTATCAGAATCCTTATAGATTTTGGACAATCCTAACTCCTCACCCAAGTTATCTTCTATGTCAATGCACGTCTGCACACACTCTTCTATGGATTTGGGCTCTTTCAAGTACACATATGATCTCAACTTTGTGCTCAGTAAGCCATCTAAGAACAAAGCCACTTGTTTGGCTGGTGTGGGTAACTCGGGAGCAGGGCATCTCTCTAAATATTGTCCGAATCTTCTCCATGCTAGTCGCACTGTTTCTTGGGGTGTCTGCTTGAAGTTGTGGATCAGGGATGATGTGTTATGCCTGATACCACTCTTGGAAAATTCTACAATGAATTTGTCTAGCAGTTGACCTATATCGTGATAGTTGCGACTACTTAGTGGCTGAAACCAAGCTAAGGTAGTGCCCTTAACAGTCAAACCAAATGCCTCGTACTGGGTGAACAAATCGTCAACCTGTTCAGCTCTTAACACTTGTTTGAACTCGGCCACATGATCATAAGGATCTCCTGTCCCATTGAAGTAATTCTTCATTGCCTTGATCACTTGAGTGGGTCTAAGGGTTCTTGGGTGCTCTCGGGGTCTAGGCAATGGAAAAGCATGTTCATCTCTTTGTTGCCTATGTGCTTGATGTCTCTCTCTTTCAGGTCTTTCATTTTCAAATCCTGCTCTATTTCTGCCCAAAGTGTGTGCAAAACTTGCCTCAGGTCTCTCTCTATTTCTTTCCCTTTGGGCTTCATGAGCTTGGGATGATCCTACTCCTTGGAGGCCATGGGAAACATTGGATCTTGATGGAGGGAAAATCAATTCACTCTTCCAAGTATATGCATGTCTATCATGTTCTGTTACCAAGAACATCTTCTCTGATGTGTTATCCAAGTAGATAACTTTTCCTGGTATCTCTGGGTCCTTGAACTCGTAGATGATGACTATGCCCGATTGGCTAGGTTGATCTGGCTTGAATCTCCAAAAGGCTTCCTCTGTTTCTCTATTCAAGAACAGTTCTATGCTTTTGTTGTCTTGAGGAATCCAATCTGGAGTGATCACTCTGGTCAAAACTGACTTACCTCTAGGCTTCTGGGGTCCTTGTCCTACATTTCCTTGTTCTAGGTCTCCTATCTCATTCTCATGAATGATATTTCCAAACTCATCGGTCCTATCTGGTAGGTTGGTGACCACATACATGGTTCCTTCCTTATCAATGTATGAACCCTCTTCGAACTTGACCACTGGGTGTTCAAGTCCAAAGGGTTGATCTGGATTTTTGAGTTGGACCACTGATCGCCTCAAGCCATCCTCATAGATGCAAGCACCTAATCGGTTGGCCCAAATATATTCCAATTGTGTTTTATAGGGTCCTTCTGGTGTTTGTAGATGGGCAGTTCCTGAGCCACCTGCAGGTTTCCCCATGCTAAAAGACATTTCTGAGTCACTTGTGTCAGAGTTTACTACGTAAGGACAACCACTTAGTTGTTGTGCCCAAGACTTAGCTGTATGGTTGACACTGGACTGAGAAGATCTAATGCTTTGTCTATCCTTGCCTAGGTGTCTACCAGATCTCAGGTTCATAAGCTTTGGGTAAGAGTCCAAAATTTCCCCTTGCTATGGTTCAAAAATCCTTTGGAGTCCCCTTGGGTTCCAAGTCCCACCTGAAGGATTCGAAACGAGCTTTCCAACGAGCTATAGAGCTCAAAAAATGGACTTTGGATGAAAAAGTTATGTCAAATCAGGCTCCTGGGGGTCAAAACAGGCAAACAGGACCTTTTGGAAAAAATCACGATTTTGTCAAATCAAGAGAATCGTGATTTTGTCAAATCAAGAGAATCGCGATTTTGTCAAATCAAGAGAATCGCGATTTTGTGAACTTCAAGAGAATCGCGATTTTATGAACTTCAAGAGAATCGCAATTTTGTGAACTTCAAGAGAATCGCGCTGCTGTAAATCTCCAGAGAATCGCGATTTTGTGAATCTCAAGAGAATTGCGATGCTATGAAATCAGAGAATCGCGATCCTGTGAAACCAAGAGAATCGCGATTGTGAGCAGAGAATCGTCTTTTCACAAAATTGTGTTTTTGAAAATCGCGATTGCCAACAGAGAATCATGTTTTTGAAAATCGTGTTGTAGAGAATCGTGTCTTAGAGAATCATGTTCTAGTGAATCGCAATTTTGTCTCAGAGAATCGTGGTTTCCAAAAATTTAGAGAATCGCGATTTTGAGCACAACCACAGAATCGTATTTTCTCAAAATCGTGTTTTCATAGAATCGTGTTTTGAAAATCGCGATTTTGTCTCAGAGAATCATGGTTTCCAAAAATTTAGAGAATCACGATTTTGAGCACAACCACAGAATCGTGTTTTCTTTTTGGCTGAAAATCGTGATTTGTGAGAATCGAAATTTTGAGCACAACAACAGAACCGTGATTCTGAGAATGACCACAGAATCCTATTCTTTTCAAAAGGCTTTTAGGCGGGAAACAGAGAATCGCGATTTTCAAAAAAAAAAATTGAATTTTCACAGAATCGCGATTTTCATCACAAAATCGTGTTTTTTTGGCGGGAACTTCGAATTTCTGAGCGTCGAGCAATGGCGAGCTCCGTATGTGCAGAAAATCATGAAAAAACATAGCGCTTGCACTCTCTTGCACTTCCTAACTCCTCCTCACACAATAATGCATGAAAGATGGTATGAAAATGATGAAAATGCACTAAAAAACAAGAAATTTCTATGAAGAAGAAGATGGAAGAAGATGGAGATGGTGATGATGATGAAGATGAAGAAGAGAAATCAGAAAATGAACAAAAATGATAGTTTTTTTACCTTCCAACGTCACAAATCTACGATCTTACCATCACAACGCTTGTCCTTGAAGCTCTCTCCCCGGCAACGGCGCCAAAATTTGGTGTAGCTCAAGCGTAAGCACCCCCTCCTTTACTTGTCAATCCGCGGAGACGTGAGGACCGGTATGAAGACCACGAGTGAGTGAAGGCACAAGTGCGTGAGTGAAAGCACACAAACATGCACACACATACACACACACGCGCACAAGGTAAGATCAAAGAGAGGAACAATGGAAAGCTTTGATTGCAAAAGAGTTCTCTTACAAAAGCTCTATTCTCTAACAAGCTAACCTCAAAAATGAGCTCTCTAGCTCTTTTTATAGTTTTTTGACTAGTTTTGGCCCTGTCGAGACCTAGTGTCCGGCCTAGTTAAAAATTAGGTTCCAGGGCTTATTTGAGGGCTCAAACGGAGTCTAAAAATTATGAAAATTGGTAGGATGATAGTTCTAATACTCCTCAAGCTCAAGGACTCCTTGGCTTGAACAAAATGGAGTTACAAAAATAGAAAATGGTATTTACAATGGTTTTTAGTGATGAAAATCACTATTTTCATAGGGAATTCTTGTGAAAATTTGACATACACTTCTTGGAGCTCCCTACTTGCTCCCTTTCCTTGTGTGTCCACCTTTCTGATGTGCTTCCATGCCTTGTCCTTGACTTTGAGCTTCAACACTCCTTGACTTTGAGCTTCAACATACACCAAGCTTACTTTCTCATATTCTCTTTAGCTCACCATGAGCAAGAGTCTTCTCCCCTAGTATACATACAAGGACTTTTAGGGTACCAAGACTACCCATGCAGATATCTCCTTGGATGATCTCGTACATACAGTAGTTAAGCATCGCTCAAGTTGCGGACCTTCAAGCTCTTCCCTCCTACCATGGTAAGGGGAAACAATAGTTGTGGATGTCATGTTTATGCCAAGTTCTGTACAATTAACAGATAAGGTAGTAATAATATCATCTGCTATCTGAGACACACTTCTCTTCAAATTGATAAATGCCCAGTCATCAACGGTTCCACCTTCAACTAAGCATGACTCATTCATGTTCCATGAGCCAAACCTGGGAACAAGATTTTTTTTTTTGAACAATGGCACAAAACAAGAAGACATATGTTAGTATCAAAAAAATAGTTGACATATGTCAATGTGCTCTTGTGCATGGGACTCTCAAATGTGTCTATGCATGGCTGTGTAATGTGGCCCTACATTAATGCATACTTTGGAAATGCATGACTTGAATGGTGCAACAAAAAGAATTGTGCAAGGAGCACATGGTTGTCGCTCGTCGAGGCTTTCAATGTTTCTTGCAGACGCAGAGGTTACATTGACTCCCCGATTGACAATTCATCATTCCTCCTTATAGGTATCATTTTTAGAACTGTGTGGGGCTACGTACAGGTCACTTTTGACTCCTTCATCTTTGAGTGGTTGCTTAACTTTGATAGCCCTCGTTGTTCGTGCTCTGGTTCTATGGGTGCTACTATTGCTTTTGGCTTCCAAACCCATATTTTTGATGTTTGTCTTCTTATTATTGTTGAAGAGATGGTTTGATCTTCTTTTGGTCTCTATGCTCGGTTCTTACCCTTTTCTCTCCTTGACTTCTTTTTTGAGACCTTTTGCATGGTGGAGAGCATAGGCCTTTGTGCATGCAAGAGTCTTTGGGAACCCACATGCATATTCGCCCTTGTTGAGCTGCAGCTAATTTTTTGGTACCCAAATTTATCAGAGATTTTTTGGTTGAGCTAGTTTTTGTTGCTTGTTTCTTGTCTTCACATGGTGGAATTGCTTGAGTGGGAATTGTGTTGGCAAGGTTGGTGGTTGCTCTCCTTTTCGTACCCAGATATGCTTCATGCCTAGAACTACCTTCTTGAAATCCCTTTGTCTCTTTGATATAGCGGTTGGCATGTTCTATTTTTCTTTCCTTGTTGGTTGAGCTGTGGTGGTAGCATTAGTCCTTGCACAAGAGGAGTCGTCCGCTTGTCTTTGAGCTTGTTCTTCCATGATTGAGTTCTCCTGAAACATGGAGCTTTTCACACACAACACTTTTTTTGCTAAGATTAGTCCTAGGAAAACTATGAGAAGGTGTGACATCTGGATTTGTGTGCATGCCATTCTCTAATTCTAATGCAATGCATTGTTCTTGTACCCAAACTTGAAGAAGTTGACTTCTTAAGTTCAAGTTGATTGCATGGTCATAAATCCAATCTTGTCCCAAGACAAGTGGTTTCGTAAGGTCCTCATCTTGACACACTAACATTTTGACTGCTATTGGGACATCCTGAAGTTAGATGGGAAGCTCCACCTCACCTAAACAAGGGGTTTCCACACCTCCCAATCCTATGAGATAGGCTTCTATGGGATTGATGTCCAATTGCAGGGCTTGGCAGTATGAAAGTCTAACTGCACTAGTTGTTGCACCTGAGTCAATCAACGTTCTCACAGTCCTTACATTCTTTCCTAGTCCTACCTCTATGGTCACAAAGGGATGTCGATCGATTATTCAAGAAGTAATTATTCCCAATTTTTGGCACATGTCCATGTGATATTTTGGGGCTTTTGGGTTGACATCTAGGCCTAGTCACCTTAACTTATTTCACCTAATGTGCTCTCGAGCCTCTGCCTGTGCTTCTTCTCTAACTCTCAGCTCTTCTTCTTTTCTCTTCTTAGCGATGTTGAGCCTCCTTACCATATGCTCTGTAAGAGGTTCTTGATAAATCTTGACTCGACACCACGAATATAGTTTGGCAAGATGTCACCTTCTAGAGTGGCCAGTTGAACTGCACCGCTAGTGGAAATTCTATTAATGATCATGGGTCCGTATCCTCTTTTGTCCAATTTACGGGCATGTTGCTTTAGTGTGTAAACCAGCACTAGGTCTCCCTCTTTCAATCCTTTATGCTCGATGTGTGCATCAAAGTATGCCTTTTGCCTTTTCTTTGCAGCATAGATACCTGCTGCCGCTCGTAGCCTCGTCTCACCTAAGCGCTCTAAATCAAAGATCTTAGATGACAATTCATGTCCATTCCACTCATGCTCTTGTGCTACTTTTAAAGCTGGGATCAGGAAGTCAAATGGTAGCACGACATTCTATCCGAAGACCATGTGAAATGGGGTAGCATTGAGCACCCTTTTGTAGGTAACTCGATAAGCCCAAACAACATGATGAAGTTGTTTGTCCCAATCGGAGCGTTTATTATTTACCAGTTTAGTCAAGACATTACATAGGATCTTGTTTGTGCTCTCAACTTGTCTGTTAGCTTGTGGATGATAGGGGGCAGAATTCTTATGTATCACCAAGAATTCTTGGAGAAGATTTTCAATGACTTCATTCAAGAAGTGCATGCCTCTATCTCTCACTAACTCTATTCGTAATCCATATCTTGTGAACATGTTCTCAAATAAGACCTTTGCAATTGTCTGAGCATCATTCTTTGTTGTGGCTTTGACTTCTACCCACTTTGTAAGGTAATCTGTGGCTACAATAATGTATTCGGCATGGGAGTTTCTAGCTGGGGGTTAATAGGACCTACAAATTCTATATCCCACTTTGAGAATGCATGTCCTCCCATCATTGGCCTCAAAGGCATCTCATCTCTTCTAATTGGATATTGTGCACATTGGCATGTGTCACATCTCTTCACATAGGTATGTGCATCCATATGAAGAGTTGGCCACCAAAGTCCAAACAATAGAATGGTCTTAATTACTCGATCAGGACCAAAATGTCCACCTGAAACACCAGTATGTGCAGCCTCTAAGACTTTCATGTAATCTGATTCATGAATGCACAATCTTAGGTAACCATCTTTGCCTCTTTGGTATAGGTTGTTTCCTACTAAGGCATAGTCTTGAGCCTCTTGCTCCATGCTTTGTCTTCTTTCTAGACTAGCGTCTTTGGGTAATGTTCCCAATCGCATAAATTCTACCAATGGAGCACTCCAATCAGGAATTAATGACATGTGATAAAGGGTAGCATGCTCCACTGGGGGTTTCTCCTGGCACAGTAGAGAATTCTTAATCCACTCATGTATTTCTTTCTCCATGCTAGGCCAATACACTCCTAAACATTTTAGATTCTTTTAATGTTGTTTAGAATAGTGATTTCCTATCAATCCTTCATGGGCTTGTTGCAACCATCTTCTATGTTCATCATCCTCGACACAACAAGCTAGTACACCCTCCGTATCTTGTTTATACATGCTTCCTGCCAATATGTGATATTTTTGTGATTTTACAATTTCTTCTTGTGATGATTTCACATTCTATTTGTGGGTCCAAAGGTTAGGACTGGTACCAACTTATTTGCCCATTTAGGAACAACTTCTAAATTAAACAGATAAGTGTCAAGTAGTTAATTAGACACTCCTTGCAATGGCTCTCCTGAAGCCATGCGAGAAAGGTGATCTACCCTAAGGTGGGCTCTACCTTTCCTAACCACAACTTCAAAGTCATATTCCATTGGTAAGAGGAACTGTCTTACTAATCATCCTGTATTGCAAGGTTTATTGACCAAATATAATAAAGCTTGATGATGAGTGAAAAACTTGAATTTGTTGGCCAATAAATAGTGTCTTAACTTCTTCATAGTATATACCATGCCTAAACCCTCTCGCTCAGTTGTAGTATAGTTTCATTCAGCTACGATTAGCTATCTGCTATCGGTATGCTATGGGTAAATCTAAATTTCCTTCACATGTGGGTTGTGCTAGCACACATCCTATTGCATGATTGGATGCATCTACATGGACATGAAATGGTTTATTCCAATCCAGAGTGGTCAATATTGATGTTGTGCACATACATTTCTTCAACTCATAGAAGGAATTTTCACATTCTTCATTCCACTCAAAATTTGTCAACAAACCATAAAGAGGTTTAGATATGATCACATACATGTGGATAAACCTACAGTAATATCCACAATGGTCCATAAAAGCTTGTACCTCTTTAATGTTCCTTGGCTTTGGCAACTTTGCTATGGCTCTTACTTTATGTTCATCTATAGATATTCCGTTCTTAGAAATAATATGACCTAAAATTTTACCTTGTTGTACCATGAATACACACTTTTCTGGGTTTAGACACACTCGATATTCTCTACACTTGTTGAAGATTTGTCTAAGCTCAGGGATGTGGTATCTTCTTTCTTGGGAATGAGCACATAAATCATCCACATATACTTCTAAGTTGTTTCGCAAGGACTGTTTGAAGACATGACACATGAGCCATTGGAATGTTACAGGTGCATTTGTGGGCCCAAATGGCATCACAAAATGCAAAGATTCCCCATTCGGTGGCAAAAGATGTCTTGTGTTGATCTTCTAAAGCAATGGCTACTTGGTTGTAACCTGAAAATCCATCAAGGAAGCTATAAACTTCCTTGCCTGCAACACGTTCCAATAAATGTTAAGTGATTGGAAGTAGATAGCGGCATTAACTATTTTAAGGTTAATACATACTCGCAATTTTCGATTCTTCTTAGGTACCACTACAATGGGGAATACCCATTCAGTATGCTCAATCTCATAGATAAATCCGTCTTCAATCAGCCTATCAATTTCTTCTTTTATTTTAGCTACATAAGTGCCATTATATGTGTTGGGCTTTTGTTTGGTGGGCTTGGTGTCAGTAGTCATGGGAATTGTACGAGAGAAAATTTTTGGATCTACTCCCTTCAAGTCTCTATAGTGCCACACAAACATGTCCTTATATTCCCTTAATAGAGCTACAAGCTCCATTTCTTCTTCTGTACTTAGGTCATCTCCTATGTATGTACATCTCTCTTCGCTCTCCTCAATGGGTACAACAATTTTTTTGGTCTTTTCTTTATTATCGTATGCTTCTCCTATGGTGACCTCTCTCTTAGGCATTCGTACCAAAATTTTCCTGTCTTCAATTTCATATTTCTTGAAATTTTCTGGTACTTCAAACAAAGATTCCTCCTCTTCTTGTTTCACTGCTTTTTGTTTCTTTTTCTTTTGACTACCTTCACTTCCATCCTTTGAATTTACAGTTTTATTGCTTGTGAGAGGTTCTTCTTCTTTTTGAGTAAATACTCCTACATCTTCTAAATAGTGTTTTTCTGAGTTAAAGCAACTATCCATCACAATGGACTCTAGATCATCATGATTCTCTTCCTCTTCTATGACATCACTAGGATCACATTGTTCTAGCAAGGGCTCACACATGAACGCTGAAATATCATATCCCTCCTCATCACAATGAGGTGTCCACTATTCTTCATTGGCACCAATATCCATGGTGGCTAAGAATTCTTCCCAACCATGAGGCTCAAAATCCTCATCTCTTCCTTCCTCTTCTATGACATCACTAGGATCACATTGTTCTAGCAAGGGCTCACACATGAACACTGAAATATCATATCCCTCCTCATCACAATGAGGTGTCCACTATTCTTCATTGACACCAATATCCATGGTGTCTAAGAGTTCTTCCCAACCATGAGGCTCAAAATCCTCATCTGGAAATATCATCGGTGTATAGGTTGGGTCTTTAATTGTTCTTTCTCCTTGAGAAGTTCCCCCCTTTTAGGCGTCTTTCATCTTCCTCTACGACCTTGCACATCCACAAATGAGTATCTTCATGCATCCATGATGGTTCAGGTGAACTTCTAGAATGCACGAAGATTGAATCTTCTTTCGCTTTGTGGATATGATTCCAATGTAGGGGTGGTACATCTCTGAAGGTGTAATCCCTCAAATTGACCATGGTGGTGACCCCTAAGTGCTATAAGTACAAGGAGTTGGTTCCCCAATCCTGTACTATTTGCAATTGTCGTCGGAAGGGTCTTCCTTGAATCATCTCATAGACATTATTTTTTTCAAAGTCGCATATAGCAAATGTGTGTTCAAACTCTACACCACAGGTGGTTAGAGTTATCCCTTCTAGCAATCCTAGTGGTCTTTCAACATGGAACTCTGCCATTTGAAGCTTCATTCTAGTTGGTCTTAATGTGGGTTTTCCCCATTGCTTCCACAAGGAGGTGGTTGCAATAGCGACAACAGCACCTGGATCTATGATCTCTTTGGTTGTGTAACATTGGTAGGTGATTGGAAGATAAGTATTAGCTTAGTCACCTTCACTTATGTCTCCTATTTTGTCTAGAGGTATCTATGGGACTTCTTGCTTAGAGCCTGCTTTCGGCATATTAGAATCAAGTTCTAGGACTTGATTCGCTACATGATTCCATAGCTCCAGTTTTACTTTGAGCAGCTCTTTTACATTGAGATGACACCCAACCTTAGTGTTCTTCACGACAGTGTTTCTTGGAACCACTGAGTCTTCATGTCTTACCAATACTGTGGGAGCTCTGATCTGAAGAGATTCAGATTCCCATGGGCTTGTGAATTGTGGAAACTCTTGTAAAGAATTAGATTCAAAATCTAATCTCTCATCTTCTTGTTGCTCTACTTGGTCTCCATAGATTGATGGAATGTCTTGGGGAAATTGATCATGAAGGTCATCAATCTCATGAATAGGAGGGGGATTACCCTTCTCCTTGGCCCATTTCTCTTCTTGTATTTCCCACAAGAACTCTTGAGAGTACTGCGGAATTAAAAGAGGTGTCCCATCATCCACAGAATCAGGGACATAAAATTTTGTTGGTGGTGAGCTTTCTCTTTCAACAACTGGTTGAGCCTGTGGAGGTAAAGAAACCTGGGGCTTGTTTACCAACTGCACTAATCTTTCTAATAAGCCCTGGAAGTGAAAATCTGGTTTCATAGAGTTTGTGTGATTGAATGATAGACTGGTCTCAAGCATAGCCTGGGCTAGCTCTACTATTTTCATGCACATTTTTGTCCATTCAGTCTCTAAAATTGCTCTAGGGTAACTCTTGTCTAGGTTTGCAGTTGCTGGCCCTTCTTGAAGACAAGCTTGATAGGCCTTGAACATCATGTCCAAGCCTTCTAGGGTTGGATCTGCAAGAACAGACCTTGGTTGTGGTCTATTTACAATGGGTGATGGGGTGGAATGAGGTGGTCTGGATGGAGTTTTGGCATGCGAAGGACTTTGAGATGCAATGTCTTCTATTTTTGTTTTCACTTCTTTCAGGCGTTCTTCTAGTTCCAATAACTTTTTATTCCACTTGCGATTGGCCTTCTCCCTGGTATCCTTCCATGTTCTTGTTTTCCTTTTACTAGGCTCTCTTGATTCACTTGACTCCGATTGTTCAACTCGTTTATCCTATTTTAAGGCTTGTGCTCTAGTAACTGCTTGTATAGGAGCCTCATTATTGCTACTAGCACTTGAATCTACCACTAAGCCTACCACATTAATGGGTGTAACCTTGGGTGCACTAGAGGGGTTTCTTGGACAATTTCTGGGGAGATGGTCTTTGCCACACTCGGGACAAAAGCCTTGTATGGAGATGTTTTGTCCTTGTCTCGGAGTCGATAAGTGGGGACATTCACGAATGAAATGGTCGCCCTAACATCTAAAACATGGTCCTCTAGGGGCTTGTCGTCTTACTTGTCTCAACTAGGGACTAGGGTTAGGATTTGTGTACATGATATTGGAGTATTCAGGCTCCAAATTTTGTTCCATAGGTGATGCCTCATATTGATACGATTAAATCTCACTATGCTCAAGTGACTCTGTGTAATAAGCATATGGACTACCTTCATGGGAGTAGTCTGAACTATGAGCATGAGAGTCATTTTCTGAGACCAATGGGGTTAGTGGCACCAATGCTCTATTAAGGTTCTCTTTTACCACTGCATACTTAACTGGAATCACATTGGTATGAGCTAGTGTTTGGTTTCCTAGGACTGGTTGTGGCCTATATGGTGCTTGATATTGCTGTTGTGGTCGATAATATGGCTGTTGGTATTGGTTCTGATACCTGTCTTGTTGGTAAGGTTGCGGATAAGTTTGTCTAACAGCCTACCTATTGTAGGGACAATCTTGAGCCGTGTGGTTTGTGTACTTTCTCTCAATAGTGCAATACAAAGCATTCCTTTCTCTTATGTTCGGGTTTCGCATTGGGCATATGTTAGCCATGTGGTCCCCTCCGCAAGTATAACACAGATTCAATGAGGTGACTCTTGGTGTTTGTCTATTTTGGACTCCTAGCTTCTTGGCAACTTACTCAACTATCTCATCTATTTCCGTGGAGACTCTTGAAGTATGACTAGTAGAACTATCAGAATCCTTATAGAGTTTGGACAATCCTAACTTCTCGCCCAAGTTATCTTCTATGTCAATGCACATCCGCACACACTCTTCTATGGATCTAGGCTCTTTCAAATACACATATGATCTTAACTTGGTGCTCAGTAAGCCATCTAAAAATAAAGCCACTTGTTTGGCTGGTGTGGGTAATTCTTTCACAGGGCATCTTTCTATGTACTGTCTGAATCTTCTTCTTGCTAGTCGCACTGTTTCTTGGGGTGTTTTCTTGAAGTTGTGGATCAACCACTTGTTTGGCTGGTGTGGGTAATTCTGGCACAGGGCATCTTTCTATGTACCATCTGAATCTTCTTCATGCTAGTCGCACTATTTCTTGGGGTTTTTGCTCAAAGTTGTGGATCAAAGATCATGTGTTATGCCTGATACCACTTTTGGAAAATTCTACAATGAATTCATCTAGCAGTTGACCTATATCTCGATAGTTGGGACTGTTTAGTGGTTGAAACCAAGATAAGGCAGTGCCCTTGAGAGTCAAACCAAATGCCTTGAGCTGGGTGAACAAGTCCTCAACTTATTCAGCTCTTAACACTTGATTGAACTCGGCCACATGATCATAAGGATCTCCTGACCCATCAAAGTAGTTCTTCATTGTCTTGACCACTTAAGAAGGATTAAGGGTTCTCGCGTACTCTCGGGGTCTAGGCAATGGAAAATCATGTTCATCTCTTTGATGCGTATGTGCTTGATGTCTCTCTCTCTCATGTCTTTCACCTTCAAATCTTGATCTATCTCTACCCACATTGTGTGTAAAGCTTACCTCATGCCTCTCTCTGGCTCTTTCCCTCTCGTTTTCATGAGCCTTGGATGATCCTACACCTTAGAGGCCATGAGAAACATTGGATCTTGGTGAAGGGAAGATCAATTCACTCTTCCAAGTGTATGCATGCCTATCATGTTCTGTTACCAAGAACATTTTCTCTGACGTGTTATCCAGGTAGACAACTTTGCCTGTGTCTCCGGATCCTTGAACTCGTAGATGATGACTATGCCCAATTGGCTAGGTTGATCTCGCTTGAATCTCCAAAAGGCTTCCTCCATTTCTCTATTTAAGAATAATTCTATGCTTTTATTGTCTTGAGGGATCCAATCTAGAGTGATCACTCTGGTCAAAACTGACTTACCTCTTGGATTCTTAGGTTCTCGTCCTACATCTCCTTGCTCTAAGTCTCTTATTTCATTCTCTAGGATGATGTTGCCAAATTCATCTATCCTATCTGGTAAGTTGGTGACCACATACATGGTTCCTTCCTTATCAATGTATGAACCCTCTTCAAACTTGACCACTAGGTGTTCAAGTCCGAAGGGTTGATCTCGATTTTTGAGTTGGACCATTGATCGCCTCAGGCCATCCTCATAGATGCATGCATCTAATCGATTGGTCCTGATATACTCCAATTGTGTCTTATAGGGACCTTCTGGTGTTTGTAAATAGGCAGTGCCTGAGTTACCTATAGGTTTCCCCATGCTAAAGGACATTTCTGAATCACTTGTGTCTAAACTTAGTATGTAAGGATAACCACTTAGTTGTTGTGCCCAAGAATTATCCATATGGTTGACACTTTTCTCAGAAGATCTAATGCTTTGTCTATCCTTGCCTAGGTGTCTGCCAGATCTCAAGTTCATAAGCTTTGGTTAAGAGTCCAAAATTTCCCCTTGGTATGGTTCAAAATCCTTTGGAGTCCCCTTGGTTTCCTAGTCCCACCTGAGGGTCAACAAGCTATAGAGCTCAAAAATGCACTTTTGATGAAAAAGTTATGTCAAATCAAGCTCCTAGGGGTCAAAACATGCAAGCAAGACCTTTTGGAAAAATCACGATTTTATGTGAAAATCGCGATTTTGGTTGAAAATCTCAATGCTGAGCTCTTATGAAAATCATGATTTTGAGGGATCATGAAATCGCGATGCTGAGGAACCGTAAAAGTCACGATTTTGTGAAATCATGAAAATTGCGATGCTGAGCACTTATGAAAATCGCGATTATGAGCAATCCCCAAAAAATGCGATTTTGAGTGAGAATCGTGAAAAACGTGATTTTGAGAATGATTAGAAAATCACGATTTTGAATGAAAATTGTGTTTTCTCAAAATCATGTTTTTGACATGAAAATCGTGATTTTCAATGAAAATCATGTTTGATCAAAGTCGTGTTTTTGGCCTGAAAATCGCAATTTTGAGAATGACCAGAAAATCGTGACTTTGATTGAAAATCATGTTTTGTGAATATCTGTGTTCTTGAAAATTGTGTTCTAAAAATTGCAATTTTGTACCTTAGCGAAAATCTTGTTTTCTGAAAATCATGAAAATCACGATTTTGGATGAAAGTCGTGTTTTTGAAAATCGTGATTTAGGAGCCAATGGAAAATCGTGTTTTTGGTTGAAAATCATGATTTGTGAAAATCATGATTTTGAGCCCACTAAAAATCGTGTCTTTTTCTAAAACTCAAGTTTCCATGACATTTAGAGAATTGCATTGTTGTGTGACTTAAGCAGGAACTGAAAATCACATTTAAAAAAAAAAAATTGAATTGTATAAAATCGTGATTTTTAGTCAGAATCATGTTTTTTGGCGGGAAATTCAAATTTCTGAGTGCCGAGCAATGACGAGCTCCGTATGTGCAGAAAATCGTGCAAAAACACAGGCGCTATCTCTCCCTTGCACTTCCTAACTCCTTCTCACACAATAATGCATGAAAAATGGTATGGAAATGGTGAAAATGCACTAAAAAACAAGAAATTTCTATGAAGATGAAGATGGATGAAGATGGTGATGATGAAGAAGAAGAAAAATCAGAAAAATAATAGAAAATAACTATTTTCTACCTTCCAACGTCACAAATCTACGATCTTACCATCACAATGCTCGTCCTCAAAGCTCTCTCCCCGGCAACGGTCCCAAAATTTGATGTAGCTCAAGGGTAAGCACCACCTCCTTTACTTGTCGATCCACGGAGACGTGAGGAGTGGTATGAAGACCATGAGCATGTAAAGGCACAAATGTGTGAGTGAGAAGCACACTAGCATGCACACACATACACACACACGCACACAAGGCAAGATCAAAGAGAGGAACAATGGAAAGCTTTGATTCACAAGAGTTCTCTTACAAAAGCTCAAATCTACAACAAGCTCTATTCTCTAATAAGCTAACCCCAAAAATGAGCTCTCTAGCTCTTTTTATAGTTTTTTGAATAGTTTTGGCGCTCTCCAGACCTAGCGTCTGACCTCGTTAAAATTAGATTCTAGGTCGTATTTGAGGGCTCAAACAGAGTCTAAAAATTATGAAATTTGGTAGGATGATACTTCTAATACTCCTCAAGCTCAAGGACTCATCTGCTTGAACAAAATGGAGTTACAAAAATGGAAAATGGTATTTACAATGGTTTTTAGTGATGAAAATCACTGTTTTTGTAGGGGATTCTTTTGAAAATTTGACATACACTTCTTGGAGCTCCGTACTTGCTCCTCTTGTTGTGTGTCCACTTCTTTGAAGCATTCCTTTTCCTTGTGCTTGACCTTGAGTTCCAACAATAGGTCATATATTCCTCCTCCTTTGTAAATCCCATGTTGACACCCACTAATGCACCCACCGTCACACCACTATTCATTGTTAGTGCACTAGATGCCATGTCCAGTGACATGGACATTTCACCACCTACAACACCCCTACTCAAATCCACCATTTCACCACCACATCTTGGCACATCACAATTTTCTACGATGACCACTGCATTTACCCTCCCATTCCCCTTTCCCCCTACATCTACATCCACACTAGCATCATCTTCACACACTGCAACATTGTTATTATCACCCACCATCGACACCACATTTTATCAAATGTTTGCATGCATGACTCAAGTCAGAGATGAATTTTCATCTCCCAAAATCAACTACCACGCATTGCAACAAACTACCACACAGGTGCAGGCACATTTAACTTCTTTGACCATTGAGAATGCTTCCTTGATTACACACAATCAAGAACTATGTGAGGCTTACCACTCCTTGGAGTTAGAATCGGAACAAAAGACTAAAGAAGCCCTCACAGATGTCAACAATCTTCTACATGCCCAGGCAGTACGGAATGCCACATTAACAAGAAATATGGGACTATTAAGATGCCATCTCGCAGTAGCCAAAGAAGAGAACCAAAGGCTACAAGAGGAGAATCATGAGAACTTTGAAGTGGCGATGGATTGACCAAATGAAACATTAAGTCCTAGTAGATTCAAAGTGGTCCCCTCTGAGACCATGCAAGTATTATTGGATGATCATGCATGATTGCTCAATGACTATGATAGAATCAATGAAGAATATCAGAAGCTACAGGCATATCACAAAGCCTTACTACTGAAGGAACCTGCACAACCACAAAATGTCCTCGAAGTCACACCCCCAAAAATCCTAGATGAACTCACTACTTTACGGGCACGTGTACTCAATCTTCAAGATCAAGTGGTAGCCCAATCAAAACCCCCGAAGCCAGATTCCCCACCAGAGATTCCCACTAAAGAACAAACCATTTCTATACCAGTGGAGGACACATATGGAAAATCATATGAACCACAATGAGTCCCAGGCGGATGTGTCACAACAAAAGGGTAAGGCTTTGAAAATGGCTAACTAGAATAAGCCATTCCACATCCATGTGGATGCATCCAATTATGCAATTTGATGTATCTTAGCACAACCAGTTGACAAAGGAAAATTAGACCACCCCATAGCTTACACGAGTAGAAAACTAAACCAAGTTTAACACAACTACACTACTTCCAAACGAGAAGGCTTAGGGATGGTCTACATGGTGAAAAAATTCAGACATTACCTCCTAGCTAACAAGTTTAAGTTCTTTATTGATCACCAAGCACTATTGTACTTAGTTAACAAACCATGTAACGCCGGAAGGCTAGTGAGATGGTTTCTTCTATTAATGGAGTTTGGCTTTGAGGTGGTAGTAAAGAAGGGTAATACACATGTAAAGGCTGACCATTTATCAAGAGTGACTCATGCAGAGCCACCCACAAGAGTAGTTGATGAACTACCTGACACATACATACTCAACTTAGAATTATGTCCAAAATGGGCCAAAAAATTTATTGCTATACTCACACATGGACCACATCATGGGATCAATATGAACAACAAGAAGGAGTTCTGACAAACACAAAACCTCCATATTGTGGCAGGAAGTTTGTATTTTAGAGACTCTAATGGAGTACTTCTAAGATGTGTAGAAGATGAGGAGCAAAGGAGTTTCCTGGAATAGTGTTGAGGGTTCTGAGGTTCAACACAACATCAAATTAAAGAACAAACAGAAATACTTGTTTTCCTATTGGCACTGCTCTACATACGCAGAGATTTCCACCGAACATTGCATTTAGTTATCCACCGGAATTTCACCGGAATGTTTCTTTTCGGTGCCTTCTACTGTGTCAGATTTACTCTGTCACTTGTTCAGATACCACCTTCCAAGATTTCTAGCTTCTTACACACTCACAATCATATGAATTATGTTGCTCCTCTGTGTAGACTACTTGAATCTCTCATTAAACTTAACAGAGAAGATTTGAAGAAATACAGAGAAGAACTACTGTTTTGTAAAACATCTGCTGTTCATTTCCTTGGTAAACATAAGTATCACGAATACAGATTTTTACATGTATAAGAACTTCATAGATTTCATACTGGAGCATTCATCACAAAGTTACATCAGATACGAAAGTCATAGTCATTTCTGTGAAGACAGACTTTCTCCGGTCCTCCCAAATCCTTGTCAGAAGAACTTCTTCTTTTCCACTGTAGTGGCGCTGCTTCCTCTCATCAAGTCTGCTTCTCTTCTCAGGACTTCTACCTCCTTCTTGCGGTGGTTGCGCTCTCTCTTCTCGTGACTTCTTTTTTCCTTACGGTTTTTTACGAACTCCTTTCTTGTAACTTCTCCCTTTACTTGCGACGTGTCCTTTTTAATCTCATCGTAGCCATCTTTTTCTTTTTCTTTTTATTTTATTTTATCAAATCTCCCTGCCTTCAACACCTGGCACAGCCCGGTGGGTAATTTTGTCAAAAATTAGACTCGAATTTGAGAATCCCTTGATCATATAAGATTATCTCCCGTGACTGTTTGGAAATTTGCTCTTCTTCCGCCATAATCTTCTCATTCTGCAAATTATCAACATCTTCCACTGCACCATCCTGCTTTTCTCAAAAATTTGCATCAAATATTTTCACATTTTCTTCTGATTTCCTTTTCAACAATTGTTCCCGCAATTCTGCAATTATCTGTATCTGCTCCTCGATCTGCCTCTCTTGCTTTGAAATTATACCTACTAAATCTTTTTCATGTTTTGAAACAAAACATGTCTGCACCTGTTCATACTGAAACTTAAACATATCGAGCCACCGATTTTGGAAAACATTCCAAATATCCTGAACATATTTATTTAGTTGTTGCTTCAATAAGCTTATATCCAACTTCGTCATCAACGTAGCCTCTAACTCCACATCTTGCTCTTTTAATATATGCTTCTCTACCTCCTGCAAGACTTGTAATCGCGATTGAATAACTACCTGTTATGTCTGCAAAGTAGCATTTAACACTGAAAAATCCGTCATTTCTTTTTGAATCTGCGCTTGCAAATACTTCTGCCATTCTTCATAATCATGCATAGACTTCTTCGCACTAGACAATTCTATCGCATATTGCAACTTATCATTCTGCAATTCCTCCAACATACATACCTTTTTATCCAATGCTTCCTGAAGTTTGTTAGTCTTCTCCTGCAAAGACTGATAATCATTCTCATTAATAAATACTTTTTTCTGTTCATGCCGAAACAATTTTTCCTCTTGAAAAACTAAAAAGTTCGAAACTTCCTGCAACCTCTTCTTCATGCCAAGCACATCATAATCTAAAGTATTAACATCCTTCAAAATTTTTTCATCCACTGCTTGTAATTGTTCCTCCACTCTTCTTTTTCTAGACAATCTAAAAACAGTTCCGAATGCTTTCGGATGCTCTACACTATCTTGCACCTGCAACAAAATATCTTCCTATATTCCTGTTTCTCGTATATCAGGTTGAATAATCTGACTAGCCAATTCCTTCTCTTGTGCAATATAACCAGCACGAAGAAGATCTTCAGATGTCTCTGAAGGTCTATCCATTACCTCTTTCACTTCTAACTGGTCCTGCTCTCGACTCATCACTTGATGACCACAAAAATTGATCTCCTTAGGCCACATAATCTTCTGACCTTCGACTAACTGCACAAACTCGAATAAGGCAGCTAAATATGCTGATAATCGACTCTTGGTTTGCGTTTTATGCCTATCACCGACGAAGATCTCAATATGTAGGTGATCATACACCCAATGGGCCCAACTTACTCTTCCACCTGCCTCTGCATAGGCCAGAGGTGCAAAATTCTCCTTGGACATAGAATCATATTTAATGATAAAACATAATCTTTCCAAATACCATTTTAGCTGCTCCCTTCGAATATAGCTTGCATTCTTCATCATATAGTACTTTCGTCTACCTTCTCGGGGTCCAAAGTCTTTCTTCAAAGCTTCCTCCGAACATTTTGGAATGACTATATCCTCGTATATAGGCAATTGAAATACTTCTACAAGTAATTCCGGTGAAAATTTTACCTGACATGATAACTGACCCTTCATCTTCCGCATGATTTCCAGCTGGCCCTTTGCCTCATAATTGCATCTCCAGCGCTCCCATGGCAACATAGCAAACTGTAATAATCCAATCCCTCTGAGCCAATTCTCATTCAGAGCAGACTGTGTATCCACTTCGACTTTAAAATCTGTGAATGACCCCATAAGCGTTCGCACACCCTTAGTCGTTGTAGATGGTGTTGATATCTCATCTTCATCCTCCTGCAATGAGCTATCACTCTCCTCCGTTGTTGTATCTTCCTTTCGCACTACCACTTCTCTCTTCCTCATACACCCTCTCATGACTCCTACTTCAAGCACTAATACAGAAGATGCAGGAAAAAGTGTTATCCTGGAAACCTTTAAGTAGAACTGAAAATATTCTTTCCACAAGTGCGACTGCTTGAACTGCCACTTACTATAATGATGATCGTACTTACGCACGTAACACTTCATGTGACTCAATAATATTGTAGCATGGATTATCATAAAAATCATCCACAATCGATTGCCCCACATATCAATAATCCACTTAACAAATCTTCTACGCGTGCTAGAATAATCATGGAACAAAACAAACATTCGTACTTCAAGAATACGAAATTGATATTTAAATTCCTCAATACTACATCTTATGATGCAAAAGCTTCCAATCATACAATTCTGACAAATTGTACTTTGCAAGATAATCATTGGTCAAACACTAGCTTTCTTTTCATATTCCCCTCGATGCCGTTGCTGCTTCTGGAGCTACTGACTCGGACTACGAAGTATACTGATTTCCAGCATATTATTACTTACAGACCAAGAATATTCCTTAGTTTTACCCTGATTTAACAATACTACATCATCCATCATTGGTCCTGAGCTAACCCGAACTCACTGTTGAACTGCAACTGTAAACCTATTTTCCATTGTAATCGTAAAAATTTACTTAATGTAGTTTTAGACCAACACGAGGTCAAAAAACACTGTACCACTGATAAAAATGTAGAGAAATAAACTCTTTTACTGCGATGATCACAAACATTGCTGAAGTGTTGTTCTGGATTATAGACAACTTGCACCATATTAGCAGATAACCAATCCAAATGTGGAAGCTTCCCTTGAAATAATTTCAGCCTAAATCCATTTATTGGCTTGTCCATCCATGTGCCAAAAACATCTGCCACTCGAAAAGTGCCTTGACCCAAATCTTGCACAATCTGGTATGGGCCCTTGTATCTCAATGTAAGCTTTCATGGATGGGGTCCTAGCTTAGAATTATACACCATCACCCAATCACCTTCTTTAAATAATTTAAACTTCACATTTCGATTTACCCAAGCTTGTCGCCGCTTTTGAATCACCTCTGTAATATATGCACTTATCAAACGATCCTCCTCAATCTGTAAAAGGTATTTACTCCTGTGTTTAACCGATAACTCCGGTGACATCTTCTCTACCGTAATCCGCAAACTAGGAACTACAAACTCCATAGGTACTACTGCCTCCATTCCATATACCAATCGAAAAGGTGTCATACCTGTTGTCACTTTAAATGCTGTTCTGAATGACCATAAAGCCGAATCAAGAAAAAAATCCCAATTTTTTTTATTTTCATGCACTAACTTTTTAAGAATACGCATTAGAGTTTTATTCGTAGTTTTTGCCTGCCCATTCGCTTGAGGATGATAAGCTGTAGTCTTTTTATGCATGATCAAATGAATCTTTGTTAATTCTGAGATCACCTCATTCAAAAAATGAGTACCTCGGTCACTCACTAACTCAATCGGATACCCAAACCTGGTCATAATATTACGATAAAGAAATTTTGCCACACTTGTTGCCTTATTATCTTTCAATGCCACTGCCTCCACCCATTTTGTACAATAGTCAGTTGCCACCAATATGTATCTATTACCGCGCTGAGTGGTAGTTTTAATAGGCCCCACAAAATCCATGCCCCATTTTTGGAAAGGATCCAGTGGTAGTATCGGATGATCAGTCATCCGGTCAGAGTTATTAGGTTGGCCTAACCTTTGGCAAATCACACATCCTTTGGCATACTCATGTGCATCTTTAAACACCGTTGGCCACCACAACCCAGCTTGTATTACTTTCTTTCCTGTAATATCACCTGACAAATGACCTCCTGTAGAACCGGAATGTGCTTCCCGTAAAACAGCTAATTGTTCATAGTCTGGTACACATCTCCTGATAACCTGATCCATGCCCTTCTTGTATAATGCCCCTGCTATGACCAAATACGGCCTACTTTTAAGGGCAAACTTCCTCCTCTGATCAGGTGTAAAGTACTGTGGTAATGCACCCTCCGTCAGGAAAATTAATAACTGCTCATACCACGAATCTGCCTCCACTACGTGCACCATAAACAACTCAGCATCCGAAAATACATCAAGTGCACCGGTGGGTGTTTCGCCTGATTCCAATCGACTAAAATAATCTGCCATTGCATGCTCTTTCCCCGGAGTATGCATAATCACAAAATCAAATTCCTGTAACAAAAGCATCCACCTGGCTAATCGGCCTGTTAATAAGGGCTTCTTGATTAAATAAACCAAAGCCTGATGATCCACATGAAAAACAACTTTATTGCCCAACAAATAATGTCAAAACTTGTTAACGGCATATACCATCGCCAAAGCTTCTCTTTCCGTCACCGGATAATTTCTTTCAGTCGTAGCCAATACCCTACTGGCATACTAGACAGGTCTATACCATCCTTTGTCTTTCTGCTGCATCAAAACTGCTCCTACGTCCACATCCGATGCATCCACAAATATGTGAAAAGGTACTGACCAATCAGGTGGTTGTAATATGGGTGCTACCGATACCATCTTTTTTAACAACTGAAATGCTTTCTCTTGAGCATCAGCCCACATAAACGGAACATCCTTCTTGGTCAAATGCCTTAGTGGTAAGGAAATGTTTGCTAAATATCTTAAATATCTGGAATGCCACTTGATTTGACCCACAAACTGCATTACTTCTTTTACATTAGTCAGTGCTTTAGCTGTACGTATAGCTTCAATTTTCTTAATATCAATACCCATTCCTGCTTGTGTGTTGACCTAAGAACCAACTTAGGGACTTGTGGAGAAAGAGACTATACCTCAATCCCCCTCAAGTGCATATAGTGGGGATTCACGCTTTAATTATCAATCCGATGAGTATACAAACCTAACCGAGTGTATGAGGACATGCATTCAAATGATGATCAATGCAAATGATCTACTCAAAGAGTGCAAACAAGGTAAAGACTGATCCAAACAAGCTTCAACTGTCAGTTATGGTGTCACGATACTTGGAACAACAACTAATAGTAAATTGAGCTTTTCTCTCAACTTCAAACTCCAAATATAGCAAATAGCATATGCGTTCCGAAGCTCTCGAGAAGACGCATCCAATGGCAGTGGTTTCACTCAATTCTGACACTCCTAATTCAAGTTATGAGCAAAATACTGAGTCACGGGAAAACCTTCCTACACTTCAGCACTTCCTACACTTCAGCACTTCCTACACCGTTCGCACACACCTTAACAACAGCGAACAAACACTTTCATGGATAGACAACACTTCCTAACACTCTTTCCAAGCAATACACATGCACACAAGCTCACAAAGAAGAAGATACTGAGAGGAGAAGACACAAATTCGAATTTCTGTGCTCTTGATTCTCACAATGGTAAAAAGTCCTTACAAAGAGTCACAAATTGACTTATACACTTGTGCCCTAAAAATGGTCCTTTCACATAAGAGACCGGCACTTTATTCACTAAAAGACTAATTTCCTACTAATTTACATGGATAAGCTTCTAATCTTCTGTGGGGATGCATCTAGAGGACTCCTCTAGTGCATTTACAACAAAAAATATATTACAAGAATGGTTATAATACAAAAAATAAGGTGTCCAAATTGAAAAAATTTTGGGGCCCGTCTTTTTCTCTGCCTTGTGCTATCTTTGCTCTGCAACACTCTCCCCCTCTTCATCTCTATCGTCCCTTGACAGACTTTACTTCTTGTCTTCAGTTTGTTGTCCGCATGCATCTTTCGGTCAGTTATGGCTACTGGTTAGTCTGGCATTACGTTTTAATGGCCCTGGTCTTGATTTTGTCTTTTACATCCTCTCGGCCTGATGCATTTGTGCTGCCTGTTCTTTTCTTTTCATTGTTCGCAACCCTTGCTCAGTTCTGCCTGTTTGTTAAACAGGTGTTCAGTTTTGATGGCCTCTTCTTGATTCTTGTTTTACATTCTCTGGGCCTGATGCATTTGTTTTGCTTTATAAGTCGGGTTGCCATGCACACCACCAGTGGAAGGTATGAGGATGTGATGCTTCAGTCTTCGATCTAGACCTTCCAAAGATCAAGAGGTTGACGCACCCTCTTGTGGTTTCGGAACCGTTGGATATCTTCTTGCACTTCTTCATGGATACTTGTTGGCCCTGGTTCCTCCTTCCACCTACATGCTTTTTCCTTGATATGTGCCCCTGCGGGGCTCTGTGCAGAGATGGGTGTTGCGCCCCTACGGAGCTTCTTGCAGTATGTCTTCAGATATTACCTTTTTAGTGAAGCTTCTTTCGTTGTCTTCTTCTTTTCTTCTTTTTGCTTGATTCTCCCTCAACACTGCCCCCCTCCTGGACTCTGTCGTCCCCGATAGGCTTTGACAGTCGACGGGAGTATGTTCTATATACTTTTTGCTCTGTTTCATTAAGCAGATTGGCTTCACGTATCATTAGCTGTTTCCACTATTCAGCTTTTTACACCGTCATGGGGTGGCTTTCTATGGTCCGCAAAGAAGCTCAGTTTGTATGCCACTAATCTGACATTCAGGTTGGAGGACATCTTTAAAAAGACTTCTGAATCAATTTCAAAAAATCCTGTAAAGAATGCTTCTTTGAATGTTTGCATATATGTACTGGGCAAGAACATCAACCTGGAATAATAGGCCATTATGGTTGGTCGGCTAGGCATAATAGACAGATAAAAAATGAGGCTCTCTATGCCCTGATTAATACCAATGAAATTCAAAAATGTGTAGGCCGCATGCTTGAAGACCTTCAATACTGTAAGTATTATACTAAGTATTTTATTTTTCCTCTTTATAGTTACATCGGGTACTGTTGCATAATTTTGCAGCCAAAATTCAATGGTTTTTACCATGTACTCTTCTGTAGGTAGATAATTATGTGGCGGACTTGGAAGCAGAGGGTAATTTAGCCACTGTTTATTTGTAGCACCGTTCTTTTGCATTTCAAAAAATTCCCTGGTTTCTCTTCGGCGAGGTATAGGACAAAATGAAGGGTTTACCTGTAGGAAATACGGCGCTGCTTGCCAATGCACCCGTAGTGTAGGATGTTTCTCCAAAAACTTCCTTCTCCAAACCGGTTGTGCAGCTTTGAACTCTTCCTGAGTGTAATTGAACGCGTCATGTTTGAAGATTAGCTGCTCATCTGGACTTTTCTTTGTAATCTTCTTTATATATTGTCTTGTTTTCTCTTTCAATAATCCGTACGGAATATTGAAAGGCTTCATGATTTGTTCCAAGTCTTTACCCTTGATCTTTGCTTCTTTCATTACTTTGATTACTTCATTTTCAAAATTTTCTGTCAATCGGGACACCACTAGTGCCCGCTCCTTCTGACTTATTTCTGCAGTGTATGGCATTGGATGATCATCATGTATATCCGCCATCTCCTCATGTATTGGAGAATTACAAATCGGGGGAGATAGAGGACGTACCTCTACCTCGTCAGTAGGATTTTCCTTCGCTGGCTCTATTGGTATCCCGATTGGTGTTTTCTGCTTTCCTTGGATCTCTAACTGTGCTATACGTTCAGTCTTCTCTTTATTTTCTTGTATGGCTGCTCTGAGCGCTTCCTTTGTTGCAAGCAATTCATTGCCAATTTCTGCTATATTGTCCATGTTTTTGTTGTAACTTCGTACCAGTTTGGCGTTCACATTTTGTAATTGCGTTTTCAGTTCATTTGTTTCATTGGTGTACTTTCTTTCCCACTATTCTGCTCGGGCTTGCTCTTGCTTTAGCAAATCTGCATATTTTGCAACCTGATCTCTTAATTCCTGTTGTGCGTTTTCTGATGTCTCCTGCTTGTCTACCGGCTGATCATATAGCAATGATTTCATCAATTCTTTATTCCTGCTTCGTAAAGTGTCATTTTCTTCCATGTACACCTTTAACTGTGTTTCAAGCAAAGTGCTTCTCTAGCTTTCATTCTTTCTTTGTCAGCCTTGCTTGCATCATGTAATTTTTGTAAATCAGCGAGTTGTGCCTGGAGTTGGTGATGCTGGTTCATCAGTGTGTCACATTGCATTTTTACCTCCAATAATTCTATGCTTTTGGCTGTTATCTCTTTTTGTGCCTGGATTAGTTGTGATGACAATTGTTCACTCATGATTTGGAATTGACTCTTTTCCCTCATGGCCTTATCATAATCTGCATCTATTTCCATCATCTGTTGTTGTGTGTCCATGGCCGTTTGGATCATTTGTTTGACCACAGGCTTCAATTGAGTAACATCCACATTGAGCCAGGTGGTAGGAATGCTAGGTTCTTTGCCTGTTGTGAAATCTTTTCCTTGTGCCACGTGTAACGTAGTGTCATGGGGCTGCCGAATCTGAAGCTGGGTCCGTGGCTCAGCCACCATGTGGTCAATGTTTCCTTGAGGTGTATTATCTGGCACCTCAATCACAATCTGTTCTTTGTTTTGTAATAGCTCTGAATCCGCGTTCACTGGAGTTTGTATCTCCTCTTTGATAGGTGGTTTTGCATATGTAACAGTTGTTGGAGCTTCTTTGATGCTGATTTTTGTCGTATCATTCAATTGAATGACATGCTCAGGTTCATTGGAATCTTCTATGTCCTTTTCCTTTCCTTGTTGGTTGTCTGGCGTAACTTCGATTTGATTAAGCTCCGTCCATTCTTCCTCGTGAGTCTCTGTCCTTATATCAGTATCCAATGTATCTTTCTCAGGACTAGATTCTTTGTTGGAGCTTGAAGCATTTAAGCTCAGTGCTTTGTATCTGGCAGCTTGTTCTGGGGTCTTTTCTTTACTCTGTTGTTGCATTTCTTGACTTGCTTGTCTGTAGTGATGACCTTGAACATTTAGATTCACCTGCCCTTGCATGTACTGATGTGTCTCTTCCAGAGAGCAGTGGAGAGATCTCTCTTGGTGAGTGGCATTTGGACTATAGGAATCTTTGGTAAACTGTGTGTCCGCTTTGATTGGGGTGTAGCCTGGGCTTCCTCCTCTCTGAGGCGCTTTGTACCCCTCATGGGTTTCTGTGAACTAGTTCCTGCTTCTTCAACAACGACAGCTGCTTTCTTTTTCTTGGGGACCGTAGCAGATTTGGCATATTGCGCTAACCCCTCTGAGGTTGGCATCTCACGTAGGCAGTTTTTCATCTCAGGAGCCTCATATATAAGTAATGTCAAAGCCGAACTCCCATTTAGAAACTTCTTCTGACCCCATTTCTTCTTGGCTTCAAATAATCTTTCTTGGACATAAGGAGTCATATTCACTTTGTTTCCAACTTGTTTCATTGCATGAGATAGTAGTTGTACAACAATCTTTTGCGGGGCTGTGTATCTATGCATACTTGGGAAACAAAAGTGTTGGTGCACTAGGAAGACAGCATCTTCAATATCAGTCCTGTTGATATCCAAAAAGGACCTCTTTTTAGGATCATGACATTCCTCTTTGACATTAGTGATCCCTTCTTGATTCCATCCGAAGGCTTTTTTGATTATCTCATGTATGAATTGAATGGTTTTCCAGGTACCTACTTTGTCCAATACTCGTGCTTCAGGAACTGATGCCTTATTTGATGCAGGCTGTAGTGTGTTCATCACTTGTGTGCACCTTTCGAAATCTGGCAGATATATAGGTATCCTCAGAAATGCATCTATTCCTGCTTGTGTCCATACATCCTCTATATGCGGTAATCCTTGTATTATAGTCTTGAAGTCTTGCGACATAATAGGGAAGTAGTGATCCCTATCCATAGTCTTGATTGTGGCCATGAAAATAAGGTCTGACACAGGTTGGTCATCCAAAAACGAATGGCCTCTTGCTTTCGTTATTGATTCCAATGGAAGAAGTTGCACCTCTTCCTCTTGCGTAGCTTTAGAATTGGGAGATGCCATCTGCACTCAATTGATGGCAGCAATTAGTCACCGAATAATATTTAGAATCATCCTTCATTTATCCTTTATTAGATTGGCAATTCTCCGCATGAATGGTGTCGTCCCTTTCCAGTGGGTGTGAGAAAGGTAATACCTAGATTTTTTCCATATTTTTAGATATTTTTATATTTTCATCTGAAAAGAGAAACAAAAAAGTTAGGTCATAGCCGAAGCGGTTATTACTTTTTGAGTGATTTTCTTACTGTATGTACAAGTGCTCTCTTATTTCCCAAGAAGAAAATGTGCTCGACTATCTTGAAATAGAAGAAAGATGTGCCGAATGCTTGGCCTTGTAATGTGGCCCTATCATGCATACTTTGGGTCCTGATAACTTCAAATGTGTGCAACTTGAAGTATTTGGATGATGCATGCAACTTGTCTTGTCTTTCGGCATCCAAATCTGCTTTACTCTCTTGGGACGTATTGTATCTCGAACATTCCTGATGAATGTGGTGCTTCTCATGTTGTACGTCTGCTCTATCTGCTTTTTGAATCTCGAACTGGCTTGTGTTGCAACTGCAGGCTCCTTCTCTTTCCTGTAGCTATTCTTCTTTGGCTGTTTTGCCCTTAGACCATATTGGTTCTCCTTGTGCAGTGGTTCATCGTTTCGGTTTAGCGTCTTTGGAGCACATGATTTTGGAATCCATATTTGCACTCGATCCGGTTTGGCGGCTACTACTTTCTTTGGAATCCATATCCTAGCAATTCGTCGTTGACTTTGGTGTTCAAAATGATTTGCCTTCTTGTTTGATTGGTTGTTCTGATGTCGAAGATGTTTCTGTCGTTGAAGATATGCATCCCTTTGATCCTTTCTTATCCAAGCTTGTTTAGTGTACGGAATAGGGTATATTCTAATAGGTACAGACTTTGGATTACTCAGAGGACCAGTCTCTCTTGTGCATGGTTCTTCACTATGGCTGTTTTCAGATAGAATGACACTCTTGTGACTTGCTAGATTAGAAGATGGTATGCAAGCAGGATTCAGTGTGTCCTCACATGAAGTACTTGATGAAGGGGTTTCTATAGTGCTAGTGAACATACATTCATGACTGTGTTCATTAGAGTGAATTTTTGGCTCTATGCTTGCGGCTTTGATTGGTTGTTCGTCTAGCAAACTGAATACTTCACGATGTCCTATCTTGGCTGAGATGTATCCTAAAGCCAATTGAATGGTCACCTCATATTCGTATATCCAGTCTTGACCTAACACTACATCTTCGAGTAAATCCTGATCATGACACACTAATAGCTTCTGTTCCATAGTGTTGTTGCCAAGATGCAGAGGTAAGGTGATTTCACCTATACATTGAGTAATTGTTCCTCCTATTCCTATCAACTGTGCCATCGATGGACGTAATTCCTCCTTGAGTTTTTGAGTCAAAGAAAGTTTGATACAACTTATGGCGGCTTCTGTGTCAATGAGAGCATCCACTAAGTGGTAATCCGTTTTACCCGCTCCCAAATTCAAATATGGTTGTGTTCTCTGTGGACCTAGGTTTTTAGTGGCTCTAAAATTAGCCATTGGGATGAGTTCTTTTCCTAGTCGATATCTCTCATCTCTCTCTCTCTCATCCACTCTTTCCATTTCTTAATTCGTTCTAGTGCTTCCTGTCTCGCTTCTTCTCGTATCCTTTCCTCCTCGATGCGTCTATTCTTGCCCTTGATTAGTCGTGATATTGTTTCTTCAGTCAACAGTTCTAGATATTTTTTCACTCGACATCCACTGATATAGTTTGGTAATACTTCTCCATCTAGGGTCGCTAAGCTGATGGCTCCACTTGTCGATATACGATTGATGATTAATGGGCCATATCCTCTCTTTTGCAACTTCTTAGCGTGTTGTTTCAAGGTATATACCAAAACTAAATCTCCTTCCTTCAAATATTTGTCTTTAATGTGAGCATCAAAGTAGGCTTTCTGTCGTCGTTTAGCAGCATAAATGCCTGCTACTGCTTGTAACCTAGTTTCGTGAAGCTTCTCTATTTGATCCAATTGAGCTGATAGTTCATGTCCCATCCACTCGTAAGTGGTTGCTACTCTGAGAGTGGGAATTAAGAAATCAATTGGCAAAATGGCATTTTGTCCATACACTAAGTTAAAAGGAGTAGTGTCTATGGCAGTTTTGTAGGCTACTCGAAATGCCCATAAAGCATGATGTAATTGCTTATCCCAATCAGATCTACCATTGTTCACAATTTTTGTGAGAACGGTGCATAAGATTTTATTAGAACTTTCGGCTTGTCCATTGGCTTGTGGGTGATAAGGAGCTGATTTCTTATGAATTACCAAGAATTCATTCAGTAAGGCTTCTATAACTTCATTCACAAAGTGCGTACCTCTATCACTCACAATTTCTATCGGTAGTCCAAATCTAGTGAAAACGTTCTCAAAGAGAAACTTGGCCGTAGTTCTTGCGTCATTTTTCTTGGTTTCTTTGGCTTCAACCCATTTGGTCAGATAGTCTGTGACTACAATTATATATTCGGCATGGCATCCTTTCGCTGGTGGGCTAATAGGTCCTATGAAGTCTATTCCCCATTTAGTGAAAGCTCTGGCACTCATCATGGGTCTCAGTGGCATCTCATCTCTTCTAATTGGATATTTTGTTCGTTGACAAGTATCACATCGTTGCACATATGTTACGGCATCTTGATGTAGAGTTGGCCACCACATTCTAGCAAAGAGGATCATTTTTGCTGTTTTATCTGCAGAGAAATGTCCTCCTGCAGCTCCTGTATGTGCCATCTCTAAAACAACAAGATATTCGTCTTCATGAATGCACAATCGTAATTGATTATCTCTCCCTCGCTTGAAAAGTTGTTTTCCTATAATGGCATAATCCTTGCTCTGTTCTACAAGTGCACGTTTCCTTGCTGAAATGGCTCCTTCTGGGTATTCTTGGGTCTTTAAGAATTTTACCAGAGGCATGCTCCATCTCGGTGCTACTGTGGAGTAGCATAGAGTGGAGTTCTCTTCTGGATTTTGTTCTTGACAGGTTTGGCAGGCTGATACATAGTTATGCACATCCCTCTGCATGGTTGGCCAATATATGCCTAATCTCCTTAGGGTTTGCCATGTTCCGTTTGCATTCAAATGAGTTTTCCATTGATTTACATGTGCTTTCTGAAGCCACATTTCCTGTTCCTCCTCTTCAACGCATCTCATTAGTAATCCACTTGAATCTTGGTGATACAAACTTCTTGCAATGATATGAAGGTTTTTAGTCTTCCAAAGGTCTTGGGTTTGGTTTGGTGTGATCCCATCTTTAGGTCCATGTGTGAGTATAGGGATCAACTTTTCTGCCCATTTGGGACATACTTCCAGGTTAAAAAGGTGCGTATCTGGCAGATCATTTGGTACTCCTATGGGTGGTTCTCCATGGGTCATTCTTGATAAGTGATCTGCTCTTATGTGGGTATTTCCTTTCTTGACTACTACCTCAAAATCAAATTCCATTAGCAATAAAAACCATCGTACTAGTCTTCCTGTATTGCAAGGTTTATTGACTAAGTACAGTAGGGCTTGATGATCAATGAAGAATTTGAATTTTTTTGCCAACAGGTAATGTCTGAACTTTTTCACTGCGTACACCATCCCTAGGCCTTCTCTCTCAGTTGTGGTATAATTGCGCTCTGCTTGATTTAATTGTCTACATTGGCAAACTTGGAAGCATCCACATGAATGTGAAATGGCTTATTCCAGTTAGGTACTCAAAGGATTGGTGCTGAACTCAGTCGATTCTTTAACTCATTAAAGGCTTTCTCACATTCTTCGGTCCAATTAAATTGAGATAAGAGTGCATAGAGAGGTCTAGCAATTATGGCATACATATGTATAAATCTTCGGTAGTATCCACAGTGTCCCATAAATGCTTGTACTTCTTTAGCAGTCTTTGGTCTTGGTAAATCCAGAATTACTTTGATTTTGTCTTCATCAGTTGAAATTCCATTTTTAGAGACAATATGTCCTAATATTTTTCCTTGTCGAACCATGAAGACACATTTTTCTGGGTTGAGGCATACTCGATATTGTCGACATTTGGCAAAGATCTTTTCTAGTTCAAGGATGTGCTCTGATCGTATAGCTTAATAAGTACATAGATCGTCCACGTATACCTCCATACTCTTTCTTAGGAACTCTTTGAATACATGGCACATCAATCTTTGGAAGGTGGCTGGGGCATTAGTTAGACCAAAAGGCATGACTCTAAAGGCATATACTCCCCATTCAGTTGCAAAAGCTGTTTTGTGTTGGTCCTCAAGAGCAATGGCTACCTGATTATACCCTGAAAAACCATCCAGAAAACTATACACTTCCTTCCCTGCCACTCTTTCCAACAGATGATCAGTAATAGGTAATGGGTAACTATCCCTTATGGTAGCGGCATTTACTTTTTTCAGATTTATGCATACTCTTAACTTCCCATTCTTTTTCGGTACAACCACCAAAGGTGACACCCATTCCGTGTGTTCGATCTCGTAAATGAATCCAGCATCTAACAACTTATCTATCTCTTCCTTTATCTTTGCTGAATACACATCATTGTATGTATATGATCTTTGTTTAGAAGGTTTGGCTTCAGACGTCATGGGGATTCTATGGGCACATATAGATGGATCTACTCCTTTCAAGTCCTTATAGGTCCAGGCAAAGACATCCCGATATTCCCTTATGAGGCGTATTAACTCTTGTTCTTCCTCCATTGAGACATCCTGTCCTAAGAAAGTACATTGTTCTTCTCCTTCCTCTAAGGTTACTACTATCTTCTTGGTTTGTTCTTTATTGTCATATGCCATTCGTGGCTGTGCTTCTCTTTTAGGCATTTGAATAGCAATTTTTCTCTCTTCTACTTCATATTTTTTGAAGTGGGATGGCACTTCAAACTGATCTTGTGGCTTGTTTTCTTCACCTTCTGGTTCTTTATCTAACTCCAGCTCTTCTTCCTGTGTAGGTTCCTGGTTGTTTTCATTAGCTGTGACACCTATTTTTTTATTTTCATCCTCTGGTTCCATTGGTTCTTGCTCCATCTCAATGCTCTCATAGTCCTCCTTCCATTCTTTCTCTATCACTTCTCCTTCTTCAGCCTCCTGAAGGACTACCACATATAGACTAACATCATATCCTTCCTCATCAATACATTCATTCATAGTTATTACTTCTTCGTTCACACATACATCGAGGTTTGCTAAAATCTCCATCCAACCGTGATGTTAAAACTCTTCATCCAAAAAGACTTGAGGCATGTAAGCTGGATCTTGGACAGACCTAGCTACTCCTTGCCTTTGCTGCCATCCCTTTCTCCTATCCTCTTCCTTTTTTGTAGTTTGGCATATCCATAGATGAGTGTCCTCGTTCATCCAAGATTGGTCACTGGAACCTATGCTATGAATTGACTGATCGTCTTCCTCCTTATGAATTTAATGATACACGATACTTCAAGAAAACGATACACGATACTCCAAAAAGACGATACACGATATCTGACTCTCACGATACTCGATACCTGAGTGAAAACGATACCTGATACACGATACTTAATAAGTATTGTGATCGGCACCAAACGATACCCGATACCTCCGCAATCACGATACACGATCTCTGGCAAGTATCACGATCGGTACTCAACGATACACGATACACGATACACGATCTCTAGCAAGTATTGCGATTGATAGTCAACGATACACGATACATGATCTCTGGCAAGTATCGCGATCGGTAGTCAACGATACAGGATACACGATCTCTGGCAAGTATCACGATCGGTAGTCAACGATACACGATACACGATCTTTGGCAAGTATCATGATCGGTAGTCAGCGATACATGATACACAATCTGAGGGAAATATCGCGATACTCAACCATAGGAGATCACGATACTTGTCAGGTATCGCGATACTCGACCGCGGGAGAACACGATACTTGACCCTTTTTCAAATTTTTTGCTAGATTTTTTTGGTTTTGATTGCACACAGATGTTTTCCAGGTTCTTCCACCCTCTCCTCACTCTCTGCATTACCCAAAACACTCTTTTTACCCCCTGTAAGTCCTCCACAATACCTAACGCAAATCATTTTACACTGATATCTAATTTTTGAGTGTTGAAAATGATTAGAAAGTGAATGGCTCACCTTGGATGCTCTTTCCCAACTCTCCTATCACCCTCTCTTGCTCCGCGCAACTCCCAATTGCCTTGTTTATTAGACGCGATACCCGACTGGAAACTCCTCACGATACTTGTTCAGAAAACAAGTAACTTACAAAATGACACTTTTTGGGCTTTTATACTTGGAATTTTCCTACTCACTAAAAATAAAACAACACTACTAGGATGAAAGCTACTCTAACTACCTATCCTACTCCCTTACTCCTCCTACTCTACTCATTCCACTCACTTCCCTAGACTAACAACTCACTACACACATTCCAAGAATGAGAAGTAGTAAGTGCGACTGAAAGTGACTTACCAAAGAAGAGAAAATCACTACTCCTCCTCTCGCTTCAATGCAAAAAGCTACTTACCATCACAAGAATGCCCGACACTCCCCGGCAACGGCGCCAGAAAACGTATTGACCTAAGAACCAACTTAGGGACTTGTGGAGAAAGAGACTATACCTCAATCCCCCTCAAGTGCATATAGTGGGGATTCACGCTTTAATTATCAATCCGATGAGTATACAAACCTAACCGAGTATATGAGGACATGCATTCAAATGATGATCAATACAAATGATCTACTCAAAGAGTGCAAACAAGGTAAAGACTGATCCAAACAAGCTTCAACTGTCAGTTATGGTGTCACGATACTTGAAACAGTAGCCAACAATAAATTGAGCTTTTCTCTCAGCTCCAAACTCCAAATATAGCGAATAGCATATGCGTTTCGAAGCTCTCAAGAAGACGCATCCAATGCCAGTGCTTTCACTCAATTCTGACACTCCTACTTCAAGTTATGAGCAAAATACTGAGTCGTGGGAAAACCTTCCTACACTTCGCACACACCTTACCAATAGCGAACAAACACTTTCATGGATAGACAACACTTCTTAACACTCTTTCCAAGCAATACACATGCACACAAGCTCACAAAGAAGAAGATATAGAGAGGAGAAGACACAAATTCGAATTTCTGTGCTCTTGATTCTCACAATGGCAAAAAGTCCTTACAAAGAGTCACAAATTGACTTATATACTTGTGCCCTAAAAATGGTCCTTTCACACAAGAGACCGGCACTTTATTCACTAAAAGACTGATTTCCTACTAATTTACATGGATAAACTTCTAATCTTCTGTGGGGATGCATCTAGAGGACTCCTCTAGTGCATTTACAACGGAAAATATATTACAAGAATGGTTATAATACAAAAAATAAGGTGTCCAAATTGAAAAAATTTTGGGGCCCGTCTTTTTCTCTGCCTTGTGCTATCTTTGCTCTGCAACATTGTGATATAACATGGCCCAATAAAATACCACTTCTGACCGCAATCACACTTTTAAATGGATTCAATACCATCCTAAACTGCCGACATCTTTCAAAACATGCTTTCAGGTGTAGTAACTGCTTAATCATTTCACCGAAAACCAAAAAATCGTCGACAAATACCTGCATAAAGTCCTGTAGATAAGGTTCAAACACCTTATGGGCCACATAGTTGAACGATAATGGTCCATTCTTCAAGCCAAAACTCATGACTATAAACACATAAGCTCCAAATTCTGTAATAAATGCTGTTTTGTGTTGATCCTCCTTAGCCACACTGATCTGATTATAACCAGAAAATCCATCCAAAAAACTATACATTTCATGGCCTGCTACCGCATCCAACAGTGCATCACAAAACGGCATAGGAAACGGGTCTGTAATAGTTGCCGCATTTAACTTTCTATAATCAACACGAATTTGGAGCTTCCCATTCTTTTTAGGGACCACTATGATAGGAGATAGCCAAGTGACCTGATTCACCAGTTTGATAAATCCAACTGCCAACAATTTATCAATCTCTTCCTTCACTTGTTTAGCAAAGTTAGGATTCATTCTATATCTTTGCTACGCCACAGGTACTGCATCCGCCTTCAAATTAATCCTGTGTTGATGCAACTGCGGATCTATGCCTTTTACTTGAGTATAATCCCAAGCAAACACATCTACATACTCTTTAAGTAGACAAATAAGGTCCTCCTTAAACTGTCCTTCCAATGTTTTACCAATCCGCACCATCTTGGGTTCAGCTTCTGTCCCTAAATTAACCTCTTGAAGCTCCTCCTCCTTCACCCGCATAGAACCTGCATATTTCTGATTGTACATCCTTTCCACCCACGTAATTATCTCTTCCTCCTGGTGTTCCATCTGCTGCGGCACCGGAATGTCCATACGTTGGCCAAACATCTTTTGTAAATAGGCACCTGCCACCTGTTCACCCGGAACTGGCTCTTCTACTTTCAACCCACCACTATAATCCTTACTTAATACTCCTTCAACATCGACTTCTAATACCGGCACCACCGTTGGGTTTGCTTGCAAAAACTTTTCCTCTTCATCATCTTCAATCTCATCCGCCAAGTTAATGGTCTGAGCCATAAGTGGTTTTTCCTATACCGACATATTTTTTCGTCCACGCATAGGAATCGTCACCTGCTTTTTACCCTTGGTAATCATTACTACATTCAAGCCGCAATCCTGCTTGACTTTGGCGAGTCGAAACCAAGGTCTCCCCAACAACATTTCATACGGATATGCAGACTCAGACATTCGGATGACCACAAAATTAACCATAAATGTCATGCCGGAAATAATAATTTGTTGTTGGTTTAAAATGCCAACTCGCTGTACTCGTGTTTGATCCGCCATTTTTACCTGAAACAGTGCTAGAGCCAATACCCCTCTTCCCATTTCAATGAAAATATGCTCAGGTAATATGTTTACTCCTGATCCTCCATCAAGTAACACTTCTGCAAATCGCCGGTGGTTGTACTGCACCTGAATGACTGGTACTACAAAATCCACGTCTGCTGGATCAATACTGTTAGCCGAGATAGAAGGGATCGATCTAACTTCGGGCTCTGCATGATACCCAAGTAGCTTTTTTAACAATTTCTCTCGAAACACCGATACCAAGGATAACAGTTGATCCAAGGACAACTGTAGCAGGGAGCTAATGATTTCATCAAACCAATCATTTGCCAAGCTTTGCTGATCCGGCACCTTATCCCGCTCCTTGATGGGAGTTATCAATTTCACACCCTGTTGTTGCTCAGTCTAACCTCCACCCATCACCTGATTAGAAGACTCATCTCAAACCTGCTTCAAAACCTTGTCTCGAATTTGTCTTTGTTAATCAATAGGGCCTTTATTCCTTGATCTTGTCACTGCCAACACTTCGACTTCTTTACCTTTCCCATATTGTTTACAATCACACTGCCATTGGTTAGTCTTCTCAACGTGCATTCGGTCAAAAGTACCGGGTGCATCATGGGCTCTATCCGTTTGCTCTGGCCATTCTATCAGCATTGCATTCGCCTGAGCCGCCTGCTGCCCTTGTTGTTGATGTTGTCCCTGTTGATTATGCTGATTATACCGAATGACAGGTATACCTCTTTCTTCACGATGCTTTACCCACAAAGGATAGTTCAGCCCTATCCAATGATCAGGAGCTGAACAATACCCACAAGGCATTACCCTTGGTGGTCGACCTTGGTGATTGCCTTGCTGGTTATTCCCTTGCTGATTGCCTTGATCTCTCCATGGGGGTCTCCCTTGCTGCTCTCTTGGAAAATTACCTCGCCCTGGGATGGGAATAGCCTGATTGGCCGCTATGTCATTTAAATTTCTATTGTCTTGCCGAGAACTTTGCCCTCTATGCTTAGGATTATATCAACACTGAGTTGTTGTATGTCCCTCTTTGTCACAGATATCACAAAATCGTTTCTCCTTTGGAGCTAGTATAGAATATCCATGTCTCTTTAACTTATTAATCCATTCCTCCTCTTTACTGTGCTTAGCTTTATGCTTACGATGCTTTGTCTTCACTATTTCATCATCATAGTCATCAGTGTCAGAATCACTGGAACTCTTGCCCGACTCCGTAGCTGAATCCGATTAAACCTCTGAACCAGAATTAGACTGCTTCTTTTTGGCTTGTCCAAACCTTCTTTCAACCCGCGCTGCTGCTAATACTAACACATCAAAACCATTTGCAATGTCCACACTGGCCACCGCATGTCTTATTGTGCTCCTTAATCCTTTCAAAAAAAATCCTGCCAACATCTCATCAGTAGGTTGTTCATTACCTTGCAAGCTTTCCATTAAAGTCTGGAACTTTTGAGCATAGTCTTCCTTTAGCATGGTCTTTTGTCTGATAGCCCTCAACTTCCTTAATACATCGGAAGGCGTCTTTTCTTTTCTAAATCGTTGCAAGAATGCTATTTTTAAATCATCATATGTGGCAAAATGAGCAATGCCATATTGAGTGAACCAGCTCATAGCTCGTCCTTCCAACGTGGCTGCAAACTATTGAAGTTCAATATCATCATCGTACATGGCTGGATATCCATTCGCTGTCCATTTTATTTCGAATTGAGCCACATGGCAATCAACATCTTCCTTAGAGGTTCCACTGAAATGAGCAGCTTTGACTTTAGGATTAGGAGGTGGTTGAGCCATTGGCTGTGGTTGAGGTGTGCGCCTAGTTTTTTGATCGGTTGCCCCTGCAAGTGGATCGATCTGGAGTCGTCTTCGTACCCCTACAATTGCTTCTGTGAGGAATAACGCTCCAAGTATGCCGCCCACTAACCTTACCTCTGCTGCACCTGTTTTCCCCTGTTCCTCGTCACTGCCTAGAGCTTCCTGCTCCTCGGCCTCGTATCACTCGTAAAAATCTGAAGATGTCTCCACGTTCGCTGCTCTTGTCTATGCCCTTGTAAAATATACTTTACCAAAACGGTTGCGCCTGCCCCTCATGCATTTCTTGAGGCTGCGTCAGCCGTACAGTAGGATCGACAATTGTGTTGAGGGTTCTGAGGTTCAACACAACATCAAATTAAAGAACAAATAGAAATACTTGTTTTCCTATTGGCACTGCTCTACATACGCAGAGATTTCCACCGAACATTGCATTTAGTTATCCACCGGAATTTCACCGAAATGTTTCTTTTCGGTGCCTTCTACTGTGTCAGATTTACTCTGTCACTTGTTCAGATACCACCTTCCAAGATTTCTAGCTTCTTACACACTCACAATCATATGAATTATGTTGCGCCTTTGTGTAGACTACTTGAATCTCTCATTAAACTTAACAAAGAAGATTTGAAGAAATACAGAGAAGAACTACTGTTTTGTAAAACATCTGCTGTTCATTTCCTTGGTAAACATAAGTATCGCGAATACAGATTTTTACATGTATAAGAACTTCATAGATTTCATACTGGAGCATTCATCTCAAAGTTACATCAGATACGAAAGTCATAGTCATTTCTGTGAAGACAGAATTTCTCCGGTCCTCCCAAATCCTTGTCAGAAGAACTTCTTCTTTTCCACTGTAGTGGCGCTGCTTCCTCTCATCGTCTGCTTCTCTTCTCAGGACTTCTACCTCCTTCTTGCGGTGGTTGCGCTCTCTCTTCTCGTGACTTCTTTTTTCCTTACGGTTTTTTACGAACTTCTTTCTTGTAAGTTCTCCCTTTACTTGCGACGTGTCCTTTTTAATCTCATCGTAGCCGTCTTTTTCTTTTTCTTTTTATTTTATTTTATCAGATCTCCTTGCCTTCAACAAATAGGCTCATGAAAACAAGTGGGGCACACATAAGGGTATTAGTGGAACAACTCAAGGATTGAGAAGATTAGGTTTGTATTGGCCCAACATGAAAAAGGATGTGCACGAACATATACATAACTATTGAACCAGTCAAAGTCAAAGTGGTCAAAGTCAAAATGATCAAAGCCAAATGTATACATTAAAAATCATCAAAGTCAAAATAGTCAAAGTCAAATAGTTAAAAGTCAAAATGTACAAATTCAAAATGGTCAAAGTCACAATATTCAAAGTGAAAGTGGTCAAAGTGGTCAAAGTGGTCAAAGTAAAAGTGATCAAAGTTCAGAATTGGTCAAAGATCAAAGTGATGTCATTACAATGCATAGGTGGTGCAAAAGTGCAAAAAGGTGCACAAGTGGCCGTGAACAAGGTGCAGATGTAGTGCACAAACAATTTATTCACAATGGTTATGGTTTTGCAAAAAGTTGAATGCCGGTTGGAGATTGTCTTTCTATAAGGTTTTCAAGGGTTTCAAAGTGTTTGGAAGGTTTAGGTGAACCCTCCCTTAGGCACACATATTAAAGAAATGAAGGAAAAAGTGAAGGCATGTGAAGAGGAAGCGATATGTAAAAGTGCATGTGTGGCCCCCCATTTAAAATTTTGTTTTTTCCTAAAGTCACTACTGGACAAAATAGGGAGTCGTTGGCTGTACACATTTTTAGACATCCTTGGGACATCAAAGTGAACACCAAGATACTCTATCAATTAGGTGCAGCACACATAAGTGAATCGACACACAAGGAATTGACATTATTATTGGACTTAGACTCAGCAAGTGAGGGCATATTCTACACTAGGAGAGAAGAGCAAGAGACATTGAACGAGAGTGCGATGCAAAGACGCAAGTGAGAGCAAAGAGTGCAAGAAATGTGATCTAGTTGAGCCACTAGCCTAGCCACACTCGATGGAGAAATCTTACCCAAATACATAAGTGGTTGTAAGGTCAAATGGTATATGGAACCATTAATCGAAAGAATGTTAGCAAGACTCGTAGGAGTGCAAAATAAAAAACCGAAGAGGAAATAATATGAGAAGAAGCCCGAGTGGAAGCATTAGAACAAATGTAGAAACAAAAAGAATGGATCCGACAATGTGACAAAAGATATTTACAAGGAGAAGAACCTATCCTTATGGCAAACTACCACACTAATCAAACAAAAGACCTAGGAAACTTCACCAAACAACCATATTTAAACCTAGGTATTGGTAAAGACTACTACCAATTAGTGGATTCATTGATCGACATAGGAGTAGCCTTAAGCAGTATACACACTTTGTTAGCAAAGAAACTAAAGGCACAACTTATCCCAATCAATCAAAGCAAAATTCTAGAAACATAGATTAAGATATACATGAACAAGGCCAATGTGCTTAGAAATAGAAATAAAGAGTTAATGAATTCACTCTTGCTCAATCAACCTATAGAAACATCAGAACCTACAAGTGAAGTGGCTCACCTTTGTGCCCAAATTGACAAGTATGTTGACCAACTTAATGAGGAGCAATCACTACAAGCCCAATGGGAGTCAAGGTACATGTGGGACACAAATGAATTAAGGAATAAATGGAAAGAGGTAGTGGCCAAATAGATAGAACAATGTACCCAAGATACTTGTCAACTTGCTATAATGTGTGCCAACCAACTCAAGAGGGAAGAAGAGCTCACTGAAGCCAAAGCACAAATTGATGCAAGATCAAATTATTGCAGATCTACAGGCTCAATTAAAGCTACACACAAACATGGGGACACCCATAGTTCCAAGTTCTCAAGTGGTCATTGAGAGACTAAGGTACGCCCTCTTTCTCTCCTCATTACTCATTCACCAATACATCTTGAGGTGGAGACACAAATTGATGATCATACAATGCCAAACACTACAGGAATAAGCCAAAGAGAGTAGACCCTACTGGTGTCTCAGCTCACGGAACATTTTGAGGATGTAGTGGTGAAAGTGCTGAAAGAGTCCAAGATCAAAAGACTAAGATCAGATTATGAAACCATTGAATGTCCCATATGGGATTCTAAAAGAAGAAACACATCAATATATCAAGAGGAAAACCTAGAAGGATCTAGATCAGCATTTAAATTTTAAGGCAACTACATTCTCATATACACAAGAAGATTTTGAAAAAGTAGATCTGGTCTTGAAACGCAAGTTTTTGGGAAAAAATCCTGCATTGTGGGTGCACTAGCAAGAAGTATCGTATTTATTATAGGTAAATCCATCTTTTTGCCCCGTACCACGACAAAGGCCATGGATGCAATTTTGGGATGAAAAGCATCATGGCACAATAAATAATCAGTGGCTCAATTTTCCATTATTATCAAGCCCATCGCTCAACTATCTACCAATAGAATATTATATGGTTCGAACTATCAAATTTTTTCTATCAAGATATGCCTCAGTTCTAGATATAGTAATAAAAATGACAAACAAAGTGCTTACCATGCTTCTTACAATATTGAAAGTCTTCAAACATGCAAAATAATCATTTTTAATTTTATGGTATTAATCAAGGGACAAATGCTTTAGTTTTTGATCTCTCTGTCATGCCTAGGAGAATCACACTAGTGGCAATCTATTCTCACATAATGTGTTTTCCAAGTGCTTACATGCACAAGTTTGAGGAAGCCTTGAATAAGAAATCTTCTTGAAGATATCTACCAAATTAAATGCTAGATCAATGGCATATGAATTATGTTTTTTTTTTTACCACGAACAAGCAACAAATGATGGAATAAAATCAGCTCAATGGAAGGATCTCATGATTCGTGAAGCCGATATGCTTGATCAAACCGAACAAATAGTATTCCGAAACTACTCACGCCACCTACAAAAGCATGTCGAGGATGACAGAGTTCAGGAGGAGGGATGTGTGGAGGGAGAACCTAGCAAGGAGGAAATCCAAACACAAGTACTACAATAACTGTCTTCCTCTCTGCTATGTCTACTCAAAATACTGTACTTGTGATGACCATATCTCAATGATCTCTCCATCATTTTCATGCTCTATGGCTTGTTGGAACCAGAACAAATTCTACTACAAGAGGTCAAAATTTGAAGAAGTTTAATTTAGCCAATTTGGAGAAATCCTTGTCAAAGTAGTCTCTGGTCATTCTTTGCATAGTCCCTAAAATATCGGGGGTAAGCTTTCACTTGCTAAGTTGATTGCTCATTGTATGGTTCATCATTTTAAGTGATTCCACTTGTAATCATTAGCTCTACAAGCTATTTAGATACCCTCAAAAGGAATTTTCCTAAGTGCTACTGTACTATGAATAGTGAGCTTAATATTCAGCAGGTGTCAAGACCAAAATAGGACGTTTTTTATCACTAGCTATTTGCAAAGTTATCTATTTTGATATAATTGTTCAAAGCATCATCTCCAAAGTACATAGGCACTTATTTAGTGTCATTAGCAAGATAAAGGGGTCTACTATCAAACTTTGAGGTGAAAGAGGGCAGGTACAAAGCAGGGATTAGCAGTACCAACTCATCCTCTTGTGGTATGCATCCATCTCTTCCAATGGTGGTATCAAAGCAATTTGAGGTAAAATGCGAGATGGTTTCCCTTATTTTATTGACAAATTGGATAGGAACAACTAGAAAGCATGGTCCTTGAGGATGAAGACATACTTACAAGGAAGGCGTCTCTATGGATACATATCAGGAGATTGAGGAGATGCCTATTTTCAGAAGCAAAGGACAACCTACAAGAGAGGAGCTTGAAAGCCTCAACTCATGGTGTGCCAAAGATGCATTAGCAAGGTCATATTTACTTAACTCTATCTATTACTTCATTCTTCCACACATTAGGAATTGTAAAACATCCCAAGAGACTTGGGATACATTGTCTTCATATTTTTATTCCAATACAAGAGCTAAGAAGAATCAATTGTGGATTGAGTTTACCACTCAAAGGAAGCAACCCAAGCAAAGTGTTTCAAAGTATGTGACCAAAGTAAAAAATGTGGCTGACCAATTGGCAAGCATAGGAGGGGAGATTGAAGAGGAGCAAATACTGAGACAATTAATCAATGGCATTATGGCAGATGATAAGTGGGAAGCTTTCACAATTGCTATGGACCTTTACATGGATATGTAGATTCCAAAGCTTACAACACTCATGGGACAAATCTTTACCCATGATGCCAAGCTCAAAAAGGATGGAGAACAATTGAGAGGTAACAACTCTTCTCCCTATACACAGACAAAGGTGTTGGATACAAGGTCCTATTGTACATGTTCCATGGTCCAAAAATCCTGTGTAATAGCATATGGTGTGGCTTATGTAAAGCAAAAAGGCGTGAGCGCTGTGGTTAGAAGAACGTGCTCTCCATTAGGCAACCTAGGTTTGAATCCCAATACATGCAATTGTGAAGAACAGTCTTTTGAAAAGCTTACTTTTGAAAAAATACTCATGGACAATGCGGAATCTGATTCACGATAGCTTTTTAGGACTTCGTAGGCATCGATATGCTTTTTAGATTGAAAAGCAGTCATGGGCTCGAAACTATATAAAGAAAACCTTAGATCATTGTTGGATCATCACTCATCAAGCAAAGAGGATGTGATCAAGCCAGCTCTTGGTGTTCTGAAGCTTGGGAGGTGGAGTTTTGGTGAAGGAGAGGCTACTCTCTTAGAGCAAGAAGTCTTCTACAAGGTGGTGGTAACTACCTTTTGTGAGTTAACCTTATATTTTGTTTTTAGGGTTTCTCTACCCTAATCTCAAAATTAGGGTTGGTTGATTTACAATTTTGTTACACTATTTGTGAGAATAAGGTTAGCTTCGTTGCTCATTCACTTCACACACTTAGATTATTTCAACATAATCTAAAATTTTGTGTCATCATATTCTTCCATTAGTGATTGCACCACTTTATATGGTTGAGTAGTACTCCCATGTTGTAATTTTGACATCTATTTTTTAGTGAAGTAAGCATCCTGTTTATGTTCCCTATCCTTGTCTCGATCTCTTTCTTTCTATCCCTCACTTATCATCTTATTTAATTAAGTGTGTATGCTCAAAAGGTTTTAGTTTGGAACGATCCTAGGGCCCCAAATTCCAACACTTGGTATCAGAGCATAATTGACATACAATGATGATGAATATTTTAGTGACAATGGATTTATGGAGTATCATCAATGGATCCTTAACAAGACCAAGATGAGAAGGCAAAGAAGGAGCCACAGCATCTTCAAGAGGTACTGGAGTTACTATTACAGAACCAACTGAAGAAGAGGTAACTACTTTGACATCCAGAGTCACAGGTAGGTCTTTACCTATAGTTCCTCCTACTGAAGATCAGGCAAGGTGGGATGCTAGAGATGCTTTAGCACTTTCATTCGTAGCAATGAGTGTTAAAAAGCATATCCTACCACATATCACATCTTGCAAAAGTTCTAGACAAGCTTGGTTGAAGCTTGAGAATCTTTTTCAGAGCAGAAATCCTACTAGGAAAGCTCACTTGAGGAGACAACTAGCAAATACAAGGATAAAGGCTGGTGAGTCAATTCAAACCCACATTATGAGACTCGTTGACTTGAGAGATCAACTTCTAAATGTAGGAGTTGAGATATCATATGAAGAAATGGTAAATACATTGATTAATTCACTTCCTATTTCATATTGATCTTTTATAACCACTCTTACCCTTACCACAAGAGATAGAGAGGTTACATTTGAAGAGCTAGAGTTCTTGTTACTTCAAGATGAAGATCAATTGAAGGGAATGGAAGAGAATGAAGAAGCACTTTCATCTTCATCAAAGGGTAAAAAGAAGAAGAAGGATAAGAAGGAAAAGCAATCCAAGAAGGAAAGTAGGTCCCTTTCACCTTCTACATCAGACTCTATTTTTACTACATCTAAAGAGAAGTCTTCTAAGAAGAAGGAAGTAATATGTTATTACTGCAAGAAACCTGGACATTTAAAAGTAGCATGTTATAAAAGGATTATAGCAGAAAAGAAAAAGACATCAGGTAATGTTGCAAAAGATGATAAAAAAGGGAAATCTCAAGGTGATTCTTGTGCCTGTATCACCATTGAGGAAGTAGCTTTTGATCAGGCAGCTTTCTAAGTTCTTTCAGCAAGTCCTTGGATATTTGACTCAAGTGTTACAAAGCATATGACAGGTTGCAGAGATGTGTTTTCTTCCCTTTCTTATTCTTTAGGTAGAAGAGTTACTATTGTAGATGGCAATGATTTGGATGTTGTGAGAATAGGTACAGTAACCCTAAAGTCAAGAGAAGGTGGTAATTTTCAGATTTCAGATGTTTTATATGTACCTGAAATGAAGAAGAATCTGCTATCCATATCTGCATTTTTAGGTGATGGTTTTAAAGTTGTATTTGAGAGAAATCTTTGTAAGATCTTATCAAACAAAGAAGACAAGTGTATTTTACAAGGTGAGCATAAAGGAGGGATCTTTGTTTTGTCAAAAATCAGTTAGGCATATGGAGTCAAATCTTCATCACCGGTGGAAGGTATGAAGCTATGGCATGAAAGATTTGGACATATTAGTTTTGGAGGTCTCAAGAGTATCAAAGACAGAGGTATGGTTGAGAGTTTGACCTCATTCAAGCTAACAGATGATTCAGATATATGTGAAGGTTGTCTTGAAGGTAAGATGCATAAACCACCTTTCAAGAAATATGGTCATACTACAACTACTAGGAAAATGCAGATTATTCATTCAGATGTGAATGGACCTATGAGAGCAGACTCTATTCAGGGCTTCAAGTATTTTGTTCTATTTGTTGATGATTTTACGAGATACTCATGGACATTAGGCAAAAAAGGGAACCCTGCATGGGCCTTGTAAGGATTCCTAATTTTTAGGGATTAAAGTGGCTAATCAAGTGTGTTAAGAGGTTGGGAAATACCACTAGTGGTATTGTCAGGTGAAATAAAGAATAAAAAAGACATATGCTCAAAGAGAGGAATCGTGTGCATTTCTAACCATTGGATTTTTGGATTGTACGGTCATGATGAAATTGAAAAGCATGGGAACTAGAAGACAACACAAGCGCATAGTCTCTGGCAATAAACGACAAAATAGCTGCAGCCACGCGAAGAGAGAGAGTAAAATTTTGCAAGCTTCGCCTAATCTCCACCATGCGATCACATTTCCAATGGATGGTTGAGATTGAAACCCAACCCACTGTCACTAGAAGACAAAATAGCTGTAGACTCTGTCACTAAAGGACAAAAATTCAAAAAATCGTGGGTATGAGAGAGAAGGGCGTTCGAGATGCGCGTAGCTTTTCTTCCGTTCGATCTTGTGGAGAATGGATGGTATTGATTGAGGAGGAAGTGATCCATATAAAGATCAAATATCATCCATTGATTTGTTTCAAGATCTAATGGCCCAAAATGAAGGCGCCTTTTTTTCTTTTGGGAGCAACCCCATCCATTAGATGTAAGCAACATCTAAGGGCTATAATTTAAAGTGGCCCATTTCTTTAGAACTAATCATGGCCATTGAATCTTGAAGGCATCCAAGGGTTGAGTTTGAATCCCATGAATTTCAAAAACCACCCAGAGAACAAAACCACGAATTTTAGGATGTTTGTGTGGTTTTGACTGGCCCAAACCAAGGGAAGCCTATGCCTAGCCTATGTGATTAAGGTACTAGACTGTGTCCACCACCCTCTTCTCATTGGTCCATCACTAATCACTCCTTAAGCCAAAAGGCCCATGTAGGGTTCACTTTTTTCCCTAATGGATCTATGGTCTTAAGTTGAAGTCAAAAGTCTTTCCTATGTTCAAGACGTTTGTAGCTATGGTTGTAAATGAAAGTCAAGAAACTATCCAGATTCTTAGAAGTGATAGAGGTGGAGAATACTTGTCAAAATAGTTCCAGACATTTCTTGATGAGAAAGGTATTACTCGACACCTTACTATTGCTTATACTCCGCAGCAGAATGGATTTGCAAAAAGAAAGAATAGAGTACTTGTTGAGATGATGCGGAGCATGATGGCGTCCAAGAAGCTTTCACCAAAATTTTGGTTTGATGCAGTACATACAGCTAATCACATTTTGAAGAGTTCATCTACAAAAGCTTTAAAGCTAATGACACCTTATGAAGCTTATTATGGTAGAAAACCTAATGTGAGTTACTTCAGAGTGTTTGGATCACTTTCTTATGTACATATTGAGAAAAAGGACCGATGCAAACTAGATGTAAAGGAAAAGAAAGCTATTTTCATTGGATATCCTGTTGAGAGTAAAGGATATAGGTTTTATGTTCCAGATACAGCTGAAGTTATTCTTGCATGTAATGCTTATATTGTTGAAAATAAAGTTTATGATAAAGAAGCAGAAATTCTAGAGCTCATTAGTGAAAATGACTATGGATTTTTTAGAAAGATTTTGAATATACATGTTCAACCATATCAGGAAGGAGTTAAAATTCCTAGGATTCAAGAAAAAGTTGAAGAGAAAGGAATTTCACAAGCTTCTACAGATTCAGTTCCACAAGAGACTTTGGTTCTAGAAATGGAAGAAGTCAAAGTTCTAGAAAGTTCTAGTACCTTGGCAGGACAAGTTCCAGAAACTATGGAAGCTGAAGGGTCAGAAAAAGTTTCACCACTATTTAAAGATACACCTACTTGGTTATATCAGACTTGGAAAGATAGTGGTATAAAGACTTTTACTGGAAGAACAAGGAGTCAGACTAGACAACAACAACAAGATCATATAAGAACAAGAAGTCAGACTAGACATCAACAACAAAAAGATCTTGTAAGTTTTGCTGAAGACTTTGAGATTCATGATTGTTAAAGATGCACTTAACGTTCCTATTTGGAGAAAAGCTATGTAAGAAGAGATTGATTCTATTCATAAGAATCAATCTTGGCAGCTATGTGAGTTACCAGAGGGAAAGAAGGCTTAAAATGGATCTTCAAAATCAAAAGTAAAGCAGATGGTACTATTGATAGGTACAAGGCCAGGTTATTTGTCAAAGGATATGCACAACAAAAAGTATTGATTATGATGAGACATTCGCTCCTACGTCTAGGATGACTATTATTAGGTCAATACTTGCTTTAGCAGCACATTTTGGTTGGCATATATATCAACTTGACCTTAAGACTGCTTTTCTTAATGGTGATTTACATGAGGATGTGTATACTCAACAGCCAGAAGGTTTTGAAGAGACAGGTAAAAATAACACTTAGTGTGTAAGCTTATAAAAGCTTTGTATGGTTTAAAATAGGCACCTAGAGCACGTTATGAAAAGATAGATACATATCTTTTGTCCATTGATTTCCATAACTCAGATGCAGCTCCAACTTTTTATGTCAAAGCTGAAACAGGTATGATGATTATAGCAATCATTTGTGTGGATGATATTATAGTCACAGGTCCTAGGGATGAAGATTTGCAAATGTTCAAAGAACAATTGAAGCAAACATTTGATGTGAATGATTAAGGCATTTTGCGTTATTATCTTGGGATTCAATTTCTATTTCAAGATGAGTGTATCTCTATGACACAACAGAAGTACATTGAGAATATTTTGGAGAGGTTTCAGATGGTTGATTCTAAACCTATGCAAACACCTATGGATCAGAACATGTCTTTACAAATGGTAGCAGATGCAGAGCCATTTGATGCTACTCCATATAGTCAAGCAGTTGGTTGCTTGATATATCTTTGTAATACACATCCTGATATAAAGTTTGCAGTTTGTCAAGTATCAAGGTTCATGTGGAATCTGACATTGTTACATTGGAGAGCAGTAAAGTGGATCTTTGGATATTTGAAGGGAACTTCAAATTTTACTATGGTATTTTTGAAATATACACATTTGTTACTAAAAGGATTTTTAGATTCTGATTGGGCAGGTGATAGAGACACAAGAAGTACTAGTGGATTTTTTTTTAATCTTGGAGATTGTCTTATCTCATGGCTTTTGAAGATATAACCCACTATTGCCACTTCATCGTGTGAAGCTGAATATTGTGCAGCATTTACAACTACTCTAGAGTCAGTTTGGTTGCAGAAGATTTTCAGTTATCTTGATGTCAGAGTACATGAACCCATTCAGATATTTTCTGATAACCAGAGTGCTATAGCTATAGCAAAGAATCAAGTGCATCATGCAAGGACAAAGCATATAGAGGTACACTACCACTATATTCGAGAGCAGATAGCTAAGAAGCACATTGAGCTGTTTATGTTCCTTCTAGTGAGAATGTTACAGATATATTTACCAAATCAATGACTAGAGATAGTCATGAAAAGATTTGCAGGTTACTGAAGCTTGTACCAATATGACATTGAAGGAGGGATTGTTGGATACAATGTCCTATTGTACATGTTCCATGGTCCAAAAATCATGTGTAATAGCATATGGTGTGGCTTATGTAAAGCAAAAAGGCGTGGCTGTTGTGGTTAGAAGAACACGCTCTCAATTAGGCAACCTAGGTTTGAATCCCGATAAACGCAATAGCGAAGTAAAGTTTTTTGAAAAGCTTACTTTTGACAAAATACTCATGAATAGTGTGGAATCTGATTCGCGATAGCTTTTTAGGACTTTGTAGGCATCAATATGCTTTTTAGATTTAAAAGCAGTCATGGGCTCAAAACTATATAAAGAAAGCCTTGGTTCATTGTTGGATCATCACTCATCAAGCAAAGAGGAGGTGATCAAGCCAGCTCTTGGTGTTATGAAGCTTTGGAGGTGGAGTTTTGGTGAAGGAGAGGCTACTCTCTTGAAGCAAGAAGTCTTCTACAAGGTGGTGGTAACTATCTTTTGTGACTTAACCTTATATTTTGTTTTTACGGTTCCTCTACCCTAATCTCAAAATTAGGGTTGGTTGATTTACAATTTTATTACACTATTTTGTGAGAATAAGGTTAGCTTCGTTGCTCATTCACTTCACACACTTAGATTATTTCAACATAATCTAAAATTTTGTATCATCATCTTCTTGGATAGTCTTCCATTAGTGAGTGCACCACTTTATATGGATGAGTAGTACTCCCATGTTGTAATTTGGACATCTATTTTTTAGTGAAGTAAGCATCCAGCTTACATTCCCTATCCTTGTCTCAAGATCTCTTTCTTTCTATCTCTCATTTATCATCTTAATTAATTAAGTGTGTATGCTCAAAAGGTTTTACTTTGGAACGATCCTGGGGCCCCAAATTCCAACAAAAGGAAAGACTAAAGACAAAGGAAAGAGCAAGAAAATAGAAGATGAAGGTACTAATTCTCAAGCTAAATATGCAGGGAGAGGTAGAAACTCAAGAGAAAGGGGCGGAGGAGATAAGCAAGGTAGGGGGAGAATTTTCAACTCTTCCCCATGCAACATATGGGGACTGTCTAATCACACTACAAATGAGTGCTATAGGAACTTCACGAATAGAGAGGAAGAGGATATCAAAGAGGTGGCTACTCACAAAATAAGATAAAGATTCAACCATAATCAAATCTACAAACATGGCTATAACAACAATTATCATGGAGGATACAAATCAAGGAAGGACTTCAACAATTATACAGAGGATCAAGAGGATTCTCTTCTCATTATGAATATGACTTCAAAACAAGGTATGAATGATGAGCACCTCTTCTATATTGACTCAGGTTGTTCAAACCATGTGGCAGGCAATGTAGCTCTTCTTTCTGATATTGAGAAGCCCAAGGGAAAGCACCAAGTGCAGACAGGTGATGACACCAAGCATTCAGTGGTCAAGGTAGGAAATGTCAAAACTTCTTATGGGAATAGAAATCTATTGAGGAGGGTTCTATATGTACCTACAATCACCAAGAACTTGATGAGTGTTGGACAGATAGTGGAAAAAGGAAGGAAGCTATGGATGAAGAAATAGAAGCACTCAAAGAGAATGACACTTGGGAGCTAGTACCAAAGAAGGCATCAATGAAGGTAATTGGTTCTAGTTGGATTTACAAAATCAAGAGAAACTCAGATGGATCCATAAACAGGTATAAAGCTAGACTTGTAGCTAAGGGTTTCGCACAAACCCAATGAGTTGATTATGAGGAAACATTCTCACCTGTGGCTAAAATGCCAACCATCAGAGTATTGGTAAGTGTGGCTGCATCAAGGAATTGGCATATGTATCAATTGGATGTGAAAAATGCTTTCCTTAATGGCTGGATTGCAGAGGTGGTTTACATGGCTGAACCTCCTGGTTATGAAGACCCAAGCAAGGTAAATTATGTGTACAAACTAAACAAAGCTCTTTATGGATTGAATTAGGCACCTAGGGCGTGGAACCATAGGTTGACTACATACCTTCAAGATCAAGGATTCATGATGAGCAAAGCATATACTTCTCTCTTTGTCAAGAGAAGCAACTCAGAATTGATATATTTATGTGTGTATGTTGATGACATCATCCATACAGGTAGTGATGCCAATGGCATCAAACAAATTAAGAACCTAATGATGCAGGAGTTCAAAATCAGTGACCTAGGGTCACTAAATTACTTTCTTGGACTTGAATTGGTCTATACAAATTCTGGAATTTACATTACTCAAAGGAAGTATGTGCAAGACATGTTGAAGAAGTTCCACTTGGAGAATGTCAAGATAGCTAGCACCCCTATGGAGGTAAATCATAAATTGAGTGCTCATGAAGGTGATTTGCTTGAAGACATTGCAGGATATCAAAGCATAGTTGGAAGTCTAAACTATGCAACCTTGACAAGGATTGATATAGCTTATGGAGTAAGTGTTTTAAGTCAGTTCATGCATAAACCTAGAGCACCTCACTTGGAAGTTGCCAAAAGGATTTAGAAGTATCTCAAGGGTACTCAAAATCAAGGTTTATACTTTCAATATACTTCAGATTTAGACATCAAGCTATACTCAAATGCAGATTGGGCAGGTTGTAAATATGACAAGAGGAGTACCTCTGCTTATCTTTCTTTTGCAGGTGATAAGCCCATTTCATGGTCTTCCAAGAAGCAACCTACTATTTCTTTATCCTCAACAGAGCCTAAATACAGGGGATTAGCCAATTCTACTCAAGAAGCCATATGGATTAGATTGTTATATTCAAATTTGGGACTACACTCTAACTCACCTATGATTTTTGGTGACTATACAAGTTCTTTGCATCTTGCAGCCAATCCTATCTATCATGCAAGAACCAAGCATATAAAAGTACACTATCATTATGTTAGGGAGAAGCTATTGAGCAAGGAGATTCAACTTGCATATGTATCCACAAATATGCAATGTGCAGATTTATTGACCAAAGCACTTGATGGTACTAAACTTTGCAGGTTTAAAGCTATGATCGGATTGCATGAAATTCAAGAAGAATCATGAAGAAGTCGAAGCCAAGATGTTTGGCTTGAGGGGGAGTGCTTGGAGCAAATGTGCAAGCCACCACACTTGTCTAGGCATGGAAGGAAGAATGAACAACAACTTGATGAAGCATAGGAATCATTGCTTGTAACTTTGGATCATTTACCATGTGTAAATGGTTAGATCATTAAGAATTATGTAAAGCCAATAAACTCATTGAGTTAGGAGAATATTATGTTATGAGTTTTCAATGAAAGAATATCTCCTAGAATAGAGGAGACTTTTAGGTGGAGCGTCACTTGAGTTCAAATTCAAATTTCAAAGAAGACTCTTATAAAAAGAGCAATGTAATCTCGTGGCTAGAGCCCTCCATTATTGAACTTATTGCTGATCATTTGTAGAGGTTGAGTGGCTTACACCATAGCCTACTCTACTCACTATCATTGGGCATCATTTTCTATGCCAATGATCATGTATACCATTGTTCTATAATACATTACATTATTGATCACATCTATCTTCATCTTTGCTATGTCTACTTAGAACAGTGTACTTGTGATGACCATATCTTAGTAATCTCTCCATCATTGTTCATGTTCTGTAACTTGTTGGAACCAGGGTGTTGTTGTAGTATGCCCTTGGGAAACAAGACCCACACCACCTTGCATGGAAGCAAGAAGGAAGGCTCAAGAATGACTCTCCTTTCATCCACCCCATCCTCCAACATGTTCAAGCCATTGGCCATCAGCCCGCAGCTATGCCACATGCTTGAAAACATGGAGAAATGGGAGTCAAGGATCCTAGTCACATATGTAAATTACAAGAAAGTTGCAACACTTTACTTACACACATAGGAAATGCTAATATGCACACACACCTCACTCTCTCACACTCCAAGACTAAATACATATATGCACAAAGCCTTAAGAGAAAAGAGAGTTCTTCCATTGAAAGGATTTTACATGACAGCACGACCAAAAGCTCCCCCTTTTACAAGAAATGAGCCTATATTTATAGGCTAAGCACATTCTCCCATGTGCTCTTTTTGAGTAGTCAAAAAGGAGCACATGCTCATATCTCTCTAAATCTTTGTAAATATTCTCTAACAACCACCCACTTCAAGACAAATATAGGCGTGGGAGTTTTCTACGTGGGGAATATGGATGTGTGTAAAAAGGGGCTTTATTGATAAGGCTTCCATACCATAACATCTCCAAAGTACATAGTCACTTATTTAGTGTCATTAGCAAGTTAAAGGGGCCTACTATCAAACTCTGAGGTGAAAGAGGGCAGGTACAAAGTAGGGATTAGCAGTACTAACTCATCCTCCTATGGTATCCATCCATCTCTTCCAACAAGTTCTCTGTGCTCTCTACACATTTTGTCTCTCTCTATAATTGTCTCTCTCTGCACACTTTGATTAAGTGTGTTTCTGGTTTTATCTCTTGATCTCATAGTGTGGTGTATCTCCCCATCTTAATTAGTTTATGCTTCTCCTAAATACTTCTTATCAAACCTTTGCGTACTCTACTTTTATTGACTTAACTTTCCTTCACATGTGTATCCAAAATCTTGGTCTTGGATGTGTAACCTACTTCCCCACATTGTGATGCACACACCTCCCAACTCCTTGTATTCCTCACGATGCTTTTTCCTTGTTGTATCCAAGAATCTTCTCATGTAGAAGCCAATGATACCCTATTGTCTTGTAATGACTTTATAGAAAACAAAGAAAAAAGTAATCAGGAGCACACATAGACTTTTCATTTTACGTAACTTTTTCACTTTTGACCTTGATTTCCCCAAAATGTATACATAAGAGAGGGTTCACCTAAACCTTCCAGACACTTCAAGCATCCTCTCCTGCAACTATTTTTCTGCATCTAAACAAACTTCCTCCAATTTGATGAGTGTTGAAAGTCAAGTATGGACCTATTAGTAGTCAAGGAGAACTCAGTCAAGAAGAAAGACTTAGACAAGAGGGATAGCAAGAGCGACAAGGCTCGAGCATTGGATTAAGCAGACAAGGTAACCAACAAGATCTCACAATGAATAGGCCCAATTACTTTTTCAAATCAATCATTCAACAAATAGTGATTTCCTCCATTTCATTGTAAATACCTATTTTTGATAGTTTTGACTCCAATTTTGTACAAGCTGAGGAGTCCTCAAGCTTGAGGAGTGTTAGAAGAACCCATGCATCAATTTTTCATAGTTTTTAGAGCTTGTTTAAGCCTTTAAATTAGCTTAGGAACCTAATTTTTAAGTAGGTGCATGTTGATATGCTTCTCATTCACAACTTGTGCATTCCACTTGCTCACGGTTGTCATACCATCCTCACGTCTCCATAGATTGACATGTATGAGGTTTATCTCCTCATATTGCTACTCCCATTGTGCTAAAGTGATACCAAATTTGGCATTCTTGCAAAGGAGTGTGATTTGAGGATGAGCATGTGATAGTAAGACATAGAGTTTTGACATTGGGATCATAGATAAGTAGGTAAATTTTCTATTTTTATTTATTTTTCTATCTTCATCATCATCTCTACCATCTCCATTCACCTCCTACCTCCATCTCCTTCATGGCCAAAATTTTATCTTTTTTTTTTCATATTCCCATTTGCCACCTCATTTCCCTCATTTCACTTGTGAGAGAGAGCAAGAGAGGGCTTGTGTTATCTCTATTTTTGTATGTTTTTGAGAGTTTTTGGTAGAGATTGACACCACCAACATCACCAGTAGCATCATTAGGTATGATTACACCCTATGTGTGGCCAAGATAACAACCTCTATTTATCCATTAGGAAAAAAGGTGAACCCTGCATGGGCCTTGTAAGGATTCCTAATTTTTAGGCATTAAAAAGCTTAATCAGGAACATTAAGTGTGCAAAACCACTAGTGGTATTCTCACATAAAATATTTATTTCTTACACTACTTTATTTGCATCATGAGAGGGAATAATTGTGACCTTTGGATCCTTGAAAAGAATGGCCAAGATTAAGTCGTAAGTGGATAGGAGAGAGAGGACTTCTGACAAATCTTAGGCGTGGGGAATCTTATGATGACTCTTTGCAAACTTTACAACCATTAGATCATGGCTAATCGGACAATAACCCGTATTTGGGGCTAAGAAACTTTTTGTGAGTGTTTTGAGCCCTTAGATCAAGCCACGATCGGACGAAAACCCGCGATTGGGGCTGAGCTAAAACTTCTACACGTTTTGGGCCGTTCGATTAGATTGGCATACTACGGAGTACAAAAAAGGGCACCGTTCTCATCAAGTGCAGCCTTCTTGGCCATTAGATCAAGAATCCATCCAATGGCTACAAGTTTAACGCGCTCAAAAAACATGGAATTTAAGCATAGCCCTCTGATCATAGCCCCAATCCAAGGGTGGATATTCAAACATGCATTTTTGAAGTCTCTTTTGATCTTAGCCATCTAATTCCAAGCACATCCAAGGGTCCACATGCAACGCCGCCTTGACTTTTTCCATTGAACCTCAACCATTGGATCTTTCAGCCAATCAAAGGGTTCTAGTTGATTTGGAAGGCTTTCAAAACCATTTAAATGGCTAAAACCACGAGTTCAAGGTGGTTTTCTCTTCTTTGACCATAGAAAAACAAGGGAAGCCTATGCCTAGCCTATGTGATTAAGGGACTAAATTGTGTCCACCACCCTCTTCTCATTGGTCCATCACTAATCACTCTTTGAGCTAAAAGGCCCATGCAGGGTTCACCTTTTTTCCTAATGCATGATAGACTAAAAAGTTTGGTATTTTGCATTTGCTTCATATGCACAATAGTTGACACTTCATGAGCATTCTAAATCTCGAAACAAAAAAAATCCCATTTTTTTAATCCATCATGATAGACACCACTTATCATGATATACAAAAAGGTACAATATACCTTGACTATCATGATAGACCCATCTATCATGACACAGAGACCCCCGTGATAGACCAAATCCCATGATAGATGATAGATGATCGACACCATCTATTGCAATAGACCCATCTATGGTGACAAACATGACCCCACGATAAATGTCATCTATCATGATAGACCCATCTATCGTGATAGACAGAAGACCATAGATGATAGATGACAAATAGTGTCATTGTGATAGATTCATCTATTGCAACAGACATGTCTATCATGATAGACATGTCTATTACAATAGACATATTTATCACGATAGACAACCATCACGATAGACACCGTCTATCACAACAGACATTGTCTATTGCAATTGACAAGATTTTTGGAATTTTTGCTATTTGTCAACTTTTGGTCAAATGAAGCCTAGTTTTTGTGAAATTTATAGGAATTTGGAGCTAATTGTGTAGCAAAGCAAGGTACTAATGCAAAGCAAGTTTGGGAATGAGCATTCAAGCTACATCAAGTGCATGTGACTAGACGTTGGAATATCTCTTGACCCCTCACTCAATTTTTAGCTTAGGCTAAGTGCACATAAGTGTATTGATTAATAAGGGCTATGATAGGCACAAATCAAGTCCAAGAAACCCTAATTTCTCAAGCTCAAGAGTAGTTAGGGCACAGTTGTGTAAAAGCCTAAGGAAAAGAACATAATCTGATCGATCAAGCATCAAAATATAACAAAACTCAAGTATTCCTAATGACATGAACATTAAGATAAGATCTTAAAAGAACTTAAAATGAACAAGTGATTTATACAAAAGAACATTGCAACATGGTTATACTCTGACATTGGGTAAGTAATTAGGTCATATGAGCCTCACATCAAGTAGACACATAGGAAGAGTGGATAGAAAAAGCATGAGATCTTTTGAGGCTAGTGTCAACCATACTACAAGGTCTTGGGATCAATAATTGAGTGACTATCCATACATATTAAGCTCACATACCGGTGATTCTAAAATGTCTTTTAGCATGAAGAGACCTAGAAGAAGTTCACGGCTAGCATAGTTACAAACCCCATAAGATCCCTATAAGATTGAGTTAGAATATATTCAAACCAAAAACTTGGGTTCTTGCATCTATGAGGATGGTTTGAGAGGATTAGTTTTCCAACTTAGAAACCCATATCAACCCTTCAAAATTGAGCACCACGTGGTCAAGTTTGAACAGGGATCCTAAATAGATAAGCAAAGAACCGTGCATGTGGTAATGAGCTTACTTGATAGGCAGATGAGTTTGGAATGATCATCCTTGAGTCGAGTACAAGAGACTTGGATCAAGAAAACCTTGGAAGAGGGCCTCGAACACCTAGAGGTAAGTCAATCATGTCGAGGATAACTACACCAGAATGGATTCCCCAAGACAATAGGAGTATAAACCTCTTCTTGAATAGAGAGAAAGATAAATCATTTTGGAGACTCAAGCCAGAAAAGCCTAATGAAGTAGACATAACAATCATATATGAATTCAAGGACCTTGATGTACTAGGAGAAGTCATCTACTTGGATATTAGTTCTGAAAGGATGTATGCAATCACAAAAAAATATAGTAGACATGTGTATACTTGGAAGGATGAACCAACTTTGTCTCCACACAATTCTACTCATTTCCATAGTCAGCATGGGTTTGGATTCTCTCATGGCCTAGGAAGCCAAAAGGAGAAGTCTAATTAGCTACCAAAGGTAATTTTTTCAAACCTTTTAGGAAGAGAAAGGTTAGGACTATACACTGATAAAGCAGCGTAAGAAAGACCTAGAGGACATAGGCACCAAAGAGGCATGGATGAATTCCCTCTTGCTAGACCATGATAACACCCTAGAATTTTGAGACCCACTCAGCTAGTGAAGTTGATAAAGAATTACTTTGACAATATGGGATACCCATATGATCATGTGGCTGAATTCAAGCAATGGTTAAGAGTTGAAAAGGTTGAGGAATTGTTCACTCAATGCAATGCTTTTGGACTAACTTTGAAGAATACAATCCTAACTTGGTTTCAGTGCTTGCATTAAGGTCAATTCATGGATATTAACCAGTTATTAGAGGCATTCATCACAGAATTCTCCAAGAGTGGCGTCCAGCATGATACATCCTCCTTCATCGATAGATTTAAGCACACATCTCAGGAAACTATGAGATTAGGAAGATGTAGGTTTAGACAATACATTGAAACATTTCCAATTCTAGAACTATCTACTTAGGCTAAGTAAGCTTCCTTATTTTCAGATGGTCTATTGAGTGCAAAATTACAATCATATGTCGATCTTAAGGAATCCAAAACCATAGAGCAATGCATAAGAATGTGAATATTTATTGAGAATAATTTGGTTGATGAGTTAGAACTTTCTAAACTCTATAAGGATTTAGATTTCTCTAGTAGCTTCACTTCCAAACCCTCAACCTCAATAGATGAATTAGTAGAACAAGTAGCCCAAACATTAGGAGTACCCAATTGACAAACCCCTAGAATGGTCTCAATGAAGCAATGCTACACTTGTGGAGGAGACCACATGGCCAATGTATGCCCCTTGATGGCTTAGAATTCGAGAATTGTAAATGCTGAGTATTGCACCATTGAGAGTGTTGGCAGTAGCCGAAGGCATGGAAGACACGGAAGCATGTGAATATAGAACATAATAAAGAAGCAGGGAGTCAGTCGAATCATTTTTTCAAACAAATATATTTCAAAATACTTTTCAAAAACCTCTAACAGTGATTTTCATCACTTATGTACTATATGTAACATAGAAAAACCCTTTTTGTAATTTATAGCTGCACTTTGTGCAAGCCGAGGAGTCCTTGAGCTTGAGGAGCTTAGGTAGAATGAGCGTACCAATTTTGGTTATTTTTAGACACCGTTTACCCTTTCAAATAGCATCGAGAACCTATTTTTTAACTATGCCGGTCACTAGATGTGAAACTTGTCAAAACTAGTCTAGAATCTATAAAAAGAGCTAGAGAGCTCATTTTTGAGGTTATTCTATCTTGCTTGTCTCTTCGTTGTGTGTGTGCATCTTTATGCTGCTCACCTTCACTCTCACTTCATCTCACGTTCACGATCTTCATATCACTCCTATCTCTTCCGCACATTGACATTAAGGAGGTGGAGCTTCTTAACGTGGTTCTCACCATTGTGCTAGAGCAACACCAAATTTGGCACCGTTGCCGGGGATCGAGTCTAGGACGAATGTGTGATGGTAAGAGTATAGCAAGAAGTGGCATTGGAAGGTAAAATTTTCAGTTTTTTTTGTTGTTTTTACTTAGTTTTTGGTGTTTTTCACCTCCCACACACTCCATCTTCATCACCACATCATCATCTTCCACTTCGAAAAAATCAGAAAATTCACCATATCCACCCATTCTCCTCATTTCCCCTCATTTGTGCATGCGAGAGAGAGAGAGAGAGAGAGAGAGCTTTTGTGCTTGCATGTGCTATTGTGTTTTTGAGTTTTCTTGCAGGTACAGAGCTCCAGAGCATTAGGAAAGCTTCCAAAAGGAAAAAATGTACTTTCTGTCAGATTTCTGCCGAGTGTGTCAGACCATCACGATGGTCTGTCAACTTCGACATTTTTGGTAAGCGACTTCTACACGAGGTAGGCAACACAAGCGCACGTACGAATCTAAAGTTGCATTTCAAAAATTCATAGTTTGGTGGACCATCGCGATTGGCTCATGCCATCGCGACGGCTCGGCCGGACCATCGTGACAGCTCGGTCGGACCATCACGACGGTTCACTTGAACCATCGCGACGGTCCTTGACTATTGTGATGATCCCGTCGACCCCACGCCATCGCGATTGGCTCATGCCATCGTGTCGATGCTGCCACGTGGAAAGCTAGACCATCACAACGATACCCTCAGACCATCGTGACACCTCGATATTTGAACCATCGCGATTGGCTCAAGCCATCATGCCTCGTGACCATCGCGACGGCCTCACGCCATCGCGATTGTCCTATTGACCGTTGACCGACACCATCGCGATTGCTCGCCGATTGGACCATCGCGATGGTTCATTCACACCATCATGATTGTTCACTACAGACCATCACGAGAGTTCACCTGGACCATCGCGACGGTCCCAGACCATCACGATTATCTCAGACCATCGCGATTATCTCAGACCATCACGATTGTCCACCCCAAATGCCAATTTTAGGGTTTCAATTTTTGACCAATTTTGGGGCTATTTGTTGAAAATATTTGGATCATTAAGCTCATAGGAGACCCCTTAGCTCACATTTGAAGAAAAACCTATTTGTCAGTTTTTACCCTCGAGGACCTGAACGCTCATATCTTTCTCATTCGAAGTCCGTTTTTTGAGCTTTATAGCTCGTTAGAAAGCTCTTTACGAGTACTATGTGACCTCAACTATTTTTTCAAAAAGAAGACGTTGTTTTTTTGAGAGGATAATTTTAGGTTGACCATCTTAGGGACTAGAAAGCCAGGGGGCATTGAAATTTTGGGCAAAAGGGAAAGGACCTTTAAAGGTGTATATATTCACGTGCTTGATCATCCATTTGAGAATTGGTCTAATAGTGGAATTTTACAGGTCTGGCAAGGGCAATCAAGGGCAAACAAAGCAAGCCAAAGTGTTGGCTGTATACGAGAAGAAGCAAGTACGAGCATACAAGCAGATCTAGCACTAAGGCAACCCTTTATTTTTACAAAACCATTACACCAGTTAAAAGTGATTCTCATCACTAAAAACCCCTGTAAATACCATTTTCACCTTTTTGCAGCTCCATTTTGTACAAGCCGAGGAGTCCTCGAGCTTGAGGAGCCTTAGAAGTAGTTGCCTGCCAATTTTCATAATTTTTAGATCTCGTTTGAGCCCTCAAATAAGCCCTGGAACCTAATTTTTAACTAGGCCGGACACTAGGTCTGGACAGGGCCAAAGCTAGTCAAAAACTATAAATAGAGCTAGAGAGCTCATTTTTGGGGGAGCTTCTTGTAGTTTGAGCTTGTATGAGAACTTGGTTGCAATAGAAGTGATTCCATTGTCTTACTCTCTTTGTTCTTGCCGTGTGTGCGCGTGTGCGTGTATGTGTGTGCATGCTTGTGTGCTTCTCACTCACGCACTTGTGCTTCCACTTGCTCGTGGTCTTCATACCATCCTCATGTCTTCCCGGATTGACATTAAAGGAGGTGCTACTCATCACTGAGCTACACCAAATTTTGGCGCCGTTGCCGGGGATCAAGCTTTGAGGACGAGCGTATGATGGTAAGACGTAGAGAGGACGCGTTGGAATGGTAAGTAGTAGGTAAATTTCTGATTTTTCTCCAGCTCCATCTTCATCTTCACCTCCTTCTCCATCTCCACCTCCACCTCCTTCTCCACTACATATTCCCTCTTCCTTATCATTCCCTCATTTGTTGTGTGTGAGTTTGAGAGAGAGCGAGTGTGTGTGCTTGTCTTTGTGTGTTTTTTGCATGTTTCTTGCAGGTGGCAGCTCCATCATCATCTCCAGCAAGCTCAGCAGGTATAGAATTTGTCTGCACAGTCCCCGAGGCGTTGAGCTCGAGCTATCGCGACACTCCGAAAATTTCACCCAATCATGATTCTGAGTGCACCACGACACTGCGCAGGCCTAGAGCTCCCAGGATCACTAGATAGAACAGAAAAATTCACCATATCCCGAGCTATCGTGACACCTCACGACCTATCGCGACACCTCACGACCTATCGCGACACCTCACGACCTATCGCGACACCTCACGACCTATCGCGACACCTCACGACCTATCGCGACACCTCACGACCTATCGCGACACCTCATGACCTATCGTGACACCTCACGACCTATCGCGACACCTCACGACCTATCGCGACACCTCACGACCTATCGCGACACCTCACGACCTATCGCGACACCTCACGAGCTATCGCGACACCTCACGACCTATCGCGACACCTCACGAGCTATCGCGACACTTCGACCTATCGCGACACCTCACGAGCTATCGCGACACTTCGACCCACCGTGACACCTCACGAGCTATCGCGACACTTCGACCTATTGCGACACCTCACGAGCTATCACGACACTTCGACCTATCGTGACACCTCACGAGCTATCGCGACACTTCCCACCTATCGCGACACCTCGACCCGACCTATCGCGATACACGGCCTTTAACGCATGAAAAGTTAGGGTTAATTTTGAGTGAATTGAAGGGTAGTTGAGCTTAAATTTTAGGCACCTTGGTGTAACTTTAGAACCTTGGAAGTGGGCAAAAGGCCTAGAAGCCAGAGAGGGATCTCCTGAACCCTGAGAGCCTGTTTTGACCCTTTAGTGCCTGAATGGTCATAACTTGACCATACGAACTCCGATTGATGAGATTTTGGTCTCGTTGGAAAGCTCGTTGAGAATCCTACGTGGACCTTGACTGGTTTTTGTAAGAATCATACGTGGAGTTTTAGAACATGCATTTTTAAGTTGACCTTTAGGTGGAACTAAGTGGTCCTCAGATTCAGGGGGTACAGTGAGTTACTCCAGGGGGACTAAAATTATTGATGTGTGCCTGTCAATTACTTGTGGTAATAGAGCTATACTAACTGGTGAGCTCTTGCAGGAACTTTGTGTGCACTCAAGGCAATCCAAAGCAAGCTAGCAAGGGTGAGTACCAAGCTTGGGAGAAGGCTTCCTGGGCTTGTGTAGCAGTCTGGTCAACCAGCTAATTGAGGTTGGAAGATCTCTCAACCCTCCTTTGTCAATTCCTAGCCTAGGCTAAGTACGACTTAGGTGTGGTAATTAATTAGGGCAACGTTAGGCACGAATCAAGTCCAAGAGTATTAATCAACCAAGTACAAGAGGTAAGTAGGTCTTAAGTGCGAAAAACTCTAAGGGACAAAAGGTAAACTGGAGTCGATCACTTATCAAGTGCGGAAATTCACTTAAGTACTCCTGACGACGCGATTTCAGACAAGACCATAAACATAATATTCAACTCAAAAGAACAAAGTGATTGGTGCAAATTAACCTGCAACGAGAGTGTGCTTGGGTCCAAGGGGCTAGATAAATCAGGCATATGAACCTTAGATCAGGCAGACACTTAGGCCGAGACAGACAAAGCCTCAGATCTTCTGAAGCTAGTGTCAATCACACTGCCAGGTCTTGGGCCCAGCAGTTGAGTGATTACCCATACACTCCCAGATCAGAAACAAGTGATTCTGAGATGTCCTATCACATGGAAAGACCAGTAGGTAGCTCAGGGGTGGCTTATCTAGAAAAGCCAGAGGGACCTTACAAGACTCAATTGGAATACATCAGGACGAATCGTCTAGGTGCTTGCATCTACGAAGACGTACTGAGAAGATCTGTGGTCCAGATGAAGAACCCCGATCAACCCCATGGACTAGAACACCCGGTAGTGAAGTTTGAGAATGGAGCATACCTAGATAAAGAAGGGACTATATATGTAGTCACCACTCTTCCTGATAGAACTGATGAGTTTGGAAATGTGATTACAGAAACCGACATGGGTGATATAGAGCAAGGGAACTTAGAGAAAGAGCCAAGAACCCCCCGGGGTAAATCTGTCTTGACCAGAATCATGACTCCAGAGTGGATTCCACAGGATAATAAAAGCATAGATTTGCTTTTAAATCGAGAAACCGATGAGGCTTTTTGGAGATACAAATTTGCTCAACCTTAGGAAGTGAGTGCCCTCACAATCTATGAGTTTAAAGACCCTGATAGCCCAGGCCAAGTAACCTACCTAGACAATGCATCAGAAAGAATCTTCGTGGTCACTGAGCATGGCAGGCATGCCTACACATGGAAGGGTGAACTTGTTTTTCCCCAACCAAGGTCTAATGTGTCCTTTGGTCACCAAGGAGCTGGGACCTCCCAAGCTCATGGAGCTCAAAGAGATAGAAGTAGAGACAAACCTGAGGTAAGTTTTGCCAACTCCCTGGGAAGAGAAAGAACGGGATCAGAAAGGAATAGAGTGGAACCTGAGAGACATAGAACCCCATGGAATCAAAGGAATATTGACGATTTTCCTTTGCCAAGGCCGAGAGAACACACTAGGACCCTGCGACCAACTCAACTGGTGAAGTCCATGAAGAATTATTTCGATGGCACGGGAGACCCTTATGACCATGTGGCAGAATTTCGGCAGGTATTGAAAGCTGAACAGGTAGAGGACCTATTCACACAATATAATGCTTTTGGTCTAACCCTTAGGAACACTGCCCTTACGTGGTTTCAACCACTAGACGAGAGGCATTTCAGAAACATAGATCAGCTCTTAGAGGCATTTATCGTTGAGTTTTCTAAGAGTGGAATCAGGCATAACACTTCCTCACTAATTCATAGCTTCAAACAAACACCTCAAGAGACGGTCAGACTAGCTGGAAGAAGATTTAGGCAGTACCTGGAGAGATGCCCGATGCCGGAGTTACCCACACCAGCCAAACAAGTGGCCTTGTTCCTAGATGGATTGTTGAGCACTAAGCTCAGGTCATATGTGTACCTGAAGGACCCCAAAACGATAGAAGAGTGCGTGCGCATGTGCATAGACATTGAGGACAATCTAGGTGAGGAATTAGAACTATCAAAAATCTATAAGGATTCTGATAGCTCTAGTAACCTGACATCTGGTCAATCCACATCCATTGAGGAACTTGCAGAGAAGGTAGCCCGAAAACTAGGTGTCTCTAGCAAACAAATTCCGAGATTTGCCCCAGTTAAGCGGTGTTACAATTGTGGCAGTGACGATATGGCAAGTGTATGTCCCATTATGGCCCAACCCCAGGCGAATCCTAATAGCCAGTACTGCACCATAGAGCGCAGGTACACCAACCACATTGCACAAGACTGCCCATATAACAAACAAACTGTTAGGCAAAATTACCCTCAGCCATATCCACAACAGGGTAGATACCAGAATCAGTACCCACCACAATAATACAACAGACCACAGCAAACTTATCAGCCACCGTATCAAGGGCAGCAGAGACCTCAACCAGTCCTAGTACAACAACCCCATGCTCCCACCAATGCAATCCCAGTGAAATATGCGTCTGCTGAGGAAAATCCGAATAGAGCCATAGTCCCAGTCACCCCATTGCTATCAGACAGTGATCCAAGTGACCATAGTTTTGACTCCACACAGATTGATAGCCCACATGCTTACTACATGCAGTCACCCGAGCATAACGAGTCATACTATTATGAGGACCCAAGTGAAAATAGTGGGGAACCTGAGTATGCTAATGTCATGTACACAAACCCCAACTCTAGACCTCAACCTAGGCAGGTACGACCCCCATTTCCTAGAGGACCATGCTTCAGATGTCAGGGAGATCACCTTATACGTGATTGTCCACTGCCTGTCCCTACACAACCTCAACCAGTAACCATTCAGGGTTTCTGTCAAGACTGCGGGAAAGAACATCTCCTACGAGATTGCCCAAAGAACCCTAATAACATGCCTAAAATCACTCCTATCAATGTTGTTGGGTTAGTTGTAGACTCCACAGGGAGTGTGACTTCCACTGCACCTGTGCAGGTGATCACAAGAGCCCAGGCACTACAACAAAACCAAGGTGTTGGTCAGGAAAAGAGCCCCGAGGTGAGTGAAACAAAGAGCATAACCAAAAAGAGGACTAGAGCCTGGAAGGATAGTCGTGAAAGAATGAAAAGGCAATGGGCAAAAAAGATAAACGAACTTGAAGAAAGCTTGAGAGAAACCAAGGCAAAAATCATAGAGATCACATCTCAACCGCACTCCCACACACTTCCACCACTACCATCCCCATCACCCTCCATTCCTCCACCCTCTAATACACCCCACGTAACCCACCCACCACCCCGAGTAGGATCAGTATTAGCTGACCCCACTCCTGAAGGCTTGGACATGATGTTCAAGGCCTACCAGGCTCGACTTCAAGAAGGGCCAACAGCTGCAAACCTAGACAAGAGTTACCCTAGAGCAGATTTAGAGATTGAACGGATGAAAATGTGCATGAAAATGGTAGAACAAGCTCAAGCTATACTTGAGACTAGTCAAAAGTTCAATCAGACAAACTCTGTCAAGCCGGATTTGCATTTCCAAGGCTTACTAGAAAGATTAGAGCAGTTGGTAAACAAATCACAAGTTTCTTTACCTCCACACGCTCAACCAGTTGTTGAAAGAGGAAGCTCACTACTAATGGGAGCTTATGTTCCTAATTCCACGGATGCTGGAATACCTCCTTCAATTCAACAGTACTCTCAAGAGTTCTTGCGGGAAATACAAGAAGAGAAATGGGCCAAGGAGAAGGGTGAGTCCCCTCCTATTCCTGAGATTGATGATCTTCATGATCAATTTCCCCAAGACATTCCGTCTATCTATGGAGATCAAACAGAGCAACAAGAGGATGAGAGATTAGATTTTGAATCTAACTCGTTACAAGAGTTGCCTCATTTCACAGGCACATGGGAATCTGAATCTCTCCAGATCAGAGCTCCCACAATATTGGTGAGAAATGAAGACTCAGTGATTCCAAGAAACACTGATGTTGTGAAGAACACTAAGGTTCAATGTCATCTCACTGTAGAGGATCTCCTCAAGGCAAAACCGGAGCTCTGGAATCATGTGAAGGATCAGGTTCCAGAACTTGCATCCAATATACCAAAAGTAGGCTCTAAGCAAAAAGTTCCAGAAATACCTCTCGACAAGATAAGAGACATGAGCGAAGGTGAAGAAGGTAACACTTATCTTCCGATTACCTATCAAGGTTACACAACCAAAGCAATTGTAGATTCGGGTGCTGGTGTTGCTATTGCGACCACCTCCTTGTGGAGCGATGGGGCAAACCCACCTTAAGACCAACGAGAATGAAACTTCAAATGGCAGATGGTCATTTTGAAAGGCCTCTCGGGTTGCTTGAAGGGATAACTCTAACCACTTGTGGTGTAGAGTTTGAACATACATTTGCTATATGTGACTTTGAGAAAAATAATGTCTACGAGATGATCCTAGGAAGACCCTTCCTACGACAATTGCAAATAGTACAGGATTGGGGAACCAACTCCTTGTACTTACAGCACTTAGGGGTCACCACCAAGGTCAATCTGAAGGATTACACCTTCAGAGATGTACCACCCCTACAGTGGAATCCTATCCACAAAGCGAAAGAAGATTCTATCTCCGTGCATTCTGGAAGTTCACCTGATCCATCATGGCTGCATGAAGATACTCACTTGTGGATGTGCAAGGTCGCAGAGGAAGAGGAAAAGCGCCTAAAAGTGAGAGAAGAAGGAACTCCCCCAGGAGATAGACCAATAAAAGACCCAGCCTATACACCGATGATATTTCCAGATGAGGAATTTGAGCCTCATGGTTGGGCAGAAATCTTAGCTACCATGGACATTGCAGTCAATGAAGAACAATGGACACCTCATTGTGATGAGGAGGGTTATGATATTTCAGTGTTCATGTGTCAGCCCCTGTTGGAAGAGTGTGATCCTAGTGAGTTCATAGAAGAAGAAGAGAATGACGATGATCTAGAATCCATTGTGATGGATACTTACTTTGACTCAGAGGAACACTATTTAGAAGATATAGGAGTGTTAACCCAAAAAGAAGAAGAACCCCTCACAAGTATTAAAACGATAAATTCAAAAGAAGGAAGTGAAGGGGGTCAAAAGAAAAAGAAAAGAAAAGCAGTGAAACAAGAAGAGGAAGAATCATTGTTTGAAGTACCAGAAAATTTCAAGAAATATGAAGTGGAAGACCGAAAAATTTTGGTGCGGATGCCTAAGAGAGAGGCCATTGTGGGAGAAGCATATGACAATAAAGAAAAGACCAAAAAAATTATAGTGACCATTGAAGGGAACGAAGAACGATGTACGTACATAGGAGATGACCTAAGTGCAAAAGAAGAAGTAGAGCTTGTAGCTCTATTAAGGGAATATAGGGATGTGTTCGCATGGCACTATAGAGACTTGAAAGGAGTAGATCCAGAGATTTGCTCTCATACGATTCCGATGACCGCTGATGCCAAGCCCACCAAACAAAAGCCCTACACATATAATGACAATTATGCAGCCAAAATAAAGGAGGAAATTGACAGGCTGATTGAAGCTGGATTCATCTATGAGATTGAGCACACTGAATGGGTGTCCCCCATCGTAGTGGTGCCCAAGAAGAATGGGAAATTGCGAGTGTGCATTAACCTTAAGAAAGTTAATGCCGCTACGATCAGAGATGGTTATCCACTTCCAATCACCGAACATCTATTGGAGCGTGTTGCAGGCAAGGAAGTTTATAGCTTCCTTGATGGATTTTCAGGTTACAACCAAGTAGCCATTGCCCCCGAAGATCAACACAAAACGGCCTTTGCCACAGAATGGGGAATCTTTGCATTTCGTGTGATGCCATTTGGGCTCACCAATGCACCTGCAACATTCCAAAGGCTCATGTGTCATGTCTTCAAAGAGTTCTTGCGAAAGAGCTTAGAAGTATATGTGGATGATTTATGCGCTCATTCCCAAGAAAGAAGTTACCACATCCCTGAGCTCAGACAAATCTTCAACAAGTGTAGAGATTATCGAGTGTGTCTGAACCTAGAGAAGTGTGTGTTCATGGTACGACAAGGTAAGATCCTAGGTCACATTGTTTCTAAGAATGGAATTTCAACAGATGAAGACAAAGTAAGAGCAATAGCAGAGCTGCCCAGGCCAAGGAATGTTAAAGAGGTACAAGCCTTTATGGGCCATTGTGGATATTACCGTAGGTTTATCCACATGTATGCCATCATAGCTAAACCTCTTTATGGGTTGTTAACAAATTTTGAGTGGAACGAGGAATGCGAGAATTCCTTCAACGAGCTGAAAAGACGTTTGTGCACAGCACCAATATTGACTACTCCGGATTGGAGCAAACCCTTCCATGTCCATGTAGATGCCTCCAATCATGCAATAGGATGTGTGCTAGCACAACCCACAGGTGAAGGAAACCTAGATTTGCCGATAGCATATGCTAGTAGGCAATTAAATGCAGCTGAGCGAAATTATACCACAACGGAGAGGGAAGGCTTAGGTATGGTATATGCTGTGAAGAAGTTTAGACACTATCTATTGGCCAATAAGTTCAAGTTTTTCACTGATCATCAAGCTTTACTATATTTGGTCAATAAACCTTGCAATACAGGCCGCTTAGTAAGATGGTTCCTCTTACTAATGGAATACGACTTTGAAGTTGTTGTCAGGAAAGGTAGAACCCATCTAAGGGTGGACCATCTTTCTCGCATCACTTCAGGAGAGCCACCGCAAGGAGTGTCTGATGAATTGCCCGATGCTTATCTGTTCAATTTAGAAGTTGTTCCTAAATGGGCAAATAAGTTGGTACCAGTCCTAACCTTCGGGCCTGCAAATAAAAATGTGAAAACAAGCAAAGAGGAAATTGTAAAATCACTAAAGTATCAAATATTGGCCGGAAGTATGTACAAGCAAGATACCGAGGGCGTATTAGCTTGTTGTGTCGAGGAAGATGAACATACTAGTTGGTTGCAACAAGCCCATGAGGGATTGCTAGGAAATCACTACTCTAAACAACGAACATTGCAGAATCTAAGACACTTAGGAGTGTATTGGCCTAGCATGGACAAAGAAATACAAGAGTGGATCCACAATTGTCCAGTGTGCCAGAAGAGACCCCCAGTGGAACATGCCACTCTTTATCATTTGTCATTAATCCCAGATTGGAGTGCTCCATTGGTCGAGTTCATGAGATCGGGAACATTACCCAATCAGGCTAGTCTTGCAAGAAAACGGAGCATGGAGCAAGAGGCTCAAGACTATGCCTTAGTAGGAGACAATCTATATCGAAGAGGCAAGGATGGTTACCTAAGACTGTGCATTCATGAATCAGACTATTTGAAAGTCTTAGAAGCTGCACACAGCGGTGCTGCAGGTGGACACTTTGGGCCTGACAGAGTAATTAAGACCATTCTATTTTCAGGACTTTGGTGGCCCACTCTTCATATGGATGCACATACTTATGCGAAGAGTTGTGACACATGCCAACGTGCCCAATATCTGATAAGAAAAGATGAAATGCCTTTAAGGCCAATGATGGGAGGACGTGCATTTTCAAAGTGGGGTATAGACTTTGTAGGTCCCATCAACCCCCCAGCTAGAAATTCCCATGCAGAATACATTATTGTAGCCACAGATTACCTTACAAAGTGGGTGGAAGTAAAAGCCACGACAAAGAATGATGCTCAAACGACGGCTAAGTTCTTATTCGAAAATGTGTTCACTAGATATGGGTTACCAATAGAGTTGGTTAGTGATAGAGGTACGCACTTCTTGAATGAGGTCATTGAAAATCTCCTTCAAGAATTCATGGTGACACATAAGAAGTCTGCACCCTATCACCCACAAGCTAACGGACAAGCCGAGAGCACGAATAAGATCCTATGTAACGTATTGACGAAACTTGTAAATAATAAACGCTCGGATTGGGACAAACAACTTCATCATGCTGTTTGGGCATACCGAGTTGCTTACACAATGGTACTCAATGCTACCCCATTTCAGATGGTCTTCGGACAGAATGCGGTGCTACCATTAGATTTCCTAATTCCAGCTTTAAGAGTAGCACAAGAGCATGAGTGGAATGGACATGAGTTGTCCTCTAGGATCTTTGATCTAGAACGTTTAGGTGAGACGAGGTTACGAGCAGCAGCAGGCATCTATACTGCAAAGAAACGGCAAAAGGCATACTTTGATGCCCATGTGAAGGATAAGGGCTTGAAAGCAGGAGATCTAGTTTTAGTCTACACATGGAAACAACACGCAAGAAAGCTAGAAAAGAGAGGCTACGGACCTATGATCATCAATAGGATCTCCACGAGTGGAGTAGTACAACTAGCCACTTTAGAGGGGAATGTTCTCCAAAACTATATTAGCGGATGTAGAGTCAAGCTGTATCAGGAACCCCTCACGGAGGAAATGCTAAGTCGACTCAATACTGCTAAGCAACGTAAAGAGGAGGAAAAACGAATTCGAGAAGAAGCACAGGCAGAGGCCTTAGAGCGTATCAAACGAATGAAGTTGAGGAGACAAGGGAGGGATCAGCCTATGGCTGACACTCAAGAGTCTCCAGGCTATCACATGGCCATGTGTGAGGCTTCAGGTGAACGTACCCATAAGATAGTGGACCGACGACCTTTTGTGACCCTAGAAATAGGACAAAGGGACAGCACAACAAGCGTGAGAGCTTTAATTGATTCAAGAGCAGCCACAAGTGCAGTTCGACTTTCTTATTGCCAGCAGCTGCAATTGGAGGTAAAACCCCTAGAAGCATACCTGATAGGATTAGGAGGTGTTGAAACCCCTTGCATGGGAGAGGTGGATCTTCCCCTCTACATACAAGAGGTCCTCATGCCAGCAAAAGTACTAGTGTGTGAAGACGAGGATCTGATCGAACCTCTTGTCTTAGGCCAAGACTGGATCTATGATCACGCAGTCAACCTCAACCTAAGAAGTGGACTTCTTCAGGCTTGGGTAGGCCAAAGCCGTCTCACGATTGAATTAGAAAATCAAGCACTCAAACCAATAGAACAGGCACCAACTCCTGGTCCCTCCAGGAATCCACATGAAGATAACAATGTTGTTCTTGAACAAACTTCTATGGTGCAGAGGATTGTCAATCTTACTGAAGGTTCAGGAGCCAATAAGGAGTTCCTAACTGATCCAAAGAAGATTCTAGATGGGCAGACCAAACATCACTTGACACGAAGGAGGCTGCTGATCAAGAGGCAGGAGCACCAACCTGTGCAACACGGAGCATCTCGTGGCGTGAAGCAGATCTGGATACGCAAGGATGGGAAACCCACAACTCTAATAGCAGACTCTCAAGAAGACAAGAAACGAGCCTCACCGTCAAGGAACAAAGTGAAGAAGCCCCCTAGGATAACCCCTAGGCATGCCATTTCTATTTGGGTTCCTAAGCGGTCAATGAAGGCCATCCCTAATGCTAGACAGATATGGGTGCCCAAGGCCTGCTTACGAGCCCAAATTACTTCACCTTCAGGCACTAGGATGAAGCAACTTTCACAAGCACTCTTGGCCAACCACTCAGAAAATGAAAGGATACCTACACTTCTCACTGTCCCCACTCCCATCAACCCTAGGAATGTCTGGAAATGGGTACCCAAAAGGTCCCAAATACATCACACTCTCATACAGAAATCTTCACCTATCCTTAGCTCTAAGAGCTACGACTCCTCTATCAAAGTGTGGAGAATTAAACTGTGTACTAAACCCCCTGACCCTATTCTGTAAATCCGTCCACACTAACACAAGAGCATTTCGAGCCCATTGCATAACCAAAGTATGCATCTAGGATGACACTGACCTTTAATCACCACTCACACCTATCACAAACACTTCACCACTAACCACTGACCTCCGGGATTGTCATGTTAGTATTGTGAAGGGAACACCATTACATCTTGTTTCCTATGCAACACTAATGTGCCTTTCTTCTTCCAGCAGATAAGCAACCTACTCTCATGGCAACAACGGCAGGCACAAGCTCTCAGGCAGGCTCTGGTGCTCCAATCAATTGGGATGCCATGCTAGTGGAGGCCCCACCAACAGCTCGGCTTGAAGAGTTCGTGAATGTGCGGAGAATTCCTATTCCAGATCCACCCAATGGCTTAACCGAAAGAGTAAAGGGGCATTCTCACTGGTTCAATGAGATGCCAGGAGATTTGGGGGACGCGGATCATATCTGGGAGTCCAAGATGGAATGTGGAGGAGTGTGGTGGACCTTCCAGTTCTTCTCACGAGAATTCGAAGCATTGCAAAATGCAGCTCCACTTCAAGATATCTGGCAAAAAGCAGGATTACAAACTTATTTCAGTGCAGCTCTGCCTAAACCGGATTTCCTCAGGTGCTACTACCTAATTGCCACGCTGAAGCCGACAGGGGATAAGGATCATTCAGGCACATTCTGGGTGCCCTCCTTGTCAAATCTGGAGGAAATGAGGAAGTTCGAATTGAATGTTACTCTAATCAGGGAAGCACTTCAAATGTATGGCACGCATGTACCTTCTGACCGCGACCCCTTGATACCTGAGTCGATGAAAAGCAATAGAATCAAGAAGCTAAAAGAAATGTGCGCCCTCACCCCCAACATTGCCATACCTTTGCGGATGTGTCTCCAACACTTCGCATTCCCAGCTCAGGACCGTTTCACTCAACCTCACAAGAAGATATGGTATGGGTTATATCTAGCAGAGACTGGAAGCTTGCCCATTAAGATGCCTGTATGGATCTTGGACCAAGTGTATGAGGCAGGCAAGCGGGGTGTGAGGAAGCCTACTCTACATGGCTGTTGTGCGCTTACAAGAATCATCTACAGATGTCTTGCATATGATGTGCCAGTTGCCCGAGCCCTAAAGTATGCACAACTGGAGCTGTTCAAAGGGCGGAAGTCAGGGAGCCAGCCTGCAAAACAAATGCGTGGATCGCTCTCCCAGGTAACGATCCCTCAAGAAGCCACGACCGAAGCTTCTCCCCGACCAGAAGCTCAGGTCACACCTTTCACGATCCATCTTCAAGGAGTTCAAGCTGGGGAGGTGGTACAACCCGTTCCATCCGCCCCTCCACTACCTACCGATGCAGAGTTTGCATCTATGGCCACCTTCACAGAAGATCCAAACTTCGATTTTGAAAGATTCCTGCAGACGGTCCCCCTATCAGACAGTGAAGATTCCCCTGACAATGTTGATCCGGGTGCATTAGTCCAAAGAGAACAGCCACGGGGCGAGACGAGCAGAGTACATGGGGAAGAAGTGGCACAACATCCTCTTGACCCAAACACACAAGTTCAGGAAGGTGCACAAAGAAATGACCCAGAAGACAGTGAAGAGGAGGCCCCTGCCTACACAACACAACTCAGACGGCTGTACAAGACAATCAAGCAGGTACAGAGAAGACATAAGATGACAGAAGAGGTGAATAGAGCTCTAGTGAACCAGATGCTTCAAACCGAGAATGTCGACTCACACTTTGTGGAATCATTGAATCTATTGGCAGAGACATGTGGGATCGGGGAAGCATTGAGGACAATGGTCTATCAGGAAAACCCTATCTATGATCAACGAAGGATTGATACACGGCCACGACGAGGGAAAATGATTCAAATGGAAGTCTCTACTGCCTTGCCTACCACCATTTCAGAGGATGTTCACATGACGAGCCCAAGTCCCGCTGACGAACAAGAGGTAATTACTCAGGTACCATCTCCACCGTCACCTTCCATTCGACCCTCAGAACCCTTCTCCACTAGCCTTTCTGAACAACTGATGTCCACCCATCCTGAAACCATTGTACACACCTCTGTTTTTACATCCTTCCCTTTACCCACATCCATCACTTCCACCCTAACTTTTGAACCTCACACCGGTCATCTTGCCACCGATCAAACCATAATAGGTCACCCTTCCTATCTCCCCGCCCTTGGACAACCACTTGCCACTAGCCAGCACTCATCCCATCCTTTTCCATTCACCCACACCCAAACCCTATCCACTACTTCCCTAGTAACCGCCTCATGCTCAACCCAAGTCACACAACCGTCATTCTGGACGAACCTTGTAAATATACTCCAGCAGGTGGATAATTATAATAAAAAGTCCCTTTCCCAACCCCACTCCCCCACATTCACTGCCACCACTATCACACCACCCACCATTCCTGTATTCACAGTTCACGAATCACACACTCTCACGTCCGATCCCATGGACATCTCACCATCCACAGGATCACCCACCACCACTGTTATTCCAACATCACCACGTGTCATTTCATTTACGTCGCCATTTCCAAACACTATAGGCACAACATCCACTTTTCCCTTTCCCATCTCCCGACCCCTTGCATCTTCCACCCTCACCCCTGCACCCACCTCATTTAGTCATGCACTCAACACCATGCTCGAAGCTGCTGCCCAACTTAAATAGGAATACAGGTTATTAGAAGAAAACAATAAGGAGCTCTGTACATTGTCATCCCACCTCCAGGCACGTGTCACTGCCTTGGAGTTGTCTAATACGGAGTTACAGCAGGAGGTGACCACCCTCCAACAATATCAGGTGGAGCTCGAGTCCACACATACAGAGAAGAGTAGGGCAACGGAAGAACAACTTAGAGATCAGCTAGCCCATAACGCTAGACTACAACAAAACATGGCTCTACTCCGACGCCATTTAGCGGCTGCCCAAGAAGAAAACAAAAGACTACAGCAACAAAATCAAGACAACCTCGAAGCAGCCATGGAAAATACTCCAGGGGCACCCATCGACCCTGCAAATTCCAAGCCATCTCCTTAGAAACCATACAACAGGTATTGGAAACCTATGCCAATCTCTTAGAAGCACATGATCAGCTTGCTGACCAAGTCAAAGACCTACAGAAAGCCCAAGTGCCTACACCACACCAGCACGAACCTAAAGAGATGGCCAAAGCTGCAACCTCACCAGAGCCAGAATTACCAGTAACCAATGAGGTACTTGAGCTACGGCAACAGGTGGCAGAACTAAAAATTAAATTGTTACAGTATGAACGACCTCCCTCCCCACCTGATCAAGCCATAGAAGAAGACACAGTAGTCATTCCAGTGGAGGAGACATTTGAAGACAATTATGAGCCTCAACCCCTTCCAGGAGGCAGAATTACGGAGGAAGGCCAGGATACATATGAGGAACCCCCGTCAGCATGGATGAAGCAGGTAGAGGAGATGGGCCACACTCACGAAGAGCGCGTAGCAACTCAGATGCTAGCAATGAAGGCCATTGAAGAAACCATACTTCAATCTGAGTATTTCAGGCACCTTGCTCCTAGACAACTCATCACGAGCTCTGAATTACAATATAAGCCATATTTTGTATTGTTGGCCGACTATAACGCAGAGATCAAAAGAGTCACCAACAAGTGTCCTACCTTCGCCACCCAGTTCGAACCAGAAGATATACCAGAGGCAGCCAGAAAAGGGGCGATTTTCCAACCTACTTGGAGGCAAAGATTACTCGAAACATACCCGGACATGCTAAGAACATGGGATCATGCTCCCATGCATTTGAAGTATAACCCTTGTTATGGGCCAGTACAAAGAAGAAGATCATGGAAAGCCTTCGCCATCAAGGTTCAGAACAATGTAAACTATAGAGAATGGCTTAATTACCCCGCCATTGCACCCCCAACCGGCACCCCCACAGTATCTTACATGATAGCAACCATCAGACATTGGTTGCCACGCCTCCACCCCATGCCAGATGTGGCTGCCCAAATGATGCTCAAGATATTCGATATGATGCAGGTGGTGCTCAAAACTTTCCGCAATGTATGCCATATTCAGCCTCCGATTCCCGGCTTCATCAATGGTAATTATGACCTCCTGTATGATATGAGCACAACCCCAAGCATACAAGTTGCTTATGCATGGCACGCACACATCAGATATCTCCCTGCCTGCTATAAGCAAACTTTCGACGATATGTTTACCACGGGGTTCTGGGAGTCACACTCAGAAGTGTTCGCACCACGCCCAACCCACCTGCTACATCTATTCGCGTGTGAACAAACCATGCACTCAGAACTCTACACAACGCCACAACCGGACATACCGGGTGCAGTCAATTGGGAGACCCTCCAGAGAGACTTGGTTCGGGGACTACGCATCAAGGAACAAGAAGTGGCAACTGACCTCCTGCAAGAATACATTGATCAAACAGTGGAGCAGAGGTCTGTCAAAGGCGACAGACGCTAGGGGGGGGAGAGTGTTGGCTGTATACGAGAAGAAGCAAGTACGAGCATACAAGCAGATCTAGCACTAAGGCAACCCTTTATTTTTTCAAAACCATTACACCAGTTAAAAGTGATTCTCATCACTAAAAACCCCTGTAAATACCATTTTCACCTTTTTGTAGCTCCATTTTGTACAAGCCGAGGAGTCCTCGAGCTTGAGGAGCCTTAGAAGTAGTTGCCTGCCAATTTTCATAATTTTTAGATCTCGTTTGAGCCCTCAAATAAGCCCTAGAACCTAATTTTTAACTAGGCCGGACACTAGGTCTGGACAGGGCCAAAGCTAGTCAAAAACTATAAATAGAGCTAGAGAGCTCATTTTTGGGGGAGCTTCTTGTAGTTTGAGCTTGTATGAGAACTTGGTTGCAATAGAAGTGATTCCATTGTCTTACTCTCTTTGTTCTTGCCGTGTGTGCGCGTGTGCGTGTATGTGTGTGCATGCTTGTGTGCTTCTCACTCACGCACTTGTGCTTCCACTTGCTCGTGGTCTTCATACCATCCTCACGTCTTCCCGGATTGACATTAAAGGAGGTGCTACTCATCACTGAGCTACACAAAGCAAGGCAGTGAAGAACGCACGGCTTGGGAAGCGCGGCTTCTTGGGCATGAGAGCAAACAAAGGAGCTGACTTGAGGTTGGAAGATTACTCAACCCCCTCAGTCAAATTACTAGATTAGGCTAAACGTTAGCATTGTGGATTAGATTAAAGACGATAGGAACAATCAAGTTCAAGAGATTTAACTTTTCAAGTCCAAGAGTAAAGTAAAGGTGTGTGATACGAAAACCTGAAGGAAAGAACTTAAGTCGCATGGAACGAGAACTCAAAAGTACCACAGAAAGTCGATTCCTCATGCATACAACTGAACAAGAACTTAAAGACATTTAAAAAGAATCAAGCAATTAAGAACAAAGAATCATTGACGATCAGAGAGTGCCGCGAGGTAAATTCATGAACCTTAGATTAGGCAAGCATATAGGTAAGTCAGATCGACGAAGCCTTAGATCATCAGAAACAAGTGTAGGGACTACTGCACGATCATGGGCACAACAGTTGAACAATAGTTATCCATACGAGTTGAGCTCAGATACGAGTGAATCGGAAATGGATTTTAGCACGGAAAGACCAGAAGGAGGATCAAACGTAGCGTATTTGGAAAGACCCGAAGGACCCTATAGGACTCAATTAGAATTTCTCTGAACCAACCGCTTAGGTGCTCGCATCTATGAGGATGGTTTGCGAAGACAAGTGGTGCAAATGCACAACCCTGATCAACCCATTGGATTGGAACGTCCAGTGGTGAAATTCGAGAGAGACGCATACATAGACAAGGAAGGAACGATGTACATCTTAAGTACTCAGCCAAACAATACCAACGAGTTTGACGTAATTCAGTTAGAGACGGAAGTGAGAGCCCAAGGAAAAGAACCATTAGAAGAGCCTAGGACACCTAGAGGGAAATCTGTACTGACAAGAGTGCTAATCCCAGAGTGGATCCCTCAGGATAATAGAAGCATAGAATTATTTGTAAACAAAGAAACAAACGAAGCATTTTGGAGATACAAAATGGAACAACCTAGTGAGGTAGGCTCCATCATAATCTACGAATTTAAGGACCCGGATACACCTGGAAAGGTTGTATACCTAGATGAAACTTCAGAACGAGTATTTGTGGTACCTGACCACGCAAGAAACACATATACATGGACAGGTGATTTAGTCTTCCCTCCATCTCGAGCAAATGTAAATGCGAGCCATCAAGGGGCAGGAACATCCTCAGCCCATGCTAATCAAAGATATTTTGATGGGACAGGAGATCCCTATGATCATGTTGCAGAGTTTAAGCAAGTGCTACGAGCAGAGCAAGTAGAAGACATGTTCACGCAATACAACGCATTTGGACTAACGTTAAAGAATACCACTTTAACTTGGTTCCAACCATTGCAACAAAGGCAATTTAGAGACATCCATCACTTTTTAGAGTCATTCATCACTGAATTCTCTAAGAGTGGAATCAGACATGATACATCTTCATTGATTCATAGTTTCAAACAGACCCCTCAAGAAACAGTTAGACTGCCAGGACGTAGGTTTAGACAATATGTGGAGAGATGTCCTATGCAAGAGTTACCCTCACAGGCCAAGCAAGTATAATTGTTTTTAGATGGCATGTTGAGCTCTAAACTATGCTCCTATGTATACTTGAAGGAACCCAGAACGCTAGAGCAATGTGTAAGAATTTGCCTCGACATTGAGCACAACTTAGGAGATGAGTTGGAACTCTCAAAAGTCTATAAGGACTCAGATTGTTCATCTCTAGCATCTACAAAACTGTCTAGCTCGATAAAAGACCTAGCAGAAAAAGTGGCCCAAAAACTAGGAGCTTCTAGTAAACAGATGCCTAGGTTAACAACAAACAAGCATTGTTACACTTGTGGTGGTGATCATATGGCAAATGTGTGTCCCAATGCAACACAACCACAAGCCAACCCTAGTGGCCAATACTGTACGATTGAGAGACGATACACGAATCACACGGCTCAAGAATGCCCATACAACAAACAAGTAGTGAGACAGAACTACCCGCAAGTATATGCACAACCAGGTAGGTATCAAGGCCAGTACAATGCTCAGCCTCATTACTATAGGCCTCCTCAAAACTATCCATATCATGCTCAACAGAGACCACAAATTGTCTTAGCTCAGCAGCCACCCCCACCAGCTAATGTCATCTCAGTTAAATATGTTGCTGCAGAAGAGAACCTCAATAGGGCTTTAGTGCCTTCATCACCCCTGATCACAGAGAGTGACCCGAACTCAACAGTTTTGAATCTACTCATGTAGATAGTCCACCCACTTATTACACAGAGTCACCAGAACATTTGGAACCTTATCAGTATGATAGTCCACCGTTGGAACCCAGTTGGGAGCCCGACTACGCTAACGTGATGTATACCAACCCTAATCCATAGCCCCAATTGAGACAGCAAAGACCACATGGCCCTAGAGGACCATGCTTTAGGTGCCAAGGAGATCATTTCATAAAGGATTGTCCACATCCTCCAATAGCAGGACAATCACAATACTATAACATACAGGGATTTTGTGCCGATTGTGGCAAAGAACATATCATCAAAGAGTGTCCTAAGAACCCTGCTAATGCTTCAAATGTGACACCCATCAACGTGATAGGTATTGTGCACAATGCAGATGGATCCAACCCTACGTACGTGCCTATCCAAGCTATAACAAGAGCCCAGGCGCTCTTACAAAACCAACAACTTAATCAAGAGAAAATAGTCAGAACTAGTGAAGTTGGAGAGTCTACTAACAAAAAGATGAAATCTTGGAAAGATTCCAGAGAAAGAATCAAGAGAAAGTGGAGTAAAAGGATAACAGAATTGGAAGGAAGTCTCAAGGAATCTATAGCCAAAATCCTAGAATTGACTTCACAAGAATTGAATCAAGAGAACCTAGCTCAAAAATCAAGATCAGTTTTAGCGGAACCCATACCGGAAAACCTAGACATGGTGTTTGGTGCGTATCAAGCAAGATTAAAAGAAGGACCTCAAATAGCTGAAATGAGTAAGAACTACCCTCGAGCAGACTTAGAAATAGAGAGAAATAAACTTTGCATGAATATGGTAGAATTAGCACAAGCAATGTTCAAGGCCTCTATATATCTAAATTGGAATAACATGGCAAAACCTGAATTACACTTTCAAGGATTAATGGAGAGGCTAGAATACCTGATCGATAGCAAGGAGAAAAAGGATCAGTATAGGAACCCTATTGCCTCCGAGACACAGGAAAGGAATGCACCATCCCTGTCTCAAGTACCCAACACAGAGAGTGAAGACAACCTGTCTTCCATACATAGGTATTCACATGAATTTTTGAGAGAAATCCAAGAAGAGAAATGGAGAAAAGAACAAGGAACCCATCCTCCTATTCAAGAAATAGATGACGTGCAAGAGCAATTTCCCCAAGACATCTCCTCTATTTATGATGATGTAGAGGAAGAACAACTGAGTGAACACACAGGTTTTGAATACAATTCTTTGCAAGAATTACCTCAGTTCACAGGACCTTGGGAAGCAAAGTCTATTAGCATGAGAGCACCCATGATAATAGTGAGGAATGAAGAATCTGTAATCCCTAGAAACAGAGAAGTTATCAAAAACACCAAAGTACAATGTCACCTCACCTTAGAGGAATTATTGAAGGTAAAACGAGAACTGTGGAAACATGTAGCAAATCAATTCCCTGAGCTTGCTACTGCTCCCTGTCAAATAGCAACACACAAGAAGGTACCAGAGATACCCGTCGAAAAGATCGGAGACATAAGCGAAGGAGAGGAAGGTAATGTTGGTGCATTTTGTCCAAGCCTACATGCTTGATATGCTTGATATTATCCTCATTTGTAAGTCACATGAGTAGTCATGTGAACACCTCTTGTAAAAGAGTACATTCTATCTCTTGTAAATGAAAAAAGAAAAAGGAAAAGGATGGCTTACCTCATGCATGATGTAAAAGCAATTTAGTGGCTCTAACTACCAAAACCCACAACTTTTTGAGCTGAGGGAATATCTCCTAACTTTGGGGATCACTTTTAGGTGGAGCCATTCAAATTCGAATTTAAAACTCCCTCCAAGAATAGCTATAAAAGGAGCAAGAAGGAAGAGGCGATTAGCAAGCCTTGTACGTGACCACTTCATGTCATTTTGTAGAGCTTACTCCATAGCTCTATCATTCTACTCCCATTGTGCAAAGATTCATTGCCAATGTGGTTGTAATCATATGTGAATCTATACATTTATCATCATCTACTTCTCTGTTTTGTTCTCTACTATACTCACTCAGAGTAGTAACTTCAGAAGGTCATATCTCGAGTTCTACTAAACCTTTTTCAGTGATTGAATGTGCGTTGGATAGCTCATATTGTCTACTTTCTACTTATACATTTTCAAGGTCATTGGATTAATATTTTTGAAGATATCTGCAATTTACTGCTCACTGGTCTATCTCTGCAGAGCCCCGAGAATGGTGGGCATGTTCCAGAAATTGATGAAACTTGTTCTCAGTTCTCAGTCCATCATTTGAAGTGCCTTAACTTGGATTGGGAAGCTTGCTAAGTCTATTTGCTATGACCAAAAGGAATTTTTCTAATTCCTACCAGGTTGAGAGCACTGTTCATTTTTTCCAGCAGGTGTATGTCCAAAAATAGCAAGTTTTGGGAGCTAGTCATTTCGCAACTAGTCTGTCTTGACTTAACTTTTGGGATACATGTTCCAAAGTACTTGGCTGATATTTTGGTGGATTTAGGAAGCTCAAAGGGTCTACTAATCAACTCTGAAGTCTCAGTTGGCTGGTGTGAAGCTGGTTGTAGCAGCACCTACTCATCTTTGGATTGCATCCACCATCTCTCTTCACAGTGGTATTAGAGCATAGTCAAGCAACATGGGAGATGGATTTCCATCAACAATTGACAAATTGGATCGAAACAACTACCCGGCATGGTCTCTAAGGATGGAGGCTTACCTTCAAGGGAGGAATCTATATGGATTCATATCCGGAGATGAAGCAATGCCAACCATGAGGAACAAAGGGCAACCATCACATGAAGAAGTGGAAGGACTTTCGAATTGGTGTTCGAAGGATGCACTTGCAAGGTCCTATATTCTAAACTCAATCTCTGATTTTCTTTTACCTCATGTCAAGGGATGCAAGACATCAAGAGAACCTGGAATGCACTTGCTTCTTTCTTCTCTTCCAACACTCGAGCAAGGAAGAACCAATTGTGGATGGAGTTCACAACAATGAAGAAAAGCCCGAAGCAAAATGTGACTGATTATGTCACAAAGGTGAAGGAGATTTCCGACCAACTTGGAAGCATTGGAGAGGTAATTGAAGAGCAGCAAATCATAAGACAAATCATGAATGGAATCAAAGCAGACGACAAGTGGGAGTCATTCACAACAGCCATGGATTTATACATGGATATGCATGTACCCGACCTCAACACACTCATGGGCCAACTCTTCACTCATGAAGCAAAGATTAGCAAAGGTGGTGAGTCCTCAAGAGGTAATCAAGCTTCTGCCTTATATTCTGATAAAGCTAAGGTCAAGGACAAGTCAAAGAATAGGAAGAATGAAGATGAAGGAAGCTCTTTCCAAGCAAACTTTGCAGGTAGAGGAAGAGCTAGAGGAAGAGGCAGAGGTGGAAAGCAAGGCAGGGGGAGATTCCAATAATCTCAACCTTGCAACATATGTGGCTTATCTAACCATACTATTGAAGAATTTTTCAGGAACCCGAGGAACTCAAGAGGAAGAGGATTCAATAGAGGTGGCTATGGATCAAATAGAGGTAGATACAATGGAGGCTACAACAACAACAACTACTACAACAATAATTACAACAACAACAACAACTATCAAAGTGGCCATAGAGGAAGAAGAGATTACAATAACTATGCAGAGGACCAAAGTCAAGAAGATTCATTATTGATTATGAATCTATCAGCGAAGAAGGGTAAGGATGATGATCACATATTTTACATTGATTCTGGATGCTCAAACCATGTAGCAAGAAATGTGGCTTTACTTTCTGATTTGGAAGATCCTCATAACAAGCATGAAGTGCAGATAGGAGATGACACAAAGCACTCAGTGGAGAAGATAGGTAATGTGAAGACATCAGATGGGAATATGAACCTCTTAAGCAAAGTCTTGTATGTCCCTACAATTACCAAAAATTTAATAAGTGTTGGACAGATTGTTGAAAAAGGATTGCAGGTTAGATTCAACCGATTTGGAGCATATGTTGAAGACCCAAGGCAAGGCTTTCGAAGAATTGCCAAAGGAGAAAAGACAGGAAGGCTTTTCACTTTTGAAGTGGAAGATACAAAGAACATAGCTTTGTTTAGCTATGGATCTCAAACTCTAACAGAGTTGGAGATATGGCACAAAAGGCTTGCTCACATTGGTGAGAGGACACTCAAACAGATTTGCAGGGACCAAAGTGTACTTGGTTTGCCTAATATCACAAGGCAACACATGATTTATAAGTGTGAAGCTTGTCAACTCGGCAAGGCTCATAGACAACCTTTCAATAAGAAAGGATATATGTATCAAAATCCTTTGGATCTAGTGCACACGGATGTGTGGGGTCCAAGTAAGGAGCCATCTATATCAGGCTCAAGATATTATGTGTCTTTCATAGATGATTGTAGCAGGTGGACCATTCTGTTTTTCATGAAGCACAAGGATGAAGTGTTTAATTGCTTTAAGAAGTATATTGCTCTTGTTGAAAACCAAACAGGTAGGACGTTGAAACGACTCAGATCAGATGGTGGAGGAGAATACTTCTCTTCTGAATTTGATGCCTTCTTGCATGAAAGAGGCATTAAAAGGGAAGTCACTACAAGGTATACACCCGAACTCAATGGTGTAGCAGAGAGGAGGAACAGAGCTATTGTCGAAGCTGCAAGGTCCATGCTCAACGAAAAGGGATTGCCGAACTACCTATGGGCAGAGGCTGTGTTTACAGCCACATATCTCATAAATAGACTTCCATCTAAGTCACTAGATGGAACCACTCCATATGAAGTGTGGAATGGAAGAAGACCTAGTCTAGAGCATTGCAAAATCTTTGGATGCTTAGCCTATGCTCACATTCCTTCTCAAGTAAGAGGGAAATTGGATCCCAAGGCAGAGAAGTGTGTATTCATTGGTTATGATCAAAACAAAAAAGGATATAGATTGTACAATCCAACCAATAAAGGATTTTCTATAAGTAGAGATGTAATTTTTTGATGAAAACAAATCATGGTTTGATGATGACAGGAAAGTGAAGCTGCCTTATGACTTGGATGAAGATTTTCCATCACTTCAACCAAAGGAGCCAAAGCAGATTGAAGAAAAGTGATTCGAAGATTGACCTAGAAGACTTGGAAAGACTAAAGCTATGGAAGAACAAAGGAAAAGCAAAGATGCAGGATGCTACATATGGACCCGAGAGCTCACATCAACCACTTAGAAGGTCTTCGAGGGAGAAGAAGAAACCAGAGATGTTGGAAGCAGTCAGAGGCACAGACGCCACGGAAGCATGTGAAGATGAAGCAGGGAGCCAGGCGGATCAATTTTTTAAACAAATATATTTCTTATTAATTCTCCAAACAGTCAACAGTGATTATTATCACTAATTGTAACATATGTATCATAGAAAACCCCATTTTGTAATCCATAGCTCCATTTTGTGCAAGCCGAGGAGTCCTCGAGCTTGAGGAGCTTAGGTAGAATGCTCGTACCAATTTTCGTTATTTTTAGACATCGTTTACCCTTCCAAATAGCCTCTAGGACCTATTTTTTAACTAGGCCGGTCACTAGATGTGAAACCGGTCAAAACTAGTCTAGAAACTATAAAAAGAGCTAGAGAGCTCATTTTTGAGGTTAGCTTGTTGGAGCAAAGAAGAGAGTAGAGCTAGTTTGAGCTTGTAAGAGTATTCTTGAGTAATAGAGCTAATTTCCCACCTTCCATTGTGTCTTGCTTGTCTCTTCATTGTGTGTGTGTATGTGTGTGTGCACCTTTGTGCTTCTCACCTTCACTCTCACTTCATCTCACATTCACGATCTTCATATCACTCCTACCTCTCCCTCGGATTGACATTAAGGAGGTGAAGCTTCTTAACGTGGTTCTCACCATTGTGCTAGAGCAACACCAAATTTGGCGCCGTTGCCGGGGATCGAGTCTAGGACGAATGTGTGATGGTAAGAGTATAGCAAGAAGTGGCGTTGGAAGGTAAAAATTTCAGTTTTTGTTGATGTTTTTACTTAGTTTTTAGTGTTTTTCACCTTCCCCATACTCCATCTTCATCATCTCATCATCATCTCCATCTCCAAAAAAATCAGAAAATTCACCATATCCACCCATTCACCTCATTTCCCCTCATTTGTGCATGCGAGAGAGCGAGAGAGAGTTTTTGCGCTTGTATGCACTTGTGTTTTCTTGAGTTTTCTTGCAGGTACAGAGCTTCAGAGCATCAGGAAAGCTTCCAAAAGGTAAAAAATGTACTTTCTGTCAGAAATTTCCGACTGTGTCGGACCATCGCGATGGTCCGCCAAGTTCGGATTTTGAGGTAGGCGACCACACCACGAGGTAGGCGATCCTTGCGCACACACGGCACCATAGTTGCATTTCAAAAATTCGTCATTTGGTGGACCATCGCGATTGGCTCGGGCCATCGCGATTGTGTCGCACCATCGCGATAGGCTCATGCCATCGCGACGGCTCGGCCGGACCATCGCGACGGTTCGCTTTTTCGGACCATCGCGACGGTTCACTTGAGCCATCGCGACGGTCCACTTGGACCATCGCGACGGTTCAGCTGACCCCGGACCATCGCGATTGGCTTATGCCATCGCCACGACAGTGCCACGTGTCACGATAGACCATCGCGACGGTTCAATTTTTCGGACCATCGCGACAGCCCAAAATCGGACCATCGCGATTGGCCCAAGCCATCGCATCGCGGACCATCGCGACGGTTCACTTCGAACCATCGCGACTGTCCACCGTTGACCGTTGACCGCGCCATCGCGATTGTCCGCCTGATCACGCCATCGCGACGGTTCATTTTTTGGACCATCGCGACGGTCCATTTCCACGCCATCGCGATCGTTCATTTCGGGCCATCGCGACGGTTCGACCTCACGCCATCGCGATCGTTCATTTCGGGCCATCGCGACGGTTCGCTTTTTCGGGCCATCGCGATTGTCCAAATTCCACGCCATCGCGACGGTCCATTCCCACACCATCGCGATTGTCCAAATTTTGACCGTTGACCCGCGCCATCGCGATTGTTCGCCTTTTCGGTCCATCGCGATTGTCCAAATCTCACGCCATCGCGACGGTTCGCTTGGACCATCGCGACGGTCCCAGACCATCGCGATTGCCCACCCCCATCGCAAATTTTGGACTTCAATTTTTGACCAATTTTGAGGGTATTTTTGGAAAATTTTTGGACCATTAGACTCATAGGAGACCCCTTAGCTCATATTTGAGGGAAAATTGGATTGTCAGTTTTTACTCCCCAGGGCCTGAACGCTCATAACTTTTTCATCCGAAGTCCGTTTTTTGAGCTTAATAGCTCGTTAGAAAGCTCGTGACGAGTACTACATGACCTCAACTGTTTTTTCATAAAGAATACATCTATTTTTGGATAAGCTATTTTGAGGTTCACCTAGTTTGGGACTAGAAAGCCAGGGGGCACACATTGGAAATTTGGGCAAAAAGGGAAGGGATTTAAAAGATGTATGTGCTCAAGTGTTTAATCATCTTGTGAATTGGTCTAACATTGGAATTTTCCAGGTCTAGCAAGGGCAATCCAAGGCTAGCAAGCAAGGCAGTGAAGACAGCAGAGCTTGGGAAGCACGCCTTCTTGGGCAACAGGGCATCAGAGCAACCAGAAAAGCCGACTCGAGGTTGGAAGATTACTCAACCCCCTCAGTCAATTCTTAGCTTAGGCTAAACGGTAGTTGTGGATTAACGACGATAGGAACGCCTCAAGTTCAAGATACCTAATTCTATCAAGTTTAAGACTCAAAGTAAAGGTGTGTGTGACGAAAACCTAAAGAAAAGAACCTAAGTCTGACGGAACGAGAACCCAAAACTATAACGGAAAGTCGAATTCCTGACGCATATATTAAGACAAGAATCCAAAGAAGAATTAAAAAGAATCAAGAATTAATCACAAAGAGCCATTGACGATCTAAGTGTGTAATTGAGTGAGCAAGGAAGGAAATTAATGAACCTTAGATCGGGCAAACATATAGGTAAGTCGGACAGAAGAAGCCTTAGATCATCGGAGGCTAGTGTGAGAACTACCGCTCGATCTTGGGCTCAGCAATTGAATAGTAGTTATCCCTATGAGAGCTCAGAAACTAGCGAATCAGAAATGGCATTCAGCGCAGACAGACCAGCAGGAGGATCTCATGTAGCATACCTAGAAAAACCTGAAGGACCCTATAGAACGCAGTTAGAGTTTCTCCGAACCAACCGACTAGGTGCTCGCATCTATGAGGATGGTTTGCAGAGGCAAGTGGTGCAACTGCACAACCCTGATCAACCCTTTGGATTGGAAAGACCAGTGGTGAAATTTGAGAGAGACGCTTACATAGACAAAGAAGGAACCATGTACATCCTAAGTACGCAACCAAACGATACTAATGAGTTTGGCACAATTCAATTAGAGACGGAAGCGAAATTTCAAGGAAAAGAGCCGTTAGAAGAACCTAGGACACCTAGAGGGAAATCCGTATTAACAAGAGTACTCATCCCAGAGTGGATCCCTCAAGATAACAGGAGCACCGAGTTGTTCGTAAATAAAGAGACAGATGAAGCCTTTTGGAGGTACAGAAAGGAAAACCCCGGTGAGGTAGGCATCATTACAATCTATGAATTCAAGGACCCAGATACACCTGGAAAGGTTGTATACCTGGATGAGACTTCAGAAAGAGTCTTTGTGGTGCCTGAGCGCGCTAAAAACACCTACACTTGGAAAGGTGAATTGATATTCCCTCCAGCCAGAACAAACATGAATGCAAATCAACAAGGGGCAGGAACTTCCTCAGCCCATGGAAATCAAAGAGAAGCAAATCACGAGAGACCAGAAGTAAGCTTCAATCACCCCATAGGGAGAGATAGAACAACCACGAACACTAATAGGACGGATAGACAAAGAGAACATGGAGTACCAGGTGGTAGAGATGATTTTCCTCTACCTAGACCACGTGAACACGCAAGAGTATTGAGACCTACACAATTAGTAAAATCAATGAAAAATTATTTTGATGGGACAGGAGATCCCTATGACCATGTCGCAGAATTCAAGCAAGTACTAAGAGCAGAACAAGTCGAGGACATGTTCACGCAGTACAATGCATTTGGACTAACGTTAAAGAATACAGCTTTAACTTGGTTCCAACCACTGCAACAAAGGCAATTTAGAGACATCCATCACTTTTTAGAGTCATTCATTACTGAATTCTCTAAAAGTGGGGTTAGACATGACACGTCTTCGCTTATTCATAGCTTTAAACAGACCCCTCAGGAAACAGTAAGACTGGCAGGTCGTAGATTCAGACAATATGTTGAGCGATGTCCAATGCAAGAGCTACCCTCACAAGCCAAACAAGTATCACTGTTCCTAGATGGCTTGTTGAGCGCTAAACTACGCTCTTATGTGTACCTTAAAGAACCCAGAACGCTAGAGGAGTGTGTAAGAATATGTATAGACATTGAGGACAACCTAGGAGAGGAATTAGAACTCTCAAAGGTCTATAAGGACTCAGATTGTTCTTCTCTAGCATCCACAAAATTGTCTAATTCGATAGAAGACCTAGCAGAAAAAGTGGCCCAAAAACTAGGAGTTTCTAGTAAACAGGTGCCCAAGCTACCAACGAATGTACGTTGTTACACTTGTGGTGGAAATCATTTGGCAAACGTGTGCCCCAATGCACCTCAACCTCATGTCAACTCTAGTGGCCAATATTGCACACTTGAGAGAAGATACACGAATCATACGGCTCAGGACTGCCCATACAATAAACAAACCGTGAGACAGAACTACCCGCAAACATACCAGCAGCCAGGTAGGTATCAAGGCCAATACAATGCTCAGCCTTATTACTATAGGCCTCCTCAGAACTACCCATACCAGGCTCAACAGAGACCTCAACCCGTCTTAACTCAGCAGCCACCCCCACCAGCGAATGTCATCTCAGTCAAATACGCTGCTGCAGAAGAGAACCTAAGTAGGGCCTTAGTGCCTTCTTCACCCCTGATCACCGAAAGTGACCCGAACTCAAACAGTTTTGACTCTACTCATGTGACTAGTCCACCCGCTTATTACACGGAGTCACCAGAGCATGTGGAGACATATCATTATGATAGTCCACCAATGGAACCTAGTTGGGAGCCAGATTATACTAATGTGATGTACGCAAACCCAAACCCACGGCCCCAATTGAGACAACAGAGACCACAGGGCCCTAGAGGACCATGCTTTAGGTGCCAAGGAGATCATTTCATAAAGGATTGTCCACATCCCCCAATAGCAAGGCAATCGCAGTACTATAGCATCCAAGGCTTTTGCGCCGATTGTGGCAAAGAACACATCATCAAAGATTGTCCTAAGAACCCAGTTAACACTTCAAATGTGACATCGATCAACGTGATAGGTATTGTAAACAACGCAGATGGATCCAACCCTACGTACGTGCCTATCCAAGCTATAACCAGAGCCCAGGCACTCTTACAGAACCAACAGCTTAATCATGAGAAAATAGCCGAAACTAGTGAAGTTGCGGAATCGAGTAGTAAAAAGACAAAATCTTGGAAAGATTCTAGAGAAAGGATAAAGAGAAAATGGAGTAAAAAGATAAGTGAGTTGGAAGGAAGTCTAAGAGAATCTAGAGCCAAAATACAAGAATTGGCTTCACAAGAATTAAATCAAGAAAACCCAGCTCAGAAATCAGGATCGGTTTTAGCTGAACCCATACCGGAAGATCTAGACATGATGTTTCGTGCATATCAGGCTAGAATAAAAGAGGGACCTCAAGTCACGGAAATGAGTAAAAACTACCCTCGAGCTGATCTAGAAATTGAGAGAACTAAACTGTGCATGAAAATGGTAGAGTTAGCACAAGCTTTGTTCGACGCCTCTAGATATCTTAATTGGAATAACATGGCAAAACCGGAATTACACTTTCAAGGACTAATGGAGAGGCTAGAACACTTGATTGAAAGCAAAGAGAAAAAGGATCAGTCTAGGAACCCTACTGTCCCAGAGACACAGGAAAGGAATCCACCATCCCTGTCTCAAGTACCCAATACAGAGAGTCAAGATAACCTATCTTCCATACATAAGTACTCACATGAATTTTTAAGAGAAATCCAAGAAGAGAAATGGAGAAAAGAACAAGGAACTCATCCTCCTATTCAAGAAATAGACGACTTGCAGGAACAATTTCCCCAAGACATCCCCTCTATATATGGTGATGTAGAGGTGGAACGACTGAGTGAACCCACAGGATTTGAATCTAATTCTTTACAAGAATTACCTCAGTTCACAGGACCTTGGGAGGCAAAGTCTATTAGTATGAGAGCACCCACAATAATAGTGAGGAATGAAGAATCAGTGATCCCTAGAAATACGGAAGTGATCAAGAATACGAAAGTACAATGTAATCTCACTCTGGAGGAATTGTTAAAGGTAAAACCAGAATTGTGGAAGCACGTAGCAAATCAATTCCCTGAGCTAGCTACCACACCCTCTCAAATAGGATCACACAAGAAGGTACCAGAGATACCTGTGGAAAAGATTGGAGACGTAAGCGAAGGAGAGGAAGGTAACACATATCTTCCAATAACCCATCAAGGCTACACCACGAAAGCCATCTTAGATTCAGGAGCCGGAGTAGCTATCGCTACTACCGCCTTATGGAAACGTTGGGGTAAGCCAGCCCTCAGACCCACTAGGATGAAGCTACAAATGGCCGATGGACACATAGAAAAACCGTTAGGCTTACTAGAAGGCATATCTCTCACCACTTGTGGTGTAGAATTTGAGCATACCTTTGCCATTTGCGACTTTGCGAAAAATCATGCATATGAGATGATATTGGGACGACCATTCATGCGTCAGTTGCAAATTGTACAAGATTGGGGAACTAATTCTTTGTACTTGCAACATTTAGGAGTGACTACTAAAGTCAATCTTAAGGACTATTCACACAGAGATGTACCCCCAATACAATGGAATACCATCCATAAGACACCAGCAGAGACGGAATCCGTGCACTCAGTAGAATCAGATCCTTCTTGGTTGCATGAGGATACCCATTTATGGATGTGTAAAGTAGCCAAACAAGAGGAAGAACGATTAGAAGCCAGGACCTTAGGTGCAGAACAACATCCACGAACCCTTCAAGATCCAGCCTATGCACCTGTAGTATTCCCAGACGAAGAGTTTGAACCCCATGGTTGGGCAGAAATACTAGCAACCATGGATGTAGCCATCAATGAAGAACAATGGACACCCCACTGTGACGAGGATGGCTATGACATTTCAGTTTTTACGATAGAGCCAATCATGGGCGATGCAATTTTAGAAGAGTGCGAACCAAACACTGATGCATTTGAGGACGCAAGCGATTTTGATTTAGAATCAATTATCATGGACCCACCCTTTGCATCAGAGGAAGAATATTTCTACGAAGTAGAGACTCACACTCAGAGTCACGAGGAAATTTCGAACGAAGTAAGGTTAGCCACGGAAGTGACTGCTAAGAGTGAAGGCAAGAAGAGAAAGAAGAAAGAAACCATGTCGGAAAAAGAAGAATCTTTATTTGAAGTACCCGAGAATTTCCAGAAATACGAAATCGACGATAGAAGAATCATGGTACGAATGCCTAATAGAAAGGCGAATGACGGACAAGTATATGATAACCGAGAGAAAACCAAGAAAATAATAGTTGCCATAGAAGGAGAAGAAGAAAAATGCACCTACATAGGGCACGATTTGACGACTGAAGAAGAAGAAGAGTTAGTTGCCCTATTGCGTGAATATAGAGATGTTTTTGCTTGGAGTTACAAAGATTTGAAAGGAGTAGACCCAGATATATGTTCTCATAGAATCCCTATGACTCCAGATGCAAAACCGACAAAACAGAAACCTTACACGTATAATGATAATTACGCTGCGAAGATTAAAGAGGAGATAGATCGGTTGATAGAAGCAGGATTCATTTACGAAATTGAGCATACCGAATGGGTATCCCCCATTGTGGTTGTGCCCAAGAAGAATGGAAAATTGCGTGTGTGTATTAACCTTAAAAAAGTTAATGCCGCCACGATTAGAGATAGTTATCCTCTTCCTATCACGGAACACCTATTGGAGAGAGTTGCGGGCAAGGAAGTTTACAGTTTTCTTGATGGATTCTCAGGCTATAACCAAGTAGCCATTGCTCCAGAAGACCAACACAAGACGGCTTTTGCCACAGAATGGGGCATATTTGCATTTCGTGTAATGCCATTTGGCTTGACAAATGCACCCGCTACTTTCCAGCGACTCATGTGTCATGTTTTTAAGGAATTTTTACGCAAGAGCTTGGAAGTTTATGTCGATGACCTATGTGCGCACTCAAATGTAAGACAGACACATATCCCAGAGTTGAGACAAATATTTGACAAATGTCGAGAATATCAGGTTTGTTTGAACCCAGAAAAATGCGTTTTCATGGTCAGACAAGGCAAAATTCTAGGACACATTGTGTCAAAAAATGAAATCTCTACGGACGAGGAAAAGGTGAAGGTAATTGCAGAATTACCAAGACCAACTAATGTGAAAGAGGTACAGGCATTTATGGGCCATTGCGGTTATTATAGGAGATTCATACACATGTATGCAATCATAGCCAAGCCTCTGTACTCTCTTTTAACCAATTTTGAATGGACAGAAGAATGTGAAAATTCATTCAATGAACTTAAACGACGCTTGTGTTCAGCACCTATATTGACCACTCCAGATTGGAGTAAGCCATTCCATGTACATGTGGATGCATCCAATTATGCCATAGGATGTGTGTTAGCACAACCCACGAATGAAGGTAACATAGATCTCCCCATAGCTTACGCGAGCAGACAATTGAACGCAGCAGAAAGAAATTACACCACGACGGAACGAGAAGGATTAGGGATGATCTACGCTGTAAAGAAGTTTAGGCACTACTTGTTGGCCAACAAATTCAAGTTCTTTACAGATCATCAAGCCCTATTATATTTAGTCAACAAACCATGTAACACAGGACGATTGATACGTTGGTTTCTATTACTCATGGAGTATGATTTTGAAGTAGTAGTCAGGAAAGGAAAGACGCATCTTAGAGCTGACCACCTCTCAAGATTAACCTCAGGAGAAGCTCCTCAAGGAGTAGCGGATGATCTACCAGATGCATACTTGTTTAACCTTGAGATAGCTCCAGAATGGGCTAAGCCGTTAGTCCCTATTCTGACATACGGACCCAAGAGTCCTAGGATAAAGATCAAAGAAGGAGAGATTACCAAGTCTCAGAGGTACCAAATCATGGCAGGAAGCATATATAAACATGATAATCAAAAGATTCTAGCTTGTTGTGTAGATGAATCAGAACATGCGAATTGGTTGCAATTAGCACACATAGGTGCACTAAAGCAACATCATTCAAAACATCGAACATTACAGACTCTGCAGAGATTGGGAGTATATTGGCCTACGATGGAAGCAGATGTCTACAAGTTGTGTAAGGAATGCAGTGTTTGCTGTGAAAGACCACCGGTAGAGCATGCGACGTTATATCACGTGTCTCTCACACCAGACTGGAGTGAACCTTTAGTGACCTACTTGAGGACGAGCACATTCCCTCAAGGCATGACCTTAGCTCGACAACGCAGTCTAGAGCAGGAAGCTCAAGACTATACACTTATTGGCGATAATCTATACAAAAGAGGACGAGATGGATATCTAAGACAATGTGTTCATGAGAGTGATTATCTGAGAATACTAGAGACTGCACACCAAGGTGTAGCAGGAGGTCATTTTGGACCAGATAGGATAATCAAAGCCATTCTCTTTGCAGGATTATGGTGGCCCACTCTTCACATGGATGCACATACCTATGTAAAGAGATGTGACGTGTGCCAAAGAACTCAGTTTCCTACTCGCAGAGATGAAATGCCATTGAAACCCATGATGGGCGGACGTGCATTTTCAAAGTGGGGTATAGACTTTGTAGGACCCATTCACCCCCCTGCAAAAGGTACACATGCAGAATACATTATTGTTGCCACAGATTATCTTACGAAATGGGTAGAGGCAAAAGCCACAAAAAAGAATGATGCTCACACGACTGCAAAATTCTTATTTGAAAATGTCTTTACAAGATATGGATTGCCTATAGAGTTAGTGAGCGATCGAGGCACTCACTTTCTAAACCAAGTCATTGAATATTTGTTACAGGATTTTATGGTGATTCACAAGAAATCTGCACCATATCATCCTCAGGCCAATGGTCAGGCTGAAAGCACTAACAAGATACTATGTACCGTACTGACGAAACTCGTGAACAATAAACGTTCAGATTGGGACAAACAGCTACACCACGCTGTTTGGGCATATCGAGTGGCCTACAAGACCGTACTCAATGCAACTCCCTTTCAGATGGTTTTTGGTCAGAATGCAGTGCTTCCTCTCGACTTCTTGATACCGACCCTTAAGGTTGCACAAGAACATGAGTGGACCGGCCATGAATTATCAGCGAGAATAATGGACTTGGAACGATTAGGAGAAACAAGGCTGAGGGCAGCAGCAGGAATATACGCAGCGAAGAAGCGACAGAAAGCATATTTTGATGCGCATGTGAAAGATAAAGGCCTAAAAGAAGGAGATTTAGTTCTAGTATATACGCTGAAACAGCACGCACGCAAGTTAGAAAAGCGAGGTTATGGACCTATGATCATTAACAGACTCTCGACTAGTGGAGCAGTACAGTTAGCCACCTTAGAAGGAGATATAATGCCTAATTACATTAGTGGCTGTAGAGTCAGGTTGTATCAAGAACCTCTTACTGAGGATATGCTTAGACGACTCACGTTGGCAAAGAAGCGTAAGGAGGAAGAAAATAGAATACGAGCAGAAGCTCAGGCAGAAGCCATAGAACGCATTAAGCGCATGAAGCTAAGAAGACAAGGACTAGGGAGAGAACATTATAACCATCTGGAAACATCACCCAGATATCCCATGGCCATGTGTCAAGTAAAGTCAACCACTCATCCGAGCATAGTGGACAGGAGACCATTCATTACAGTGAGGCTAGAGCACGGTAACCATAGCCAAGAACTCAGGGCTTTGATTGACTCAGGTGCTGCGACTAGTGCGATTAGATGGTCCCACTATAAGGATTCAGGAATAGAAATGCGGCCAATTGAGGCATACCTCATAGGCCTAGGAGGCATGGAAACCCCTTGCATGGGTGAGGTGGACCTTCCTATCCTCGTTAAGGAGGTGACCATGACAGCGAAGCTATTAGTGTGCCATGATGACGACCTGATAGAACCCCTAATCCTTGGCCAAGATTGGCTATACGATCACTCAGTGGACCTAAATCTTAGACAAGGCTCCTTACAGATTGGAACCTTAGAGCAGAAGCGAGTGATACCGCTTGACTTCCCTAACCGCACTCCGCTTGACGGTTGTGACCCTAGACCCTATGAAACGCATGCGACGGAAGACCGGAAGATCTTTAATCCGACCAGTCACGTTACATCTACACCAACCCACTCGGGCTTGGCTATAGACAGTTGTCAGTCAGAAGGACGACAGGAGATCTTCCCTGGGACTTCCTGCAAACTAGAAGAGACAGTTACCCAACAGCAAGGGCAGAAGGGCACAATCAGAGGTCAGGTGGGTTGCATCAGCGGCCAAATGAGCACGACACCCTGCGGTGCTCATCCTTCCAAACTTGTTGCGGACTGGCCTAGATTAAAGTTAAATAAGGCATCACTTCCTAATGGGCAGGTCACGCAAGTGTTGGATCTCCCTTCTTTTCCAAAGCAGAGTGTCCATCCGACCTCTCAACCCCAGCAACAACTGAGTCAATCACGACAAAGGAACCCAGACCGACGACAGTATCAGAGGAAACAACATGGAAAGCAGTTTAGGCCTCCCAAAGGAAGCGGTACCAGACAAATATGGGTGCCAAAAGGACAAAAAGCACCAAAGATCTCCAACCAAGCAGAGATCAACAAGAAAAAGGCAGAACAGAAACAGAATCGATCTCCACCATCCCCTCGACCTCCTTCTATAGGTCAGACCATTCGACAAATGTGGATCGCCAAGAAGTACCTTACCCATAGACCCACGCCCACGCAGATTTGGGTACCCAAACCATGTATCATAGCTCAACCCATATGCCATGTAATATATAATCCTCACAAACCTTTTCATCCCTCGACACCACCACACCCGATACCACCTTTTACCCCTCAGCAGAAACCCACCACCCATTCAAGGACTCTTAGGAAATGGATACCGAAACGTGTCCAACCGTCTTCCCCTAACCCATTGTCTAACTACCCCCCGACTAACATACAGCCTTGTGCTAAATCACTAACCTTTAAACCTGGTATAAATTCACACACCATCATCACACACCATTCGTAATCTCATCTCATCAAGAAATGTATGCATGATCTGAAACGTATAGGTGTCTAGAGACCTGCACTAGTGCTGCAAGAAACATTGCATCCATCACATCACAACACTTGGCTACACGGGTTACGCATCAGTTATGGAAAGGGATTGCGGTCTCACTTTAATGGGATCATGATTAATTTCCATGCTAATGTGTTAATCTTTTGTAGCAGATCTTTCTCACTAGCGCACCAGCCACCATGCAAACTGACGAAGGAACATCAGGAGCAGGCCCCAGTGTAGCAGCAGTACCACTCAACGTGCTACGAGCAGAGTCCCACCCTACTGCTCCACCGCCGGAATTTCAGGGATTTCCAGGGCCCATGCCTATCGACAACCCCCCCATGGGCTACACCGAAAAGATACACAGAAACTCTCATTGGTTTCAGGGCCAGGCAGGACCCCTCGCGGACGCACACTTTATATTTGAATCCTCTCTGACTTTTGATGACCGCACGTGGGGAAAGTACCAGTTTTTCTCCAGAGAATTCGAAGCCCTACAAAGCACCCAGGATTTAACTCATGTTTGGGCCAGAGCCGGTTTCACAGAATATTTCAGTGATCCTCTACCCAAACCGGATTTTTATAGGTGCTATTATTTAATCACTACATTGATGGCATCGGAGAATAAGGATATCCCAGGAACCTTCATACTGCCTACTCTAGTGGATGATCCACCTTACAAGAGATTTTATCTCTCTAAGGACCTAATCAGAGCAGCCATCAAGATTCATGGAACCCACACTCCCACAGACCGAGAGAGATTAATTCCAGAACCGATGAAACGTGGGGATGTCACGAAGTGGGAAGAGATTTCGGCCATTACACCTGAGTTGTCAAAGCCACTAAGAATATGCATGCAACATTTTGCATTTCCAGCTCAGGACAGATTTACCATGCCACACAAAAGAATATGGTTCGGATTATATTTGGCATGTACGGGACCTCAAACAGTTGATCTTGCAAGCTGGATCATAGACCAAATGTATCTGGCACAGCACAGATGGGAGCGCAAGAAGGTGCTTAACGGATGTTGTGCGCTCACTAGAATTGTGTATATGTGTTTGGCTTATGACTTGCCCATCGAGCGTGCATTAACAGGAGAGGAATTGAAGGCATTCAAGAGCACAACGAAGAAAGCTAGGAAGCCCAGTAGGACACGGGCAGGTAAGCGCATGCGAGGCACCATCCCTTGCCTCCAAGTGCCAGAGTCGCCATCACCACAACCATCTCCAGAGCGACCACAGACAGAAGCTGCTCCCACTGTACAACCTATTCGCATACGGTTGTCCAGACCAGTGATTACAGAGGCCACCACTAGTACCGCTGCACCTCAGGCAGCTACCACCACAGAACCCCCCACCACAACCGCAGAAGCTCCCACCACTATTGGTGCGGAAGCGTTTTCTTTCCCGGTACCACATATGGAGGCCGACCCCATAAACACGACATTCGATTTTGAGATGCCTGATGCATTCTCAAACGAATTTCAGTATTCAGAAGCACAACTGTTCTCCCAGGAATATGAACGTCCCAGCTACCCGACTACGCAGCGAGACTTGCCACAGGGACAAGCTGTGTCGGGCTCTGAAGAAGAAAGAACCGAAACAGACAACGATCAAGGCGACGATGAAGCCAGCCAGGGCTCACAAGAGGGACAGACAGATGGCCAAGGCCAACAGACTGACACACACGGCGACACCAGCACATATGAAGATGAAACTTTCGAAGCCGCAGCGTACACATTGGCCATAAAGAAATTATATCGTACCATGGAAAAAGTCTGGGCACGAAAGAGGTTAACTGAAGAGGAGAGCCAGACATTAATTGAACAGGAACTCATCTCCGGAGGATTCGAAGACGCATATATCAGAGGGTTCAGAGAGTTAGTCAAATCCGTAGGCTCCCATGAAGCACTCAGGTTTTTACAAAGAAAGCAACTACCACAGTTTGATCCCCGCAGAGTGCGACTACTCTCAAAACCTGGGGAGTATATTCGTGTACCAACAGGAGCCCAATCTTCAGCACAAGCCAGGGAGGCACGCCTCGCCCCCGAACGTTCATTAACCGCAGAAACCATCCTTGTAGATTCGCCACCCCGTACCACCATTGTACATACCACTACTATCCTCGAAATAACATCCACCCCTTCGACTCCTCTTTCACCTCATCTTTCACCAACCCATCCCGTATCACCCGCACACCCACCTGCTTTCCCCACATCCACACCTGTACAAAGCAACGTAGCCACAACCTCTTCCTTACCCATTCATACCACCAGGCCCACACCCAACCCTCTGCATCCATATGTTAACCCCTTCACCCCTTCATCCTTCCCAGCGTTTCCCCCACCTCTAAGACCCCCATTCCCCTTCCTAACCCCACTAACCTTCTCACCAGTCTCACCTCCCCAACCTACCATAACGCCTATTTCCCCGTTTCACCAAGCCGCTCCAACCATCCCCCCTGTAAACTACTCTACGTTTGTAAATCCCGTATTCACACCTACGCAACCACCCACAATCACACCACTTTTCACAGTCACAACATTAAACACGTCCAATGGCATGGACATATCACCACCCACCTCACCACCACCCACTCCACTCACAGCACCCTCATATTTAGGCACTTCACAATTTTCCACAATCACCACTGCATCCACAGTCCCAACCCCGCTCCCCATTCCCACTGCATCTACTACCACTGCATCCTCATTTAGCACTTCACTACTACTATCGCCCACCATAGACACCGCATTTCAACACATGTTCGCATGCATGACGCAAGTCCGCGATGAGTTTGCATCACTCGGCACCAACTATCAACAGCTGCAGAAAACGACGAACGACTTACAAACGCAGCTTAACTCACTATCAATTGAGAACGCCTCACTGAACAGCCGGTACCAAGAGTTACGAGAGGCTTATCACAAGTTAGAAATAGAAAGTGAGGAAAAAAGCAAAGAGGCCACCGCGGATTTAGATAACCTACTTAGAGCCCAGACTGTCCGCAATGCAACGCTCACTAGAAATATGGGCTTACTAAGAAGACACTTAGCCGCAGCAAAAGAGGAGAACCAGAGACTCCAAGAGCAAAATAGAGAGAACTTGGAAGCGGCTTTAGATCATCCAGAACAGCCACTAAGTCCGAGCAGATTCAAGGCAATCCCATCCGAGTCGATGCGGATGCTGCTAGACGACCATGTTAGATTGCTCGAGGACTATGATCGTATGAACGAGGAACATCAAAAGTTAAAGGAAGATCACAAACTGCTACAACTCAGAGAACCAGCAACACAACAGGTACCAGTAGCCGCGGAATTACCAGCGCCTGTGGACCCTGCCCCTGAAGTTTTAGAGGAACTCAACGCACTCCGGGCCCAGGTAACAAATCTTGAATCTAGGATTGCCATCTATGAAGCACCACCAAGGCCAGACTCCCCACCTGAGCTACCAGCTGAGGAAGAAACCGTCACTATCCCGGTGGAGGAGACCTTCGAAGAGGCTTATGAACCGATACCCATCCCAGGCGGACGTGTCACGGCCGAAGGCCAGATGACCTACGAATTACCTACCCCCGCGTGGATGAAAACAGTAGAAGAACTCGGAACGACACACTCGGCCAGAGTAGAGGCACAGCTACATGCCATGGCCATAATTGAAGAGAAAATTTTACAATCACCATTCTTTGCTCAAATGGCCCCGCGACGATACATATCCGGGCATGAGCTTCAGTATAAACCATACTTCATGTTAATGGCAGAATATCAGTTAACCATAGAGAAAGAAACCGGCATGAAACCAACGCATGCCACTCAATTCGAGCCAGAGGACTTGCCACCAAGGGCGCAGAGAGGTGAAATTCTTCAACCAGACTGGCGCAAAGATTTACTGCAAAATTATCCAGAGATGATGAGCACGTGGGTAAAAGCGCCGCTTCACTTAAAATTTAATCCGTGCTGGGGACCAGTACCACGACGCTGCTCTTGGACTGCCTTCGCTATAAAGCTACAAAACAATAAGCAGTGCCAAGACTGGTTGAACTACCCCTACTTCAAGCCACCAGTCGCGTTACCCACAGTAGGCTACATGATGGCGACGATCCGCCACTGGCTCCCTCGATTAAAACCTATGGATGATATTGCCGCGCACATGACTGTCAAAATCTTTGACATGATGCAGATGGTCTTTAAAGTCTTCCGGCGCATCAAGGCTCCCCATGTCAACACCCCGGGCTTTGAGCATGGCAACTTGGATTTAGTCTATGATATGAGCACAACGCCATCGCTACGGGTGTGTTACGCCTGGCACTGCAGGATCAAATATCTACCGGCATGTTACAAGCAGACATTCGAAGAAATGTTCACCACCGGTTTTTGGGAGTACCATTCAGAAGTATTCATAAGCAGGCCCACACACTTATTGCAATTATTCGCCTGTGAACGAATGGTGTACTCCACACATTATCAGCTCCCACCACCAGACGAGCCGCAACCTATCGACTGGGAGAAACTCGAGGCTGATCTAGCCCGAGGTATTCGTGTATCAGAGCACACCCTCGCTCAAGACCTCCTACAGAATTACATCCGGCAGACCTCACAACAAGGTTCTGTCAGGGACGACAGAAGCGAGAGGGAGGGGGGTGTTGGAAGCAGTCAGAGGCACAGACGCCACGGAAGCATGTGAAGATGAAGCAGGGAGCCAGGCGGATCAATTTTTTAAACAAATATATTTCTTATTAATTCTCCAAACAGTCAACAGTGATTATTATCACTAATTGTAACATATGTATCATAGAAAACCCCATTTTGTAATCCATAGCTCCATTTTGTGCAAGCCGAGGAGTCCTCGAGCTTGAGGAGCTTAGGTAGAATGCTCGTACCAATTTTCGTTATTTTTAGACATCGTTTACCCTTCCAAATAGCCTCTAGGACCTATTTTTTAACTAGGCCGGTCACTAGATGTGAAACCGGTCAAAACTAGTCTAGAAACTATAAAAAGAGCTAGAGAGCTCATTTTTGAGGTTAGCTTGTTGGAGCAAAGAAGAGAGTAGAGCTAGTTTGAGCTTGTAAGAGTATTCTTGAGTAATAGAGCTAATTTCCCACCTTCCATTGTGTCTTGCTTGTCTCTTCATTGTGTGTGTGTATGTGTGTGTGCACCTTTGTGCTTCTCACCTTCACTCTCACTTCATCTCACATTCACGATCTTCATATCACTCCTACCTCTCCCTCGGATTGACATTAAGGAGGTGAAGCTTCTTAACGTGGTTCTCACCATTGTGCTAGAGCAACAAGAGAGGTTTGGTTATGATACTTCTTTGGTCACCAAGCACTCAATCTACATTGCAAATGATTCAACCAATGAAGAACCTACCACATTTGAAGAAGCACAAAGCAAGAAAGCTTGGAGAGATGCAATGGATGAAGAAATGGAAGCCTTGAAGGAGAATGACACTTGGGAGCTTGTACCTAACAAGCCATCTATGAAGATAATCGGATCTCGATGGATATACAAAATCAAGAGGAATCCAGATGGAAGTATAAATAGACACAAAGCAAGGTTAGTTGCTAAAGGGTTTGCTCAAACCCATGGTATTGATTATGAGGAGACTTTCTCTCCTGTTGCAAAAATGCCTACAATTAGGGTTCTCATTAGTCTTGCTGCATCTAGAAATTGGAAACTTTATCAACTTGATGTAAAGAATGCTTTCTTGAATGGATGGATTTCTGAGGAAGTGTATATGGCACAACCTCCTGGATATGAGGATGCACATCATCCTAACTATGTATGCAAATTAAAGAAAGCTTTGTATGGATTGAAGCAAGCTCCAAGAGCTTGGAATTTCAGATTGGTGACTTATTTGCTGGACCAAGGACTCAAAGCTAGCAAGGCGGACACCTCTTTGTTCATAAAGAGGAATGGATCTGAAGTGATCTATTTATGTGTGTATGTTGATGATATTATTATCACAGGCAATGATCTTGAAGGAATCAAACAAGTAAAGGCTCAAATGAAGGAGGAGTTTAAAATAAGTGACCTCGAACCACTCACTTATGTTCTTGGATTGGAGTTGATCTACACAGATTCAGGTATATACATCACACAAAGGAAGTATGTCCATGACATGCTTGTCAAGTTCAAGATGGAAAATACCAAGTGTGCAGGTACACCTATGGAGCAAAATCATAAGCTTAGTGCTTCTGAAGGAGAGCCAATTGAAGACATCACAAGCTATCAAAGCTTGGTTGGAAGTTTGAACTATGCAACACTCACAAGGGTGGATATATGCTATAGTGTTAGCATATTGAGTCAGTTTATGCATAAGCCGAGAAGACCACATATGGAAGCGGCCAAGAGAGTCCTCAAGTACCTAAAGGGGACCATGAATGAAGGTTTGTTCTATCATATACTTCAGATATTGAGCTAAAGGTCTACTCAGATGCAGATTGGGTCGGATCTAGAGATGATAGAAGAAGCACATCATGATATATATCATTTGCAGGTTCAAAAATCATTTCTTGGTCATCGAAGAAGCAACCAACCGTGGCATTATCTTCTACTGAAGCCGAATATAGAGGTTTGGCTAATGCAACTCAAGAAATCATGTGGTTAAAGTCTTTGTACACAGATCTTGGACTTCATTCTTCAACACCTCATATTTTTGGTGACAACACAAGCTCACTACATCTAGCAGCTAATCCGGTATACCATGCTAGAACCAAACATATTAAAGTCCACTACCATTATGTAAGGGATAAGCTTATGAGCAAGGATATTCAACTATCCTATGTCTCTACAGATATGCAATGTGTAGACATGTTAACTAAAGCTCTTGATGGTACAAAATTAAGTAGATTCAAGTTGATGATTGGCTTGCAGGAAATCAAGGACAATTGAAGACTTATTTGAAGGCCAAGCATGTTAGGCTTGAGGGGGAGTTGTTGGTGCATTTTGCCCAAGCCTACATGCTTGATATGCTTGATATTATCCTCATTTGTAAGTCACATGAGTAGTCATGTGAACACCTCTTGTAAAAGAGTACATTTTATCTCTTGTAAATGAAAAAAGAAAAAGGAAAAGGATGGCTTACCTCATGCATGATGTAAAAGCAATTTAGTGGCTCTAACTACCAAAACCCACGACTTTTTGAGCTGAGGGAATATCTCCTAACTTTGGGGATCACTTTTAGGTGGAGCCATTCGAATTCGAATTTAAAACTCCCTCCAAGAATAGCTATAAAAGGAGCAAGAAGGAAGAGGCGATTAGCAAGCCTTGTACGTGACCACTTCATGTCATTTTGTAGAGCTTACTCCATAGCTCTATCATTCTACTCCCATTGTGCAAAGATTCATTGCCAATGTGGTTGTAATCATATGTGAATCTATACATTTATCATCATCTACTTCTCTGTTTTGTTCTCTACTATACTCACTCAGAGTAGTAACTTCAGAAGGTCATATCTCGAGTTCTACTGAACCTTTTTCAGTGATTGAATGTGCGTTGGATAGCTCATATTGTCTAATTTCTACTTATAAATTTTCAAGGTCATTGGATTAATAGTTTTGAAGATATCTGCAAGTTACTGCTCACTGGTCTATCTCTGCAGAGCCCCGAGAATGGTGGGCATGTTCCAGAAATTGATGAAACTTGTTCTCAGTTCTCAATCCATTATTTGAAGTGCCTTAACTTGGATTGGGAAGCTTGCTAAGTCTATTTGCTATGACCAAAAGGAAGTTTTCTAATTCCTACCAGGTTGAGAGCACTGTTCATTTTTTCCAGCAGGTGTATGTCCTAAAATAGCAAGTTTTGGGAGCTAGTCATTTCGCAACTAGTCTGTCTTGACTTAACTTTTGGGATACATGTTTCAAAGTACTTGGCTGATATTTTGGTGGATTTAGGAAGCACAAAGGGTCTACTAATCAACTCTGAAGTCTCAGTTGGCTAGTGTGAAGCTGGTTGTAGCAGCACCTACTCATCTTTGGATTGCATCCACCATCTCTCTTCACAAGTAACACTTATCTTCCAATAACCCATCAAGGCTACACCACCAAAGCCATCTTAGATTCAGGCGCCGGAGTAGCCATAGCTACCACCGCTTTATGGAGACGTTGGGGTAAGCCAGCATTAAGACCTACCAGGATGAAGCTACAAATGGCTGACGGACACATAGAAAAACCATTAGGCTTATTAGAAGGCATATCTCTCACCACTTGTGGTGTGGAATTTGAGCATACTTTTTCCATTTGTGATTTTGTGAAAAATCATGCTTACGAGATGATTTTAGGACAACTGTTGCTCTAGCACAATGGTGAAAACCACGTTAAGAAGCTTCACCTCCTTAATTGTCAATCCGTGGAAGAGATAGGAGTGATATGAAGATCGTGAACGTGAGATGAAGTGAGAGTGATGGTGAGAAGCATAGAGATGCACACACACATACACACACACACAACGAAGAGACAAGCAAGATACAATAGAAGGTGAGAAATCAACTCTATTGCTCAAGATCTAAATTACAAGCTCAAAATAGCTCTAAGCTCACACTAACCAACCTCAAAAATGAGCTCTCTAGCTCTTTTTATAGATTCTAGACTAGTTTTGATTGGTTTCACATCTAGTGACCGGCATAGTTAAAAAATAGGTCCTAGATGCTATTTGAAAGGGTAAACGGTGTCTCAAAATAACGAAAATTGGTACGCTCATTCTACATAAGCTCCTCAAGCTCGAGGACTCCTCGGCTTGCACAAAATGGAGCTATGGATTACAAAAAGGGTTTTTCTATGTTACATATGTTACAATAGTGATGAAAATCACTGTTAGAGGTTTTGAAAAGTATTTATCAAACATAAATCTTTGGAAACATGATTCGACTGACTCCCTGCTCTGTCTTTACATGCTTCCCTGTCTTCTATGCCTTTGGCTGCTTCCAACACCCCCCTCCCTCTCGCTTCTGTCGTCCGCGACAGAACCTTGTTGTGAGGTCTGTCGGATATAGTTCTGTAGTAGTTCCTGAGCGAGGGTGTGTTCTGATATACGAATTCCTCGGGCCAAATCTGCCTCGAGTTTCTCCCAATCAATGGGTTGTGGTTCATCTGATGGTGGGAGTCAATAATGCGTGGAATATACCATCTGTTCACCGACAAATAATTGTAACAGGTGTGTAGGCCTGCTGATGAACACTTCTGAATGGTATTCCCAGAAACCGGTTGTGAACATTTCTTCGAAAGTAAACTTGTAGCACACCGGTAAGTATTTGATTTTGCAATGCCAAGCATAACACACCCGTAGCGATGGCGTTGTACTCATATCATATGCAAGATCTAGATTGCCATGCTCGAAGCCCGGGGTGTTTACATGAGGTGCCTTAACGCGACGGAAGACTTTGAAAACCATTTGCATCATGTCAAAGATTTTGACAGTCATGTGCGCTGCTATATCGTCCATATGTTTCAAGCGAGGGAGCCAATGACGAATCGTGGCCATCATGTATCCCACTGTTGGTAGTTCTATGGGTGGCTTGAAATATGGGTAATTTAACCAATCCTGGCACTGCTTGTTGTTCTGTACTTTAATAGCAAATGCTGTCCAAGAGCGGCGATGTGGCACTCGTCCCCAACATGGGTTATACTTTAAGTGTAAAGGAGCCTTGACCCATGTACTCATCATTTCAGGGTAATTCTGTAAAAGATCCTTGCGCCATTCTGGTTGGTAGATTTCTCCTTGCTGCGCGTCTGCTGGCAAATCGTCAGGCTCAAACTGAGTAGCGTGAGAGGGTTTCTTGCCTGTTTCTTTCTCTATGGCTAATTGATATTCTGCCATTAACATAAAATAAGGTTTATATTGTAGCTCATGCCCTGATATGTATCGACGAGGGGCCAAATGACCAAAATATGGTGACTGTAAAATTCTTTCCTCTATCATTGCCATGGCGTGTAACTGCACCTCTACTCTGGCTGAGTGGGTCGTTCCAAGTTCTTCGATCGTCTTCATCCATGCGGGAGTAGGAAGTTCGTATGTCGTCTGACCTTCGGCCGTGACGCGTCCACCTGGGATGGGTTGTGGCTCATATGCTTCTTCAAAGGTTTCTTCCACCAGAATGGTTACAGTTTCTTCATTAGCTGGTAGCTCCGGTGGGGAATCTGGCCTGGGTGGTGCTTCATTTATTGCTATCCTTGATTCAAGAGTGGATACCTGGGCCCGTAATGCGTTGAGTTCCTCTAAGATGTCAGGAGAAGGGTCCGCAGGAGCTGGTACTCCCTGTTGTACAGGTGCTCTTAACCGGAGTAGTTTATGCTCTTCTTCCAGCTTCTGATATTCCTCATTCATTCTATCGTACTCATCTAATAACCTGACATGATCCTCTAGCAACATTCTCATAGACTCTGAGGGAACAACCTTAAAGCGGCTAGGGCTTAACAGTTGGTCTGGCTGATCCAGAGCAACTTCTAAATTTTCTCTGTTTTGTTCTTGTAAGCGTTGGTTCTCTTCTTTTGCTGTTGCCAAGTGTCGTCTGAGTAAGCCCATGTTCCTTGTGAGTGTCGCGTTGCGAATCGTCTGCGCCCTTAGCAAATTATCAAGATCAGCAGTGGCTTCTTTGGTCTTTTCTTCACTTTCTAGTTCCAATTTATGATAAGCCTCTCGTAGCTCTTGGTACCGGGTATTCAGTGAGGCATTCTCGATCGATAATGAATTAAGTTGCGACTGTAGATTGTTCGTTGCCTATTGTAGCATCCGGTAATTATTGCAAAGAGATGCAAATTCATCTCTTACTTGAGTCATGCAGGTGAACATTTGTCGAAATGCGGTATCTACAATGGGTGATAATATGAATGGTGTGCTAAGTGAAGATGCATTTGGTGTTGATGCAAGGGGAATGGGGAATGGGGGTGGGAAAGTGGATGATGTGGTGATTGTGGAAAATTGTGATGTGCCTATGTATGGTTGTGCCATGAATGAAGTGAGTGGTGGTGCGGTGGGTGGTGAGATATCCATGTCATTGGATGTGGTATCAAGTGCGGTGAGTGTGAATAATGGTGTGACTGTGGATGTGTGTGTGGGTGTAAATAGAGGGTTTACGAAGGATGAAGAGTAATTTACAGGGGGGTTATCTTGTACTCCTTGGGGGAAAGGGAAAAGTGGGAATATGGTGGGGCGGGGAGGTGAGACAGGGGAGAAGGTTAATGGAGGTGGGAATGGAAAAAAATGCCTTGGAGGTGTGGGGAAGGATGGGAAAGATGGAGGGAGAAACGGACCGGATAGGAAGGTGGACGTCCTAGGTGGTAGACTAGGTTGAGTGGTTGTGGACATGGTGAGACGAATGGATGTTACAAGTGCTTCTGCTAGTGTACTATTAAAGGATGTGGATGGTCGGGGAGAGAGTGGATGTACAGGGGATATTGGATGGATGGAAGGTGAAGGGGGAGCTGTTGGAGTGGTGGGTACTTCAGTAACCGCGGAGGTAGGTACATTAGTATTATGGGGTGGGGAGTTGATGAGGATTGCTTTGTCCGCCATCAATCTTTCAGAAATCAGGCGTGCTTCCCTAGCCTGTTGAGATGACTGAGTCCCTGTGGGCACATGAATATATTCACCAGGTTGGTTAGTAAGCGGATTCTGCGAGGATCATACTGAGGTAATGGTTTTCTCTACAAATATCTTAAGGCTTTGGTAGATCCTATGGATTTGACAAGTTCTCGGAAGCCTTTAATGTACACTTCTTCAAATCCGCTTGAGACAAGTTCCTGTTCTATCAGTGCCTGACTCTCTTCTTCAGTTAGCTTTTTGCGTGCCCAAACTTTTTCCATAGTGCGATACAATTTTTTTATGGCCAGTGTATAAGCTGCTCCTTCAAAGGTTTCATCTTCATGCGTACTGGTATCACCTTGTGTGTCCGTTTGTTGTCCTTGTTCATCTGTTTGTACATGCTCTTGTGATTCATGAGTGCCCTGGCTGGCTTCATCGTCGCCTTCATCATTATCGGTTTCTGTTCTTTCCTCTTCGGAACTAGATACTGCTTGTCCTTGTGGTTGGTCTCGGGGTGTTGTAGGGTAGCTTGGTCATTCGTATTCCTGAGAGAAAATCTGGCCTTCTGAAAACTGAAAATCATTTGAAAATACATCCTGCATCTCAAAATCAAATGTGGTGTCTGCTTGTTCGGCTTCTAAATGGGGTCTCAGAAAAGAGAAAGCTTCTGCACCAATAGTGGTGGGAACTTCTGCTGTAGTGGTGGTAGGTCCTGGAACTGTGGCTGCTTGAGGAGCAACTGTGCTGGTGGTGACCTCCGTTATAACCGGTCTTGATAACCATATGCGAATAGGTTGTAGAGGGGGTTCAGTAGGAGACTGTTCTAGAGAGGGTTGCGGTGACAGTGATTCTGGGACCTGTAGGCATGGGATAGTACCTCTCATGTGCTTTCTTGCTCATCCTTTGCTAGGCTTCCTAGCTTTCTTTGTTGTCCCTTTGAATGCTTTCAGCTCCTCGCTTGTCATTGCTCGCTCGATAGGTAAATCGTAAGCCAAACACATATATATGATGTGCGTGAGGGCGCAACATCCATTGATGACCTTCTTTCTTTCCCATCTATGTTGAGCTAGATACAACTAGTCAATAATCCAACTGGCAAGATCCACCGTCTGTGGTCCAATACATGATAAATACAAACCGAACCATATTCGTTTGTGAGGCATTGTGAATCTGTCCTGAGCGAGGAAAGCAAAATGCTGCATACATATCCGCAGTGGTTTAGAAAGCTCAGGTGTGATTGCCGAAATCTCTTCCCACTTAGTAACGTCCCCACGTTTCATAGGGTCTGGAACTAACCGTTCTCGCTCTGTGGGTGTGTGGGTTCCATGAATCTTGATGGCAGCTCGAATCAAATCTTTAGAAAGATAAAATCTTTTATATGGTGGATCGTTCACTAAGGATGGCAAAATGAAAGTGTCGGGCAGATCCTTGTTCTCCGAAGCGATCAAAGTGGTGATTAAGTAATAACATCTGTAGAAGTCAGGTTTAGGCAAAGGGTCACTGAAATACTCCGTGAAGCCGGCTCTTGCCCAAACATGCGTTAAGTCCTGTGTGTTTTGTAGTCCTTTGAATTCTCTTGAGAAAAACTGATATTTGCCCCAGGTACGGTCATCAAAAGTCAAATTAGCCTCAAATATAAAATCAGCATCCGCCAATGGTCCTGCTAGCCCTTGAAACCAGTGAGAATTGAGATGAATCTTCTTAGTATACCCTCTAGGAGGATCATCAATAGGCGTGGGTCCTGGGAAACCTTGAAATTCTGGCGGTGGAGCCGTCGGATGGGGCTCAACGAGTAAATCACCAATAGTAGCCCTGGGTATATTGGTTCCAGCTTCAGATGATCCTTCTTCGGTTTGCATGATGATTGACGTGCTAATGGAAAAGATCTGCTACAAAAGATTAGCACATTAGTATGGAAATTAATTATGATCCCATTAAAGTGAGACCGCAATCCCTTTCCATAACCGATGTGTAACCCATGTAGCCAAGTGTTGTGAAGTGATTGATGCAATGACTTTCATAGAGCTAATGCAGGCCTCTAGACACCTAAATGTTTTCAAATGATACATACATTTCTTGATGAGGTGTTATTACAAATGATGGTGGGTTATAATGTGTGGATTTGTACAAGGTTCAGTCGTGAATGAGTTATTACATGGTTGTCGATTAGTCGGGGTGGGAGTTATGTTAGACAATGGATTAGGAGAAGACTTCTAGATACGTTTCGGTATCCACTTCCTAAGAGTTTGTGATCGGGTGATAGGTCTCTACGGAGGGACAAAAGATGATATCGGATTTGGTGGTATGAAGGGTTGAAAAGATTTTCGAGGGGTATATTTTACATGGCTTGAGGGTTGAGCTATAATACACTGTTTGGGTACCCAAGTCTGCGTGGGTGTGGGTTGATTCGTTAGGTACTTCTTGGCGATCCAAATTTGTCGAATGTTCGAACTTGTAGAAGAAGGTCGAGGGGATGTTGGATACTGATTCTGCTTCTACCTTGACCTCTTCTTATCAATGTCTGCGCTGTTGAAATCAGTCGGTGCTTTCTATCCTTTTGGCACCCATATTTGTCTTGTGCCACTTGCTTTGTGATGCTTACACTGCTTTCCTCTTTGTGTTGTCTGATGTTGTCGTCGGTCTGGGTTCCTTCGTAGTGGTTGACTCCTTTGTGGTTGAGGTTGAGAGGTCGGATGGACACTCTGCTTTGGAAAAGAAGGGAGGTCCAAGACTTGCAAAACTTGCCCATTAGGAGATGAGGCATTCTGTACCACAGATCTAGGCCAGTCCGCAGTAAGTGTGGAAGGATGGGCACCGCAGGGTGTTTTGCCCATGTGGACGCTGATGAAGTCCACCTGTCCGTTGATTGTGCCCATTTGACCGCTGATGGTGTCCATTTGACCAAGCGGTTGGGTGGTTGCCCCTTCTAATTTGCAGGAAGCCCAAGGGAAAATCTCCTGACGTCCTTCTGATTGACAATTATCCATCGCCAAGCCCGCGTGGGTTGGTGTAGACGTAACGTGACTGATCTAACCAAAGATCTTCCAGTCTTCCGTCACATGCATTTCATCGGGTCTAGGGTTACAAACCTCAGTCGGAATGCCGTTAGGGAAGTCAAGCGGTATCACTCGCTTCTGATCTAAGGTTCCAATCTGTAAGGAGCCTTGTCTAAGATTTAGGTCCACTGAGTGATCGTATAGCCAATCTTGGCCAAGGATTAGGGGTTCTATCAGGTCATCATCATGGCACACTAGTAGCTTCACCGTCAAGGTCACTTCATGTATGAGGATAGGAAGGTCCACCTCACCCATGCAAGGGGTTTCCATGCCTCCTAGCCCTATGAGGTATGCCTCAATTGGTCGCATTTCTATTCCTGAATCCTTATAGTGGGACCATCTAATCACACTAGTCGTAGCACCTGAATCAATTAAAGCCCTGAGCTCTTGGCAAGGGTTGTCGTGCTCTTGTTGATATATTTAGGTAGTGATGTGTGTGAACACTCTAGGACTGCCGGGGCACTTTTTTCCCTCTTTAGGAGGTTTTTTTCCCCCGGCTTGTATATACGCCTATTGCCCTAATGGGCTACTTATCTTTGTACATTCTCTAGTAATACATTCAGTCTTGTGTGTTGTGCTCCAAGCTTCTTCTTCTTCCTTGTGATGTTCGCGTGCTTCCGCAGACGTCTAACTCCAACAATTGGTATCAGAGCAGGTCGTTGCTTCTTCTAGGGCGCCGTCGACACTCCTCCGTTTGCAGTCTCAGATTCGCACAAAATTTGGTGAGCATACTCAGGGTGTTTCCGAGATCAAAACAGCTTTGCTGTGTGGTGCCGAAATCGCGATCTGAGCTCGTTTCGGCCTCCGAACGCACTATCGCAGTGCTTGTGCAGGCTATTTCGTCCTTTTGTGCCAAAGGTATATACCAGTTTCTGTTCGCCAGTTTAAGCGTCTCGAAGTCTGCTACAGGTCTAGCAGAACTCGTCTCGGTAGTTCTATTCAACTTTTTGAGATACAGTCAATTTTCTGCATCAAGGTATTTTAGTCACCGGCCATGGCTGAAAGCAGTGATGTATTCCGTATGTTGGCTGTTGAGGATAAGTTGGATGGTACCAACTACCCATTATGGGCTTATATGATGCAACATGTACTGGTTGCAAAATGATTGTGGAACATTGTGCAGGGTGTTGAAAGACGTCCTGTTACACCTGTAACGACAGGTACTGCAAATACAGGTGTTGGAGCTGATGAAGATGGTGTCGAAGATGATATTCCGTAGATTCCTGTTCGTGCTGCTGTTTCTGTTGCACCTACTGCAGAGCAGATTCGTTGGGATGGCAGAGATGCCCAGGCACATGCATTGATAGCTTTGTCTGTCAAACGTGCCATTATTCCTCACATTCGCTCTTGCAGAACAGCAAAGGATGCTTGGGATACACTTACCACTTTGTACCAGGCTAGGAATGAGGCTCGTGTTGCTTACCTCCGAAAACAGTTGGAGAGTGAGCACATGAATGAAGGTGATTCGATGGACAGTTTTCTTACAAAGATCAAAGACATGAAGGAACAATTGATTTCTGCTGATGAGGTTATACCAGATAGCTCACTTGTGCAGACCGTTCTGAATGGCCTTCCTGATTCATATCAGAGTTTTGCCTCTACTCTTCGATTGATGGTGAAAGGCAATCCGAATGCCTTGTCATTTGAGGAATTAGTCTCTGTTCTGTTGCAGGAAGATCAGTCTAGGCAGAACAGGTCCATTATGCATGTTGTAGATCAAGCTTTCCTGGCTAGTCAGAAGGGCAAAGGAAAATGGAGCTCTTCTACTAGTAAGCAGAAATCTGCAAATGCTACACAATCGAAGAACCAGGATAAAGATGAGAAGAAATCAGAAAAGCAGAAATTGTTCTGCAAGTACTGTAAAGGAAATGATCATATTATAAAGAACTATCCAAAACTGGCTGCTAAAGAGGCAAAGAAGAAAGAGGCTGGAATGGTTGTTGCAGAGGCCTCTACACCAAAAATAGAGTCTGCAAATCTTGTGCAGGAAGAAGAATGGGCGTTTACTACTGTCTGCAGTTTTGACCCATCTTCTCATGATCAGTGCATGTCTGCAGTAGACTCAGATGTTTGGTACTTTGACAGTGGGGCAACCAAACATATTACCTCGCAGCGCAGTTTCTTCTCTTCACTCGAGCCTGCCCCTACAGGGAATACTGTCACATGCGCCAATAACTCCTCTTATCCTGTTATGGGAGTTGGTAAGATCATTCTGACTACTGCTGATGGTAGTTCTTTCACTTTGTCAGATGCTTTATTTGTGCTAGGGATCAAAAAGAATCTGTTATCAGTTTCTGCATTAGCCAAGATTGGCTTGGTTGTGAAATTCGTTGATGACAGGTGTACAGTCCATGATCTCTCAAATGGCGATGTGATTATTGCTTCTGGCATTTTATGTCGTGGGCTGTATAAGCTCATAGACTATGAAAAATCTGTGAATGATTCGGCATGTGCAGTTCATGATTCTCAGGCTATGTCAGATGCAAAGCTTTGGCATGCACGCTTTGGTCATCTGAATTTTGCTAGTTTGTTACGCCTGCAGAAATCTGAAATGGTGTCCTCTTTGCCCAAACTTGAGGCACTTGGAAAACATGTTTGTGAAGGCTGTATTTTGGGCAAAATGCAGCGTTCTTCCTTTCCAAAAGATGGTTCATTTCGGGCTATGCAGAAATTGCAGCTTGTACATAGTGATGTCTGTGGTCCTATGCAGACACCCTCTTTTGGAAATTACCTTTACTTCGTGACTTTCATTGATGATTTTTCCAGGCATGCATGGGTATATCCACTCAAAGCAAAGTCCGAAGTGTTCATGTGCTTCAAATAGTTTTTGGTTTTAGCTGAAAATCTGTCAGCATGTAAAATGGGCACCCTCCGTTCTGATCGAGGGGGGGAATATATGTCTTCAGATTTTAATGCATTTCTGGCTGAACGTGGGATAAAACACCAGTGTACAGTGCCGTATACACCTCAACAGAATGGAGTTGCTGAACGAAAGAACAGGTCACTCATGGAGATGGCGAGGTGCATGGTCAAAAGTCAGGCTTTACCACATAGTTTCTGGCTTGAGGCTGTCATGTGTGCAGCATATGTACTGAACAGGTGTCCCACTAAAGCGTTGCAGTCTATCACTCCATATGAGGCTTGGCATGACCGCAAGCCATCTGTTGCTCATCTGCGTGTTTTTGGTTGTTTGGCATATGCATTAGTGCCTGAACAACATCGCAGAAAATTGGATGATAAGGCAGTAAAATGTATTTTTGTTGGGTACAGTTCTGAAAGTAAAGGCTATCGTCTGTATCATCCACAGACTAAACGCATTATGGTTAGCCGTGATGTTGTCTTTGTGGAAGATGCTATTCAGCCATTTCTTTCATGTACTAAGGAGACATCTGTTAGCTCGAAAGACATGTATGATACTTTGATGCCTCTTTTTACAGGTGGACAGGCTAGCGCTGGTCCTAATGAGGCAACTTCTCAGCCTTTGCAGGTTTCATATGATGATGCAGATCATTCCATTTCTGATGCAGATTTACATGATGCACTTGTTGATGAGAGAGCTGATATTGAACAGGCAAAAACTATGCCAAAATGGCTGGTGCAGACTTTGCGTGACAGCAAATTAGATGCACCTTTGTCATATCGTACTCGTTCAGGCTCTCATAGTACCTCCTTTGCATCAGATTGCTATGCTATGGCTGCATCTAGTCTCTGTGATGAGAATGAGCCTGTTTCTTTTGATGAAGCACAAAATTCAGAAAATTGGATGGCTGCTATGCAATCTGAATATGATGCTATAATGAAGAATGGTTCATGGTCTTTATGTGACTTGCCTCCTGGCAAGAAGGCCATTGGCACTAAGTGGGTATACAAGCTGAAGCGTAAACCTGATGGTACAGTTGACAGGTATAAGGCTAGGCTTGTTGCAAAGGGTTATGCGCAGGAAAGAGGCATTGATTTTGATGAGACCTTTGCACCTACATGCCGTATGACTACTGTTCGGAGCATTTGTGCACTTGCAGCCCATCATGGTTGGAATGTACATCAGTTGGACATTAAAACAACATTTCTGAATGGTGACTTGCATGAAGAAGTGTATGTTTTTCAGCCCCGTGGCTTTGTGCAGAAAGGGCATGAAAACCAGGTGTGCAGGTTAAAGAAGGCGTTATATGGTTTAAAGCAAGCACCACGTGCTTGGTATGAGAAAAAATACATGCCTATCTGATTGCACATGGTTTTGAGAACAGTCCAACTGAAAGCACCTTATATGTTAAGCGTGCTAATGATGTGCTTTTGATCATTGTTGTCTATGTAGACGACATGCTGCTCACTGGTCCTCTTGAGAAGCATATTGCTGATTTCAAGGCTGATTTGCATGCCTCATTTGAGATGTCTGATTTGGGGCATTTGCATCACTATTTGGGCATTCAGTTTATGCACGTTGATGGTGGAATGGCTTTGTGTCAAACGAAATATATTGACACATTATTGCAGCGTTTTGGCCTTGAAGACTGTAAGCCTATTGCCACTCCTATGGAGACAGGTTTACGATTGAGTCTTCATGATGCTGGAGATGCATTTGATGCTGTTCTCTATTAGCAGGCTGTTGGATGCTTGATTTACTTATGCATTACTCGGCCAGATATTCAGTTTGCTGTCTCACAGATGAGCAGGTTTATGCATTGCCCAGGAGTCACGCATTGGAAAGCGGTTAAGCGCATCTTTCGCTACTTGAGTGGTACTCGGCTACTTGGGTTGTTTTATCCCAAGGGGGGATCACTACCGCCAGATTTGCATGCTTTTTCTGACTCAGATTGGGCTGGTTGCTATGACACTCGTGTGTCCACCAGTGGTTTTTGCTTCATGCTTGGTAGCTCATGTATATCTTGGTTGAGCAAGAAGCAGCCTACTATGGCCACTTCCAGTTGTGAGGCTGAGTATAGGGCAGCTTTCACAGCGACTGTTGAGTGTGTGTGGCTCAGATGCCTTATGGCTGATTTGGGTGTTGGCCAGTCTTCTGCCACCACCATCTTCACTGACAGTCAGAGCGCATTGGCAATTGCGAGGAACCTTGTGTTCCATGCTCGCACTAAGCACATTGAGGTGCATTATCACTATGTCAGGGAGAGGTTCTCTGCTGGGGAGATCAGCTTGGCATATGTGCCCACGCAGGAGAACATTGCAGACCTTTTCACGAAGGCTCTGCCTAGGGAGAAGTTTGAAGCTTTCCGCAAAGCTTTGGGCTTACTTCCTTTTGTGGAGTGATTTCCACATAGCTTGGCACTTCCTTATACATGAGTGCCAGCTCCTTGTTCACCGCATCACTCCCAGGGGGGATTTGTTGATATATTTAGGTAGTGATGTGTGTGAACACTCTAGGACTATCGGGGCACTTTTTTCCCTCTTTAGGAGGTTTTTTTCCCCCGGCTTGTATATACGCCTATTGCCCTAATGGGCTACTTATCTTTGTACATTCTCTAGTAATACATTCAGTCTTGTGTGTTGTGCTCCAAGCTTCTTCTTCTTCCTTGTGCTGTTCGCGTGCTTCCGCAGACGTCTAACTCCAACACCTCTAGCCTGACTGTAATGAATGGTCTCCTGTCCACTATGCTAGGATGAGTGGTTGACTTTGCTTGACACATGGCCATGGGGTATCTGGGTGTTGTTTCTAGATGGTTATAATGTTCTCTCCCTAGTCCTTGTCTTCTTAACTTCATGCGTTTAATGCGTTCTATAGCTTCTGCCTGAGCTTCAGCACGTATTCTATTTTCTTCCTCCTTACGCTTCTTTGCCAACGTGAGTCGTCTAAGCATATCCTCAGTAATAGGTTCCTGATATAACTTGACTCTACAACCACTCATGTAATTAGGCATTATGTCTCCTTCTAAGGTGGCTAATTGTATTGCTCCACTTGTTGAGAGTCTGTTAATGATCATAGGTCCATAACCTCGCTTTTCTAACTTCCGTGCGTGTTGTTTCAGTGTATATACTAGGACTAAATCTCCTTCTTTTAAGCCTTTATCTTTCACATGTGCATCAAAATATGCTTTCTGTCGTTTCTTTGTTACATATATGCCTGCTGCTGCTTTCAACCTGGTTTCTCCTAATCGTTCCAACTCCATTATTCTTGCTGATAATTCATGGCCGGTCCACTGATGTTCGTGTGCAACCTTGAGGGTCGATATCAAGAAGTCCAAAGGAAGCACAACATTTTGACCAAAAACCATTTGAAAGGGAGTTGCATTGAGTATGGTCTTGTAGGCCACTCGATATGCCTAAACAGCATGGTGTAACTGTTTGTCCCAATCTGAACGTTTGTTGTTTATGAGTTTTTTCAGTACGTTACATAGGATCTTGTTAGTGCTTTCAACCTGATCATTGGCCTGAGGATGATATGGTGCGGATTTCTTGTGAATCACCATAAAATCCTGTAACAAATATTCAATGACTTGGTTTAGAAAGTGAGTTCCTCGATCGCTCACTAACTCTATAGGCAATCCATATCTTGTAAAGACATTTTCAAATAAGATTGCAGTCCTGTGTGCATCATTCTTTTTTGTGGCTTTTGACTCTACCCATTTGGTAAGATAATCTGTCCCAACAATAATGTATTCAGCATGTGTACCTTTTGCAGGGGGGTTAATGGGTCCTACAAAGTCTATACCCCACTTAGAAAATGCACGTCCTCCCATCATGGGTTTCAATGGCATTTCATCTCTTCGAGTAGGAAATTGAGTTCTTTGGCACACATCACATTGCTTTACATAGGTATGAGCATCCATGTGAAGAGTGGGCCACCATAATCCTGCAAAGAGCATGGCTTTGATTATCCTCTCGGGTCCAAAATGACCTCCTACAACACCCTGGTGTGCAGTCTCTAATACGCTCAAGTAATCGCTTTCATGAACACATTGTCTTAGGTATCCATCTCTTCCTCTTTTGTATAGATTATCGCCAATAAGTGAGTAGTCTTGAGCTTCCTGCTCTAGACTGCGTTGTCGTGCTAAGGTTATTCCTTGAGGGAATGTTTTCGTCCTCAAGTACGTCACTAAAGGTTCACTCCAATCTGGTGTGAGAGACACGTGATACAATGTAGCATGTTCTACTGGTGGTCTTTCACAACGAACCAAGCATTCTTTACACAACTTGTAGACATCTGCTTCCATTGAAGTCCAATATACTCCTAGTCTATGCAGAGTCTGCAACGTTTGATGTTTCGAATGATGTTGCTTTAGTGCACCTATGTGTGCTAATTGCAACCAATTCGCATGTTTTGATTCATCTACACAACAAGCAAGAATCTTTTGATTATCCTGTCCATATGTGAGAATGGGGACGATCAGCTTAGCCCATTCTGGTGCTATCTCAAGGTTAAACAAATATGCATCGGGTAATTCATCCGTTATTCCTTCAAGAGCTTCTCCTGTGGTTAGTCTCGAGAGGTGGTCAGCTCTAAGATGTGTCTTTACTTTCCTTACTACTACTTCAAAATCATACTCCATGAGTAATAGAAACCAACGTATCAGTCGTCCTGTGTTACATGGCTTGTTGACTAAGTACAACAATGCTTGATGATCTGTAAAGAATTTGAACTTGTTTGCCAACAAATAATGCCTGAATTTCTTTACCGCATAGATCATTCCTAATCCTTCTCGTTCCGTAGTGGTGTAATTTGTTTCTGCTGCATTCAACTGTCTGCTCGCATAAGCTATGGGGAGATCTATATTACCTTCATTCGTGGGTTGTGCTAACACACATCCTATGGCATAATTGGATGCATCCACATGTACATGGAATGGCTTACTCCAATTTGGGGTGGTCAATATAGGAGCTGAACACAAACGTCTTTTAAGTTCATTGAATGAATTCTCACATTCATCTGTCCATTCGAACTTGGTCAAAAGAGAGTACAGAGGCTTGGCTATGATTGGGTACATGTGTATGAATCTCCTATAATAACCACAATGTCCCATAAATGCATGTACCTCTTTTACATTGTTTGGTCTAGGTAGATCTGCAATTACTTTCACTTTTTCTTCATCTATTGAAATTCCTTTCTTTCACACAATGTGTCCTACAATTTTGCCTTGTCTGACCATGAAAATGCATTTTTCTGGGTTCAAACAAACCTGATATTCTCGACATTTGTCAAATACTTGTCTTAACTCTGGGATATGTGTCTATCTTAGATTCGAGTGTGCACATAGGTCATCGACATAAACCTCCAAATTCTTGCGTAAGAATTTCTTGAAAACATGACACATGAGTCGCTGGAAAGTGGCAGGTGCATTTGTTAAGCCAAAAGGCATTACACGAAATGCAAATATGCCCCCTTTTGTGGCAGAAGCCGTCTTGTGTTGATCTTCTGGAGCAATGGCTACTTGATTATAGCTTGAGAAACCATCAAGAAAGCTGTAAACTTCCTTGCCCGCAACTCTTTCCAATAAATGTTCCGTGATAGGAAGAGGATAACTATCTCTAATCGTGGCGGCATTAACTTTTTTAAGGTTAATACACACACGCAATTTTCCATTCTTCTTGGGCACAACCACAATGGGGGATACCCATTCGGTATGCTCAATTTCATAAATGAATCCTTCTTCTATCAAACGATCTATCTCCTCTTTAATCTTCGCAGCATAGTTGTCATTGTACGTGTATGGCTTCTGTTTCATAGGTTTTGCATCTGGAGTCATAGGGATTCTATGAGAACATATGTCTAGATCTACTCCTTTCAAGTCTTTGTAACTCCAAGCGAACACATCTCTATATTCGCGCAATAGGGCAACTAATTCTTCTTCTTCTTTCGTCGTCAAATCATGCCCAATGTATGTACATTTTTCTTCTTCTCCTTCTATGGCGACTATTATTTTCTTGGTTTTCTCTTGATTATCATATACTTCTCCAACTTCAGCTTTTCTGTTAGGCATTCGTACCATGATTCTTCTATCTTCTATTTCATACTTTTTGAAGTTCTCGGGAACCTCAAACAAGGATTCTTCTTTTTCTGACATGGTTTCTTTATTCTTTCTTTTCTTACCTTCACTTTTGTCAGTCACTTGTGTGGTTAATCTCACCTCATTCGTAATTTCTTCGTGCCTCGGAGGGTAAGTCTCTACCTGGTAGAAATATTCTTCTTCTGATGCAAAGGGTGGGTCCATAATAATTGACTCTAAATTGAAGTCACTTGCATCCTCAAATGCATCAGTGGTAGGTTCACATTCTTCTAAAATTGAATCACACATGATTGGCTCTATTGTGAAGACAGAAATGTCATAGCCATCCTCGTCACAGTGGGGTGTCCATTGTTCTTCATTGATGGCTACATCCATGGTTGCTAGGATTTCTGCCCAACCATGGGGTTCGAATTCCTCATCTGGAAATACTACAGGTGCGTAAGCTGGGTCTTGAAGGGTTCGTGGATGTTGTTCTGCACCTAAAGTCCTGGCTTCTAACCGTTCTTCCTCTTGTTTTGCTACTTTACACATCCATAAATGAGTATCCTCGTGTAACCATGAGGGATCTGACTCTAAGGAGTGTATCGATTCCGTTTCTACTTGAGTCTTATGGACATTATTCCATTGTATTGGGGGTACATCTCGATGTGAATAGTCTTTAAGATTGACTTTGGTAGTCACTCCTAAATGTTGCAAGTACAAAGAATTAGTTCCCCAATCTTGTACAATTTGCAACTGACGCATGAATGGTCGTCCCAATATCATCTCATAAGCATGATTTTTACTAAAATCACAAATGGTGAAAGTATGCTCAAACTCCACACCACAAGTGGTCAGAGATATGCCTTCTAGTAAGCCTAATGGTTTTTCCATATGTCCATCAGCCATTTGTAGCTTCATCTTGGTAGGTCTGAGTGCTGGCTTACCCCAACGTTTCCATAAAGCGGTGGTAGCAATGGCTACTCCGGCTCCTGATTCTAAGATGGCTTTCGTGGTGTAGCCTTGATGGGTGATTGGAAGATAAGTGTTACCTTCCTCTCCTTCACTTACATCTCCAATCTTTTCTACAGGTATCTCTGGTACCTTATTATGTGTTCCTATCTGTGAGGGAGTAGTAGCAAGCTCGGGGAATTGATTTGCTACATGTTTCCACAGTTGTGGTTTCACCTTTAACAACTCCTCCAGAGTGAGATTGCATTGTACTTGGGTATTCTTTATCACTTCCGTGTTTCTTGGGATCACTGATTCTTCATTCCTCACTATTATAGTGGGTGCTCTCATACTAATAGACTTTGCTTCCCAAGGTCCTGTGAACTGAGGTAATTCTTGCAAAGAATTAGATTCGAAACCTGTGTGTTCACTCAGTGGTTCTTCCTCTACATCATCGTAAATAGAGGGGATATCTTGGGGAAATTGCTCTTGCAAGTCGTCTATTTCTTGAATAGGAGGATGAGTTCCTTGTTCTTTTCTCCATTTCTCTTCTTGGATTTCTCTCAAAAATTCATGTGAATACCTATGTATGCAAGACAGGTTGTCTTGACTTTCTATGTTGGGTACTTGAGACAGGGATGGTGCATTTCTTTCCTATGTCTTTGAGACAATAGGGTTCCTATACTGCTCCTTTTTCTCTTTGCTATCAATCAAGTATTCTAGCCTCTCCATTAATCCTTGAAAGTGTAGCTCCGTTTTTGCCATATTATTCCAATTTAGATATCTAGAGGCTTCGAACGTTGCTTGTGCTAATTCTACCATCTTCATACAAAGTTTCGTTCTCTCAATTTCTAGATCAGCTCGAGGGTAGTTTTTACTCATTTCAACTATTTGAGGTCCTTCTTTTAATCTTGCTTGATATGCACAAAACATCATGTCTAGGTTTTCAGGTATGGGTTCTGCTAGAACTGATCCTGATTTTTGAGCTAGGTTTCCTTGATTCAATTCTTGTGAAGTCAACTCTAGGATTTTAGCTCTAGATTCCTTGAGACTTCCTTCCAGTTCTGTTATCCTCTTACTCCACTTTCTCTTGATTCTTTCTCTAGAATCTTTCCAAGATTTCGTTTTTTTACTGCTAGATTCTGCAACTTCACTTGTTCCAGCTACTTTCTCAACATTAGGCTGTTGATTCTGTAAGAGCGCCTGGGCTTTGGTTATAGCTTGGATAGGCACGTATGTAGGGTGGGATCCATCTGCATTGTTTACAATACCTATCACATTGATTGGTGTCACATTTGAAGCATTAACAGGGTTCTTAGGACAATCTTTGATTATGTGCTCTTTACCACAATCGGCACAAAAGCCTTGTATATTATAATACTGTGACTGTCCTGATATCGGAGGATGTGGGCAATCCTTGATGAAATGATCTCCCTGGCACCTAAAGCATGGTCCTCTAGGGCCCTGTGGTCTTTGCTGTCTCAATTGGGGCCATGGGTTTGGATTTGTGTACATCACATTAGCGTAGTCGGGCTCCCAACTAGGTTCCACTGGTGGACTATCGTATTGATGTGTCTCTACGTGTTCTGGTGACTCTGTGTAATAAGCTGGTGGACTATCTACATGAGTAGAGTCAAAACTATTTGAGTTCGGGTCACTATCAATAATTAAGGGTGAAACGGGAACTAACACCCTATTGAGGTTCTCTTCTGCAGTAGCGTATTTGACTGAGATGACATTAGTCGGTGGGGGTGGCTGCTGAGCTAAGACAGGTTAAGGTCTCTATTGAGCCTGATAAGGATAGTTCTGAGGAGGCCTATAGTAATAAGGCTGAGCATTGTATTGGCCTTGATACCTACCTGGCTGTGCGCATGCTTGCGGGTAGTTCTGTCTCACTGCTTGTTTGTTATAAGGGCAGTCTTGAGCCATGTGATTTGTGTATCTTCTCTCAATTGTACAGTATTGGCCACTAGGGTTGGCTTGCAGTTGTGTTGCATTGGGGCACATGTTTGCCATATGATCACCACCACAAGTGTAACAACGCTTGTTTGTTGTTACCCTAGGTATCTGTTTACTAGAAACTCCTAGTTTTTGGGCCACTTTCTCTGCTAGATCCTCTATCGAGTTAGACAATTTTGTGGATGCTAGAGAAGAACAATCTGAGTCCTTATAGACCTTTGATAGTTCCAACTCGTCTCCTAAGTTATCCTCAATGTCTATGCAAATTCTCACACACTGCTCTAGCGTTCTGGGTTCCTTCAAGTAGACATAGGAGCTTAGTTTAGAGCTCAACAGGCCATCTAAAAACAATGACACTTGCTTGGCCTGTGAAGGTAACTCTTGTACTGGACATCTTTCAACATATTGTCTAAACCTACGTCTTGCCAATCTTACTGTTTCTTGAGGGGTCTGTTTGAAGCTATGAATCAACAAAGACGTGTCATGTCTGATCCCACTTTTAGAGAATTCAGTGATGAATGAATCTAAAAAGTGATGGATGTCTCTAAATTGCCTTTGTTGCAAAGGTTGGAATCAAGTTAAAGCGGTGTTCTTTAACGTTAGTCCAAATGCGTTATATTGCGTGAACATGTCTTCTACTTGCTCTGCTCTTAGTACTTGCTTGAATTCCGCAACATGGTCATAGGGATCTCCTGTCCCATCAAAATAGTTTTTCATGGATTTTACTAACTGAGTGGGTCTTAGGATTCTTGCGTCTTCACGTGGTCTAGGTAGAGGAAAATCATCTCTACCACCTGGCATTCTTTGTCTTTACACTCGGTCTGTGTCTATGGTGGTTCTATCTCTTCCTATGGGATGATTGAAGCTTACTTCCAGTCTTTCTTTGTTCTTTTCTCTTTGCATGCCATGGGCTGAGGATGTTCCAGCCCCTTGATGACTCGCGTTTACGTTTGTTCGAGATGGAGGGAAGACCAAATCACCTCTCCATGTATATGTATTTCTTGCATGGTCTGGCACCACAAAGACTCTTTCTGAAGTATCATCCAGGTATACAACCTTTCTAGGTGTATCTAGGTCTTTGAATTCGTAGATTATAATGGAGCCTACCTCACTTGGTTGTTCCGTTCTGTACCTCCAAAATGCTTCGTCTGTCTCTTTATTCACGAACAATTCTATGCTTCTGTTATCTTGAGGGGTCCAATCTAGAACTAGTACTCGTGTCAGTATAGATTTCCCTCTAGGTGTTCTAGATTCTTCTAATGGTTCTTTTCCTTGTGTTCTCGCTTCCGTTTCTAACTGAATTACGCCAAACTCATTGGTATTATTTGGCTGAGTACTTAAGATGTACATCGTTTCTTCCTTGTCTATGTATGCGTCTCGCTCGAATTTCACCACTGGATGTTCCAATCCAATGGGTTGATTGGGGTTGTGCATTTGCACCACTTGTCTTCGCAAACCATCCTCATAGATGCGGGCACCTAATCGGTTGGTTCGGAGAAACTCTAATTGAATCCTATAGGGTCCTTCAACTTTTTCTAAATAGGCTACATTCGACCCTACTTCTGGTCTTTCTGTGTTAAATGCCATTTCTGATTCACTAGTATCTGAGCTCTCGTAGGGATAACAAGTGTTCAATTGTTGAGCCCACGATCGTGCAGTAGTTCCTACACTTGCTTCTAATGATCTAAGGCTTCGTCGGTCTGACTTACCTATGTGTTTGCCGGATCTAAGGTTCATGAATTTTCTTCCTCTGACCGTTAATGTTCCTTGTTTCTTACTTTCTTGATTCTTTTTAATTCCCTTTAGATCCTTGTCTCAATGTATGCGTCAGGAATTTGACTTTCTGTGCTACTTTGAGTTCTCGTTCCGTCAGACTTAGGTTCTTTCCTTTAGGTTTTCATATCACACACCTTTACTTTAGTCTTGGACTTGAAAGAATTAAATCTCTTGAACTTGAAGCATTCCTATCGTAGTTAATCCACAATGCTAACGTTTTAGCCTAAGCTAATAATTGACTGAGGGGGTTGAGTAATCTTCCAACCTCGAGTCAGCTTTGTTGGTTGCTCTGATGCCAAAGAAGCCGCACTTCCCAAGCTTTGCGTTCTTCACTGCCTTGCTTTGCTTTGCTTTGATTACCCTTGCTAGACCTGGAAAGATTCAATGTTAGACCAATTTATCAAATGGATGATCAAGCACTTGAGTATATACACTTTTAAAGTCCCTTAACCTTTTGCCCAAATTTTTGTGCTGCCCCCTGGCTTTCTAGTCCCAACTATGTCAACCTCAAAAATATCCTCTAAAAATATACTCGTCAAGAGCTTTCTAACGAGCTATTAAGCTCAAAAAACGGACTTCGGATGAAGAAGATATGAGCGTTCAGGCTCTCGGGGGTAAAAGCTGACAAACAGGTTTTTCTCCAAGTATGAGCTAAGGGATTTCCTATGAGTACAATCACCCAAACTTTTTTCCAAAAATAGCCCCAAAATTGGTCAAAAAATCAAACCCTAAAATTTGCGTTTGGGTGAGCAATCGCGATGGTCTGAGATGATCGCGATGGTCTGGGACTGTCGTGATGGTCTAGACGAACCGTCGTGATGGCGTGATGCATGAACCGTCGCGATGGTGTTGAGAGCAGTATGGGCACCCAAGGATTGACTAGACAAGGAAGCCAACGGAGAGAGTCAGAGCAAGGTGAAGGATTAAGTAGACAAAGCAGTCGACGCAAATCTGGCAGATAGGCCCTTCAAATTTTTCCAAATCAACATCTTTATAACAGTGATTCTTATCACTAACAATCATTGTAAATACCATTTCATATTTTTGTAGCTCCATTTTGTGCAAGCCAAGGAGTCCTTGAGCTTGAGGAGCCTTAGAAGTGCCTACATATCAATTTTCGTATTTTTTAGACTCCGTTTAAGCCCTCAAATTGGCCCTAGAACCTAATTTTTAACTAGGCCGGACACTAGGTCTGGACAGGGCCAAAACCTAGTCAAAAACTATAAATAGAGCTAGAGAGCTCATTTTTGAGGTTAGCTTGTAACTGAATTGAACTTGTATGAGCTTTTGGAAAGTAATCTAAGAACTCCATTGCTTCTCACTCTTTGTCTTGCTGTGTGTGCGTGTGTGTGTGTATGTGTGTGCATGTTAGTGTGCTTCTCACTCACGCACTTGTGCCTTCACTTGCTCGAGGTCTTCATACCATCCTCATGTCTTCTCGGATTGACATTAAAGGAGGTGCTACTCATCACTGAGCTACACCAAATTTTGGCGCCGTTGCCGGGGATCGAGCTTTGAGGACGAGGGTGTGATGGTAAGACGTAGAGTTGTGACGTTGGCGTTGTAGGTAATTTCTTTACTTTTCCTTAATTTTTTCATCCTTACTTCATCATCATCATCACCATCATCATCCCCATCATCTTCCACCTCCATCTCCATCATCGCAAAAATTTCAGTTTTTTGACTATATCTCCTTCCCCCTTTCATTTCCCTCATTTCACTTGTGAGAGAGAGCGAGAGAGCGATCTTGTGTGCACTGTTTTTGCATGTTTGTTGAGTTTTTTGCAGGTTCCAGCAGCATCATCCCCTCCAGCACGTTGCGCAGGTACAGAAATGTGCAGAACTGTCTCGCAGTCGCCAGCTTCTGTCGATTGCGATTGACAGAAATTTTCATCTTTTGGTAAAACTGAGTGCACCCCAGTAGACTAGAGGCTTGGCACAGCACAGATCCACAAAAATTTTTGAAAAAATTGCAAATTTTCAGTCCATCACGATTGATAGCATCAATCGCGACGGACAGCCATCCATCGCGATTGACAGCCCAGTCGATCGCGATTGACAGCCATTTTCGGCCATTTTTTAGGGTTTATTAAATTAAGGAATTTGGCTAATTTTGGGCATGACTATTGGGCTATAGGACATATAGGGAGGCTATAAACAAGCAATTTGAGGAAACCCTGTTGACCTGTTAGCCTGTTTGAACCCTGTTTTAATCTCTGAAGCCTGAACTGACATAACTTCCTCATACGAAATCCGTTTGCTATGATTCTTGTTTTGTTGGATTGCTCGTGAGGAGTACAACCAAAACTTCCACTGGTTATATGAAAATTAATATCAGGATTATTAGATAGGGTTTTTTGAAGTTGACCATACCCCGAGGTAGGAAAACTGAGGGATCCTTGGGATTGTTTTCCATAAAGGCAAAGGATAATCTGGTCTGTGAGATACAGGCATAAAAGTGGTCTACTGTGGCATTTGAATCTAAGTCTTGAGCTAACCGTGGGGCTTTTACAGGTCCAGTAAGAGCACTTGAGAGCATCCAAAGTAAGGGTTTCTTTGTAAGCTTGAGAACCGGGTTCTTGAGCATCATAAAGCAAGGGATCAACAAGTAAGGTAGGAATATTCTCAACTCCCTTTGTCAATTCCTAGCTTAGGCCAAGTTCGAGTAGTGCTATGAGTAAGTCAGGGCAACGATAGGCATCAATCAAGTGGAAGACTACCTATGCACTCAAGTTCAAGATTAAACATAATCTCTTCGTGATGCGATAACCTTAAAGGAAAGAATCTAACGTGGAACGATCAACTTACACTGCGAAAATTATCTCAAATATTCCTGACGACGTGATTTCTGACAAGAGCATAAACACGATAACCACTAAAAAGAATCAAGTAACTGATACAAAAGAACTCAGCAACGAGGTTGTACTTGGGAAAATTTGGGCTATTCAATTAGGCTTATGAACCTTAGATCAGGGCGACATCTAGGGAGAGATAGACAAAGTCTTAAGTCTTCAGAGGCTAGTGTCAACCACATTGCTAGGTCTTGGGCCCAACAGTTGAGCCACCACTCATACTACCCTAGCTCTGAGACCAGTGAATCAGAGATGTCTCAAGGCATGGACTGTTGCTCTAGCACAATGGTAAGTACCACGTTAAGAAGCTTCACCTCCTTAATGTCAATCCGAGGGAGAGGTAGGAGTGATATGAAGATCGTGAATGTGAGATGAAGTGAGAGTGAAGGTGAGAAGCTCAAAGGTGCACACACACATACACACACACAATGAAGAGACAAGCAAGACACAATGGAAGGTGGGAATTTAGCTCTATTACTCAAGAATACTCTTACAAGCTCAAAATGACTCTAATCTCAAACAAGCTAACCTCAAAAATGAGCTCTCTAGCTCTTTTTATAGTTTCTAGACTAGTTTTGACCGGTTTCACATCTAGTGGCCGGCCTAGTTAAAAAATAGGTCCTAGAGGCTATTTGGAAGGGTAAACGATGTCTAAAAATAACGAAATTTGGTACGAGCATTCTACCTAAGCTCCTCAAGCTCGAGGACTCCTCGGCTTGCACAAAATGGAGCTATGGATTACAAAATGGGGTTTTCTATGATACATATGTTACAATTAGTGATAATAATCACTGTTGAATGTTTTGGGAAAATTAATAAGACATGTATTTGTTTAAAAGATTGATCCGTCTGGCTCCCTGCTTCGTCTTCACATGCTTCCGTGGCGTCTGTGCCTCTGACTGCTTCCAACACCCCCCTCCCTCTCGCTTCTGTCGTCCCTGACAGAACCTTGTTGTGAGGTCTGCCGGATGTAATTCTGTAGGAGGTCTTGAGCGAGGGTGTGCTCTGATACACGAATACCTCGGGCTAGATCAGCCTCGAGTTTCTCCCAGTCGATAGGTTGCGGCTCGTCTGGTGGTGGGAGCTGATAGTGTGTGGAGTACACCATTCGTTCACAGGCGAATAATTGCAATAAGTGTGTGGGCCTGCTTATGAATACTTCTGAATGGTACTCCCAAAAACCGGTGGTGAACATTTCTTCGAATGTTTGCTTGTAACATGCCGATAGATATTTGATCCTGCAGTGCCAGGCGTAACACACCCGTAGCGATGGCGTTGTGCTCATATCATAGACTAAATCCAAGTTGCCATGCTCAAAGCCCGGGGTGTTGACATGGGGAGCCTTGATGCGCCGGAAGACTTTAAAGACCATCTGCATCATGTCAAAGATTTTGACAGTCATGTGCGTGGCAATATCATCCATAGGTTTTAAGCGAGGGAGCCAGTGGCGGATCGTCGCCATCATGTAGCCTACTGTGGGTAACGCGACTGGTGGCTTGAAGTAGGGGTAGTTCAACCAGTCTTGGCACTGCTTATTGTTTTGTAGCTTTATAGCGAAGGCAGTCCAAGAGCGGCGTCGTGGTACTGGTCCCCAGCACGGATTAAATTTTAAGTGAAGCGGCGCTTTTACCCACGTGCTCATCATCTCTGGATAATTTTGCAGTAAATCTTTGCGCCAGTCTGGTTGAAGGATTTCACCTCTCTGCGCCCTTGGTGGCAAGTCCTCTGGCTCGAATTGAGTGGCATGCGTTGGTTTCATGCCGGTTTCTTTCTCTATGGTTAACTGATATTCTGCCATTAACATGAAGTATGGTTTATACTGAAGCTCATGCCCGGATATGTATCGTCGCGGGGCTATTTGAGCAAAGAATGGTGATTGTAAAATTTTTTCTTCAATTATGGCCATGGCATGTAGCTGTGCCTCTACTCTGGCCGAGTGTGTCGTTCCGAGTTCTTCTACTGTCTTCATCCACGCGGGGGTAGGTAATTCGTAGGTCATCTGGCCTTCGGCCGTGACACGTCCGCCTGGGATGGGTATCGGTTCATAAGCCTCTTCGAAGGTCTCCTCCACCGGGATAGTGACGGTTTCTTCCTCAGCTGGTAGCTCAGGTGGGGAGTCTGGCCTTGGTGGTGCTTCATAGATGGCAATCCTAGATTCAAGATTTGTTACCTGGGCCCGGAGTGCGTTGAGTTCCTCTAAAACTTCAGGGGCAGGGTCCACAGGCGCTGATAATTCCGCTGCTACTGGTACCTGTTGTGTTGCTGGTTCTCTGAGTTGTAGCAGTTTGTGATCTTCCTTTAACTTTTGATGTTCTTCGTTCATACGGTCATAGTCCTCGAGCAATCTAACATGGTCGTCTAGCAACATCCGGATCGACTCAGATGGGATTGCCTTGAATCTGCTCGGACTTAGTGGCTGTTCTGGATGATCTAAAGCCGCCTCCAAGTTCTCTCTGTTCTGCTCTTGGAGTCTCTGGTTCTCTTCTTTTGCTGCGGCTAAGTGTCTTCTCAATAAGCCCATATTTCTAGTAAGCGTTGCATTGCGGACAGTCTGGGCTCTAAGTAGGTTATCCAAATCCGCGGTGGCCTCTTTGCTTTTTTCCTCACTTTCTATTTCTAACTTGTGATAAGCCTCTCGTAGCTCTTGGTACCGGCTGTTCAATGAGGCGTTCTCAATTGATAACAAATTAAGCTGCGTTTGTAAGTCGTTCGTCGTTTTCTGCAGCTGTTGATAGTTGGTGCCGAGTGATGCAAACTCATCGCGGACTTGCGTCATGCATGCGAACATGTGTTGAAATGCTGTGTCTATGGTGGGCGATAGTAGTAGTGAAGTGCTAAATGAGGATGCAGTGATAGTAGATGCAGTGGGAATGGGGAGCGGGGTTGGGACTGTGGATGCAGTGGTGATTGTGGAAAATTGTGAAGTGCCTAAATATGAGGGTGCTGTGAGTGGAGTGGGTGGTGGTGAGGTGGGTGGTGATATGTCCATGCCAGTGGACGTGTTTAATGTTGTGACTGCGAAAAGTGGTGTGATTGTGGGTGGTTGCGTAGGTGTGAATACAGGATTTACAAACGTAGAGTAGTTTACAGGGGGGATGGTTGGAGCGGCTTGGTGAAACGGGGAAATAGGCGTTATGGTAGGTTGGGGAGGTGAGACTGGTGAGAAGGTTAGTGGGGTTAGGAAGGTGAATGGGGGTCTTAGAGGTGGGGGAAACGCTGGGAAGGATGAAGGGGCGAAGGGGTTAACATAGGGATGCAGAGGGTTGGGTGTGGGCTTGGTGGTATGAATGGGGAAGGAAGAGGTTGGGGCTATATTGCCTGGTACAGGTGTGGATGTGGGGAAAGCAGGTGGGTGTGCGGGTGATACAGGATGGGTTGGTGAAAGATGAGGTGAAAGAGGAGTCGAAGGGGTGGAGGTTATTTCGAGGATTGTAGTGGTATGCACAATGGTGGTACGGGGTGGCGAATCTACAAGAATGGTTTCTGCGGTTACTGAACGTTCGGGGGCGAGGCGTGCCTCCCTGGCTTGTGCTGAAGATTGGGCTCCTGTTGGTACACGAATATACTCCCCGGGTTTTGAGAGTAGTCGCACTCGGCGGGGATCAAACTGTGGTAGTTGCTTTCTTTGTAAAAACCTGAGTGCTTCATGGGAGCCTACTGATTGGACTAACTCTCTGAACCCTCTGATATAGGCGTCTTCGAATCCTCCGGAGATGAGTTCTTGTTCAATTAATGCCTGGCTCTCCTCTTCAGTTAACTTCTTTCGTGCCCAGACTTTCTCCATGGTACGATATAATTTCTTGATGGCCAATGTGTACGCTGCGGCTTCGAAAGTTTCATCTTCATATGTGCTGGTGTCGCCGTGTGTGTCAGTCTGTTGGCCTTGGCCCTCTGTCTGTCCCTCTTGTGAGCCCTGGCTGGCCTCATCGTCGCCTTGATCATCGTCTGTTTCAGTTCTTTCTTCTTCAGAGCCCGACACAGCTTGTCCCTGTGGCAAGTCTCGCGGCGTAGTAGGGTAGCTGGGGCGTTCATATTCCTGGGAGAACAGTGGTGCTTCTGAATACTGGAACTCGTTCGAGAATGCATCAGGCATCTCAAAATCAAATGTCGTGTTTATGGGGTCGGCCTCCATATGTGGTATCGGGAAAGAAAACGCTTCCGCACCAATAGTGGTGGGAGCTTCTGTTGTTGTGGTGGTGGGTTCTGAGGTGGTAGCTGCCTGAGGTGCAGTGGTACTAGTGGTGGCCTCTGTAATCACTGGTCTGGACAACCGTATGCGAATAGGTTGTACAGTGGGAGCAGCTTCTGTTTGTGGTCGCTCTGGAGAGGGTTGTGGTGACGGCGACTCTGGCACTTGGAGGCAAGGGATGGTGCCTCGCATGCGCTTACCTGCCCGTGTCCTACTGGGCTTCCTGGCTTTCTTCGTTGTGCTCTTGAATGCCTTCAATTCCTCTCCTGTTAATGCACGCTCGATGGGCAAGTCATAAGCCAAACACATATACACAATTCTAGTGAGCGCACAACATCCGTTAAGCACCTTCTTGCGCTCCCATCTGTGCTGTGCCAGGTACATCTGATCTATGATCCAGCTTGCCAGATCAACTGTTTGAGGTCCCGTACATGCCAAATATAATCCGAACCATATTCTTTTGTGTGGCATGGTAAATCTGTCCTGAGCTGGAAATGCAAAATGTTGCATGCATATTCTTAGTGGCTTTGACAACTCAGGTGTAATGGCCGAAATCTCTTCCCACTTCGTGACATCCCCACGTTTCATTGGTTCTGGAATCAATCTCTCTCGGTCTGTGGGAGTGTGGGTTCCATGAATCTTGATGGCTGCTCTGATTAGGTCCTTAGAGAGATAAAATCTCTTGTAAGGTGGATCGTCCACTAGGGTAGGCAAGATGAAGGTTCCTGGGATGTCCTTATTCTCTGATGCCAGTAAGGTAGTGATCAAGTAATAGCACCTATAAAAATCCGGTTTGGGTAGAGGATCACTGAAATATTCTGTGAAGCCGGCTCTGGCCCAAACATGAGTTAAATCCTGGGTGCTTTGTAGGGCTTCGAATTCTCTGGAGAAAAACTGGTACTTTCCCCACGTGCGGTCATCAAAAGTCAGAGAGGATTCAAATATAAAGTCTGCGTCCGCGAGGGGTCCTGCCAGGCCCTGAAACCAATGAGAGTTCCTGTGTATCTTTTCGGTGTAGCCCATAGGGGGGTTATCGATAGGCATGGGCCCTGGAAATCCCTGAAATTCCGGCGGTGGAGCAGTAGGGTGGGACTCTGCTCGTAGCACGTTGAGTGGTACTGCTGCCACACTGGGGCCTGCTCCTGATGTTCCTTCGTCAGTTTGCATGGTGGCTGGTGCGCTAGTGAGAAAGATCTGCTACAAAAGATTAACACATTAGCATGGAAATTAATCATGATCCCATTAAAGTGAGACCGCAATCCCTTTCCATAACTGATGCGTAACCCGTGTAGCCAAGTGTCGTGATGTGATGGATGCAATGTTTCTTGCAGCACTAGTGCAGGTCTCTAGACACCTATACGTTTCAGATCATGCGTACATTTCTTGATGAGATGAGACTACGAGTCGTGCGTGATGATGGTGTGTGAATTTATACAAGGTTTAAAGGTTAGTAATTGAGTACAAGGTTGTAGGTTAGTCGGGGGGTAGTTAGACAACGGGTTAGGGGAAGACGGTTGGACACGTTTCGGTATCCATTTCCTAAGGATCTTGGAGTGGTGAGGGGTAAAGGGTGGTATCGGGTGTGGTGGTGTCGAGGGATGAAAAGGTTTGTAAGGATTATATATTACAGGGCATATGGGTTGAGCTATGATACATGGTTTGGGTACCCAAATCTGCGTGGGCGTGGGTCTATGGGTAAGATACTTCTTGGCGATCCACATTTGTCGGATGTTTGGACCTGTAGAAGAAGGTCGAGGGGATGGTGGATATCGATTTTGTTTCTGTTCTGCCTTTTTCTTGTTGACCTCTGCTTGGTTGGAGATCTTTGGTGCTTTTTGTCCTTTTGGCACCCATATTTGTCTGGTGCCGCTTCCTTTGGGAGGCCTAAACTGCTTTCCATGTTGTTTCCTCTGATACTGTCGTCGGTCTGGGTTCCTTTGTCGCGGTTGACTCTGTTGTTGTTGAGGTTGAGAGGTCGGATGGACACTCTGCTTTGGAAAAGAAGGGAGTTCCAACACTTGCGTGACCTGCCCATTAGGAAGTGATGCCTTTTGTAACCTTAATCTAGGCCAGTCCGCAACAAGCTTGGAAGGATGAGCACCGTAGGGTGTCGTGCTCATTTGGCCGCTGATGCAACCCACCTGACCTCTGATTGTGCCCTTCTGCCCTTGCTGTTGGGTAACTGTCTCTTCTAGTTTGCAGGAAGTCCCAGGGAAGATCTCCTGTCGTCCTTCTGATTGACATTCATCCATCGCCAAGCCCGAGTGGGTTGGTGTAGATGCAACGTGAATGGTCGGATTAAAGATCTTCCGGTCTTCCGTCGCATGCGTTGCATAGGGTCTAGGGTCACAACCGTCAAGCGGAGTGCGGTTAGGGAAGTCAAGCGGTATCACTCGCTTCTGCTCTAAGGTTCCAATCTGTAAGGAGCCTTGTCTAAGATTTAGGTCCACTGAGTGATCGTATAGCCAATCTTGGCCAAGGATTAGGGGTTCTATCAGGTCGTCATCATGGCACACCAGTAGTTTCGCTGTCATCGTCAAATCCTTAATGAGGATAGGAAGGTCCACCTCACCCATGCAAGGGGTTTCCATGCCTCCTAGGCCTATGAGGTATGCCTCAATTGGCCGCATTTCTATTCCTGAATCCTTATAGTGGGACCATCTAATCGCGCTAGTCGCAGCACCCGAGTCAATTAAAGCCCTGATTTCTTGGCTATGTTTACCGTGCTCTAGCCTTACTGTAATGAATGGTCTCCTATCCACTATGCTCGGATGAGTGGTTGACTTTACTTGACACATGGCCATGGGATATCTGGGTGATGTTTCCAGATGGTTATAACGTTCGCTCCCTAGTCCTTGTCTTCTTAGCTTCATGCGCTTAATGCGTTCTATGGCTTCTGCCTGAGCTTCTGCTCGTATTCTATTTTCTTCCTCCTTACGCTTCTTTGCCAACGTGAGTCGTCTAAGCATATCCTCAGTAAGAGGTTCTTGATATAACCTGACTCTACAGCCACTAATGTAATTAGGCATTATATCTCCTTCTAAGGTGGCTAACTGCACTGCTCCGCTCGTCGAGAGTCTGTTAATGATCATAGGTCCATAACCTCGCTTTTCTAACTTCCGTGCATGCTGTTTCAGCGTATACACCAGAACTAAATCTCCTTCTTTTAGGCCTTTATCTTTCACATGTGCATCAAAATATGCTTTCTGTCGCTTCTTCGCTGCGTATATTCCTGCTGCTGCTTTCAGCCTGGTTTCTCCTAATCGTTCCAAGTCCATTATTCTCGCTGATAATTCATGGCCAGTCCACTGATGTTCTTGTGCAACCTTAAGGGTCGGTATCAAGAAGTCCAAAGGAAGCACTGCATTCTGACCGAAAACCATCTGAAAGGGAGTTGCATTGAGTACGGTCTTGTAGGCCACTCGATATGCCCAAACAGTGTGATGTAGCTGTTTGTCCCAATCTGAACGTTTATTGTTCACGAGTTTCGTCAGTACGGTACAAAGTATCTTGTTAGTGCTTTCAGCCTGACCATTGGCCTGAGGATGATATGGTGCAGATCTCTTGTGAATCACCATAAAATCCTGTAACAAATATTCAATGACTTGGTTTAGAAAGTGAGTGCCTCGATCGCTCACCAACTCTATAGGCAATCCATATCTTGTAAAGACATTTTCAAATAAGAATTTTGCAGTCGTGTGAGCATCATTCTTTTTTGTGGCTTTTGCCTCTACCCATTTCGTCAGATAATCTGTAGCAACAATAATGTATTCCGCATGTGTGCCTTTTGCAGGGGGGTTAATGGGTCCTACAAAGTCTATACCCCACTTAGAAAATGCACGTCCGCCCATCATGGGTTTCAATGGCATTTCATCTCTGCGAGTAGGAAACTGAGTTCTTTGGCACACGTCACATCTCTTTACATAGGTATGTGCATCCATGTGAAGAGTGGGCCACCATAATCCTGCAAAGAGGATGGCTTTGATTATCCTATCTGGTCCAAAATGACCTCCTGCAACACCTTGGTGTGCAGTCTCTAGTATTCTCAGATAATCGCTCTCATGAACACATTGTCTTAGATATCCATCTCGTCCTCTTTTGTATAAGTTATCGCCAATAAGTGAATAGTCTTGAGCTTCCTGCTCTAGACTGCGTTGTCGAGCTAAAGTCATGCCTTGAGGGAATGTGTTCGTCCTCAAGTAAGTCACTAAAGGTTCACTCCAGTCTGGTGTGAGAGACACGTGATATAACGTCGCATGCTCTACCGGTGGTCTTTCACAGCAAACACTGCATTCCTTACACAACTTGTAGACTTCTGCTTCCATCGTAGGCCAATATACTCCCAATCTCTGCAGAGTCTGTAGTGTTCTATGTTTTGAATGATGTTGCTTTAGTGCACCTAAGTGTGCTAATTGCAACCAATTCGCATGTTCTGATTCATCTACACAACAAGCAAGAATCTTTTGATTATCCTGTTTATATATGCTTCCTGCCATTATTTGATATCTCTGGGATTTGGTAATCTCTCCTTCTTTGATCTTTATCCTAGGACTCTTGGGCCCGTATGTCAGAATAGGGACTAACGGCTTAGCCCATTCTGGTGCTATCTCAAGGTTGAATAAGTATGCATCTGGTAGATCATCAGCTACTCCTTGAGGAGCTTCTCCCGAGGTTAATCTTGAGAGGTGGTCAGCTCTAAGATGCGTCTTTCCTTTCCTAACTACCACTTCAAAATCATACTCCATGAGCAGTAGAAACCAACGTATCAGTCGTCCTGTGTTACATGGTTTGTTGACTAAATATAATAGGGCTTGATGATCCGTAAAGAACTTGAATTTGTTGGCCAACAAGTAGTGCCTAAACTTCTTTACTGCGTAGATCATTCCTAATCCTTCTCGTTCCGTCGTGGTATAATTTCTTTCTGCTGCGTTCAGTTGTCTGCTAGCGTAAGCTATGGGGAGATCTATGTTACCTTCACTCGTGGGTTGTGCTAACACACATCCTATGGCGTAATTGGATGCATCCACATGTACATGGAATGGTTTACTCCAATCAGGGGTAGTCAATATAGGTGCTGAGCACAAGCGTCGTTTGAGTTCATTGAATGAATTTTCACATTCATTTGTCCACTCAAAATTGGTTAAAAGAGAGTACAGAGGCTTGGCTATGATTGCATACATGTGTATGAATCTCCTATAATAACCGCAATGGCCCATAAATGCCTGTACCTCTTTCACATTAGTTGGTCTAGGTAATTCTGCAATTACCTTCACCTTTTCCTCGTCCGTAGAGATTCCATTTTTTGACACAATGTGTCCTAGAATTTTGCCTTGTCTGACCATGAAAACGCATTTTTCTGGGTTCAAACAAACCTGATACTCTCGGCATTTGTCAAATATTTGTCTTAACTCTGGGATATGTGTCTGCCTTACATTTGAATGAGCACATAAGTCATCGACGTAAACTTCCAAGCTCTTGCGTAAGAATTCCTTAAAAACATGACACATAAGTCGCTGGAAAGTCGCGGGTGCATTTGTCAAGCCGAATGGCATCACACGAAATGCAAATATGCCCCATTCAGTGGCAAAAGCCGTCTTGTGTTGGTCTTCTGGAGCAATGGCTACTTGATTATAGCCTGAGAATCCATCAAGAAAGCTGTAAACTTCCTTGCCCGCAACTCTTTCCAATAGATGTTCCGTGATAGGAAGAGGATAACTATCTCTAATCGTGGCGGCATTAACTTTTTTAAGGTTAATACACACACGCAATTTTCCGTTCTTCTTGGGCACAACCACAATGGGGGATACCCATTCGGTATGCTCAATTTCGTAAATGAATCCTGCTTCTATCAACCGATCTATCTCCTCTTTAATCTTCGCAGCGTAATTATCATTATACGTGTAAGGTTTCTGTTTTGTCGGTTTCGCATCTGGAGTCATAGGGATTCTATGAGAACATATATCCGGGTCTACTCCTTTCAAATCTTTGTAACTCCAAGCAAAAACATCTCTATATTCACGCAATAGGGCAACTAACTCTTCTTCTTCTTCAGTCGTCAAATCATGCCCTATGTAGGTGCATTTTTCTTCTTCTCCTTCTATGGCAACTATTATTTTCTTGGTTTTCTCTCGGTTATCATATACTTGTCCGTCATTCGCCTTTCTATTGGGCATTCGTACCATGATTCTTCTATCTTCAATTTCATATTTCTTGAAGTTCTCGGGTACTTCGAATAAAGATTCTTCTTTTTCTGACATGGTTTCTTTCTTCTTTCTTTTCTTTCCTTCACTCTTGGTAGTCACTTCCGTGGCTAGTCTTACCTCGTTTGTAATTTCCTCGTGTTTCTGAGCGTGAGTCTCTACTTCGTAGAAATATTCTTCCTCTGATGCGAATGGAGAGTCCATAATAATTGATTCCAAATCAACATCACTTGCATCCTCAAATGCATCAGTGTTCGGTTCACACTCTTCTAAAATTGCATCGCACATGATTGGCTCTATCGTGAAAACTGAAATGTCATAGCCATCCTCGTCACAGTGGGGTGTCCATTGTTCTTCATTGATGGCTACATCCATGGTTGCTAGGATTTCCGCCCAACCATGGGGTTCAAATTCCTCGTCTGGGAATACTACAGGTGCATATGCTGGATCTTGAAGGGTTCGTGGATGTTGTTCTGCACCTAAGGTCCTGGCTTCTAATCGTTCTTCCTCTTGTTTGGCTACTTTACACATCCATAAATGGGTGTCCTCATGCAACCAAGAAGGATCTGATTCTAATGAGTGCACGGATTCCGTCTCTACTGGTGTTTTATGGATGGTATTCCATTGTATTGGGGGTACATCTCTATGTGAATAGTCTTTAAGATTGACTTTAGTAGTCACTCCTAAATGTTGCAAGTACAAAGAATTAGTTCCCCAATCTTGTACAATTTGCAACTGGCGCATGAATGGTCGTCCCAATATCATCTCATATGCATGATTTTTCGCAAAGTCACAAATGGCAAAGGTATGCTCAAATTCTACACCACAAGTGGTGAGAGATATGCCTTCTAGTAAGCCTAACGGTTTTTCTATGTGTCCATCGGCCATTTGTAGCTTCATCCTGGTGGGTCTGAGTGCTGGCTTACCCCAACGTTTCCATAAAGCGGTGGTAGCGATGGCTACTCCGGCTCCTGAATCTAAGATGGCTTTCGTGGTGTAGCCCTGATGGGTTATGGGAAGATATGTGTTACCTTCCTCTCCTTCGCTTACGTCTCCAATCTTTTCCACGGGTATCTCTGGTACCTTCTTCTGTGATCCTATCTGAGAGGGTGTGGTAGCTAGCTCAGGGAATTGATTTGCTACGTGCTTCCACAATTCTGGTTTTACTTTTAACAGTTCCTCCAGAGTGAGATTACATTGTACTTTAGTATTCTTGATCACTTCCGTGTTCCTAGGGATCACTGATTCTTCATTCCTCACTATTATTGTGGGTGCTCTCATACTAATAGACTTTGCTTCCCAAGGTCCTGTGAACTGAGGTAATTCTTGTAGAGAATTAGACTCAAATCCTGTGGGTTCACTCAGTCGTTCCACCTCTACATCCCCATATATAGAGGGGATGTCTTGGGGAAATTGTTCCTGCAAGTCGTCTATTTCTTGAATAGGAGGATGAGTTCCTTGTTCTTTTCTCCATTTCTCTTCTTGTATTTCTCTTAAAAATTCATGTGAGTACCTATGTATGGAGGATAGGTTATCTTGACTTTCTGTATTGGGTACTTGAGACAGGGATGGTGCATTCCTTTCCTGTGTCTCTGGGACAATAGGGTTCCTATGCTGATCCTTTTTCTCTTTGCTTTCTATCAAGTGTTCTAGCCTCTCCATTAGTCCTTGAAAGTGTAGTTCTGGTTTTGCCATGTTATTCCAATTAAGATATCTAGAGGCTTCAAACAAGGCTTGTGCTAACTCTACCATTTTCATGCAAAGTTTAGTTCTCTCAATCTCTAGATCAGCTCGAGGGTAGTTTTTACTCATTTCCGTTACTTGAGGTCCTTCTTTTATTCTAGCCTGATATGCACGAAACATCATGTCTAGATCTTCCGGTATGGGTTCCGCTAAGACTGATCCTGATTTCTGAGCTGGGATTTCTTGGTTTGATTCTTGTGAAGTCAATTCTTGTATTTTGGCTCTAGATTCTCTTAGACTTCCTTCCAACTCACTTATCTTTTTACTCCATTTTCTCTTTATCCTTTCTCTAGAATCTTTCCAAGATTTTGTCTTTTTACTACTCGATTCTGCAACTTCACTAGTTTCGGCTACTTTCTCTTGATTAAGCTGTTGGTTTTGTAAGAGCGCCTGGGCTCTGGTTATAGCTTGGATAGGCACGTATGTAGGGTTGGATCCATCTGCGTTGTTTACAATACCTATCACGTTGATCGATGTCACATTTGATGTGTTAACTGGGTTCTTAGGACAATCTTTGATTACGTGCTCTTTGCCACAATCGGCGCAAAAGCCTTGGATGCTGTAGTACTGTGATTGCCTTGCTATTGGGGGATGTGGGCAGTCCTTTATAAAGTGATCTCCTTGGCACCTAAAGCATGGTCCTCTAGGGCCCTGTGGTCTCTGCTGTCTCAATTGGGGCCGTGGGTTTGGGTTTGGGTTTGTGTACATCACATTAGTATAATCTGACTCCCAACTAGGTTCCATTGGTGGACTATCATAATGATATGTCTCCACATGCTCTGGTGACTCCGTGTAATAAGCGGGTGGACTAGTCACATGAGTAGAGTCAAAACTGTTGGAGTTCGGGTCACTTTCGGTGATCAGGGGTGAAGAAGGCACTAAGGCCCTACTTAGGTTCTCTTCTGCAGCCGCATATTTGACTGAGATGACATTCGCTGGTGGGGGTGGCTGCTGAGCTAAGACGGGTTGAGGTCTCTGTTGAGCCTGGTATGGGTAGTTCTGAGGAGGCCTATAGTAATAAGGCTGAGCATTGTATTGACCTTGATGCCTACCTGGCTGCTGGTATGCTTGCGGGTAGATCTGTCTCACAGTTTGTTTGTTGTATGGGCAGTCCTGAGCTGTATGATTTGTGTATCTTCTCTCAATTGTGCAATATTGGCCGCTAGGGTTGGCTTGAGGTTGAGGTGCATTGGGGCACATGTTTGCCAAATGATTTCCACCACAAGTGTAACAACGTACGTTAGTTGCTAGCTTGGGCACCTGTTTGCTAGAAACTCCTAGTTTTTGGGCCACTTTTTCTGCTAGATCCTCTATTGAATTCGACAATTTTGTGGATGCTAGAGAAGAACAATCTGAGTCCTTATAGACCTTTGAGAGCTCTAATTCATCTCCTAGGTTGTCCTCAATGTCTATACATATTCTTATACACTCCTCTAGTGTTCTGGGTTCTTTTAGGTACACATAAGAGCGTAGTTTAGCGCTCAACAAGCCATCTAAGAACAGTGATACTTGTTTGGCTTGTGAGGGTAGCTCTTGCATTGGACATCGCTCAACATATTGTCTGAACCTACGTCCTGCCAGTCTTACTGTTTCCTGAGGGGTCTGTTTAAAGCTATGAATCAACGAAGACGTGTCATGTCTAACCCCACTTTTAGAGAATTCTGTGATGAATGACTCTAAAAAGTGATGGATGTCTCTAAATTGCCTTTGTTGCAGTGGTTGGAACCAAGTTAAAGCGGTATTCTTTAACGTTAGTCCAAATGCGTTGTACTGCGTGAACATGTCTTCAACTTGTTCTGCTCTTAGTACTTGCTTGAATTCTGCGACATGGTCATAGGGATCTCCTGTCCCATCAAAGTAATTCTTCATTGATTTTACTAACTGTGTGGGTCTCAATACTCTTGCGTGTTCACGTGGTCTGGGTAGAGGAAAATCATCTCTACCACCTGGTATTCCATGTTCTCTTTGTCTATCCGTCCTATTAGTGTTTGTGGTTGTTCTATCTCTCCCTATGGGGTGATTGAAGCTTACTTCCGGTCTCTCGTGATTTCCTTCTCTTTGATTTCCATGGGCTGAGGATGTTCCTGCCCCTTGTTGATTTGTGTTCATGTTCGTTCTAGATGGAGGGAATATCAATTCACCTCTCCATGTGTATGTGTTTTTAGCGCGCTCAGGCACCACAAAGACTCTTTCTGAAGTCTCATCCAGGTATACAACCTTTCCAGGTGTATCTGGGTCCTTGAATTCATAGATTGTAATGATGCCTACCTCACTGGGGTTTTCCTTTCTGTACCTCCAAAAGGCTTCGTCTGTTTCTTTATTTACGAACAACTCGGTGCTCCTGTTGTCTTGAGGGATCCACTCTGGGATGAGTACTCTTGTTAATACGGATTTCCCTCTAGGTGTTCTAGGTTCTTCTAACGGTTCTTTTCCTTGAAATTTCGCTTCCGTCTCTAATTGAATTGTGCCAAACTCATTCGTATCGTTGGGCTGTGTACTTAGGATGTACATGGTTCCTTCTTTGTCTATGTAAGCATCTCTCTCAAATTTCACCACTGGTCTTTCCAATCCAATGGGTTGATCGGGGTTGTGCAATTGCACCACTTGCCTTTGCAACCCATCCTCATAGATGCGGGCACCTAATCGGTTGGTTCGGAGAAACTCTAATTGCGTTCTATAGGGTCCTTCAAGTTTTTCTAAGTATGCTACATGAGATCCTCCTGCTGGTCTGTCTGCGCTGAATGCCATTTCTGATTCACTTGATTCTGAGCTCAACTCGTAAGGATAACTACTATTCAACTGCTGAGCCCAAGATCGTGCAGTGGTTCTTACACTAGCCTCTGATGATCTAAGGCTTCTTCTGTCCGACTTACCTATATGCTTGCCCGATCTAAGGTTCATTAATTTTCTTCCTTGCACGCTCGATTACACACTTAGATCGTCAATGGTTCTTTGTGATTAATTCTTGGTTCTTTTTAATTTTTCTTAGGATTCTTGTCTTAATATATGCGTCAGGAATTCGACTTTCCGTTATAGTTTTGGGTTCTCGTTCCGTCAGACTTAGGTTCTTTTCTTTAGGTTTTCGCGTCACACACACCTTTACTTTAAGTCTTAAACTTGATAGAATTAGGTATCTTGAACTTGAGGCGTTCCTATCGACTTAACCCCACAATGCTAACGTTCTAGCCTAAGCTAAGAATTGACTGAGGGGGTTGAGTAATCTTCCAACCTCGAGTCGACTTTTCTGTTGCTCTGGTGTCCTGTTGCCCAAGAAGTCGTGCTTCCCAAGCTCTGCTGTCTCCACTGCCTCGCTTGCTTGCCTTTGATTGCCTTTGCTAGACCTGGAAAATTCCAATGTTAGACCAATTCACAAGATGATTAAACACTTGAGTATATACACCTTTTTAGCTCAAATTTTCAATGTGTGCCCCCTGACTTCCTAGTCCCAGACTAGGTGAACCTCAAAATAGCTTATCCAAAATTAGACGTATCCTTTATGAAAAAAACAGTTGAGGTCACGTAGTACTCGTCACAAGCTTCCTATCGAGCTATTAAGCTCAAAAAACGGACTTCGGATGAAAAAGTTATACACGTTCAGGCCCTGGGGGGTAAAAACTGACAGTCCAATTTTCCCTCAAATATGAGCTAAGGGGTCCCCTATGAGTCTAATGGTCCAAAGATTTTCCAAAAATACCCTCCAAATTGGTCAAAATTTGAAGTCCAAAATTTGCGATGGGGGTGGGCAATCGCAATGGTCTGGGACCGTCGCGATGGTCCAAGCGAACCGTCGCGATGGCGTGGGATTTGGACAATCGCGATGGTCCGAAAAGGCGAACCGTCGCGATGGCCCGAAGTGAACGATCGCGATGGCGTGAGGTCGAACCGTCGCGATGGTCCAAAAAATTGAACCGTCGCGATGGCGTGATCGGGCGGACAGTCGCGATGGCGCGGTCAACGGTCAACGGTGGACAATCGCGATGGTCCGAAGTGAACCGTCGCGATGGTCCGCGATGCGATGGCTTGAGCCAATCGCGATGGTCCGATTTTGGGCTGTCGCGATGGGCCAAAAGTTGAACCGTCGCGATGGTCTATCGTGACACGTGGCACTGTCGTGGCGATGGCATAAGCCAATCGCGATGGTCCGGGGTCAAATGAACCGTCGCGATGGTCCAAGTGGACCGTCGCGATGGCTCAAGTGAACCATCGCGATGGTCCGAAAAAGCGAACCGTCGCGATGGTCCGGCCGAGCCGTCGCGATGGCGTGAGCCTATCGCGATGGTGCGACACAATCGCGATGGTCCACCAAACAATGAATTTTCAAAATGCAACTTTGGTTCCGTGTATGCGCAAGGGTCGCCTATCTAGTGGTGTGGTCGCCTACCTCAAAAACCGAAAAGTGCAGACCATCGCGATGGTCCGCCACACTCGGAAATCTCTGACAGAAAGCACATTTTTTACCTTTTGGATGCTTTCCTGATGCTCTGAAGCTCTGTACCTGCAAGAAAACTCAAGAAAACACAAGTGCATACAAGCGCAAAAACTCTCTCTCGCTCTCTCGCACGCACAAATGAGGGGAAATGAGGTGGATGGGTGGATATGGTGAATTTTCTGATTTTTTTGGAAATGGAGATGATGATGCAATGATGAAGATGGAGTGTGGGGAAGGTGAAAAACACTAAAAATTAAGTAAAAACAACAACAAAAACTGAAATTTTTACCTTCCAACGCCACTTCTTGCTATACTCTTACCATCACACATTCGTCCTAGACTCGATCCCCGGCAACGGCGCCAAATTTGGTGTTGCTCTAGCACAATGGTAAGTACCACGTTAAGAAGCTTCACCTCCTTAATGTCAATCCGAGGGAGAGGTAGGAGTGATATGAAGATCGTGAATGTGAGATGAAGTGAGAGTGAAGGTGAGAAGCTCAAAGGTGCACACACACATACACACACACAATGAAGAGACAAGCAAGACACAATGGAAGGTGGGAATTTAGCTCTATTACTCAAGAATACTCTTACAAGCTCAAAATGACTCTAATCTCAAACAAGCTAACCTCAAAAATGAGCTCTCTAGCTCTTTTTATAGTTTCTAGACTAGTTTTGACCGGTTTCACATCTAGTGGCCGGCCTAGTTAAAAAATAGGTCCTAGAGGCTATTTGGAAGGGTAAACGATGTCTAAAAATAACGAAATTTGGTACGAGCATTCTACCTAAGCTCCTCAAGCTCGAGGACTCCTCGGCTTGCACAAAATGGAGCTATGGATTACAAAATGGGGTTTTCTATGATACATATGTTACAATTAGTGATAATAATCACTGTTGAATGTTTTGGGAAAATTAATAAGACATGTATTTGTTTAAAAGATTGATCCGTCTGGCTCCCTGCTTCGTCTTCACATGCTTCCGTGGCGTCTGTGCCTCTGACTGCTTCCAACATGGACCGACCTACGGGAAGTTCAGGAGTGCCATACTTGCACAGGGTAGAAGGCCCGTACAAGGCACAGCTGGAATACCTTAGGACCAACCGATTAGGTGCTAGCATCTATGAGGACGGTTTAGGAAGATCCATGGTCTAGATTAAAAACCCTGACCAATCCATAGGACTAGAGCACCCAGCTGTCAAGTTTGAAAACGGAGCATACTTGGACAAAGAAGGAACCATATACATAGTCACCAGTCACCTAGATAGGACAGATGAATTTGGGAATGTGATCTCAGAAGCGGATTTAGGTGACTTGGAGCAAGGAAACATGGATGTAGAACCCAGAACCCCTCAAGGCAAATCTGTTCTCACTAGGATTATCACACCAGAGTGGATTCCCCAAGACAATAAGAGCATAGATCTACTCCTGAACCGAGAGACTGACGAAGCCTTTTGGAGGTATAAATCTGATCGACCAAATGACATAGGAACAATCATGATCTATGAGTTCAAAGATCCTGATAGCCCAGGCAGAGTGACCTACCTAGATCATGCTTCAGAGAGGATCTTTGTGGTGACAGAAAATGATAGGCATGCTTACACTTGGAAAGGTGAATTCGTTTTCCCCCAACCAAGATCGAACGTGTCTTATGGCCACCCGAGAGCTGGAACGTCCCATGCTCATGGAGCTCAAAGAGACAGACATAGAGATAGACCTGAGGTAAGCTTTGCCAACCCAGGGGGCAGAGAAAGAACGAGGACGGAAACAAATAGAGTGGAACCTGAAGGTCATAGAGCCCCAGGAAACCGAAGAAATGCCGAGGATTTTCCTTTGCCAAGACCGAGAGAGCACACGAGGACCCTGAGACCGACCCAGCTAGTTAAGTCCATGAAAAACTACTTTGATGGCACTAGAGACCCCCACATCATGTGGCTGAGTTTAGGCAAGTCTTGAGAGCTGAACAAGTTGAAGATCTGTTCACGCAGTACAATGCTTTTGGTCTAACCCTTAGGAACACTGCCCTGACATGGTTTCAGCCACTAAACGAAAGACAATTCAGGAGCATAGACCAACTCCTAGAGGCTTTCATTATTGAATTCTCTAAGAGTGGCATAAGGCATAATACCTCCTCATTGATTCACAGCTTCAAGCAAACCCCTCAAGAGACTGTGAGACTTGCAGGAAGAAGATTTAGGCAATATCTAGAGAGATGTCCCATCCCTGAGTTACCCACACCTGCCAAACAAGTGGCTCTGTTCTTGGATGGATTGCTAAGTACCAAATTGAGGTCATATGTGTACTTGAAGGACCCTATGACCATTGAAGAGTGTGTACGCATGTGCATTGACATCGAGGATAACCTAGGGGAGGAGTTAGAGCTTTCCAAGATATACAAAGATTCAGATAGTGCCTCTAGCCTCTCTTCCACGCAATCCACATCAATTGAGGAACTTGCAGAGAAAGTAGCTCAGAAATTAGGTGTCACTAGCAAACAGATCCCAAGGTTTGCCCCTGTGAAAAGATGCTATACTTGTGGGGGTGACCACATGGCGAACGTATGTCCCATTATGGCTCAACCCCAAGTAAATCCTAGTAGCCAGTACTGCACTATAGAACGGAGGTACACCAATCACACCGCGCAAGATTGCCCCTACAATAAGCAAACTGTTAGGCAGACATACCCACAACCATACCCTCAACAAGGAAGATACCAGAACCAGTACCCACCTCAGCAGTATGCGAGGCCTCAACAAACCTACCAACCCTAGTGGTGTAGTTCAGTGATGAGTAGCACCTCCTTTAATGTCAATCCGGGAAGACGTGAGGATGGTATGAAGACCTCGAGCAAGTGGAGGCACAAGTGCGTGAGTGAGAAGCACACAAGCATGCACACACATACACGCACACGCGCACACACGGCAAGGCAAAGAGTGAGAAGCAATGGAGTTCTTAGATTACTTTAAAAAAGCTCTTACAAGTTCATTTCTATTACAATCCAACCTCAAAAATGAGCTCTCTAGCTCCTTTTATAGTTTTTGACTAGCTTTGGCCCTGTTCAGACCTAGTGTCCGGCCTAGTTAAAAATTAGGTTCCAGGGCTTATTAGAGGGCTCAAACGAGATCTAAAAAATATGAAAATTGGCAGGTAGATACTTCTAAAGCTCCTCAAGCTCAAGGACTCCTTGGCTTGCACAAAATGGAGCTACAAAAATACGAAATGATATTTACAATGGTTTTTAGTGATGAAAATCACTATTTGTGTAGGGATTTTCTCTATTGATTTGTCATACATACCTTTGAGCTCCCTAATTGCTCTTTCTTCTTGTGTGCTCAACTCCTTGATGTCTGAAAAATTTAGATGGCCTACTTGCCAGATCTTCTTTGACTGCCATGTCTGCTTGTGCTGTCCCTTCGCTCTGACTCTCTTCATCTTGTGGCTCCTTCGGTTCCCTGACTGCTACCAACACCCCCCCACTCTCGCGTCTGTCGCCCCTGACAGACCCTTGTCTAGAGGATTTTTGAACATAATATTGGACGACATCGGAGGCTAGGTGGTGTTCTTCGAGTCGTAAGCCGCGTGCTAGATCTGTGAGCAAATCATCCCAATTCACAGGTCCGGGAACATCTGGATGAGGCATCCTCAATTGTTCTGAGTGAATAGTTCTCTCCACAGCAAATAATTGGAGGAGATGTGATGGTCTGGGTATAAAGATTTCGGAGTGATATTCCCAGAATCCTGTGATGAACATCTCCTCAAATGTCTGTTTAAAGCAGGCTGGGAGGTACTTGATTTTGGCGTGCCAAGTATATATTACTTCAATTGATGGGGTGGTACTCATATCGTACACCAGATCTTGGTTTCCTGTCACAAAGCCTGCTCCTGAGAAGTGGGGGTCCTTAATGTTCTTAAACGTCCTGAAAGTGATCAACATTAATTCAAATATTTTCATACACATCTGGGCCATCACATCGGGATTATTGCGTAGCCGAATGCTCCAGTGACAGATTGTAGAAATCATGTAGTTCACCGTGGGGGGTCCTCGTGGAGGTGCTAGATAAACGTAATTTAACCATTTTGCGCAGGCTTTGATGTCTCTGACGGCAATAGTGAATTCAAGCCAGGTGCGTCTTCGAAGAACTGGAACGTAACAAGGGTTATATTTAATAAACAACGGCATATTATTCCAGGTTCGGACCATTTCAGGATATGTTTCCAAAAGCCTGATCCTCCAGGTGGGTTGATGGATGGACCCACGCTTAGCACTTTCCGGTATATCATCTGGACCAAATTGTGTAGCAAATGTGGGAGGCTTGCCGCATCGTCGTTGAATCTCGGCGTTATAATCGGCCAAAAGTATGCAGTATGGCACATATTGGTCATTATTGGTGCCGATCCATCTATGATGAGACATGCTTCTGAAATATTCTGACTTTATGACAGTTTCTTCTAGGTTCGCTAGTGATTGGATCTGAATGGCCACCCGTTCTTCGTGTGTGTTCGCTGTCTTTTCCAGTGTCTGAAGCCACTCGGGTGCTTCCACTTCCAAGGTTTCTAGTCCCTCTGAGGTTCGTTGCCCTCCTGGCATTGGCATAGGAACATACGGTTCTTCGTACGAATCATCTACCTCAATAGGGACCAACTCTTCTGGCTCTGGTTCTACTACTGGAGAGGGCTGCCTCTCGTATGTCAGTAACCTCTTTTGTAATTCTGCCACCTGCTCAGTTAAGGCCTTTACCTCGTCTGAGGTAGGGGTTGATGGGACACTCTTCGGTTGTTCTTCCTGTTCCTTAAGTCTGCTCCGTAGTGTGTCACGTTCTATTTCCAAGTCATCATGGGCTTCTAGAAGATCTGCATAGCTTTCCAAAATGGTTTTCATCGTCTCCGAGGGAACTGCTTTGAATTGCTCTGGATCTATCTCGTGGGGAGAGCCTTCCATTGCCGCTTCCAAATTCTCTTCATTTTGTTTCTGTAGTCTCTTGTTCTCTTCAAGTGCCGTTGCCATATGTTTCCTGAGTAGCGCCAAGTTACGTCTGACTCGTAGGTTATCGGCCTGGTATACTTCGAGCAAGGCTTCTAGTTGTTTGACGCCTGATTCTTTCGATGGTTGGGGTGCCTCCAGTAGTGTTTGGTGAGCCTGCTCAAGTGTTGTATAACGTTGATTTACATCTGCATTTTCCTCTTCAAGAATTGTAAGTTGCCTTTGTAAGTTCTGGTGATTTGTTGTCAGTTGTTGATACAGGTCGTCAAGAGCTCTGTACTCATTCTGAAGCTGATATACACATTGATTTAATGTTAGAAATATACTATTTACATTAAATAATGCAGGGAGGGGTGAAGATGCAGGGGGAATGGGGGCGGGAAAGGGAGTTATGAGTGATGTGGATGCAAGTGGAGACGTGGGTGGAGGGGGTATGGGAGATGGAGGTGGCATGGGGGGAGGGAGCGGTGCAGTGGTAGGAGATGTTTCCATAGTGTCAAATGTTTGAGTGACCGTGTAGATGGGGATCGTGGTTGGGGTGGATGTGACGTTAGTGAAGAGGGTGGTGAAAGTGGGCATGGTGACTCCCCCGAATTGGATTCCCGGAGAGAGTGGAATTCCCATGACGATTGTGGTGGTAGTGGACGTGGTGGTGATAGTGTCATGTGGTGGAGTGAGTTGTGTAGTGAGAGGTGGGGAGGGTGGTGACAGTGGTGCTTCCTGATGTTCGTCTGCTTGCGTTGTATCTCCTGGTGCTGATACGTTGATATGAATTTGTTTCCCGGACCTCATGGGACGGGCGGGAACTCTTTTCTCAAATCGGTGAATGTAGGCCATTGCCTCATGAATGGCCTCATCCAATCCTACTGCATCTGCATGTAGGTTGATGGACTCGATGAACATATCATCCATGCCTTCCTCTGCCAGCAATTGGTTCATGAGTTTCTTGCCTGCTTCAAGTGACATTTTATGCTGTTCTTGAACTAGCTGCATGGTTCGATATAGTCTTTTTATTTGCGCCGAATACGCAGGGGCACTTGCTAACTCTGAAAGTTCATCATACTCTTGTTGTTCGTAATCTTCTTCCTCTTGTTCGGTCTCTTGTTCATCTACGTCGACTTCTACCACTTGTGGTCGGGTGGGGGCTGACGTTGTTGTATGGGGTTGTGGTTCCTGAGCTCGCTCTGTTTCTGTTTCGAGATTAGAGTCGTAGATTAGTCTAGCCACTTCTTCATCAGTGAGATCATTGAGAGTAAAGCCCTGTGGAAATTCCAAGTCCGATGGGACGGGTGGAAACACTAGATTGGGTCCCTCTGTACTTGGTCTTGGTAGCCGAATGGTGAATGGTCTAATGCGTCGTGTCTGGGGAGGGGTAATTTCTGGTGTAGTGGTGGCTCCCCTTGGTTGAGCGCAGGGTAATTGGACTCCCCCTCTCATCTTCTTTGATGGAGGACCTGCCGCTGATAGCCTTCTCTGGAATTCCTGGGCCCCGGACCATACGAGTGCCCGCTGAATAGGCACGTCATAGGCTAGACATCGATAGATTATCTTGGTTAGAGCACAACATCCGTGAAGCACATTTTTCTGCTTCTTGTTCCACCGTTGATGGGCTAGGTGAATCTGATCTATGATCCAATGTGGTACGTTGATAGGGAGGCTTTCTGTCTCTGCCAAATACAAGCTAAACCATATCTTCTTTGGGGGCATGGTGAATCTTTCCTGGGCGGGGAAAGCAAAATGCTTCATGACGGTCCGTAGGTGAAGAGCGATGGTCGGTGTCATTGCTACCATATCCTTCAGCTTATTGAGATCTTTATGTTTCATTCTGCCTGGAACCATTGTTTCCTTTTCAGTAGGAATGTGCATACCATACATGCCCAATGCTTCTCGTACCAGATTGAGGGTCAGTTTGAATCTTTTAAGTTCGTGGCCCGGCAACAGTGAGGGTAACACAAAGGTGTTGTCGCCTCCCTTGGCCTTGCTAGGAGTGATGGTACTGATAAGATAAGAACAACGTAAGAAATCTGGCTTTGGTAAGTGGGCCCTGAAATAACTGTCCAGGCCAGCTTTGGTCCATACTGAACGCATGACTTCGGCATTCTGATAGCTCTCAAATTCGCGCGTGAAAAAATGGTAGCGTCCCCATTTACCATTAAACTCCAATTCAGCTTCCCAAAAATAGGTTCCATCACCCAATGGTCCTGCAACATCATTGAACCAATGAGCGTGTTTGCCCACCTGAGAGGTGTGTCCCTGAGGAGGATCCTGAACTGGGAGCACATGCACAACTTGAAGTTCTTGCGGTCTTTCGGTGAGATGTGGTTCAAGAAGGAGTGTTTCTATATCCACAATCTGTGCGCTGGATCCGGCGTGAGAACTGGCACCTCCGGCTTCTGCCATGGCCCTGCTTGCTTGTTGGTTCTGTGAGAATATAGAACCAGGTGTTAACATCGTAATGGACAGAATAAACCCGTTGTTGTCCCCGTTACAACATTAACAAGAGGTAGATGATGAGTCAGTGGTTAGTGAGTGCACGATGACAGTGCGTGTAGTTAATGCCTGGATCGTCCTAGGAGCTAGATGGAAGGATGCACTGTCTGACTAATGCAGTTAGTAAGTGGAGGTGAATTCACAGATTGGGGTCAGGGGGTTTATTACAAGTCTTAGGTTGCCAAACACCATGGATGGCTTTTGGTCTTGGTTTTGTGGAGATTCGGGAGGGTTGCATGAGTAATTCTGCTGGGAGTTGTTGTGTCATTGGGACCCATTTACGAGTGAGTCTGTGCGTGCTTCTAGGTGGCAGCGTGTTCGAGTGTATTAGACAAGAGTGGGTGGCTGCTGCTTGAGAGCGTGAACCCTGTCGTGTATGATGTGAATTGTGTGGGGTTAGTTGAGCCCACAAGCAAGCCTTAGGTACCCAAATTTGTCTTGATTGTGGGTCAGCCTTCATCGACTTCTTGGGTACCCAAATGGATTTCACTTTCTCAACAGAGGTTTTAGGAGTCCTCTTATTAGCATCAAGTCGTTGATTACTAATAGGAAGTTGAGACCGTTGTTGCGACTTAGTTACGGTCGGCAGCTCGTCTTTCCGCACCCACATTTGTTTCATCGGCTGAGTTGTTCTGCTTCGCGCGTTCTTTTGGTCTCTCTCCTGGAGAGTCTTCAGTGATTGATCTGTCCTTAGTTGCTGCCTCCTTTTGGCCTTTGGAAAAGAAGGGAGTTCCATTGTGGTTCTGACTCCTTCTTTGAGAACTTCATTCTTCTGCATCACATAGCCTTGGACAAGAATAGCATGGTCAACTTCATGTGCACCCCTAGAGGGACCAGGAGTCCGTGTCTTTTCTAGTTCCTTGAGTGCTCCATTATTTAACTCAATTGTAATTCTAGTTTGATTCACCCATACTTGAAGAAGTCCACTTCTTAGGTTTAAGTTGACTGCTTGGTCATAGATCCAGTCTTGACCCAAGACAAGGGGTTCAGTGAGGTCCTCATCTTGACACACTAGTACTTTAACTGTCATTGCCTCATCATGAATATAGAGGGGAAGTTCCACCTTGCCCATGCAAGGGGTTTCCACACCTCCCAATCCTATGAGATATGCTTCCACAGGATTGACAGTTAATTGCAACTCTTGACAGTGAGATAATTTAACAGCACTAGTGGCTGCACCTGAGTCAATCAAGGCTTTTACAGTCCTTGCACTCTTTCCTTGCCCAATACCTAAGGTTATGAAAGGACGTCGATCAGTTATCCTATGTGAGCTAACACCTGAAACTTCACACATAGCCACGTCATATCCTTGATCTGCATATGCATCTTGCCTAGGGTGCTCTCTACCTTGTCTTCTTAATTTCATTCTCCATATGCGCTCTAGGGCTTCTACTTGAGCTTCTTCTCGAATTCGCTTTTCTTCCTCTTTGCGTTTCTTAGCAGTATTGAGCCGACTTAGCATTTCCTCTGTGAGAGGTTCCTGATACAACTTGACTCTGCATCCGCTGATATAACTTGGGAGAACATCGCCTTCTAATGTGGCTAGTTGCACTGCTCCACTTGTTGAGATTCTATTAATGATCATGGGTCCGTAGCCTCTCTTCTCCAGTTTCCTCGCATGTTGCTTCAAGGTGTAGACTAGAACTAAGTCGCCTGCCTTTAAACCTTTATCCTTAACGTGGGCATCAAAGTAGGCCTTCTGTCATTTCTTAGCTGCATATATCCCTGCAACTGCTCTCAGTCTTGTTTCTCCTAATCGTTCAAGGTCAAAAAGTCTAGAGGAGAGTTCATGACCCGTCCATTCATGCTCTTGTGCCACTTTCAATGTAGGTATCAAAAAGTCTAAAGGTAGCACAACATTTTTACCAAACACCATTTGAAAGGGAGTGGCTTGGAGTACCGTTTTGTAGGCAACTCGGTATGCCCAAACAGCATGGTGTAGCTGTTTGTCCCAATCAGAGCGTTTATTATTCACTAACTTGGTCAACACATTACATAGAATCTTGTTTGTGCTTTCGGCTTGGCCATTTGCTTGAGGGTGATAGGGGGCAGACTTCTTATGTATTACCAAGAATTCTTGGAGCAGATTTTCAATCACTTCATTCAAGAAGTGAGTGCCTCTATCACTAACTAGCTCTATAGGTAGCCCGTATCTAGTGAACACATTCTCAAATAAAAACTTAGCTGTTGTTTGAGCATCGTTCTTCGTTGTGGCTTTTACCTCTACCCACTTAGTTAGATAGTCTGTTGCAACAATGATATATTCTGCATGAGAACCCTTAGCGGGGGGATTAATAGGACCTACGAAGTCTATTCCCCACTTAGAGAATGCACGTCCACCCATCATAGGTTTCAGTGGCATCTCATCTTTACGTATAGGATACTGAGTTCTCTGACAGACATCACATCGTTTCACATAGGTATGTGCATCCATGTGAAGGGTCGGCCACCAGAAGCCCGCAAATAGTATTGCCTTGATCACCCGATCTGGTCCAAAGTGTCCTCCTGCTACACCTTGGTGAGCAGTGTCCAAGATCTTGAGATACTCACTCTCATGGACACATAGTCTCAGGTAACCGTCTTTACCACGCTTGTAGAGATTATCACCAATGAGTGAGTAATCCTGGGCTTCTTGTTCTAAACTCCTTTTCCTAGCCAGGGTCATGTCTGGAGGGAATGTTTTCGTCCTCAAGAAGGATACTAGTGGTTCACTCCAATCTGGCACTATGGACACCTGATAAAGAGTGGCATGTTCCACATGTGGTTTAGTGCAACAGATTGGGCATTCCTTGCACAACTTTTGGACATCGGCTTCCATAGTTGGCCAATGCACTCCGAGTCTCCTTAGTGTCTATAGGGTTCGTTGTTTTGAGTAGTGTTGCTCTAATGCACCTACATGTGCCAATTGCAACCATTTAGTGTACTCATCCTCTTCCACACAACAAGCCAAGATTCCTTGATCTGTGTGCTTGTACATACTTCCAGCCATGATGTGGTACTTTTGGGCTTTTACTACCTCTCTGTTCTGTGTGGCTATTACTGGGTGGTTAGGTCCATATGTTAACACTGGTACCAATGGCTTAGCCCACTGCGGTACCACTTCCAAGTTAAACAAGTAAGCATCAGGAAGATCATCTGACACTCCTTGTGGGGCTTCTCCAGATGTGAGCCTAGAGAGATGATCCGCTCTCAAATGAGTCTTACCTTTCCTTACCACGACTTCAAAATCATATTCCATTAGCAAGAGAAACCATCTTACTAATCTTCCTGTATTGCATGGCTTGTTTACGAGGTATAGCAATGCCTGATGATCAGTAAAAAATTTAAACTTATTTGCAAGTAAATACTGTCTAAATTTCTTGACTGCATATACCATGCCTAAGCCTTCTCTCTCAGTAGTGGTGTAATTTCGTTCAGCTGCATTCAATTGTCTACTAGCGTAGGCAATTGGAAGATCCATATTACCTTCACCAGTAGGTTGTGCAAGCACACATCCAATGGCATAATTGGATGCATCCACGTGAACATGGAATGGCTTATTCCAATCTGGTGTGGTCAAGATCGGTGCTGAACATAATCACCGTTTAAGCTCATTGAAGGAATTCTCACATTCCTCAGTCCACTCAAAGTTTGTCAGAAGTCTGTACATGGGCTTTGCAATGACAGCATACATGTGAATGAACCGGCGGTAGTAACCACAATGTCCCATGAAAGCTTGTACTTCCTTGACATTCCTTGGCCTAGGTAGCTCTGCTATGGCTCTCACTTTCTCTTCGTCAGTAGATATGCCATTCTTTGACACTATGTGTCCTAGAATCTTGCCTTGCCTGACCATAAAAACGCACTTTTCTGGGTTTAGGCACACTTGATATTCTCTACATTTGTCAAAGATTTGTCTGATTTCAGGAATATGGGTTTGTCTAATGTTGGAATGAGCACAAAGGTCATCAACATAGACCTCTAAATTCTTCCTCAAGAACTCCTTAAACACATGGCACATCAGTCTCTGGAAGGTAGCTGGTGCATTGGTAAGCCCAAATGGCATTACACGAAAGGCAAATACACCCCACTCTGTGGCAAAAGCTGTTTTATGCTGATCTTCTGGAGCTATGGCTACTTGATTGTAGCCCGAAAATCCATCGAGGAAGCTATACACTTCCTTGCCTGCTACTCTTTCTAAGAGATGTTCTGTGATGGGAAGCGGATAGTTATCTCGAATTGTGGCTGCATTGACCTTCTTCAAGTTAATGCATACATGCAGCTTGCCATTCTTCTTGGGCACCACTACGATGGGGGATACCCACTCAGTGTGCTCAATTTCATAGATAAATCCAGCTTCAACCAGTCTATCTATCTCCTCTTTAATCTTGGCCGCATAATTATCGTTATATGTATAGGGCTTTTGCTTAGAAGGTTTAGCATCTGAAGTCATGGGGATGGTGTGTGAGCATATGTCTGGGTCAACACCCTTCAAATCCTTGTAACTCCAAGCAAATACATCTCTGTATTCTCTTAGCAAGGCTATTAACGCATGCTCTTCTTCCTCTGTTAGGTCATGGCCTATGTATGTGCATCTCTCCTCTCCTTCTTCTAGGGCCACTACTATTTTCTTGGTGGTTTCTTTGTTATCATAGGCCTCTCCTGATTGTGCCTCTCGTTTAGGCATTCTTATCATGACTCTCCTGTCGTCTATCTCATACTTCTTAAAATTTTCTGGGACCTCAAACAAAGATTCTTCCTCTCTTGGTGAGCCTTCTCTCTTCTTTCGTTTCTTCCCTTCTTCCTTCGGGGTCACATGTGTGGCTAATCTTACATCATTTGTAAGCTCTCCATGCCTCTGGGGTTGAAATTCTACTTCATGGAAGTATTCTTCATCTGATGCAAAAGGTGGGTCCATAATGATTGACTCTAGATCGGAGTCACTTGCATCCTCAAATGCATCAGGGCTAGGTTTGCATTCTTCTAGAACTGCCTCTCCCATGATTGGCTCTATGGAGAAGACTGAAATGTCATAGCCATCCTCATCACAGTGGGGTGTCCATTGTTCTTCATTGATGGCTACATCCATTGTTGCTAGGATTTCTGCCCAACCATGGGGTTCAAATTCCTCATCAGGAAAGACTACAGGTGCATAGGCTGGGTCTTGAATTGATCTATGGTTTTCTTTTGCACCTACCTCTCTGGCTTTCTCTCTCTTCTCTTCTTCTACTGCTACCTTACACATCCAAGTCTTCATGCATCCACGAGGATCCGGATTCTATGGAATGCACAGACTCAGTCTCATCTTTGGCTCTATGGATGGGATTCCATTGAATAGGTGGTACATCTCTATGAGAGTAATCCTTAAGATTGACTTTGGTCGTAACACCTAAGTGCTGCAAATACAAAGAATTGGTTCCCCAATCCTGTACCACTTGCAACTGCCGCATAAATGGTCTTCCCAAAATCATTTCATAGGCATGATTTTTGCTGAAGTCACATATAGCAAATGTATGCTCAAACTCGACACCACAGGTGGTGAGAGTTATTCCTTCTAGCAATCCTAAGGGTCTCTCAATATGACCATCGGCCATCTGCAATTTCATTCTCGTTGGCCTGAGTGCTAGCTTGCCCCAACGCTTCCATAGTGAAGTGGTGGCAATTGCAACTCCTGCACCTGAGTCCAAAATTGCCTTGGTGGTGTACTCCTGGTAGGTAATGGGAAGATAGGTGTTCCCTTCTTCACCTTCACACATATCTCCTATCTTATCCAAGGGTATCTCTGGCACTGTCCTATGTGATCCTACCTGGGAACGAGGTTTTGCTATCTCTGGTACTTGTTTGGCTACATGTTTCCATAATTCAGGTCTAACCTTGAGTAGCTCTTCCAAAGTGAGATTGCACTGCACTTTGGTGTTCTTCACTACCTCTGTGTTCCTAGGTATGACTGAATCTTCATTTCTTACCATGACTGTAGGTGCTCTCATACAGGTGGACTTTGCTTCCCATGGGCCTGTGAAATGGGGTAGCTCTTGTAAAGAATTAGACTCGAAGTCTAATCTTTCTTGAGATTGGGTGCTCTCCTGCTCCCCATAAATGGATGGGATGTCTTGTGGGAATTGGTCATGTGCATCATCCACAAGTTCAATGGGAGGAGGGACTTCACTTTCTTTAGCCCATTTGTCTTCTTGAATCTCGCGTAGGAATTCTGGTGTGAATTGATTCATAGAAGAAGAGGTGTCTGGCTCCGTAGAGTTAGGCACGTAGGCCTCAGGCACATAGGCTTTCTGGGTAGGAAGACCTGCTCTTTCACTAGCCTTGTCATGGTGTTGAGGGGCGAGTTCCTTTTGTGATTGTGCCATTAGATTCTCTATTCTTCCTAGGGAAGGGGGGTTGTTTGGTTCAGTGGGATTGGGCACATAAACTTCCGATGGGGGATGGGTCATGTTTTTGCTTGCTTTATCTCTTTCTTGATTTTTTTCTTCCTTGGCAGATCTTGCAATTATGCCCTCTAACTTCTCTAGGAGTCCATCCAAGTGTAATTGCGTCTTGGCTGAGCCCGAGTAATTGAAAAGGCGACTGGCTTCAAACATAGTCTGAGCCAATGCGACCATTTTCGCGCAAAGCTTGGTTCTTTCTATCTCTAGGTCAGCTCTAGGGTAGCACTTTTCATGATCCGTTACATTTGGCCCTTCTTGGATTCTGGCCTGATATGCTTTAAGCATCATGTCTATGTCTTCCGGAGTGGGATCAGCTAATACTGATCCTACTCTAGGGGTTGGTGGAATCGTATGAGGTGGGTTGGAAGGTGGCGGATTGGATGGCGATGGGAATGGTGGTGGTGGGGTAGTGTGAGAGGGAGTTTGAGATGTGAGTTCAGTTATCCTGGCTTTGGTTTCCCTTATGCTTTCCTCAAGTTCACTCATCTTTTTAGCCCATTGTCTTTTCATTCTTTCCCGACTATCTTTCCACGCTCTAGTCCTTTTCTTTGTCACGCTCTCGGTTTCACTAGTCTCTGGGTTCTTATCCTGGTTTACCCCTTGGTTCTGCTGCAATGCCTGAGCTCTAGTCACTACCTGTACTGGTGCGGTGGATGTCACACTTCCTGTGGAGTCTACCACCAACCCGATAACGTTAATAGGAGTGATTTTTGGCATATTATTAGGATTCTTAGGGCAATCTCATAAAAGATGCTCCTTTCCACATTCTTGGCAAAAGCCCTGAATTGTTATTGGCTGGGGTTGTGTGAGTGGAGGTAAGGGACAATCACGAATGAGGTGATCTCCCTGACATCTGTAGCACGGTCCTCTTGGGAATGGAGGTCTTACTTGCTTCGGTTGAGGCCTAGGGTTGGGGTTTGCATACATGACGTTTGTGTAATCTGACTCCCAACTAGGTTCATTTGGCTCTTCACTATAGTAAGACTCACCATGTTTAGGAGATTGCATGTAGTAGGCCTGGGGGCTATCAACATGTGTAGAATCAAAGCTATGGTCACTCGGGTCACTTTCAGAAAGCAATGATGTTACAGGGACTATAGCTCTATTCAGGTTCTCTTCTGCAGTAGTATACTTTACCGGAATCACATTAGTAGGAGCAGGTGGTTGCTGTGCTAGCACTGGCTGGGGTCTCAGTTGGTTTTGATAGGGTTGGTAGGGTTGTTGAGGTCTCACATACTGCTGAGGTGGGTACTGGCTCTGGTATCTGCCTTGTTGAGGGTATGGCTGAGGGTAGGGTTGCCTAACCGCTTGCTTATTGTATGGACAGTCTTGCGCGGTGTGATTGGTGTACCTTCGTTCTATGGTGCAGTACTGGCTACTAGGATTAACTTGGGGTTGAGCCATAATGGGACAGACATTCGCCATGTGGTCACCCCCACAAGTATAGCATCTTTTCACCGGGGCAAATCTCGGAATTTGTTTGCTAGAGACACCTAGTTTTTGAGCAACTTTCTCTGCAAGTTCCTCAATCGATGTGGATTGCGTGGAAGAGAGGCTAGGGGCACTATCTGAATCTTTGTATATCTTGGAAAGCTCTAACTCCTCCCCTAGGTTATCCTCAATGTCAATACACATCCGTACACACTCTTCTATGGTCCTAGGGTCCTTCAAGTACACATATGATCTTAATTTGGTACTTAGCAATCCATCCAAGAATAAAGCCACTTGCTTAGCTGGTGTGGGTAGCTCAGGGACAGGTCATCTTTCAAGATATTGCCTAAATCTCCTTCTTGCAAGTCTCACGGTCTCTTGAGGGGTTTGCTTGGAGCTGTGAATCAGCGAGGAGGTATTATGTCTTATGCCACTCTTAGAGAATTCAGTAATGAAAGCCTCTAGGAGTTGGTCTATGCTCCTGAACTGCCTCTCGTTTAGTGGCTGAAACCATGTCAGGGCAGTGTTCCTAAGGGTTAGACCAAAGGCATTGTACTGCGTGAATAGATCCTCCACTTGTTCAGCTCTCAGGACTTGTCTAAACTCAGCCACATGATCGTATGGATCTCCAGTGCCATCGAAGTAGTTCTTCATGGACTTAACTAGCTGAGTTGGTCTCAAAGTCCTTGTGTGCTCTCTAGGTCGTGGTAGAGGGAATTCATCCGCATTTCTTTGATTCCTGTGAGCTCTAAGTATCTCAGGTTCTACTCTATTTGTTTCCATCCTCATTCTTTCTCTGCCCACTGAGTTGGCAAAGCTCACCTCCGGCCTTTCTCTATGTCTGTCTCTTTGAGTTCTGTGAGCGTGGGAGGTTCCAGCTCCGGGGTGCCCAAAGGACACGTTCGATCTTGGTTGGGGGAAAACAAATTCACCCTTCCAAGTGTAAGCATGCCTATCATTTTTTGTAACCACAAAGATCCTCTCTGAGGTGTGATCTAAGTAGGTCACTCTGCCTGGGCTATCAGGATCCTTAAACTCATACATCATGATTGCTCCTACATCAGTTGGCTGATCAGGTTTATACCTCCAAAAGGCTTCGTCAGTTTCTCGATTGAGGAGCAAATCTATGCTCTTATTATCCTGGGGAATCCACTCTGGTGTGATAATCCTAGTGAGAACCGATTTGCCTCGAGGGGTTCTAGGTTATGTACCCATGTTTCCTTGCTCTAGGTCACCTAAATCCGCTCCTGGGATCACATTTCCAAATTCGTCCGTCCTATCTAGGTGACTGGTGACTACGTATATGGTTCCTTCCTTGTCCAAGTATGCTCCGTTTTCGAACTTGACAGCTGGGCGCTCTAGTCCAATGGATTGATCAAGATTCTTAATTTGTACCACAGATCTTCCTAGGCCGTCCTCATAGATGCTGGCACCTAATCGGTTGGTCCTAAGGTATTCCAACTGCGTTTTGTAAGGGCCTTCTGTTGGGAGTGATGGTTGGATGCACTCAAGAAATGAGTTGGTGCTGCTATACCTGCTTCACACCAGCCCTCCTTTGATTCCAGAAATGCTTAGTACACACCTTGAGCTTTCAAATGATACCAAGAAAGCATATATGTGCTTTCCAAATGATTTGTGTAATGACCAAATCAAAACAGACAACTTTGCACTTCACAAATTCTAGAAAACTTGCTATTTCTGTAATGATACCTGCTCAGTGTTATGCTCAGTGTGACCAGCACACTTGCAATTGAAAAAATTCCTTTTGGGAGTATTAAAGTACCTTAATAAGCTACCATTTTCAAGTGGAATGAGAAGAAATGATAGATCACATCCAGAGAAATTGATTTAGCAAAATTATGATTACCCCCGACTTTTTAGGAGAGTTGCAGAGATAGACCAGTGGTGACTTCGAAGCCGATTTCTCGAAAATGTGAATAAAATCTTCTGAAATTTTGTATGCTTGTAGAAGACCTTGAGCTGGTTCCAACGAGCTATTAAAATCTTGATTTGGTCTAGTGAGCACTGAGAAATGCTCCTTGGAAGTTGACAGACTTGAAGTAGAAAACACAAAGAACTAGATATGATGAATGTGTATATATCTATTGATTGATATGATTATACAAGTTCATTAGCATGACAAGCATAGCTAATTGAGGTGTGGTGGTGTAGGCTATGGAGTAGCACTAACACACACACAGTTACAACAATAGAATGCCTCGGGGAGTGAGCTAAAGTGAGTGACACACCCGCGAGTTTTTTCTCTCCACTTTTATATGAGTTGAGTGATCATTTGAATTTGAAATTCAAATGTAGGCTCCCTAGAATATCTCTACTAAAAGTAGGGAGATATTCTCTCCATTAACTCAACTAAGAATCCACGACTAATCAAGTTGGTAACTGATTTCAAGTAGATGCCAAGTCACTAAGGACTTTTACAATGGGTAAAAGGTAATAACACATAAGACTAAGTTCCTATGGTTATTGCTTCTCATAGAGATATCTTTCAAGGGTTCCAAGCCAATCTTCCAAAGTTCCAAGCCAAGTGTGAAGGCTTGAAATGCACCAACAGCTCCCCCTCAAGCCAAACACTTTGGCTTAAGTCTTCATCTTCTTCATCTTTAGTCTTCAATCACATCCTGCAATCCAATCATGGACTTAAATATGCATAACTTGTTTCCATCCAATGCTTTAGTGAGTAAATCTGCACATTGCATATTAGTAGACACATATGTCAATTGAATCTCTTTGCTAAGTAACTTCTCCCTCACATAGTGGTAATGAACTTCTATGTGTTTGGTTCTGGCATGATATATTGGGTTGGCTGCAAGGTGAAGAGAGCTAGTGTTATCTCCAAAGATGATTGGTGGCCTTGTGTATAGGCCTAACTCTGTATATAGAAGCTTCAACCAGATAGCTTCTTGAGTGGCATTGGCAAGCCCTCTATACTCTACTTCAGTGGATGACAATGCCACTGTAGGTTGTTTCTTGGCTGACCAAGAAATAGGCTTATCTCCAGCAAAACAAATGTATCCTGATGTACTCCTCCTATCATCCTTGCATCCTGCCCAATCTGCATCTCAATAAACTTTAATGTCAATATCTGATGTATAAGGAAAGTACAAACCATGGTTCTGAGTTCCCTTCAAATACTTCAAGATCTTCTTTGCTGCCTCTAGGTGAGTTACCCTTGGTTTGTGCATGAATTGACTTAGCACACTAACTCCATATGCTATGTCAATTCTTGTCAAGGTAGCATAGTTCAAACTACCTACCATACTTTGGTATCCTGTGATGTCTTGGACTTCCTCTCCTTCATGAGCACTTAGCTTTAGGTTGACCTCCATTGGAGTAGTAGATATTTTAGCATCCTGCAAGCCAAACTTCTTGACCATATCCTGCACATACTTCTTTTGAGTGATATATATACCTGAGTTGGTGTAGACTAACTCAAGACCTAAGAAGTACTTCAATAATCCAAGATCATTGATCTTGAATTCCTTCATCATCTGTCCTTTGATGTGTCTAATCCCATTGACATCATTGCCTGTAATGATGATGTCATCAACATAAACACACAAGTAGATTACCTCTGTACTACTTCTCTTTATGAACAGAGAAGTATCAGCTTTACTCATCACAAATCCTTGGTCTTGGAGGTAGGTTGTCAACCTGTAATTCCATGCTCTAGGTGCCTGCTTCAAACCATATAGAGCCTTCTTCAATTTACAAACATAGTTTACCTTCTTGGGGTCTTCATAGCCAGGTGGTTGTGACATGTAGACTTCTTCAGATATCCATCCATTCAAGAAAGCATTCTTGACATCTAATTGGTACATGTTCCAATTTTTGGATGCAGCTACACTCACCAATATTCTGATAGTTGGCATCTTGGCCACAGGAGAAAATGTCTCCTCATAATCAATGCCTTGGGTTTGTGCAAAACCCTTGGCTACCAACCTAGCTTTATACCTGTTTATGGTTCCATCTGAATTCCTCTTTAGCTTGTAGATCCATCTGGATCCTATCACCTTCATAGAGTCTTTCTTGGGTACCAAGTCCCAAGTATCACTTTCCTTGAGAGCTTCCATCTCTTCATCCATGGCTTCTTTCCATTCTGGTTTGGTAATTGCTTCTTCATAGGTACCTGGTTCTTCATTCAACAAGTCCTTTGCAAGATATACAGAATGTTTAGTTACAAGTGATGTGTCATACCCAAACCTGATTGGTCTTTTGCTTTCTCTCTGAGATCTTCTAATTGCTTGAGTTGAGGATGCTGGTATATCCTCTAGCTTTTTCATCTTCATCTTCCCTTTGGACTTCCAAGCCTTGAATTCCTCAAGGTTTATTGTATCATCATCATCTGAGCTTGATTCATCTTTCTGGATTAGTTCCTCCTTGGTGAGCCTTGGGAAGTCTTCTTCCATATCATAGGGTAGACTAACCTTCCTGCATTCATTCTCATACCATGAGTCATTCTCATCAAAGATGACATCTCTGCTTACCTTGAAGCCTTTGTTTGTTGGGTTGTAGAATCTGTATCCCTTTTGGTTCAAATCATAACCAATGAATATGCACTTTTCAGCTTTAGGGTCTAGCTTTCCCCTTAGCTGTGAGGGAATATGCACATATACTACACAACCAAAGATTTTACAATGATCCAGAGAAGGTCTCTTACCATGCCAAGCTTCATATGGTGTCATGCCATCAAGTGATTTGGATGGCAACCTGTTTATGAGATAGGTGGATGTGAATACACTCTCTGCCCAAAGATAATTTGGCAACTTCTTTTCATTAAGCATAGACCTAGCTCTTTCTACAATGAGTCTATTCCTTCTTTCAGCTACCCCATTTTGTTCAGGTGAGTACCTTGTAGTAATCTCCCTTTTGATGCCTCTTTCCTGCAAGAAATCTTCAAACTCATTGGAAAAGTATTCTCCTCCACCATCTGACCTTAACCTCTTCAAGCTTCTTCCTGTTTGATTTTCAACAAGTGCAAGATACCTCTTGAAACAATTAAACACTTCATCTTTATGTTTCATAAAGTATAGGATGGTCCATCTGCTATAATCATCAATGAAGGACACATAATACCTTGATCCTGAAATGGAAGGGTCCTTGCTAGGTCCCCAAACATCTGTGTGTACCAAGTCTAGGTAGTCTTCATGCATGAAACCTTTCCTTGAATAGGGTAACCTGTGAGACTTACCAAATTGACATGATCCACACTTGTAAATCATGTGTTGCTTGGACACATTAGGTATCCCAAGCACACATTGATCTCTGCATATTTGCTTTAGGGTTCTTTCACCTATGTGCCCTAATCTCTTGTGCCATATTTCTAACTCTGAAAGTGTCTGATCCTTGTAATTATACAAAGCAATGTTCTTGGTGTCTTCTAGCTCAAAAGTAAACAATCTACCTGATTTCTCCCCTTTGGCTATCCTTCTGAATCCATGTCTTGGGTCCTCCACATATGCTCCATGTTGTGTGAATCTGACCTGCAAACCTTTCTCCACAATCTGACCAACACTCATTAGATTCTTGGTGATGGTTGGTACATAGAGTACCCTGCTCAATAGATTCTGGTTTCCATCACATGTCTTCACATTTCCAATCTTAACAACAGAATGTTTAGTGTCATCACCTGTTTGTACCTGATGTTTGCCCTTGGGCTCTTCCAAATCAGAAAGTAGTGCCACATTGCCAGCTACATGGTTAGAACATCCTGAGTCAATATAAAATAAATTATCATCATTTGTACCTGCCTTGGAGGTCATATTCATGATCAATAGGGAGTCATCTTGCTCCTCTTTGTAGTTGTTGTAGTCTCTTCTGTTTCTGAATCCATCTTGGTAGTTACCATTGTGGTTGTGATTGTAGTTGTTGTTGTATTGATTGTTGTATCCATTGTAGCTTTGATGTTGGTTGAATCTGCCTCTCCCTTGAGAGTATCCACCTCTTGAGTAGCCTCTTCCTCTCTGATTCTTGTAGTTCTTGTAGCATTCATCTGTGGTATGATTGGACAATCCACAAATGTTGCATGGTGATGAGTTGTAGGGTCTCCCCCTACCTGACTTACCTCCTCTGCCCCTGCCTCTTGATGATCTACCTCTCTCTGCATAATTAGCTTGAGAGGTAGAACCTTCTTCATCCTGTTTCTTCCCTTTACCTTTATCTTTAACTTTCTTATCAGTATAGAGAGCAGAGGGGTTATTACCTTTTGATTGATCTCCAACCTTTGTAAACTTTGCTTCATGTGTAAATAGTTGGCCCATGAGTGTTGTGAGATCTGGGGTATGCATGTCCATATAGAGGTCCATTGCAGTGGTGAAACTTTCCCACTTATCATCTGCCTTGAGTCCATTTGTTACTTGCCTTACTATTTGCTCCTCTTCAATCTCCTCTCCAATGCTTGCTAATTGATCTGCCACATCTTTAATCTTTGTCACATACTCTATGACTGGTTGCTTGGGCTGCTTCCTAAGGGTTGTGAATTCAATCCACAGTTGATTCTTCCTAGCCCTTGTGTTGGAAGAAAAGTAGTTTGACAAGGTTTCCCAAGTCTCTTGGGAAGTCTTACAATTCCTTACATGAGGTAAAAGAAAATCAGATATAGAGTTAAGAAGGTAAGACCTTGCCAAAGCATCTTTTGCACACCATTGGTTGAGCCTCTCATGTTCATCCTTTGTGGGTAGTCCTCTAGTTTTGAATGAAGGCAATTCCTCATCTCCTGATATGTATCCAAATAAGCTCCTTCCTTGTAGATAGGTCTTCATTCTCAATGACCAAGCTTGGTAATTGTTCCTGTCCAATTTGTCAATGAATGAAGGAAATCCATCACCCATGTTTACCTTGTTTTGCTCTGATACCACTGTTGGGAGTGATGGTTGGATGCACTCAAGAAATGAGTTGGTGCTGCTATACCTGCTTCACACCAACCCTCCTTTGATTCCAGAAATGCTTAGTACACACCTTGAGCTTTCAAATGATACCAAGAAAGCATATATGTGCTTTGCAAATGATTTGTGTAATGACCAAATCAAAACAGACAACTTTGCACTTCACAAATTCTAGAAAACTTGCTATTACTGTAATGATACCTGCTCAGTGTTATGCTCAGTGTGACCAGCACACTTGCAATTGAAACAATTCCTTTTGGGAGTATTAAAGTACCTTAATAAGCTACCATTTGCAAGTGGAATGAGAAGAAATGATAGATCACATCCAGAGAAATTGATTTAGCAAAATTATGATTACCCCCGACTTTTTAGGAGAGTTGCAGAGATAGACCAGTGGTGACTTCGAAGCCGATTTCTCGAAAATGTGAATAAAATCTTCTGAAATTTTGTATGCTTGTAGAAGACCTTGAGCTGGTTCCAACGAGCTATTAAAATCTTGATTTGGTCTAGTGAGCACTGAGAAATGCTCCTTGGAAGTTGACAGACTTGAAGTAGAAAACACAGAGAACTAGATATGATGAATGTGTATATATCTATTGATTGATATGATTATACAAGTTCATTAGCATGACAAGCATAGCTAATTGAGGTGTGGTGGTGTAGGCTATGGAGTAGCACTAACACACACACAGTTACAACAATAGAATGCCTCGGGGAGTGAGCTAAAGTGAGTGACACACCCGCGAGTTTTTTCTCTCCACTTTTATATGAGTTGAGTGATCATTTGAATTTGAAATTCAAATGTAGGCTCCCTAGAATATCTCTACTAAAAGTAGGGAGATATTCTCTCCATTAACTCAACTAAGAATCCACGACTAATCAAGTTGGTAACTGATTTCAAGTAGATGCCAAGTCACTAAGGACTTTTACAATGGGTAAAAGGTAATAACACATAAGACTAAGTTCCTATGGTTATTGCTTCTCATAGAGATATCTTTCAAGGGTTCCAAGCCAATCTTCCAAAGTTCCAAGCCAAGTGTGAAGGCTTGAAATGCACCAACACCTTCTACCCTGTGCAAGTATGGCACTCCTGAACTTCCTGTAGGTCTCTCCATACCTTGAGACATCTCTGATTCACTGGTATCAGAGCTAGGGTAATGCGAGTGGTGACTCAACTGCTGGGCCCAAGATCTCGCAGTATGATTGACACTAGCCTCTGAAGACCTAAGGCTTTGTCTATCTCTTACTAGATGTCGTCCTGATCTAAGGTTCATATGCCTAACTGATTAACCCAATTTTTCCCAGGTACGACCACGTTTCTGAGTCCTTTGTATCAATTACTTAATCCCCTTTTTATGTTGATTATCGTGTTTTTACTCTTGTCTGATATCACGTCATTAGGAATACTTGAGTTTAATTTTGCACTTTAGTTTGGTCGTTTCACGTTAGGTTCTTCTCTTTTAAGGTTGTCGTTTACACACTCAAGTTATCTCTTGACTTGAACTTGATTTCTTAGGTAGTCTTTGATTTATCTCGTGCCCGTCGTTGCCTAGAATTACTTCTAACACTACCTGCACTTAGCCTAAACTAAGAATTGACAGAGGGTGTTGCGAGTTTTCCAACTTTGAGTTCCTTTCCTTGTGTTGTTGCCCTGGTGTGCCCAGGACGCGCGTTCCCAATCCTGCACTTACTCTTGCTTTGCGTACCCTTCGATGCTCTCAAAGGACCTGTAAAAGGCCCACTGTTAGCTCAAGAATTAAATTCAAAAGACAGAACCAATCACTTTCATTCATGTAACACTTCACCAATTTGCACTATGACTTTTTGGACACAACCCTAGAGATCCCTGAATTTTGTTCCCCCTGGGTATGGTCAACTTCAAAAATCACGGCAAACGGATTTCGTATGAGAAAGTTATGCCCGTTCAGGGTTTTGGGGCTAACACAGGATTAAACTAGGTTAACAAGTAAACAGGAATTCTCGAGTTACTTGGGTCATGCCCTCGTAATGCAATACTACACCCTAGTGTTTGTCCCACACTTGGCCAAAATTTAGACCATTATTTTTGCCTTAAAAATTTGACCTAATTTGCCCTTCTAACGTGTTCGCAAAGTCTGTCGGTTGCGATTGACAGGTCAGTCGCGATCGACGTGTCGATCACGATTGACAGGTCCGTCGTGGCTGTCAGTCGTGATTGACTGGTCAGTCGCGATTGACAGGGGTTACGAAAAGTCAATCAGTCGTGGTCAAAGGGTCGTTGACTCTGTCAGTCGCGATTGATGGGTCGATCGCGATTGACAGGTCGGTCGCGAGGGTCTGTCCGTCGTGGTCAAACAGTCGTTGATTGTGTCGGTCGCGATTGACAGAGCCGTCGTGGGCTGTCAGTCACGATTGATGGGTCGATCGCGATTGATGACTCAATCGCGATTGACATGTGTCACGCGTATGATCCGTCGGTCGTGGTCAATCGGTCATTGACTCTATCGGTCGCGATTGACAGAGCCGTCGTGGGCTGTCGGTCGCGATTGACGTGTCGATCGCGATTGACAGGTCTGTCTGTCGTGGTTTGTCGATCGCGATTGACAGAGCGATCGCGATTGACAGAAATCTGATGAATTTCAAAAAACTAAACACATTTTTGGGAAGCTCTAGGCCTGTAGGTCATCGATATGCACTTTGTTTGGCAATTTGAGCATTTTTTCTGTCGGTCACGATTGACAGAGGTCGGCGACACACAGACAGTTATGGCGAATTCCGTACCTGCGTAGAGTGCTGGGGACGATGATGCGGCCTGTACCTGCAATACAGCTCAAAAACATGCAAAAACAGCACACACAATTTCGCTCTCTCGCTCTCTCTCACAAGTGAAATGAGGGAAATGAGGTGGAGAAGGTGATATGATCCAAAAAACTGAAATTTTCGCGATGATGGAAATGGAGGTGGAAGATGGTGATGATGATGATGGTGGTGATGGTGGTAAGGTAAGAAAGAGAAAAATAGGAAAAGTAACGAAATTACCTACAACGCCAACATCTCCAATCTACGTCTTACCATCACACGCTCCTCCTCAAAGCTCGATCCCCGACAACGGTGCCAAAATTTGGTGTAGTTCAGTGATGAGTAGCACCTCCTTTAATGTCAATCCGGGAAGACGTGAGGATGGTATGAAGACCTCGAGCAAGTGGAGGCACAAGTGCGTGAGTGAGAAGCACACAAGCATGCACACACATACACGCACACGCGCACACACGGCAAGGCAAAGAGTGAGAAGCAATGGAGTTCTTAGATTACTTTCAAAAAGCTCTTACAAGTTCATTTCTATTACAATCCAACCTCAAAAATGAGCTCTCTAGCTCCTTTTATAGTTTTTGACTAGCTTTGGCCCTGTTCAGACCTAGTGTCCGGCCTAGTTAAAAATTAGGTTCCAGGGCTTATTAGAGGGCTCAAACGAGATCTAAAAAATATGAAAATTGGCAGGTAGATACTTCTAAAGCTCCTCAAGCTCAAGGACTCCTTGGCTTGCACAAAATGGAGCTACAAAAATACGAAATGATATTTACAATGGTTTTTAGTGATGAAAATCACTATTTGTGTAGGGATTTTCTCTATTGATTTGTCATACATACCTTTGAGCTCCCTACTTCCTCTTTCTTCTTGTGTGCTCAACTCCTTGATGTCTGAAAAATTTAGATGGCCTACTTGCCAGATCTTCTTTGACTGCCATGTCTGCTTGTGCTGTCCCTTCGCTCTGACTCTCTTCGTCTTGTGGCTCCTTCGGTTCCCTGACTGCTGCCAACACCTACCAAAACCAACAAAGGCCTCAACCTGTGCTAGCACAACAACCCCCTGCTCCAGCTAATGTGATTCCGGTAAAGTATGCTGTTGTAGAAGAAAACCTGAATAGAGCTATAGTCCCTGTAACACCAGTGCTTTCAGAAAGTGATCCCAGTGACCATAGTTTCGATTCTACACATGTTGATAGCCCCCAGACCTACTACATGCAGTCTCCTGAACATGGTGAGTCCTACTATAGTGAAGAGCCAAATGAACCTAGTTGGGAGTCAGATTACACAAACGTCATGTATGCAAACCCCAACCCTAGACCTCAACCTAGGCAAGTAAGACCTCCATTCCCTAGAGGACCATGCTACAGATGTCAAGGAGATCATCTCATTCGTGATTGTCCCGTGCCTCCACCTACACAACCCCAGTCAGTGACGATCCAGGGCTTTTGCCAAGACTGTGGAAAGGAGCATCTCTTATGAGATTGCCCAAAGAACCCCAATAATATGCCAAAAATCACTCCTATCAACGTTATTGGGTTAGTTGTAGACTCCACAGGGAGTGTGACTTCCACTGCACCAGTACAAGTAATCACTAGAGCCCAAGCCTTGCAACAGAACCAAAGCGTAGGCCAGGAAAAGAGCCCAGATGTTAGTGAAATGGAGAGCATGACAAAGAAGAGGACTAGAGCTTCGAGAGATAGTCGTGAAAGAATGAAAAGACAATGGGAAAAAAAGATGAGTGAACTCGAGGAAAGCCTTAGAGAAACAATGGCCAGGATAACTGAACTCACATCTCAAACTCCCTCTCACACTACCACACCACCACCATTCCCGTCTCCATCCGACCCGCCACCTTCCAACCCACCTCACACAATTCCACCACCCCCAAGAGAAGGATCAGTCCTAGCAGATCCCACTCCCGAGGACCTTAATATGATGCTTAAAGCATATCAGGCCAGAATTCAAGAAGGGCCAACCGTAACCGATCATGAAAAATGTTACCCTAGAGCAGAACTAGAGCTAGAATGAACCAAAATTTGCACGAAGATGGTGGAATTGGCTCAAACCATGTTTGAAGCCAATCGCCTATTTAACATCTCTAGTTCAACAAAGACACAGTTGCACTTGGATGGACTGTTAGAAAGAATAGAGAAGCTCATTGCACAATCAGAAAAGGAACCCGCCTCTCAACACAAGGACAAGGCAAGTGAAAGTGTAGGTCTTCTTGCCCAGGAAGCCTATGTGCCTAACTCTACGGAGCCAGACACATCATCTTCTCTGAATCGGTTCACACCAGAATTCTTACGAGAGATTCAAGAAGACAAATGGGCTAAAGAAAGTGAAGTCCCTCCTCCTATTGAACTTGTGGATGATGCACATGACCAATTCCCACAAGACATCCCCTCCATTTATGAGGAGCAGGAGAGCACCCACTCTCAGGAAAGACTAGACTTTGAGTCTAATTCTTTACAAGAATTACCCCACGTCACAGGCCCATGGGAAGCTAAGTCTACTTGTATGAGAGCACCCACGGTCATGGTAAGAAACGAAGACTCGATCATACCTAGGAACACAGAGGTAGTGAAAAACACTAAAGTACAGTGCAACCTCACCTTAGAAGAGCTACTCAAAGTAAGGCCAGAGCTATGGAAACATGTAGCCAAACAAGTACCAGAGATAGCAAAACCTCGTTCCTAGGTAGGATCCCAGAGAACAGTGCCAGAAATACCCTTGGACAAGATAGGAGACATGAGTGAGGGCGAAGAGGGAAACACATATCTTCCTATCACTCATCAAGGATACACCACCAAGGCCATTCTAGACTCAGGCGTAGGTGTTGCAATTGCTACCACTTCCCTATGGAAGCGCTGGGGCAAGCCAGCACTCAGGCCCACAAGGATGAAATTGCAAATGGCCGATGGTCACATAGAGAGACCCCTAGGGCTGTTAGAAGGAATAACTCTCACCACCTGTGGTGTTGAGTTCGAGCACACATTTGCTATATGCGATTTTAGCAAAAATCATGCCTATGAGATGATTTTGGGAAGACCCTTTATGCGACAGTTGCAAGTGGTACAGGATTGGGGAACCAATTCTTTGTACCTACAACACTTAAGTGTTACGACCAAAGTGAATCTCAAAGATTACTCTCATAGAGATGTCCCTCCTATCCAATGGAATCCCATCCATAGAGCCAAAGATGATACAGAATCGGTGCATTCCATAGGGTCAGGATCCTCATGGATGCATGAAGACACCCACTTATGGATGTGAAAAGTAGCAGTAGAAGAAGAGAAGAGAGAAGAAGCCAGAGAGATAGGTGCAAAAGAAACACATAGATCAATTCAAGACCCAACCTATGCGCCTGTAGTTTTTCCTGACGAAGAATTTGAACCCCACGGCTGGGAAGAAATCCTAGCAACAATGGATGTAGCCATCAATGAAGAACAATGGACACCTCACTGTGATGAAGATGGCTATGACATTTCAGTCTTCTCCATAGAGCCAATCATGGGAGAGGCAGTTCTAGAAGAATGCGAACCTAGCCCTGATGCATTTGAAGATGCGAGCGACTCCGATCTAGAGTCAATCATTATGGATCCACCTTTTGCATCAGATGAAGAATATTTCTATGAAGTAGAATTTCAACCCCAAAGGCACGGAGAGCTTACAAATGATGTAAGGCTAGCCACACATGTGACCCCGAAGGAAGAAGGGAAGAAAAGAAAGAAGAGAGCAGTCACACCAGAAGAGGAAGAATCTTTGTTTGAGGTCCCGAAAAACTTTAAAAAGTATGAGATAGATGACAGAAGAGTCATGATCAGAATGCCTAAATGAGAGGCACAATCAGGAGAGGCCCATGATAACAAAGAAACCACCAAAAAAATAGTAGTGGCCCTAGAAGAAGGAGAGGAGAGATGCACGTACATAGGCCATGACCTAACAGAGGAAGAAGAGCATGCGTTAATAGCCTTGCTAAGAGAATACAGAGATGTGTTCGCTTGGAGTTACAAGGATTTGAAGGGTGTTGATCCAGACATATGCTCACACACTATCCCCATGACCTCAGATGCTAGGCCCTCTAAGCAAAAGCCATACACATACAATGACAACTATGCGGCCAAGATCAAGGAAGAGATAGATAGACTGGTTGAAGCTGGATTCATCTATGAAATTGAGCATACTGAGTGGGTATCCCCCATCATAGTGGTGCCCAAGAAAAATGGAAAGCTACGTGTGTGCATTAACTTGAAGAAGGTTAATGCAGCCACAATTCGAGATAACTATCCGCTTCCTATCACAGAGCATCTCTTAGAAAGAGTAGCAGGCAAAGAAGTGTACAGCTTCCTCGATGGATTTTCGGGCTACAATCAAGTAGCCATAGCTCCAGAAGATCAGCATAAGACGGCATTTGCCACTGAATGGGGCATTTTTGCCTTTAGAGTAATGCCATTTGGGCTTACCAATGCACCAGCTTCCTTCCAAAGGCTGATGTGCCATGTGTTTAAAGAGTTCATGAGGAAGAACTTAGAAGTCTATGTTGATGATCTTTGTGCTCATTCCAACATTAGGCAAACCCATATTCCCGAACTCAGACAAATCTTTGACAAATGTAGAGAATATCAAGTCTGCCTGAACCCAGAAAAGTGCGTCTTTATGGTCAGGCAAGGCAAGATTCTAGGACACATAGTGTCAAAGAATGGCATATCCACTGATGAAGAGAAAGTGAGAGCCATAGCAGAGCTACCTAGGCCAAGGAATGTCAAGGAAGTACAAGCTTTCATGGGGCATTGTGGTTACTACCGCCGGTTCATTCACATGTATGTTGTCATTGCAAAGCCCATGTATGGACTTCTAACTAACTTTGAGTGGACTGATGAATGTGAGAATTCCTTCCAGGAGCTTAAACGAAGATTATGTTCAGCACCAATCTTGACCACGCCAGATTGGAACAAGCCATTCCATGTTCATGTGGATGCATCCAATTACGCTATCGGATGTGTACTCGCACAACCTACTGGTGAAGGTAATATGGATCTCCCAATTGCCTATGCCAGTAGACAATTGAATGCAGCTGAACAAAATTACACCACTACTGAGAGAGAAGGCTTAGGCATGGTATATGCAGTTAAGAAATTTAGACACTATTTGCTTGCAAACAAGTTTAAATTTTTTACTGACCACCAAGCATTGTTATATCTCGTGAACAAGCCATGCAATACAGGAAGATTAGTAAGATGGTTTCTCTTGCTAATGGAATATGAATTCGAGGTTGTAGTAAGGAAAGGGAAGACTCACTTGAGAGCAGATCATCTCTCTAGGCTCACATCTGGAGAAGCCCCACAAGGAGTGTCAGATGACCTTCCTGATGCTTACTTGTTTAATTTGGAAGTTGTACCGCAGTGGGCTAAGCCATTGGTACTAGTATTGACATATGGGCCTAACCATCCAGTAATAAACATGCAGGATAGAGAGGTAGTAAAAGCCCAAAAGTATCACATCATGGCAGGAAGTATGTACAAACACACAGATCAAGGGATCTTGGCTTGTTGTGTGGAAGAGGATGAGTACGCTAAATGGTTGCAATTAGCACATGTAGGTGCATTAGAGCAACACTACTCAAAGCAACGAACCCTACAGACACTAAGGAGACTCGGAGTGCATTGGCCTACTATGGAGGCTGACGTCCAAAAGTTGTGCAAGGAATGCCCAATCTGTTGCACTAAACCACCTGTGGAACATGCCACTCTTTATCAAGTGTCCATAGTGCCAGATTGGAGTGAACCACTAGTATCCTTCCTGAGGACGAAAACATTCCCTCCAGACATGACTCTGGCTAGGAAAAGGAGTTTAGAACAAGAAGCCCAGGATTACTCACTCATTGGTGATAATCTATACAAACGTGGTAAAGATGGTTACCTAAGACTATGTGTCCATGAAAGTGAATATCTCAAGATCTTGGAAACTGCTCACCAAGGTGTAGCAGGAGGACACTTTGGACCAGATCGGGTGATCAAGGCAATACTATTTGCCGGCTTCTGGTGGCCGACCCTTCACATGGATGCACATACCTATGTGAAACGGTGTGATGTCTGTCAGCGAACTCAGTATCCTATACGCAAAGATGAGATGCCACTGAAACCTATGATGGGTGGACGTGCATTCTCTAAGTGGGGAATAGACTTTGTAGGTCCTATTAATCCCCCAGCCAAGGGTTCACATGCTGAATACATCATTGTTGCGACATACTACCTAACCAAGTGGGTAGAGGTAAGAGCCACAACGAAGAACGATGCTCAAACAACAGCTAAGTTTTTATTTGAAAATGTGTTCACCAGATACGGGTTACCTATAGAGCTAGTCAGTGACAGAGGCACTCACTTCTTGAATGAAGTTATTGAAAATATGCTCCAAGAGTTCTTGGTAGTTCATAAGAAGTCTGCCCCCTATCACCCTCAAGCAAATGGCCAGGCTGAGAGCACCAACAAGATTCTGTGCAATGTGTTGACGAAATTAGTGAACAATAAATGCTCTGATTGGGACAAACAGCTACACCATGCTGTTTGGGCATACCGAGTCACCTACAAAACGGTACTCCAAGCCACCCCCTTTCAGATGGTGTTTGGCCAAAATGCAGTGCTACCATTAGACTTCTTAATACCAACACTGAAAGTAGCACAAGAGCATGAATGGACGGGTCATGAACTCTCCTCTAGACTATTTGACCTTGAACGATTAGGAGAAACAATACTGAGGGCGGCTGCAGGGATATATGCAGCTAAGAAACGACAGAAGGCATACTTTGATGCCCACGTTAAGGATAAAGGTTTGAAGGCAGGCGACCTAGTACTAGTCTACACTTTGAAACAACACGCGAGAAAACTAGAGAAAAGAGGCTATGGACCTATGATCATAAATAGGATCTCCACAAGTGGAGCAGTACAACTAGCCACTTTAGAGGGTGATGTTCTCCCGAGCTACATTAGCGGATGCAGAGTCAAGTTATATCAGGAACCTCTCATAGAGGAAATGCTAAGTCGACTCAATATTGCTAAGAAACGCAAAGAAGAAGAAAAGCAAATTCGAGAAGAAGCTCAAGCAGAAGCTTTAGAGCGCATACGGAGAATGAAATTAAGAAGACAAGGCAGAGAGCAACCTAGGCTAGGTGCATATGCAGACCAAGGATATCACGTGGCTATGTGTGAAGTTTCAGGTATCAGCTCTCATAGGATAATTGATCGACGTCCTTTTATAACCTTAGATATAGGACAAGGAAAGGGTGCAAGGACTGTAAGAGCCTTGATTGACTCAGGTGCAACCACTAGTGCTGTAAAATTGTCTTACTGTCAAGAGTTGAAATTAACGGTCAATCCTATAGAAGCATATCTCATAGGATTGGGAGGTGTGGAAACCCCTTGCATGGGCAAGGTGGAACTTCCCATCTACATTCAAGACGAAGTAATGACAGTCAAAGTACTAGTGTGTCAAGATGAGGACCTCATTGAGCCTCTTGTCTTGGGTCAGGACTGGATCTATGATCATGCGGTCAACCTAAACCTAAGAAGTGGACTTCTTCAGGTATGGATAAATCATAGTCGAATTACAGTTGAATTGGAAAATGAGGCATTCAAGGAACTAGGTAAGGCACGAACTCCTGGTCCTTCGAGGGGTGCACATGAAGTTGACAATGCTATTCTTGTCCAAAAATATATGATGCAGAAAGAGGATTGTCTCAACAACGGAGTCAAGGATAAGAAGGCACTCCCTTCTGTTCCAAAGGCCAGAGGGATGCAGCAACCAAAGGCAGATCGAATACAGAAGAAGCAGAACACTACCTATACTGGAGGCCAAAAAAAGGAGCAAAGCAGATTGTTTCAGCCGATGAAACAAGTATGGAGGCAAAAAGGCGAACACCCTGTTCCGACCAGGCCAACACCACGGCCAAAACCTCTTATTAGTAATCAACAACACGACACTAATAAGAAGTTCTTCATACATTCTTCTGCGAAAGTGAAGTCTATTTGGGTACCCAAGAAGTCAATGAAGGCCAGCCCACAATCACGACAAATCTGGGTGCCTAAGGCTTGCTTGCGGGCTCAAATAGCTACACCAAGGCCAAACCCTGTACAACATGTTTCACTCACGCGAACATCTGAGGCCCAGTCTTACACATCACGCATGAACACGTATTCTTCCATGAGCACAAGTAGAATCACTTGTGAATGGGTCCCTAAAAAGGCCATTTTTCAAGTAAATACCCTATCACACTCTCTAGAGTCTCCACAAAGTCAAGATCAAAACCTATCCATTGCATTTGGCAACCTAAAACTTGTAATAAACCCCCGGACCCCAATTGTAAATCCATGTCCACCTACTAACTACGTCACTCTCACACTACATCATTCCGCTTAGTTCTTAGGTCTACCCAATTCCTAACTACACACACAAGCACCGAGCACTTACTGACCCCCTAACCTCTCCCGAACCTCATGTTAATGTTGTAACGGGGACACAGTGTCATTTTTTGTGTCCATTGCAATGTTAACATTTATTCATATATTCTCACAGAACCGGTTGCGAATTTTTCAACATGGCTGAGGCGGCAGGAACTAGCTCTCAAACAGAAACGAGCCAGCAAGTGGTGGACTTAGACAGTTTACCCGTGTTTCTTGAGACAAATGAAAGACCAGAAGAATTGCAGGCCATCAAAATCATACCTATAGCGGACCCTCCTAGTGGCCATACCATGCCCGTAGGAAAAACTTCCCACTGGTTTAGTGAAGTGGCAGGACCCTTGGGAGAGGGAACATACCTATGGGAATCAGAGTTGGACTTCAATGGGAAGCAAGGTAAATACCATTTCTTTACAAGAGAATTCGAGAAGTTACAAAATGCAGAAGGTCTACGTTTGGTATGGGAGAAGGCATGATTGAATGCATATTTCAGTGCACGGCTCCCAAAGCCTGACTTCATGCGATGCTACTATCTCATCAACACCTTGACTCCAAACAAGAACCCAAAAGGTGCAAGCTCATTTGTGATCCCATCTCTAACAAAAGGAAATGAGCTCAAGAGGTTTAGGTTATCCAACAACTTGGTGAGAGAGGCCCTAGATATGCGCGAAATGCATATTCCTACATAGAAGGAGACCCTAGTGCCTGATTACATGAAGAATCGAAGCCTCACCAAACTCAAGGACATGGTGTCCATGACGCCTAATATTGCAATACACCTTCGCATGTGCATGCAACACTTTGCTTTTCCTGCACAAGATAGATTCACCATGCCGCCCAAAAAGATTTGGTTTAGTTTGTATCTGGCAGAGACACAGAGCCTCACCATCAACTTACCCCACTAGATAATTGATCAGATACACCTAGCTCACAAACGATGGCCGCGGAAACAGGTTTTATATGGATGTTGTGCTTTGACGAGAATAATTTATAGGTGTTTGGCTTATGACATCCCTATTCAATGGGCCCTAATGTGGAATTGTGTAGAGCAGTTTAGAGGCAGGACATCCACTGGACCCCCTTCTAAGAAGATGAGAGGTACTGTCCAAGTCCCTTGTGCTCAACCACGTGGAGCCACCCTAACACCAGACGTCACCCCTCCACCCCGAAGAGTCCGACCATTCACACTCCGACTTCCAAGACGCAACACCGATGGTCCTAACTTGATATTCCCTCCCATCCCAACCGATCTTGAATTTCCCAGTGGTGCACATTTGGAAGAACTCACAAATGAAGACTTTGAACAATTATTACAAGATGTAGAGCTAGAGGCAGAAGAGGCACAACAAGTGGAGAATGTGCAAACGCAGGCAACAACCTCCCAAGTACCTGTCACCACAGTTGAAGTGGATGAAGAGGATGATGAAGATGAAGATGAGGAGGAAGATGAGGAGGATTATGATCAAGAGCATCATGATGAGCAACAAGAAGTGCCAGAAATTGTAGGTGCACCTGCATATACAGCTCAACTACAAAGGTTATATGACACAATCAAAGCAGTGCAAGAAAGGCATCAACTCTCTCTTGTGTCAGGTCAAGATTTGATGCAAGAAATGCTATCAGATGATGGGGTGGATCAACATTTCATTGACACCCTCAAATTAGTGTCAGAGTCTTTAGGAGTTCCGGAGGCTGTCCACACTGCAGTCCGCCAGTCCGTGAGGTATGACAAACGCAGAGTCGACACATTACCACGAGCACGTAAGACTATCAGGATGCCCGTCACAGAACAAGAGGTAACCATTGAAGCCACAGCTACCCCCACCACCACCATTGACCTCTCTGCCGAAACCTTCGTTCAGACATCACCCATCTCACCCTAGCATCCCCCATCACCACCTTCTCCACCCCCACCACCACCTCCCACCATGGAAGAAACGCCAGTCATCACCTCTACCTTCACTTATAACCCACCCTCAATCAATCACATCATTTTCCGTTCGAGAACCCACCTCACAAGACACCCTCTTCTCTTTCGTCACCAATCCCTTGTACACTTCAAACCTTCTATGCTCCGAACCCATAATGGGTCATCCCATAATCCCAAGTGTGGTTGGAAACCCTGCACCCACAGAAGGCACCCTGTGTTTCCCAGCCTATCCCCCAATACGGATACCTCCATTCCATGACCCTCACTTCCCATCTGGCCCCTATGCCTCTTTCAACCTAACCTCACCACCCCAATACCCGTCCTTTGTGGAGCAGTTCGTCCGCTCTCCAATGTTTCAGAGGCACATTTCCCCGCTGTTCGCAACGACATCAATTTACACGAACACCACACTCACTTCACCTACCATACCCACCTACATGGTAGCCCCTGTACACACCACTCTGTCTGACCCAATGGACATTTCACCCACCACAGCACCTCTCCCCACGATTCCACCATCTCCCCCTTCCTTACCCCCCACCTCACCACTCACCACATCATTGGCACACACAACATTCACTACCTCCCTCCCCAATCCCACCTCTCTTGCATTCCAAACTTTTCCCCTTGCATCTCATAATGTAAATAGCACGTTCAATACATTACTTCAGTGTGCACATCAACTACAACAAGAATACCATCAATTGGAAGAACGCACTGCTGCCCTCCAGGCAGAATCTCAACGTCTGCAAGCTAGAGTCAACACTCTTGAAGCCGATTACCAAACTCTCCTTAAGCGAGCATACCACCTTACAGTAGGCTCACTCCGAATCGAAATCAAAGACATCGACAGTAGATGATCAAGCAGTCAAGGAACTAGAAACAGTGCTCCAAGCGCAAATGATATCTAATGCTACACTCAGACGCAACCTTGGGCTATTAAGGAAGCATATGGCAGCAGCACTAGAAGAGAACAAGAGGCTTCAGCAACAAAACCAAGACAACTTTGAAGCGGCTATGGAAGGAACTGCAGGAGCAACCATTAGCCCTACCAAGTATAGAGTAGTCCCATCAGAAGACATTCGCATCTTACTAGAGGAGCATGCAAATTTCTTGGAGTCATATGAAAAGTTAGAGACTGAATGTGCAGACCTAAAGAAACAGATAGCCCGTGCCCCCACAGCTCAACAGGAGTCAATAATCTTGGAACGCTCCACAGAAGAATTAGAGACCCTCCATAAGCAGGTGGCAGAACTCAAAGCACGCCTCGCACCATATGAAAGGCCACCCTCGCCCACTAACGAACCAGAACCTGAAACAGTAGTGGAAATCCCGTCGATGACAGCTATGAAGAGCCATACGAGCCGATGCCAACACCCGGTGGTCGGACTACAGAGGAAGGACAGGATACTTTAGAAATTCAAGTTCCAGATTGGGTCAAAAGGGTCGAGAAAGTGGGTAAGACACATGTTGAAGCTTAAGGTCAAGGACAAAGCATGGAAGCGCTTCAAGGAAGTGGACACACAAGAAGAAGGAGCAAGTAGGGAGCTCCAAGAAGCACATGTCAAATTTTCAAAAGAAATCCCTACAAAAATAGTGATTTTTATCACTAAAAACCATTGTAAATACCATTTTTCATTTTTGTAACTCCATTTTGTTCAAGCCGAGGAGTCCTCGAGCTTGAGGAGTATTAGATCTACCATTCTACCAATTTTCATGATTTTTAGACTCTGTTTGAGCCCCCAAATAAGCCCTGGAACCTATTTTTTAACTAGGCCGGACACTAGGTCTGGACAGGGCCAAAACCACTCAAAAACTATAAAAAGGGCTGGAGAGCTCATTTTTGAGGTTGGCTGGTTGTAGATTTCAGTTTTGTAAGAGAGCTCTTTGGTAATCGAAGCTTTCCATTGTTCCACTCTTTGTTCTTACCTTGTGCGCGTGTGTGTGTATGTGTGTGCATGCTTGTGTGCTTTCACTCATGCACTTGTGCCATCACTTGCTCGCGGTATTCATACCGGTCCTCACGTCTCCGCGGATTGACATTTATGAGGTGTATCTCCTCACGTTGGTACTCATTATTGTGCTAGAGTTGACACCAAATTTGGCGCCGTTGCCGGGCAGAGTGCTTGGAGGACGAGCGTGTGACGGTAAGACGTAGAGTAGCGACGTTGGAAGGTAAAAAAATCATCATTTTGAGTTCAGTTTCTGAATTTTCGTTCTTCTTCATCTTCACCATCATCACCATCTCCACCCACCTTCATCTTCTCAGTTTTTTCCATTTTTTTTAGTACATTCACCTTGTTTTTGCTTGTGGTTGTGAACAAGAGGCTTAGAGGGGGGTGCAGAACTGAATCGCTGAAGAAAAAACTCGTGAAACACTCTCCAAACACCAAGAATCTGAGCGGCCATTTTCGGAAGTGCTAAAACCTGCGTCAAGTATCGTTTTTGAGAAACAAAGCTTTTGGGAGCTACGCGGAGCAAAATAGGGTGCTAGGAGAGTGGGAAGAGAGTATCAAAGGTAAGCAAACCCACTTCATACTCATGAACTCTCAGGAAATCCAAGTTTTTTCAGAAAAAAAGTCGACCTGCGTCAAGTATCGTTTGGGATTTACAGAGGTTAAGTGTTGAGTTTTGGGTGATACAAAGAGTGAGGAGAGGGGAGAAGGACTAGGAAAACAAGGGCATCAAAACAAAACTTAAAAAATCTTGCAAAAATCTTGGCAAAGGGTCAAGTATCGTTTTGCTCCCGCGGTCGAGTATCGCGATACCTGACAAGTATCGTGAATCTCCTGTGGTCGAGTATCGCGATATTTCCCTCCGATCATGTATCGTTTCATACCGATCACGATACTTGGCCAGCGATCGTTTTCTCCAGCGATCGTTTGTGAGAGATCGTTTGCCAAAGATCGTTTCATCAGCGATCGTTTCGCAAAGATCGTCAATCGAGTATCGTTTGGTTCAGCGATCGCGATACCTAGCAAGTATTGAGTATCGTTTTGAGATCAGCGATCGTTTGCCAGCGATCGTTTTGTCAAAGATCGTTTTGTGAGAGATCGAGTATCGTTTGAGTCAGCGATCGTTTGCTCAGATATCGTTTTGTCCAGCGATCGTTTGCTCAGATATCGTTTTGTCCAGCGATCGTTTGCTCAGATATCGTTTTCTCCAGCGATCGTTTTGTGAGAGATCGTGTATCGTTTGGCTTAAGTGTCGTGTATCGCCGCGGCCAGAGATTGTTTTGA